>JAUMJM010000018.1:8147500-8895000 GCA_033558235.1 Neomorphus geoffroyi
CCAGATCATGAGACTAGAGAGAAAAGAAATACAATTTCCTCTCTGAGCCTCTAAGGTGCACATCTCTTATGTTTTCAAACTTTTGCCTGCAACAAGGTCAAACGGTAGAAGAACAACAGACAAATGGGATTCCTCTCTCAAACGACACATCTCAGTCATCCCAAGTCCTTCATAAAAGTACCAGTTATCAAAGGATGATGTTAAAAAGCACGGGATCTAGAAACGGTGTTTATCTGTGAAAGGAACCTTCTTGTTGTTACATGTGCTGGATGAAACTGATGCTTCACTGATGAACAGTAGAACCACCACTGACTGCTGCAAGGCGGGATTTGACACTGTGTCCCTTGCATATAAAGGGGTCATTGATACATCAAAACTGAGCAATGATGAAGCGTGTGGGGGAATGCAAACAAGGCTGCTAAACACCAAGAACAGCACCACATTTATCCCTCAATTCTTCTACTAGAAAGCCCCTGTCTGTCAGACAATACAAGTACTCTCTATCTGTAACTGTCCCTGCAGCTTGAAGAAAAAGCCTTGAATTCCATGAATATATTAGGAAAGCTTCTGCACACGGAGTAACCACTGAAAAAAACCAGTAGCAACACTTTTCACAGAACCTTTTTTGAAGTAAGAGTGGGTAAAAATGAACAGCAAAGAACAATTCTACCGTGGCAGCTTCAGCAGGTGCCCAGAGCTATATCAGAGTTAAACCAAACCAAACCAAACCCCAAACCAAACTAAAAACCAAACCAAACCCAACAACAACAAAACCAATCTAGATAAGGATAAAGCCAACCCTGGAACGCCACCATTCCGAGAGGACACTCACAGGAAGTGTAAGAGAATAAGAAGAAAACAAAACTACTGGGCTTCCTTAAGGAATATAAGAATTGAGATAGTTTAGAATCATAGTATGTAATGCCAGGTGATGGTTGGATCACTTACATCTCCCTGCCCACACACCCAAGGTTGTTACGTCTCCTGCACTTACTCCAGGCTGCCACCAGGTCACTGCAGAGAGGTACCAACATGTAATACTTATTATGATCTTCCCAGGTGGTCACAGCCAGCTATTTATTCATCTCTCTGCTGCTCTGAGCACTGCAGGCAGGCTCTCCACAACGATCTGTTCAGCAGTCTATCCACATCGTACAGAAACTCTTGGGACAGTATAGAACCAGAGCACCTTTCAAGTATTTTTAGTCCTCCCTGTTCACAAAGGCATCATGCTCGACCACAAGCACTACAGAGAAGTCATAAGTGATAAAGCCCAGGCCAAAATGTAAGATCTGATCGACAAAAAAGGTCAAAACTCCTGCTTTCCAGCAATCCCAGGCAGGCAGGAGAGAGACCTCAGTGCCTGGAAAGGACGGCAAACAGGAGCCCACTGCTCAGTGAGGGATCAGTCCTCAGCAGTGCACCTGTGGCTCCAGGATCCTGCTTTAAAATTAATCCTTCAAACATACGCTGTTCTCTACCTTTGCTAAAGCAGCTCTCAGATTCTGGCCTGGTTAGAGTCAATTTAGGGTTTGGCATCAAAACACCAGAAAGAATCACCGCTAAATCACAGTGGCCAATGGCCACTTAAAATTCCACCTAACTCAGCACTTAGACTGTTCAATGCCAGATTTCAATGACACCATAGTAAAGGTCGCCTGAAGATTAGAATGAAAAGATTTATGTCCTTACTTCTGAATTACGCTTGGAACTACCGGGCTTAATTTTTTTTTTCAATTAAATTACCTTGAAAACCCATCTAGCAAGATTAGAAAACAACAGTTCAGACATCAGGGATGCTCAGAATCTCCAGTATCCAATCTGCAAAGGGTAGACTTTACTTTTATCCAGTATTTTGGTAGAGATGTTGAAGATAAGAGAGACCAGCCTTTTGTTGGGATAAACACAGCATCGACAAAAAGGAACTCAACCAATAAATCTTTCCAGGAGCAAAAGAGCACATCTTGATTTGCTACTATTTCCAGATCAGTATTATTTGCTCCTTGTATCTCGTATTTATAGAAGTGTCACCAATTTTATCACAGCTACTCCATGCCATTTCTAGTGATCCATTTCAAGTGCTTTGGTCACATAACCAGAAATTACAAGCAACTGAGGGAACACTTTCTACATTACGGAAACCTGAGTGAGTGGCACAGTGGCCAAGGCTTGCTCTTCAGCCCCCTGAGCACAGCCGCAACGGAGCCTTACCCACCAAGTCACGTTTTCACTGCATGTGTGTGGTGTGTGGAGCTCTAGCTGCATCTCCCATGGTTCTCAGCACTGAAATTCCTTCTAGGTCAGCTGTGCTGACTTGGGAAGTTGTCCAACCTCTGGGGAAAATTACTGGGAGGGCATTGAAGAACTGTCAGTACTTAAGTGATCCTCCCCGAACCCTCAATCAAAGCGGGAAGGTTCCAATCTAAAGAGAAGTTCACTCTGTGCTTTAACGCAGTCTGACACCTAAAGCTGGATCTTGCCACGATCTCAGTGCAGGAGTTTTCACGCGGTGTGAAGCACATACTCCAACACAGGCAGAGGTGATGGTGTGAGGGACCACATGCCCTCATCCCCTCCATGTCGCTCAGCTCACTTCTGTTCCTTGCAATACAAACAAGTGTGGATGACTCCATGGAACCACGCAGAGCGGATCTGAACATTGCGTGTACACAGCTGACCTGTCACTTGGGGAAAGGGCAGCAGTTGCCATGACTATGTTGGAACAAGGCATCAAGCAGCAGCTTTAGCTTTTCACTTGCCCAGCTGTGGGAAGCCCCACCCCCCCATGCTTGAGTCAACAGGTATGAAAAAGGCTGGAATGCCACACAGACTCTCTGCTCATTCCCACCAATTTAACTCAATTAATTTCATTTCCCAGCTTTTATTTTCCATCCCCAAAGCATGGATAGATCACAGACCAGCTTTTCATGCTCCAATAGTTTTAAAGACCTCTTAAGTCATGCCTTAATAACAATTACATGAAAATAAGCTGTCATCTGTGAAAGCCAAGTCTCTGGTAATGCACAGTTCTATGTGACTGAACCAGGGTGCGCTGTCCTGCCACCTCCTGGTGTCAGGGACTGCACAGGAGCGCCCAACTCTTCCCACAGAGCTAGACGCACAGACAGAATAATACACAAAATATCTCAGTGCCAGATGAGTTTCCCCACCAAATGAGGTTTCCATGCATCACATTACAAGGCTGCACTACGCTGCAGAAAGAGGTTTATCACTGAGTTTGTGCTAGTTTAGGCCATGGAGATCATGACAGCTTGTGTGAGGCCCACCTCTCGGGGACGAGCTGCAGCAGTGTGGGACAGTGGTTGTGCAGCAAATCTGTCTCGCTGCAGGATGCTAAGTCACTATCTAAGGAAAACATGTTATCGCCTGCTATATGCTGAGTGCTCCCCTTTGTGAGCTTGCCAACTGGCAAACAGCATTGCTTGGCACACAGATCCCCCTGAATCGAGTCCAGAAAGGATACACAGATATTTGCATACATGTGCATATTGATAGCGGAGATTGTCTCAGCTTCTCTTTCTACTTTTGACCACACTGAACCAACAGGTCGCTACCACTCTGACCATGAAACCCATTCGACCAAGCAGTGCCATAACCAGGAACACCTCCAGCTGGTATCAGGCCCAAGACCATTTCTCAGAGCATCTCCCAAATGAGAGACCTCACCTATCTCCACAGCAACCTGAAGGGAGGCTGTGGTGAGGTGGGTGTTGGTCTCTTCTCCCAAGTAAGAATTGGTAGGATGAGAGGTAACAACTTCAAGTTGTGCCAGGCGAGGGTTAGATTGCACATCAGCAAAAATTTCTTTACCAAAAGAGTGATGAGGCACTGACAGAGGCTGCCCAGGGCAGTGGTGGAGTCACCATCCCTGGAGATGCTCTAGATGTGGCACTCTGGAACACGGTTAGGTAGGTGTTTTGGGGCTGATCGTTGGACTGGATCATCTTGGAGGTATCTGAGCCCCTGATCCAGTGGAAGGTGTCCCTTCCCATAGCAGGGGGGGTGTAACTGGATGGGCTTTACGGTCCCTTCCAACCCAAAGCACTCTATGATTCTAAATTCTTCACAATGAGGATGGGGAGGCCCTGGCCCAGGTTGCCCAGAGCAGTGGTGGCTGCCCCATCCCTGGAGGTGTTCCAGGCCAGGTTGGATGGGGCTCGGAGCCCCCTGACCCAGTGGGAGGTGTCCCTGCCCACGGCAGGGGGTGGCACTGGCTGGGCTTTGGGGTCCCTTCCCACCCAAGCCAACCTGCGATCCCACGTCCGATGCCCGCTCCCCCGCGCAGCGCCGCCGTCGCTCACCTGGCTGCGGCCGGTGACGGCGAGCCTGGCGTGGCTGGCGAACCGGCCGCTGCCCTCCGCCTCCTCCTGCTCCGCCGGCAGCCCCGCCGCGCGCCCCAGCGCCTCCAGGCGCCGCTCCAGCCGCTCGAGCTGCGCCCGCAGCCGCCGGTTCTCCTGCTGCAGCTCGGCCACGGCGCGTGCCAGCGGGCTGGCGAGCCGCAGCGCCTCCTCCGCCTGCCGCCCCGCGCCCTCCCGCAGCGCCCGCAGCTCCGCCCGCAGCGCCCGCACCGCCGCCTCGCAGCCGCCCGCCGCCTCCTCCGCCTCGCTGGCCATGGCTCCGCTTCCCTCCGCTCCGCTCCCGCGCCGCTGCCCCGCGGAGCCCGCACTGAACCCGGCCCCCGCCTCCTCCCAAAGGGGGGAGCGCAATCCCAGGAGGCAAAGGGGGAGGGAGAAGGGGCGGGGGCAGCGGCTCCAGGGCTTATCTCGGATCGGGGGTTGAAAAATCGCTTGTTTTCTCTAAAACAAAGAATAATTTTGGCTGCTTCGTGCTTCCTAGGCAAGTGCTATTTCACAGAATCACAGAGCGGTTTGGGTTGGAAGGGACCTTAAAGATCGTCCAGTTCCAACCCCCCATTATTTAATAATCAGAGTATTAATAATTATTACTAATATTACCAACTATTTATTAGTAATATAATAACACGAGTTATTAGTAACAGTAATCATTAATAATAATTATCACTATTAATTATAACACATATTATTATTACTAATAATAACAGGCTGCCCAGGGAGGTGGTTGAGTCACCGTCCCTGCAGAGCTATTTAAAGGACTGGTAGACAGGGATATGGTTTAGTGGTGCACAGGTACAGCTGGACTCGATCTCAAAGGTCTTTTCCAACCAAACGATTCTATGATTCTATTTAGGTCAAATCACATCATGGATGCATACCAAAAAATAACCCAATATTGGGGTAATAATTCCAATTTATTATTCTCTGGTAAATAAAAGGGAGAAATGAACGGATCCACGGTTATTTTCAGTATTCATATGTTTTTGCAAGGTTTTACACAATTGCCTCGTCTCTTTGACCTCAAAGAACTTAAAATATAAGACAATCAATCCCTTACCCTGCAAAGATCGATCCAACTGCTCAAGCGTATGCACTGCACTGTTTGTTGAGTTCCGTGAGTTTACTCGTTACCTGTTGATGCATGTACACCTTTTTCCTAGCAACCAAGGCACTCGATACAGAGGTGACAACAGCAGAGGCAATCGGGAGGGAAGGAGAAGGGGTGGGAGCGGTGGCTCATTCACAGCTGCCCAGGGCTGGGGAGAGCCGGGCGTTTGGACTGCAAGAGGGAAAGGGAGAGGGAGGAGTGGGAGATGGGGAGGAATCATAGAATTATGGAATGGTTTGGGTTGGAAGGGACCTCAAAGCCCATCCAGTCCCACCCCCTGCCATGGGCAGGGACACCTCCCACTGGATCAGGGGGCTCCAAGCCCCATCCAACCTGGCCTGGAACACCTCCAGGGATGGGGCAGCCACCACTGCTCTGGGCAACCTGGGACAGGGCCTTCCCACCCCCATCATGAAGAATTTCTTCCCAATATCTATTCTGACTCTTCCCCCTTCCAATTTAAAGCCATTCCCCCTCATCCTGTCACTACTTGCCATTGTAAAAAGTCCCCCCCCCCCCCCCCCCCCGAGTTCTTGTAACCCGTTCATGTACTGGAAGGCCACTGTAAGGTCTACCTGGACCCTTCTCTCCTCCAGGCTGAGCAAGCCCAGCTCTCTCAGCCTGTCCTCATAGCAGAGGTACTCCAGCCCTCGAATCATCTTCGTGGCCTCCTCTGGACGCACTCCAACAGTTCCAAATCCTTCTTACACTGGGGATATGGGACAGCTGGAGTGAGGAAAGGAGGGAGGAGGATCTGGTCCTTCTGAGGCTGCTTGGATGATGATGCCAAAGTAAGCACAGTTTGTCTCTCCCCGGGGGGAGCCCTGAGGCTAAGGGAGAGAAGAGTCCTCTCTGGGAGAGGAGACAGAACTGCCCTTACGCACACGGACTTGTACACTCTCAACCTCCTGCTCAGGGCTATCCCACCTTGGGCTGCAATTCCATGAGTGTTAATCCTAAAATGCCACATTTTCCAGCAGATCCAGTGTGTGTGCATGCAGGATGAGACACATTCAAACCAGCCAGAGCCACTCCGGGAAACACTCTCCGGTTTATCCTTCATTGCCTGTTGCAGCACAAGGCAAGGCCACCTGCACAAAGCCTCGCAGGAAAAGGAGATCCAGAAGATGCTTTAAGGAAATTCCCACCGTCAGAGTTAGCCTCTACGTGTCCAGCACTCGCAGCTACAACTTTTTTGGCACCGCACCAGATTTACTGAATCATTGCCTCTCTCAGGAACACTGCATTCGCAGCTAATTCACTTCCAGACACGTTTATGAGCATGCCTGGACTCCCAGATGTTTGCAGAACGCTACAGAGAGAATCCCTGCGAGTCCATGTCAGAACCCTCCGGGAGTGAAGCAGGACAAAGACGCACGTTGTTTTTAAAGCACGTTTGCATTTGATAACTTTTGTATGTACAAACTCACATTCTGTGTACACGTGTACGTGTGTATTTGTATGTAACACTTACCCATTAACCTAATCTATTGATAACTTTAAATACCAACTCCTCACTCCCTTTTTTTCCCAGTACCACCGTCTGCATTCCTTTTCCTTCCCTCCCCTTCCCTTAGCCCAAGCTCTTTTGTGGGACCTACACTGCTGTAAACAAATGCCAATGTCCTACAAGATAATGGCTGCTTTCTTACAGAAAGGAGTCCTCCTTTCACAGTTGTCAACAGTTGTTCTCAAATAGCTGAGCCTGGAAATCTGGAATGCCCAGGGAAAGCTGGAGAAATTCTGCCTCACTTTTAACCCCACCTCCAAACTGGGGGATTAAGTGTGAGTAAAACCCTGGAGCAAAACTAACAAAATTCAGTTATGACTTGCTCATAGGTAATATCTTAACACATCCAACCTTATCTAATAATTTTATAGATGTGTGTGTGAATATTAAAGTTGACAGCTCACAGCTATTAGCTAATGGTACTAATATCATAATTATTTGGGAAACATTACTGCCTCCATGGTAAACATTTCAATTTTTACAATATTTTTTAATTACTAAGGAAAGCTTAAACTTTTCCCCAGAAAATTAATTGAGTAGAAAGATAAGTTTTCTGAACTTTTTGAACTCATTCTCAGCAGGGTGTAGCAGAGCCAAGAAAATCAAATTCTTTTGTTGTTTCCAGACTCAGCAACCACAGAATAATCATAAAAACCTGGTATTTTTAAAACTGCCTCTCATTCATGCATTTAAAACAATTTAGAGTACGGCTTAGGATACCAACGATTCAGATACTTTCTAATCTCACAGCAAATTTAAGTACAACTTTCACTATGTCCCTCTGCCTTGCCACAAATAAGGAATTGGCTTCTCACTTCAGTGCTCTAAAACTACACCCGACTTTCTGTTCCCGTTTGAAAACTCCTCCTTTTGAGCTCTTGCAGCTGGACATGGCATGGGACTATATTAGACTTCACAAGCCTCTCAAAACAGGCAGTATTGTAAATAAATACCAAAAGTGAGGCCCAACCTGAATGGTAAGATTCAAAGATGGAAAGATGACACGCAGATTCTCAGAGATACAATTTACCTGAGAGATTTCAACACCCAAATCACACAAGGAGTCTGATGTTCAGCTCTCCTTCCCCTTTTCTGTCTCAGTATCTGATGCTCTTTTTCTTCAATCAAATCCTATCAGGAAAATAGATTTCTTTTGAAGTACAAGCAATTAAGGACCTCTTTTCAGGTCTGAGCCACAGGCAAAGACTTAGATCAATGGGTGTTTTTCTGTTCGTGGGATCTCAGTAGTTCCACTTTTTACATCTTTACCACTTTTTAGAATCAATGTGGAGTACCAGAAAGGAAGAAAACCTGTCCTAGAATAGCAGCACCATGCTGTTTCATTAAAACAAACTCTGTTTGCTTTCCTCCATTTCTCAAATAAGAGGTTTCTTAAGATTTGTCTGCTATCATGAAATCAGCTCTCTGCTGCCAGTAACAAATAGGTCCCTGTTATCATGTCATCAGACACGATTTAGAACCTTGAAGAACATACAGTTCCAGCTAAGTGAGCTGGTAACACAGCTTGGCTGGATGTCATGGGGAGGATGAACAGATAATATTAAAAATGTGCTGTGCTTGCATCCAGGATTTCTAGAGGAGGGATAGCCAGACTGGAGATATTTGGCATGTGAGAAACCTAGACAAGGACTATAAAACCCTCAAAATCTCATTTGGCAAAATCTTCCAGCAGGAGAAGAAGAAAGACCCAGGAAAACTTGGCTCATGATAACCCTGTCAATGTTGTTAGCAATGGTCCAAATACTACAGCCTGCAATAATACAACAGTTTGAGCAATTTCTGTAGCAATATCATGTAAGGTTTTTGTATCAGGGCATTTCTCGAGTATCCAATCTACTCTCCAAGCAAACCAGCATCCATGGAACATATTCCATTCCACAGCCCATCTCAAATAGCCAGTTTGGCTGTCTTAAGGCAAGGTTCTGCTTGGAACACTGTCGTGGAAAAATGGTACAGGCAGGCACCAAACTAAGAGAAAACAAAAATTTTTCAGTTCAGAACAAACTATGCTCAATTTACATACAGAGGAGTTCTGAGTTTGTCTTTAAATAAATGCCATTTCAACATGCTCACCATGGGGACTGATAAACAAGTCTGAATTCTTTTCATGTGGTGCCCCATCGGGGGCAATAATGCAGATTCCCATTTTGTCTGCTCTGTAAATCCGCTGCCTTCAGTGGTCCTGGTCAGGAGCTGTGGACTGGAGCAGAATGAGTCACTGATCCTTTTGCAAGTATGAATAACCCTTTTGAAAACTGATCTGTGCCCAGCAGAACAGCCAGGGTATGCAACAGTTGTGGGAGCATCAGGGAAGTTCATCACATTTGCATTTCCAAGTAGAGAATAGAAACACTTCCACAAGTCAGTTAAGATTCCTGCAAAGACGCGAAGGGGAAGAAAGAAGTCAGTCTGTCTCTTTTGACTGGGGGACAGGAAATAACACTGTATTACATAATGTATCAAATGTTCCAAGCTTTATTTCATATTAAAGCTCAATGCCAATGGTTTTATAGATGTGTCTGTTTTTGTAAAAACGTGTGGAGCTGTTCTGGCAGATCTGCACTGATCCATTGCCATAATTCTTTTCCCCAGTGGTTCAAATTTCTGACATCAACACAGTACTCCAGTACAACGATATTAGACTAAACCACTTTAATTTGCAGTATTAAGCTCTGAAATTGCTTTCCCTGTGGTCTGAGAGTGAAAATTTGGCACATCAAACAAGCCACAAGATCATCCAAATTAAACTTCATCCAAACAATTGAACCCACTCCTGTAAACACAGCAAGCAAATTTCTATCCAAGCATTTGGATTTCCATCGTCTTGGATTAACTGCTAGCATATATAGAACGTGATATAACAGGAGATTACTCAATCACTGGCATAAAATGGACCTAAAATAAATATAAGTCAATATTGGTTGGGTAGTTCTGCATGATCCAGAGGTTTCATTTAACATGTGCATTTCAGCCTCAGATTTGTGAAAGAAAAAGTTATTTTCTTTTAGTCTCGGGTGTTCACGGATCACTTCCAGTGCATCGTAAACTGGTTTTCACGATATTTTCATAGCATTGTGATGTTACAAATACGTGTGTTAACTATAGTATCATTTTGCCAGAACGCATTTAGGAGTGTGCTGAAATACATATTTCAACAGTAAATGGAGACAAGAACATAACGGTCACGCACACTGGGGGTGCATTCTTTGGAAATACAATGGTCACTTCTTGAATATGCATTAACTGGTAAAGCTCCACTGAATTCAGTAGAAGGAGGATGAGCTATAGGGTCTCACTACCTCTCTATAAATCACACTTTGGATCTGACCTACACATTCACTTGGTGTAAACACCTGGAAGATACTTCTGGCTTATGTTGATGAGAGGAGTATCCAGCTCTCTCCCTTCAAGGTTTTTGAAAGTTTTAAGGCTTTTCAAATCTGACATCCTGCCCATCTCATTATCCCCCACCTCCTACCTCTCCTCCTATCTCTCTGTTACTGTTCAGGAACTGGGAAGCTCAATGGGATGGGGTGGAATTTCCTTTTGTTCTCCCCTGCGAGGCCCAGGGCTGGGAATGGAATAAAAGCTCAGAGTCAGCAACTGCCATCTCTGTTTTTATTGTGAGCAGAGCAGGATGACGCAGAGTTTGAAATGAGGCTTTCAGCTCTTGTCACAGGTTTTCTTGAGCCATGAGTCTGTTTTCTCTCACAAGAATTACATCGTTGTGAGCACTGCCATTATCTTACTTATCTTCCTTGGAACCGGCAGGGGGGTTCCACACAGAGCCTTCCTCCACTTCTTCCTTTTAACCTCCAGAATCAGCATTTGCCACAGTCCTTTCCCATTCTGTTCCGTGGCATCCTTAACAGTTGTCAGGATAAGCCAAAGGCTTCAACCCCCACCTTGCAGACAATGCCTGCCTTATGAGACCTTCCAAGATTACTCCTCCCACATGGCACTCTCCACAGTTAAAGCCCACTGCCATTTGGGCATTTACCAATACTTGTGAGTGTTTCTTCATTAACAGAGCAAATGAGGGATCACAGAATCATTTAGGCTGGAAAATACCTTTAAGATCATTGAAACCAACTGTTAACCTCACACTGCCAACTCCTCCACGAAACCATGTCCATAAGCACCGCATCCACATGTGTTTTAAATCCCTCCAGGAATGGCGACTCCACCACTTCCCTGCACAGCCTCTTCCAACGCCTGACAACCTTTTTGGTGAAGAAATT
The DNA here is from genome assembly GCA_033558235.1 of Neomorphus geoffroyi. NCBI lineage: Eukaryota > Metazoa > Chordata > Aves > Cuculiformes > Neomorphidae > Neomorphus > Neomorphus geoffroyi. The sequence goes on from JAUMJM010000018.1 coordinate 8,158,757, forward strand.
TTTCCTAACATCCAAGCTAAACCCCCCATGTGCATTTTGAGGCCATTTCCTCCTCCTATCACTCACTACCTGAGAGACACTCACCTCGCTACAACCTCCTTTCAGGAAATATGTTTACACCAGCACATTAACCAGTGGCATACACAGAGTTAATTTTTTTGGGGTACATTTTGCTGTGAATTATATCAGGGTAAGGATTTATTCCATTCTGTGGATACTTAATTCTCTTTGACCTGGGCTCTGTTACTTTATTCTGTAGCACAGTAAAGATAAGGGCTTATTCTGCAATTGGTTTACATGGACACTTCTGATCGTGGTTGCGTCTTACAAAAACCCCGATGTGATAAAACATAACTCAAGGCAGCTACTCAGCAAAATTCAAGCCAAATACAGTTTCTGCCTTTCTGAAATATTTTGAGGGGTACAGTATATGGCAACAGACAAATGGCAAAGGAGACAAATAGCATGAGTCTGTGACCTCAACACTGCCAAACGCTGTCTCAACAGTGCTATCATGCGGCACGTGAAGAGCAGAGTCGTTCACCCAGATGCTGAGCATGGCCTGCACAGGGCCAGTAAGAGGTGTTCACTGCTGTCACAGACATGCAAGATCATGCAAATTCTACTCTTGGCACCACCACTGCAGCTAAGATTCTTCTCTTCCTTTCACTTCTCTGAGCAACTTGGCACATCAGGACCATTTCCATTGGCTCTGGTAGGCTCACCAATAAATGACAGTAGCAGTTGCTAGGAGGCTCGTCTCACCCTGAAGTTTGGGATAACTGAGCAGAGCTTCTCGTTGGGCACATTTAACATTCTTTCCAGGCCAGCTTAGTTCATGGGAGGTAGCATCCTACAAACTACCGCAGTATCCTTATGCTTGGAAATTTCAGTTATTTCCGGTACTGACGAGTCCACTTCCTCCTTGACCAGAAGATGGAAAGTTCTGTGTTCCTGCACTCTGACCAGATAAATATCTGCTTGCATGGAACCTTCTGAACTTCTGAGAAGTATCTACTGCAAGTGGCACAGTCTGTTTCATGAGTGCCACTGGCATGAGGTCTCAATGCTGCCTTCAAAAGAACAGTCCCTGGTGTAAGTCTTTCTGCTGGTCCGTTTCAGCTGGATGCTGCAGAGATCCAAATGGGCAAAAGCTCACACTGCTGCTTTTCCATTAGATCTTTATTTTTCAAAAGCAATGCTCTGCACTTGAGATAACGAGCCAGTTTGGTCCTCACAGGAAAGGATTTATTCCTTGCTTATTCAGTGAGGGATGGAACTGAAACATGATATCCTGCATGCTCTTTAATCAGAGAAAGTCTGAAATGGAAGAATGCCCTCACTGGCTTTTTTGGTCTCTATATTGTTTTACTCCTGCAGTATGCTCCTTCTCTCAGAACAGTTTTATGCTTTGGAGCCAGCTACAACAACATGATATCTCTGTTGCTTTGTTGGAGTTCTAACAGCACCTCAGCGTGTGCCATGAGCACTACACATAACATGGGGCAACATTTTAAGGTAGGAAAGTCACAGACCGCTGGCTTCAAGGCTACGCTGTTCATGTTCATTCACAACAAAGGTTTAAAAAACCTCTGGCAAGACAAGGCGAATCTTAGTTTCTACCATCTTTGACCGATTATATTTACGACACGATCACAAGAGTCTTTACACCATTGGGTGTTATCACCTGACATAGTTTCATCAAGGTGGAGAATCTAAGGGGGGCTGGAACCAATCCTCATGTCACACCTTCTTTAAACATGGAAATAACCCATTTCCAGATCTAGACTTGAAACCAGACTGCTGGGCTCAAAGAAAAGATTATTTCTAAGCTTCAGTTTCCTTTCCCAAGCAGCCTCAGGAAGACCTTGTAAGTAAGAACATAAAGCTGCCTCTGGAGTTTTGACTTCAATCAGGTATTACTGTAGCAAGAAACTGCTGGGATTTATCAAAGCACACACAACTACAGTCAGATATTCTGGCTTCTAGGATTTTCTAGTGAGCCCTTTGTAATATTTTTTATAAGTGTCAAATCACTGCAGACAAAACCACGAGTCCTTACAGTACTGTGTTGCTTTGCATTTTACCACATATTTCACAATATATGTGATACAGTTGATCCAATGGAGAGTCAAGTCCCCTGTTACCAACCTCACTCCCACTGTTCGTGTTGTGCCAGCTCCAGGTTCATCAGAACAATTCACAAGCCAATTCAGTCACTCAACCCAGCAGAAAAACAGTTCAAGTGAAAAAAGAATGGATTTGCTCTCTTCTAGTACGCTGAGTCAGCCCAGGATAGAGTCTGAAGAGCCCAGGAGCCAACGGAAGGAGAAGGAAAGAACTGGGTAGCGCTCAGGGCAGCGACTGGGAAAGGAGGAAGATCACTTCAGCTGGAGTGGAGTCAGTTGGAATCAGTTCCTCAGCCTCCCTCTGCACAAAGCATGCTGAGCAGTCAGCACACAGCCAATGCATATCATACCTCAATGCCCAGTCACTTCCAGCAGCAGACACAGCTCTCACCATGCTGGTAAAGTTTTGTAAGCCAACAGCGTGGGAGGGATCGATGCCAGTGGGGAAGTTGTTCCTGCCTTGAAATAAAAAATAATGAAGGAAGAGAAGCTTTCCTTCCAGAAATGCGGTGGGATGCAACTGCTATATTCTCTGACAGCTACCCACCGGGGTGGAAAATGCTTTCTCTGTGGGAAAGCTGCTTTTGGCAAGGTGTCAGAGAACAATGTTGTCACCAGCCCCGGCCACACTCATGTTTTCCATGTCTCTCTCTATCTATTGTTCTCACGTAGTTACTCGCGCCCTTTATCTGCCTGGAACAGGAGCCATTTATCTCCTATGGTATGCTGCTTCCCAGGGTAAGTCTGCCTCTCCCCCCTTCTCCCTTCCTCTCTCCTCAACAGCTTGAAAACCATACCTTAAGATCTCTAATGTAACTGAAGGCCTTGCTCTCTGCCATCAGAAGATCCTGAAGGACTTGCTGTGACAGATGCTGCAGAGTCCTGATACTGGAAACCTCTGTACTGCTGCCAGCCGTAATTCTGCTCGTGAAGAGACTAAGACTGTATCTCTCCACCACCACTCTCCACTGCCACTGCTGAAAGAGCAGTGAGAACAGAGCAGGATCCTCAAGTTCTCGGTACTGAAAGCAACAAAGGAGTAAAGAAGTGAGAACGAAAGCTAAAATGAAGCCCTGGAGAGCAGGCAATAGGATGAAGAAAGGACGCGTGTGATCTGTGGTGTTGCACAAGCAGCTGGAGTTTTGGAACATGTGGGTCTCTCCTATCTACACTTCATTTACTCTTAAACTGGGTTCTGAGAATAAATCTAGTGTTGCTCTCTTAACCACTTCCCACACCATGCCTTTTCCATTTGGCAAGGAAGCGTTGTCAGCTAAAAGTGGAAGGTAAATCTGTCTTTGGGTTTTCTGCACAAACAGCTCAGTCTGTGTTGCCTCTCTCTGGAGAGGCAACTCTTGGGAGTATGTTTGAATCATTGCTTTCCTGCCGTTGCTGGGGCAGAGCAGAAGCACGGTGCCTGACCTCAAAGACTTCAGGGATCCTCCTTCTGCAACATAAATGACTAAGTTTTGCAGATGCAGACATTTCACCTTAGCAAACAGTGGCTGGACAAGGACTGGCAAATGGAGAAGCTCAGAGAGGAGCCGGCACATACCCAGTTTCCACGGAACCTGCTGTCCTCCTGCACACGGATGACCTTCAAACACAGCCGTGTGCCAAGCACACGGGAACACTTGAAAGTTTCAGAGGAGAAACGTGGCAGGCTTTTTATCCCAGCAGGCACCCACTCATCCTCCTGCTGACTCTCTATTTCCCAGTGACCTTCAGAATGCCTTCTTTTGGAGAAGACTCCACAGAAGGGATTCACCGCCTGAGTGTTCATTGTCTAAGTGTTTAAGTCCAGAGAAAGTAAGTGACAAATTTTGTCCCTTCTGGCAATCAGCAACAGTTTTCTCTAATGTTTAAACCAAGTGTCTGCATGGGCGTGCGCTTCATACTGATGAGGTTGCTGCTGTGCAAGGGAAGTTTGTTCATGAGCCTGCCAATTCTGTAGCAAGTCTGAATTTGGTCTGCAATGGAAGAAGCCTATTGTTTATATTTCTCTGATAAAGTAAACGTGTGCTCTTCACATTAAGCCAGTCCTTCCTCAGCTTATCCTAGTCCTGACTGCAACAAAAACATTGCTATTCCTTTCCCTGGCATTCCAGCTGGGAGTGCTCTAGAAGGTACAGAATCGATTTTCCCTGCAAGAAGCAAGTCATGGGGCAGCATCTTCACTCTTGCCCTTTTGTTCTTTGCCAAGTCCCATCCTAACATCCCTTTGTCCTCTGCCAGTTCTGATGGGGTTGGCCTTTTTCCACTCTATACTGGGAAACTGGCTAAAAAAAGAAAACAATCAACCAGCTCCTGCTCACTGCCAGGTGCTGTACTTTGTAAAGATGGCCTGGGCCAGATCCTACTGGCTAAGGCAGGAGATTTGCCAGTGATGTATGGGATGCCGCATCAGGATTTTCCTGCAAGCAGCAGTCTTGCTATTTATTACAGAAAGCACCCTTTCACACTAACAACCATCACCCAGATTTGGTTCTAGAGGAGTCTGAAATGCACTGTGCAGGCTGGCTGGAGAGGAGAAATGGATTACAAGTGGGAAATATTTCTTTCTTATTCAAGATCAAGACAGCAGTTTTCTTACTTTTCACACCAGGCCAGATGCTTCTAGAACTACAGGCATAACCCCTTAATGTGGTAGCTTATGCGGCTTCAACCCCTGTCAGTGACATCCTTGCACTGGTCACCGTCATCCCTCCTTTGCCTCAGCTCCCTTACATGCAGAATACATCCAATAGCTCCCCCTCAGGTAAAGCACCTCCTATTGACTCTCTCACTGAGGATGGCGGTCAGCTGCTTTGGTCACAGACTATTTTTCACTCCCTGAATTACCAGGCGGCATCCGGCGTAACTGGGAGCTCTCAGTACTCGTAACACTGACACCATTCGTAAGGCAGCATGCCATCCTAACCACAGCTTAACCCATCAGCTTTCGGCACATTCACAGGTTGAGGCTTGGAATCTTGATGACTACAACCGATCACCAGTATCCACGTCCGGCTGTTAGGACATGACATTCTGCCAGTCTATGTTGCTTCTTTCCCCTTCCTCCAATGGGTTTCAGGCTACCAGAATTTAAGCAGCAACCTGCAGGACAGCTCAAGCCTCCACTGGGGAGACAGTTCCCTATGCCAGCAAGTGATGCCTGTCTTGCGCGGCTCAATCCTGCTTGCTGTCACTTGTACTCCAAAACTAATCCTTTAACCAATGAGGAGATGAAGTTAGAGAACAAGATTCAAAGTTCTAGATTGCTGTCAACGAGGCAGCTTGGATTAATCAGCGTATGTGTTTAAAACTTACTCTAATTACTGGCAGTGTCAAAGTGGAGCTACAAAATAGCATTTGTAAAAGCACGGGATTAAGCAGGCAGCTTCATGGCATCCAGCAAAGCACAGGATGAAATGCACACATGTCCGCTTGAAATCCGACTCAAAAAGATGCCTACACCTGTGTCCAAAACCGCATCTGCCCGGCTTTGCTCTTAAAGACAGATACTCCTGAGTGTTCTGCCATACTTCAGCTCACACAAAAAACGCAGGTGTGCAGTACCAAAGCAAGTGCAAACCACATCGACACGCACGCAAAAGACCAGAGGCTTTGCACTTACTGCGTGAAACACGATTGTTACCAGAAGGCAAGTGCACACACAAAATTTGCCAGTGCCCTCAACGTGATTTGTCAGTGTGCTGCACAACCACCAACACAGCATGCTGCAGTCGTCATCATGGAGCCCCTAAAATCAGTAGTGCACTACAGCTGCGTGTGATAAGTGCTTTGCTGTCAGATCTCCTAACTTTGGATTTGTTCCTTTTTGGATGCTATTTGTAAGTTTGTTTTATTTTATGAACTATTTTAGTTCCTTGAGCCTCTTTCCATTCTTGTCAGCAGATCAGTCACAGCAGGGACTAGCAACTGGGCTCCAGTCTTCCCTCTACCATTGATTTTCCAGCAATCATTGGGCAAGCTATTGGATTTCTGGGACTACTGAGGCTTAAAGACTCTTTACACCCTTCTGCCAGAACTGGGGTGACAGGAAGTGGGTGTGACTTCAGTTTGTTGTAAGGCTTCGTTAAACAGCCAGGATCACAGAAAGCGTGTTCCTACTCCACAGTAGCTCTGATAAGTTATTGAGTTCTGTGAGCTGAGCTTCCTGGTGATGACGTTTACGTTTGAAATGACAATTAAAAGCATTGCAGAAAACAAGCGGATATATCAGAGGACTTGCCACATTCCACTCTTTGGAAGCTATTCCTCTGCAGGGAAGCCTGTCTTTCATCTCTCACTAGCCAGCATCTGAAAATAGCTGCCTGTCTGTTTACTCCCATCAGCCAGAGGAGGAATCCCTCCAAAGCACAAAACCTGTGTAAGAAGAGTTCGGGAGTGCAGCCCGCCGATTGTGGAGTTCTTCCTAGTTGAGGAAGGGGATGAGCTCCCTTTCTTCTCACAGGGATGTGGCAACTTGGTAAGTTTCCTCTGACCTTTCCATTCTTTGTTGTCACCATCCTCCCTCCAAGAGACACCAAGAGAGAAAGAGAAATATCATTTTTCCTTGCCTGTTTCAACAGCTCCTTTTCCCTCCCTTTCTTTCAGCTACTGCTTTTCTCAATCCTCTCCATGCCTTTTTGTCTATTACCTCATAAAATCTTTGTGTTGCCTCACTAGTCTTCCCTTTCCCCACCATGATCTTGTTGTCTGGGAAAACTGCCTTTTATGCAGTTTCTTCCAGTAGTACTTTAACTTTGAGCTGCCAGGCAGAGAATCTGAGGGAACAAGAAGTTGGGGGAGCCTGGAAGGTAGGAAAAGAAACCTAAAATTACATCATATGAGTGTGATAAGATAAGCAGAACGATATGGCAAATGTGGTCAACAGTCACATCTTCCAGATTCTGACAGATGTGTCGGCGTGTGACCAGTACCGTTTGCGCATGTACCCTGCGTAGGTGAGCCCATGTACATTTGTGAGCTGAGGCACAATCCAAAAATAAGCTCTTTCTAGACTCGTCTTAAGTCATACTCATTTCAGACCTTGAGAAAATACAACTTATTAAAATGGATTGATCTAAAAGCAAAGTAATCCACCAGAATTTATGCAACAAGGATTTCAAGAGGCGCCTTAGGTGTAGGAAGACTTCAGACAGTTTCAATAACAGAGGCTGATTCTAAAATGGGATGAGTTGAACATACATGAAAAATGGCTGCTCAGATGAGGTTTCACAGCCTGATGCATGTGGAATTACAAGACTGTAGCAATTAAAGGAGCATAAACATTCTAAATATTAAAAATCAGTTAGGTTCTTAGTGACTTATCTTGGTCATTAATTCTAATCTGCAAAGCTTATTTGAAAACAGCTGAAGATAACAATCACTTTGTGTAGGCTAATAGCCAAGAATCTTCTTTAACATAACTGACAGGCAGCTTTTCCCTGCCATCCTCCTGGGGCACTGGGAATTCTCACAATACTGAAAAGATGGCAGAAAGAGCACACAGACAAGGTGTGTGTGCAAGCACACTGGCAGCAACAAGAGCAGCCTTTTCCCGACCTGTACAAGGTCTTTCAGCCTCATTCACTTGCCACGAGCAGGACTAACACCGTTACGCTTCAGGGTGCCAAGCCCTGTAAAGGGTAACATTTAAGAGACAGCAGTCGCTGCCATGGCTGCAAACTTTGTTTTCTCAATACTGATCTCAGATAACAACGAGGCCCGGTCATCTTCTCCTCAGCAAATCACCCTCCGATCGTGTGTCTGACAGCGTTCCATGAACAGTTCCAATTCTTTCCAGATCAGAGTTCTAGCTTTTCATGGCAGAAGGCAACCCGATACTCTGGCCCAGCTCCAGCTGACACAGGACTGCCAGCCGAAGGGAAAGCCTCCACCATGGGACATTTTTTGTCAGCACCTGTCTCAAAGCGCTCTATTACAGAAGAAGTGGAAAAAATCTATGGTCACTTCACCCAAACCAGTTCCTTAATCACATCTCCTCAGCACCTGCTTCATCATGCACAGTATCTCACAATGGGGCTTATTATTAGACATTATTTTCCACAGCACTCAGCTTGCCTGGTCTGGGCGCTGGAGGTGAAACCCCTGGAGACACTGAGACCAGGGCAGAGATGGGCAAAAGGGAGAAGAAACCGAGTCTTATGGGGCTCTGGTGTGCTGTGAGTGTGACTCAGGTTGAAGGTCGCAAAAACAAATGCCCCAGAGGGAGAATGTAAACTTGCTGCTGCAGTAATTGGCCTTTGAAAGGTGCAGGTCACCCTACTCGATGCGAAGGTGACAGCTCTGTGGCTATCATCCCCACGTCCCTTCAGGCTGGGACACCGCTGCCTGCTTCCACGCTGGGGAGCTCCCCCTGTGGATTTGCCACAGATACGCAAAACTCCAGCTAAAAAGGCCAGTGCTTTGTTCCCAAATCAGCTAATTGCAGCCTGATTTTGTCTTCATTCTAAGAAACACCTTTGCCAAGCATCTGGAGAGGTTCAGGAATGTCAAGGGACCAGGAGCACGCTGTTCTTGCGCATGCCTCGGGTGTAATCTACTGCTAGGTACCCCACTATCTCACTCTGCATTCCCCAAGCACTTCATAAACTACTCCTGCTTCCATTACGGAATTCTTCAGGGCTCTTTGACTGTTTATCAGGCCAGAGTCCGATAGTGGCTTTCCTGTCTGATAATGCTGGTTGATGAGCTCCTCAAGCATCCTCTACAAACACTCCAACACATTCCTGTGTACCATATAGAGTTCCCACCGTTTGGATAGCAGCCTGACCAGTATGTCAGCTTGTCTCTTTTCCTGACTGGGGCTCTCCTTTTTCCTCAATGCTCTGCTCTTCTGGCTTGTCATCCTTCCCAGCTTGCTACAATCTGCCTCCCTCTTTCTTGTTCTGCAGCGAACCAATTTTATTATGTCTCTTCTCGGAGGCAGATCGAGAGTGCTAAAAAAATGCTCACAGCCTATGGCAAACCAAAGAGAAAGCAATCAGCTCTCCTCCTTTAGCAGGAGAGTTTTAGCCCTTGTCTGCTGTGGTGTTGTAGCCCATGTAAGGAATAATCTGAAGCTCCTTATCAAGGTAAATATGCATATGCTGTGCTGGTAATTTAAAAGATAACAGGGCAAATTCTAGTCTCAGCTATGATACTAAAATATTATGGCTATAATGCTAGAGTAATGTGGAGTTATTCTCTCAATGCCTGCAGAGGTAGTTGAGATTTACAGCTGAGTCTCTTGGTTTTGATTTTGAAGACTGCACATCCTAAGTACTGGATTTATTAGGACAGTTTCCCAGACAATTTCTGCTGACAGTAATGGTAGTAGGTGTCTTTTGGGTTTTTTTGTTGTGGTTGTTGGATTTTTTTGGAGGGGGGTTGTTTGCTTGTTTTTTTAAAATATCTGACCAAAAGTTAAACCCAAGCCCCAACACTCAGAAAGGACAAGGAAACTGAGTGAGGAGAATATTGGGATGGGCATGCTATAAGTACATAAAAGGAATGTTAACAAAGCAACTAAAAATAAATGGGGGCTACAGATGAATTCTGATGTAACTGCTTTGACCTCAACAGTCACATTTTGTTTCCACCGAGCCATCATCTCCAACTCTGGCTTCATATGTGATCCTTCACAAATTGCTAAACACACTCTGATTCACCCGCTCTGCTCTCCCTTTATTGGTGTTCAGGGACCTCTGAGCTAACAAGGAAGTTATCTCAGCTGCTTATGAATGTGCAGTCACAGAACCAGTGAGGACCGTGCAGGGGACACTGGGTTTCAGCTACAGCGAGGCACTATAATCATAAGGATACCAGAGCACCGTTTGGACATGGGAACCAGGTAAATCCTTACAGCAGGTATTAAATGTAAAGGCCACTTCAGCCTATTCCCAGAAACCTGCTGTTCAAACAATAAAGGGAGGCAGTGGTGAGATTCAATCTCAAGGTGATTTCCTTCTCTTAAACTGTAGAGCCAATGAAATAAAACAATGCTAGACTGTCTGAAGGTGCTAACCCTAAAACCACTCACATTCAGCACAGAGTTGCTCCCCCAAGATGTCTGCAGTGTAACAGGATACAGCATGCTGAAGATACAAGGACACAGGTAACTCAGACTCCACATCCATACTTTGGTCCCACAACCATAAACACTCAACACTTCACAGATTATGATCTGGGACATGGAGAGGCACTCGGTGTCCAGACGGCCAGGTACCGGGGATGCTGGCTGGTTAACTGACAGACCACAGTGGTAGGAGTGTGCATCTTTACAGACAGAAGGAAAACATGCTGTAGCTGCCACACACCTATTGCTATGCCTTGAGTGACTGGGTTGGACACATACGGAGTTCGGCATTCTGTGATGGTTGACGTTCAAAGGCTGGGGTTTGTGTGACACTGGAGTGCACAGAACTCAACATTGATAACTGGAACCAACTAGAAACCATCCTCTTTTTCCTCAAGCAAAGATTTGAATAGCAGCTCTCATGCTTCTACCAGCTTATCTGAGCATTTCATGCCCACGAGTCATTACTGTTTGCCTAGGCATAACAGAGAAAACATGGGGACCTTTCGTATGCTCCTGATTTAAACCTTCCCATGAACATCAACATCCTAACTTTCCAAAAATTCCCCTCCCCTCCTCCCGCTTTATTTAACAAAGGTGGAGTTTTCTTCCACGATCTGCAGGACTGTGGAACTGGCAGTTCCTTTACCTATGTCCTGTACAGCTTGGGAGCTTTGCTCCACAGTAGCACTGCAATTAACACCCAGAAGAGTTGAGATGCAGAGCAGAACAACAGGAATTTGACAACTGTTTTTCTGAAACCAGTGGAAGATGCAGCACCTTTTTTCCAGTCCTGCTACTGTGTTCGTAATGCGCTCCTTACAGCCCAGCCCAGCACTCAGCTGCCCACACCGACAGCAGGCGATACACGTGGTGGCCAGCGATACGCCTTCCACACAGGAGCTCCCAAACAGCTGTGAGCTCACTCTTCTCTTATGAGCAAACGAGAAGCTTCGTGACTGGGGTGAAGCAGTCATACTCGGTACCAGCAGTCAGAGCCTGAAGCTTACCCTTCCTCATAGCACACACAAGAGTAAACCAGGCTCTCCTTGGAAATACCTGGAGCTGCCTTCACAGATGTGCTCAGATTTGGAAAGATCACAGGCAGATGAAGAGTTTGGCTCACACTACAAACAATGGGCAATTTTTTTCTGATGGATTTTAGCATTTAACAGAAGTAGCACTCGGGAAGGGTCAGCAACTCTTATCTCTGGGCCCAATAACAATAATGGTGCCAGCAGGGTTGTTCTGCGATGACACTCACAGTGAATTACGACCTGCAGCGGTCGTGCGACAGCAGAAGCAGATAAAATGCAGTAATCCGAGTCGCAGCTTGGACGTTGCGTTCTTTATGGCAAAGGGATATTATTTTCAACAAATACAAACAAACAAACAGCCAAGAAGGGGATGGGAAGGGGGGCGGGACTTCAACAGATGATGCTATTACTGGCCTGATGATTCTATGTCTTTACCAAGCAGTGATCTCTGTAACAAGATGCCCATGGTGTCTCAGAAACATGGTATTGCTGTGCATACACTTGACAAATACCTCTGAGGAACACCAAGATCTGAAGGCCGGTGATTAGGAGGGTTCACTTCCTACGTGCCTAAACAAAGAGGTTCTGGCAAACCAGTAATTAACTCAGTCTCTTAACCCCCACTTCTGAGCTGCAAAGAACCTCATCAGAGTGTTGAAATGAATGGCAGAAGCTCCCAGGATAAAGACCTTGCAGAAGAAATTAGTAGCTTTAATTCTTGTTCCAACTCTGCTGTGGTTCAGGGTGTGACTTTGGCCAAGGCATTAAATCTGACATCCAATGTGTTGTCCCTGCTCATCCTGCGTCCTCTTTCCCTGCTAGAGGTTACTGTCCCTTCAACTGTGCACTCAGGGTCCAATCCCAGCATTCAGGTCACCTTCAGCACTTCCAATAGAATCCTACCAAAACCAAACAGACTCCAAAACATTTTCTTAGAAAGCTCTATTTGTTCCACCCATGCTTTCTAAAAGGAACTGGTACCTGATAGTTCCCCACGTCAATATAAAAACCAAAATCAATTACTAACACCAAGCACGAATGACTTTCCAAGTTGCAGGGTTCTGTCTGGAGCAGAGGGCTGAGTGAGAGGCCTTCTAAGCACCTGAACCCAGAGAACCCACGAGACAAGGGCAGCTTTAACAACAGAGTAAGATGAAGCTGAAGGGCTGTGAATTACAGTCACACAGCACACACAAAGGCAGATAAGACAGGTAGATCTGGGGTAAATCCAGGCACTCCAAATGGCTCTCTGAGAGAACCTCTCCCTCCATCAACAAGACAGGGAGACCTACGAAGATGCAGATTTTTAAATGATGCCACTCGTGTTTTTCCCATGGCTCAAACTGATCTTTCTCTCGGTACTTCCAACTCAGATGCTCAAATTTGTCATTATTTTTAATCTCCCAGCCCACTCCAGAGGCTGTGTAATACTTAGTGTTCGCCACATCTAAGGCATTACATTTTCTGAGCAAAGCAGAGAGAAGTAAAATCTGCAATTAGAGCTACAATCAACCAGGTAAATGCAATTATTGCAACTGCACTGCCTATTTTAAAAAAAAAGAAAGGGAAGAGAGAGAAGCGTTTTCTCAGGAGAGCAACAACAATTAATGGTTTGGTTTTCAGCCTTTTGTGGGTGAGGTTTTAATTCCAGGGTATCAGGTTCTCTTTAACAGGAGTAGGGATCATCTCTTAGGTACTGAATACCTGAATGAGAACGAAGATGAACTCTAGAAACTAGAGATCTGTTATGGAAAATATTCCCCTTGAGAAAACTCACCGCTTCGGTTTCCTTAAGGAGCTTGGAACAAAGGCAGCATCCTGTGGACTATACTGGCACATCCCTTTCAGGTGTCATGGGTGCAGGACTGCTTCCAGTCAGCCTAAAGCTATGCTGTGGTGCTGGACATCACTAGAAGGGAAAGACAAGCAAAGTCTTGTAATCCAAATAAAACTCAGAAACAAAGTAATTCTTTAGAGATTTTCAACCTGATGCTGGACACCATCCTACATTCCAGACAGCACAGTAAAAACACAGACATTTGGTCATTTCCCTTGAGCAGCTCTACAGCAGCCAACACACTGTTAGAAATAAAGTAAATTATTCCTTTCCAATTGTAAGTGCTGACCCAGCTGGGAAAGTAATCAGGGTAACAATGCCGATTCAACATGAAAATTGCAAGCCTCACTCCGGAGCAAGCAGTGATTAATCTGGTTTCATACTCCTCTCCAGTAACAGCCCCTGTTCAACCTGCAGAGCATTTATGTCAACAGAGGCATCATCACCTGGACAAAACACAGAAACAAGGAGCTTGTGCTGGCACTTCTTGGACACTGTCACTGCTTCTCTTTTGTCCCCCATTCCCTCCGTTTGGGTATGACTGTCCTGACCTTCCAAAATTTCCATTATTGTGTCTCCCCCCCCGTACACAGCCTCTCTCACACCCGGTCCTGCAGCGCTCCCCATCCTGCTTTAGAGGAAGAACTCACCTTTTCTCCCGCCTCAGGCTCTGCTTGCCGCTTCTTTTTCCATTCCCGGCGGCCGCATGGAGCTGGGCTCCTCCCTGGGCTCTCCCCCACTGCCCCGCAGAACAGGGAATGATGCAGCGAGGCCGCGAGAACCCCGCGCTGTTCCCTCAGAAGGGCGGCGGCCACCGCCGGGGGCCGGGCCCCGAGAGCGGCGGTCGAGGCGAACCTGCGCTCCAGTGGGCTCGGCGTCACCTGCGGCCGCTCCCCCCCTCCCGCGACGACAGCCGGCCCGCCGGGCAGAGAGAGGGACATCGGCGCCGCGAGGCCGGCCCGCAGGACCGGGAGCGCCGCTCAGCCGCCCGGAACCGCGCTCCATGGTGGCACCGTCCAACGCGCCGGAAGTGCCGCTCAGTTCCTCGGAACGGCCCCTCTATGAGCCGCCAGCAGCGCCGCTCAGTCCTCCGGTACCGTGCTCTATGGCCGGCAGTCCTCCAGCGCGCTTGGAGCACCGCTGAGTCCCGCCCATCCCGTTGTCCATGGCCGGCATCCTCCAGCCCAACGGATGTGCCTCCCTGTATTCTAATAAAACAATGAATTTTGGTTTGATTTGGGTTTTCCTCTGCCCCCGGTGCAGACTCAGAATAGGGGAGCCGAGTATTTCCCTGAGCCACGTCACAGGGAAAAATCCCAAGGGGTAAAAGAAAGGGGAAGCTTTTGAAAGCGCTCCTGGCTGCAGTAGTGAAAGATTGGGAAGGGGGCTCAAGCTTTTAAATCCTTTTTATAAATATAAAGGATGTTTCCATGAGCATTCTTTGATAGTGTTCCTCCCACCAACTCTGCCCTTTGGTTGTTTCATTTGCCATACTCTGTTCCGACAGGCAGGACACAGTGGGTAAAGCACCCTCTTCACCTTCTCTTTTAATTGATGCTACCGTGGATTGCACACACAGCTGATCTTGGATACAACTAAGAGCTAGAGAAACAGGATTTTGGGCTCCACCAAGCGCATACACAATCAATTGGTGCTCCCTTTCAGTAATCCTTCCTGTTGAGACAATATATCAGGTAAGAGCTGCTGGTCAGTTCCCACTGCTAACAGGGAAAACCTCTAGGATGTAGGGAAAATACGTGACCACATATTGCCAACCACACTGCCAGTGCACTCCTGGAAGCTGCCAGCTCATTTCACTTGGGAATTGGACTCTATTGTTACCTAGATACGTGCCTTGGGAAATTTTATTTCACTAGTCAGGAAACAGCTGTGCAAGGAGCTGTGCTCCTGTTGAAATGGGCAAGAACAAACCAGCTGCCAATACTGATATTTATTTTGATGCTTAACATACATTCCTCCTGAACAACAAATGTGACAAGAAATGCAAGCATGTACATTTATTTGTCGATAAATAAAACCAAGCACCCTCTACCAGAGAGAATCCTCAGCCTTTGATTTGCAGAAAAAGAATTTGTAAGGAAATCTCCTTCCTAGCACCAAGCCCATAAATCAGCAGAGATTAAGTTTCTGTAACTCAAGATCTTTAACCTGCAGCATCCCACCGTGCTCTGGATGTTGAGCATGGAAAACAAGGAAATCAGAGGACTGTGAAATCAAGTACTGTGACATAATACCATCTGATGCACTCACTCAGTGTCTCATTTGCAGATTTATGAGTTGCATGTTAACGCTAATTGCCTGTGACAAGCTAAAGGTCAACATTATCATCTTCAGTGCTTCATAAAGCATGCCCGAAGAGATGGCCATTTGAAAAACCAGCAGTTAATGGTCTGTACTCATGAGGAATTTTGCCCATCTAGAGATCTCCATACTGAGGCTGTGTCCACACGGCAAACATATCAATAACAGCCACTTCAGCTTTCCTAGGCAGCATTTAGAGACTGTGTCAGATTACCTTGGGGGTAAGAGAAAGCATTTAAAAATGGATAAAATGGTTCAAGAATCTCTAGTTTCACTGGCCCTCATCAAAAGTCTTTCCAAAATATTACAAAATATTACTCAAGAAATTTAACTCAATGTAGCACAAGCTCACGTCAGACTGCTGCAGAAATCAGCTTCCAGGAGAACGCCTTTGACTAAGGATCTCGCCCCACAGGCCCACTGCCCCTGGCATGTCAAACCTCTCCTCCTTCAGTTAACTTCCAGCTCTCCGTGCTTAAAATCTAGAAAATTCACAACGTTAATGGTATAAAGGAAAGGGTCAAGAGTACAAACCAGAGCTCTGTTTAATTGTTGTATAAAGGCAGAGTCATACGCTCTAACAGTTAACGGCAAACAATGAACACAGCACATGCTCATCTGGGAGAGAGATGCAGCCGCTGGCCAGCCTGCAGCTCCTGACTCACGGGGTACGACCAGCACGGGAACAAGTACGTCACTCTAAAGAGTCCTTTAATTCCTGCTGGTTTAGATTTCAGCCACCCAAGAGCATGTACTTCACCTGGTCGTATGTATTTTTATTATCTCTTTCTCCAGTTGCTGTCCTCTCTTCCCCTCCTCTTCGAAATACAGAAGTTCAACTCAAAAGCATTTGTTTAACACAGCCGAAGCAAGATTTTACAGAATTATCAAGTCTATATTGTGCCTCAGGAGCTGGCTGAGAATTCTGTGAATATATTAGAAAGCAGCACAAAAAGGCAGAGGATAAAGGACAGCTACCAGAATTATTCTCTATCGCACTCAGAAGAAAAGGGGCATATACAAACAGCTACTGCTAGGGAATTAAGGCGCAGCGAAAGCCTGTCTACCTCAATGGCCTGAGGCCTCCACTGCCTGTTCAAGATGCATTTTATCATGTGAAAAAGAACAGGTCACAAGTGCAGGCCACCCCTTCAGCCTACAAAAAGCATTGCCACAGCCGGAGATTCTTCCTATATTAACAAAAATAAGTACTTTATTTCTTTCTGTAATATATAAATAGATGATAATTAATTCTTATTAATGTAGCTAAATATATTTTACGAATAAGTTATTTGGAGAACATTTTTTTCTAAGTCAGCAAGTACTGGTACATCCAGTGAAGGAAATCTTTAAGAATAGTCCTATAAGGTACTCTAATTATCAAGCAGCCAATTATGGAAGTCTAAATCAGTTTTCATGCTGCCAAGAGATCGGTTTAGACACAATCCACACTTTGAAGCTATTTAGAATGAAAATGCAGCTTCCTTTTCTTAAGGTTCCTCTCCTCAAATACAAACCCCATCCCTCACTGAGATGTGCGATCTTTCACTCAACACTGACAACTTAAAGCAAAACCAACTGGCACTGTACCAGTACAACACTCCTTGAGAGCAACTCTTGAAGTACACCAACACTAGAGTAACTTCTGTATCAAGTCTTAACTCGATCCTCACTAGTGCAGCTCTGACACAGAACGTTCGTTCCTACCAGCAAACCCCATTTCTAAACCAAGCAAGTGTAATATGATTAAAAAACACCTCACACTGCATGGAAATTTCCCAAAGGATTAGTGTCAGAAAAGTATTTGGCAACAAGAGACTGGAATAAACATGAAGGCCTAACAGAAGAAAGTGGCTACCGTCCGTCATTTTGTAGAACATTGTTAAAGTAGAACTGCTCCAGGAAGGTTTTTGTTACTCAAGCTTTTCATCTCCTTCCTCCACATCTTTCAGACTGAGCACTTCCAGGGTTCCTTTTCCTTTTGTCTCACTCCGGATCAGCTCATCAATCTCTCTGAAACAGCCTGGGTCAATAAGGCACACCTGAAACATTTCACAATTCGTTAGTCAAGCAATAATATTTGACATTTTTAGCCCCCTTTCAAGGTGGCATTGTTAGGTTAACGGCTGGACTCTATGATCTTAAAGCTCTTTTCCAATCTAAAGGGTCCTATGATTCTAAGGCTTAAATTAATTTTCATTAAAAAAAAACCTGTTTAGTTACTAAGGGCTTTGCAGGGTTGATAAGCAATTTCTATCAAGTGATCTTCCCACAGAAGTCCTGCCATTCTACTTACCCACACTGGATATACCTTTTGACAGCTGGGGTTGCTAGCTTCTAACCTGTTCTCAGAAAGATTTTTAACAGTACCAAATTTTGTTTTACCACAGACTATCTTTTTAACAAACTAATTCACCACTGTCAAAATACAGGCCTGACCCACCAAATAAATGCAAGTAACATTCCATACTTCCAGAGACACTTAGCAGTGACTCCTACGACACTGTTAAGAGAAACTACATTGCTTCTTCTCAGCCTGAAGCAGCGACATCTGGTAATAAAGGCTTCTCCTAAGCTTTCATCACTAGGATTGTGGGAAACAGAAAACTACAAACCACACCTCTGACGGAATCTCTGGCAAACTTGCAGCTGATCTAAATCACTTCCATATATTAATTCATCTTTTAGTACACCGTGCAGGTGTAGTCAGATCAAGTATAAAGCTCAAGGACTGCTTTATCACTTACAATTTCCAACTGCTCATGGAAGTCTTCGTTCTCGATAACTTTAATCAGTGGCTTGAGCTTCTCTTTCAGTTTCTTCCCCTCCTTTGCTGGAAGAATAAATCGCAGCCTCATGTGAGCACGTTCAATTTGCATGGTTTCTTTTAACTGTCTGATCACTTCCAGGGCCTGTAAAGAAAATAAGAAGAAAAAGCACTTACACACCCACCTAAAACACCACACAGATCAACATCTCAAATCCTCTGCATTAGCTTCAGACACATTTCTCAGTACTGATCACTGCCACTCTGGTGCAGGGAGTTTGCTACTATGTTATTTTGATAGATTAACACAAAAAGGTAAAGTTCTTGCTGTTTTTAATAATTTCAAATATTAAAAATTCCTGTCTGAAATAATGTTTAGTAGCAGTTATACTGCAGAACAACAGAACCCCTGTGGCTCAGACACAAAGCCTGATTTACTACCTCAATTAAATTAAATGACAGAACTTTATTTCTGTTCCAGGCATATCACTGTTGCTGCTTTAACGAGTTTCTTTCTTTCTCTCTTCTCTGAGAGGTTAGAAAACAAACTGCATGAGTTTCAGAGGCTGCTTGTATCCAGCATTTAACTGCCAGCCAGGTGAGTAATCAATCATTCTGTGGACTTTAGAACACGGGGCTTTGGTCAGCCTTCTGTGAGCGCTAACAAGAGAAATTACACTTGCAGACAACACCTCTGAGCAGAAGCTGATCATTCAAGAAAACTCACCTGCTGCTTCGTGCTCTTGTGTGGTTTGACAGAGTAGTGAATATCCTTCATGGCTCTCTCTATAAGGATCACTGTGTATGGCCTCTTCGTTTCAGGATTCACACACTTGTCAGCCACAATAGTCGCGATGTCTCTAAACATTTGCTCCAGCTGTGTTTGTCGTTCTTTATCTGATACTTGCAGCTCCCCTTTTGACAAAATCTGAATAGTAATAATAAAGAAAAGAGATAATAAACATCACAAATTTGACTAAAGGATGAAAACTCCAGTAACTTTGTAAAATTTAACAATTGCCTGAATGGTTTGGTTAGAGTGAAGTGCAGAGAAAGAGTAGCCATATTAATAATGTACATTATGAGGACAGACAACACTGGAAAGATTTCAGACAAAAAACCCACCACAGAAACACTAAACTACAAAAGGAAGAGCACAGCTTTACTCAAATGCTCATCACCCAAAACAAGCCTGCAGTTCAAATCCTACCAAGGACTAAGAAATTGGATCTGTCCTTAACATTTAATTGAACTGTCCACAGCAAGCAGTTGTCCCTATCCTTTCCCTGCATCCTTAATAATATATCTTATGTGAGAACTCTTCAGGGCTGGTAAACCTTTCCTCAGTGTCTGTTCACATCCATGCACAGAAGCTGTACCTTATTGCAGAACACTCAGAACTCTTCTCAGCCAGATGCATATACAAATTTTAAGGTTACACCACAGAGTTACCACTCTTTCCTGTTTCTTCACAAACAAACAACCCGTTCACCTACAGCTGCACCGCATTTTATGAAAACCTTTCAGTAACAAATCAACCTACCATGTCTGTGTTACCCTGATGTAAAACATTCAGAAAGTCTTCTCTGAGCTCCTATAAAGCAAAGCCTGTGAAACCTACCATCTTGCAGATTTCAGTTTGGTCATCCGTCCCAAACGCTTTAACAAGATCTTCCTTCTTTGCCACCTGCCCTTTGGAAACGTTGACAAACACCGTGTGTGTCTGCAGGACCTCGTCGAGATCTTTCTCCCTAAAGAGGAGAGCAGAGTTAGGAAACCCGTCAAGGCAACAATGTAAAAAAGAGCGCACAAGTCTTTAGTCAGGAGGAACCAGTCCTGCCGTCATGGGCCGCATCAGGGGACCCCGGGAACTTCCATGACCAAGATATCATTCCCTAAGGAAGGGCAGGGCTCCTGCATAGCACCCTGGGACACATACCGGCCCCACCACCTCGCTGGGCTTCACAGTCGGCATCAAGCAAGCTTACCATCAAGCAACCCATACCTCCTTGATTCCCACAGCTGTGACACAACAAGTAGTTACTATTACAAGAAGTGGAATATTTTGATTTAAACTCAGGTTTCATTTAAGTAACTGTATTTTTTAAAAGTTAGACAGAATGTCTCTCTGAGAGCATGTTTTCCCTATAGTATTTTTTTTCAAGTAATGTTTTTCCAGACGCTGTTCAGAGAGAAATTATAACATCTTGTGTTAAGTATATGTGCTGAACAGATGTGTCTTCTTCTCTGATCACCTCTGCTTGCAGTCTTTCCCTATCTAAAATGCAAGGTTAGACAGAGCTGGCTCCAAGGCTCCAATTAGCAGAGATTTAGCTGTTACAAAGTTCACAATGATATTAAAATTAGTCCTTGGAAAGTAATAGACTACACATAAGATTTCTGGAAAAATTTATACACACGCATGCAAATGGGAAATACATTCTGTCCCACCTCTCGTTTGGTTACTCATGACTGATGGAAACCATCCTCCGCATGCATCCAGCACTGAAATAAAGGATGCTGCTTTCTAAAACTCTAAAACGAGTCTAACACAGTTTATTTGTGGTAATTTTCGGTGTCACACGGTTCCTCCACAGCCAGGCACACACGGGCCTCATCCACCCCCTCGAGACCTCTCCCTCACGGTAGGGCTGAGGCCTCTCCCTCACGGTAGGGCTGAGGCCTCTCCTCCCCCTGCCGGGCCGCCGGCCCTTCCGTCCCGTTCCTGCCCCGGCACTCACGCTCCGCTGCGCCATCCCATGACCTTGTTGCGGTAACAGGCGATCTCGAAGCGCTTCCCACCGCGCCTCGCCCGCACCACAGCCACATTGGTGAGGCGGATCTGGTTGGTGGGGGTGAAGATGGACATGGCGGCGGCGCGCACGGGGGCGGGAGCGGGACGGGGGGCGGGGCCAGCCCGCGCTGCCTCCCCATTGGCCGGCCCTTACTGCCACCCCATTGGCCGGCCCTTACTGCCTCCCCATTGGTAGTCGTGGCGCGGGCCCCGGCGCGCAGGAAAAGCAGTCCGGGGGGAAACGGGAGAGGCGACCGGAAGGGCTGAGGGGGGGGGGGGCACCTGGCTGGAGACGTGGGGAGGGCGGTGAGTGTGAGGGATCTGGGGGGTTGTGAGACCTGAGGTGGAAGGAGGCATGGGGGTGTGGGGCCCGTGGTGGAAGAGGTGTGTGAGAGTGTGAGACTCCTGAAAAGGGGGGGAAGACCACATGTGGAGGGCGGTTGGGAGACTCGGGGAGATGGGGGATGTGGGACCTGTGGAGGGGAAGGGTGCGTGTGTGGGGTGTGAGACCTGTGGGAGAGTGTGGAAGACCTGTGGAGGACGGGGTTGGGGGTGAGTGGCGGGGTGAGACCTGAGGAGGGGGAGTGGGGGTTTGTGAGACCCGTGGAAGGGAGGGTGTGGGAGGCTGAGGCCCGTGGAGGTGCGTGAGCCCCATGGCGGGGGGTAAAGGCCTGTGGAAGGGGAGCGTGTGTGTGGAGGGGTGTGAGACCCTTGGAAGGAGAGCGAGGGTGGGGGCTGAGACCCGTGGGGACAGCGGTAGGGAGGGTGGGAGACCCGTGGAGGGGAGAAGACCCGTGGAGGGGGGTGGTGATGTGGGGTTTGAGACCTGTGAATGGAGGGGTGGGAGGCTGCAAGACCCATGGGGGGTTGGTGGTGGGTGGGAGACCCATGGAGTGGGGGGTGTGGGGTATAAGGGATGGAGGGGGGGCGGGGGGGGATTGAGACCCATGATGGGCTGTGTGGCCTGTGGAAAGGGGGAGTTGGGGGACTGTCAGACCCATGGGGAGGAAGGGGAGTGGGCTGTAGAGTGGGCTGGGGTTTGGGAGATTCGTGGTGGGGGAGACACATGGTAGAGGGGTGGCGTGTGAAAGATGGGGGTGATGTGGGGTATGGGGTGGAAGGGGGGCGCGGGAGATTGTGAGACCCATGGGGGAGGTGATGGTGGGTGTGAGACCCATGGGCTCTCGGCTGCGTTTTTCTGCAGAGCCTGAGTGTAGCTAATGGCACGAAGCTGTACGTATTGTGTGATTATTTTGCCCTCATTCTAAATTGGTACTGTAGGAATCTGCTCTTGCTTAATCTGTGATTTGTTCTAGATTTAGATGTCTCAATGGATATGTGGAGCTTTTTCTACGCTTGCCTGGTGTCTGCATGGCTGCACAGGTTTTACATCTATTCTGCTGTTGCTTTTGGGGTCAGCATATGGATCGTCATCCAGTTCTTCATCACCAAAAAGAAGGTAACTGAACACGTAAGCACTTTTATCTGAGAAGGCCTCAAAATCTGTGTGTGGAATCCTGTAGCTGTGGGGCAAAGGTGCAGAGAAATGTGCTGCTTCGCTGTGGGCCTGCCTAGGCTGTTGGAAATCTCAAGTGTAGTTTGGTTCATCTGGTTGTAATCCTCATCTGGATAGTCTTGTGTCTGTGGGTCATTAAGTGCTGTCCTTGCTCCGGTGTTATGAGATCTCAGCTAAAAGCTTCTTGCTTTGCTACTGAGAGGATGCGTCAGCCTGAGTTGCTTCAAGTAAATCATGCTGCTTGTGCCCAGGGGGTTTGGGTTCCTGTTTCCAGTGAGGTTAATGATAAGGTTAGGCTGGATTTAAGATGGGAGTGGGATTAAACCGTTCAGGAAGTTAAAACCTCCTTTTGCAGGTGAGTGAAGTTCTGTTGCATGAGGTGGGAGGGGTCTCTTCTAGGGTTCAGCTGGATCCTGTTACCTCCCAGGTGTGTGAAATGAGTTTATTGTAGCCTGGCCTAGTTCAGAGAAGTCGTGTTCCTTGTGTATTTCTCTAGGTGTGAGGGAAACTAAAATGCTTTGACTGTTGCATTTGCATGGTGCTGAGTCTGGTCCTGGGATTTGTGTTTTAAATGTTTTTGTGGAAAATGTTAACGTGACTTTAGAAAGGGACTGAATGTGTCTTGGCACTTGTTTCATAGGGTGAAAAATCCAGCAGGAATCCAGCTTCTTCAGAAGGAATAGAAGGCAAACTAGTAAATGGGTGTGCCACCCTGCCTGCTAAGGAGGTTCATGTTGCTGGGGTAAAGATTTTCTATGGGTCTCAGACTGGCGCAGCAAAGGTATGAGTTAATTTATTTTACATGCTTGAAGTTGATTTGAAATACCGTTGAGATTCAAGTGTGTTGCTTGCCTTAGAAACACTGCACTGTGTAAACATCTGAAAGTTCACTGCCCAACACGAAAGATAATTGAAAATTATGTATAAATAACAATTATTCTACTCCCTTTAAGCGGGGCATACAGTAGTAGAGATATTATGAAGCTTAAAACATACTCTTAATTTGCTAGGAGGTCTTGTTGGGGAGAGCTGCTTTCTCAAAAAGAAATGTAGCTTGTGTGTGTAAAATCATTAGTCATAAAAATTCATGTAACTTTCTTCTTCCAAGTCAGTGTATCTCACTTTTTCAAATTTGAGGGATTATAGGTCCAGTGTCCAGTTCTCCTGTGTTGTTGTTCTTCCTGTGCTGGGAGACATCTTGTGATTGGCCATAGCAGGGCTCGTTTGACCCTTAAGAGCTGGGTTGAAGTAATCACTAAATTTCTGTATTTCTTTGTTTTCAGAGATTTGCCACAGGCCTGGCTGAAGCAGTTATTTCCCTTACTTTGCCTGTGGAAGTCATTAACATGGGAGGCTATGATCCAGATGATTGTTTAGCAGAGGAGGTAGGTACCTCATAAATCTGAGTAATAAATGCCTGCTTTTCCTGGGATTGTAAAGGCTCTGTCCTTCTTTCTTGTATTTCTCTCTTGTTATCCTGGAAATCCCCAAAGCTGTGTGTTGAAAATTGCTTCCCTGATATGTAAGCAAGTGTAGCCCATCAACCCTCAGCAGAAAATACCTACGTTTTGGCGGTCACTAAGAAAGGATCATACAGACTATTTGGATACTGATGATGTTGTATGAGCTGTTTCTGTTACTCAGGTGTGAGTTCTGTGAGAGGGGCTGTAGCCGGGCCCCCTGTTCTGTCTCTGACAGCGTATGCACAGGGGAGGGTTCAGAACAAGTAGGTGGTGATACTTCTGCAGCCGTCAAAGACAGAAAAATCTGGGGAGTTGTATTTGTATTGAATAATCCTTGATGGATTTTTCTTCTGTAAATATTGACAGTTGCTTTTTGAATCCATGGGAGACTTTAGCTCTGCAAGAGTCTGTTCCAGAAGCTGTTGATTGAAGTAGGTGCCTGGTTCTAGTTTATCACCGAGTCTCTCGAGTAGAGGGAAGACAGCGTGATCTCCCTTGGCTAATTGAAGGTGGCTTTGCCAGGAGGATGGCCATTCACCACTGTTGGGAGTTATCACCTGCAGCGTCCCAAAGCACTTCACAAAAATCTTGTCTTTTGACTTCTTGCAGCTGTCCATGTGTTACAGCTCTCTTCCTGATGTGAAGTGTTCTGAAAAATGCAGTGATCTGTTCTGTTCTCTGTGTTATTAGACAACCAGCAGGAATGTGTGTGTGTTCTTGGTAGCCACCTACACCGATGGACAGCCAACTGAGAGCGCAGCGTGGTTCTGCAAGTGGTTAGAAGAGGCTGCGAATGACTTCCGCTTTGGGAAAACGTATCTGAACGGCCTGAGATACGCTGTGTTTGGCTTGGGAAACTCAGTTTATGTTGATCATTACAACACAGTGAGTATCCCCTGTGCACCTTTCTTTAATTTCTGCTCCTTGGAAAGGCTAAGCTTTAAGTGCTGCAAGCCTGAACGATACTGGTAGTTTGTGTGAGAATTGCAGCTGATGTGTGGACAGGATTTACGGCAGAGACACTGCAATAGTGAAGGAATTGTGCTGGCCTTTTAAATGGGAAAGGAGTCCCATAAGCACTGCATTAGTCTGGGAGGTATGGTAATATATTCAGTGAATCCTTACTGTGTTAATTTCCCAGCTTTGAAAGCTTGTTGTCAGTGTGTGAGGGGACAGTGCTGTAAACCCTCTCACTTGCTGCCTTTGTTTAGAGCACTTTTCTATGTACTTTGCTGTATTGTGCACATTTTAGCCTTATTTCCTGATATAACATATGACAATAACTTAGCTCAGTCAGAAAAATGTCTTGTCACCATGTTATGTTTTTGGATATCTGGGGCCCTGTGAAATGTCACATGTGTTCGCTTTGACCAACAAGCATCACACAAAGAAGCTTGTTCCCAGAGCTCATCTCTTATCACATCGGTGTGATAGCAGAGGTGTTTTCAGGTGGGAGCCTGAGGGTGTGTGGTGGTGTTCAGCCTGACTTGTGGCTGTGCTCTGAGTCAGCAGGTGAGAGGGAGTCCAGAAGTCCCTGCCTCGCAGTCCTGTGCGGTTCACCAGTTCTGTTTCCAGGCTTTGTCCTTGCTTTCTTTGTTGCCAGCTTTGTTCACCTTGGGCTTCGTTTAAGTTCTGTCTAACTTTCATCCTGTCCTAGGTTGGAAGAAATATTGACAGGTGGCTGTGGATGCTCGGTGCCAGCCGCATCATGAGTCGTGCAGAGGGGGACTGCAACGTGGCCCAGAGCAAACACGGCAGCATTGAGGCTGACTTTGAAGCCTGGAAAGTCGAGTTCCTCAGTCGTCTCCAGGCCCTCTGCAGAGGGGAGAAGTCCTGCAGTGGGAAATGCAAGAAAGGGAAGTGCAAGTCTATGGGGAAGCAGAGCAAAGAGAGCTCAGATCACGAACATGAGACATCAGAACATGGGAACACTGAGGTAGAACCAAAATCCATGAGGCCTTGTTTCTGATATAGCGCCCCTTGGGGCACTGTTTGACTTCTTCCTCCTATAGCGCAGAGCAGTGCTGCGGGAGCTTGAAACTACTTTGTTGTGGAGTAGACAGGGAAGAAGGATGAGATCCCGTGGTGGACAGCAGGTGGAATAAGCCATCCAAAAAGAAGGACCAAGGCATTAGTGATAAACTTGGGCTAGACGCTAGAACTCCCTCATATGGTGAGGGAGTTCTCGTGAATAGGAGGAGGTATGTGTTGCAGCAAATGCTCCAGGAAGCCAGTCTGGCTTCTTATCAGTCTTTGCTTGGTCTTGTGGCTGGGCAAAGCATTTAGCTCCCTGTGAGCAGTTCACCTGCTTCCCTTTCAACTTCTTGAAGCTGTGGCACTTTGTCTGCACCCCAAGGTTTTCCAAAGGCAGTCAGGGGAGTGTTATGAGAGCAAGTCCTGTATTTGCTATGAACGTGTCTGACTGTAGTCATTTGTGTGTCTTCTGGAGTGTCTGTTGATTGCAGGTTTTGAATAAGAAATAAGAAATCCTCTCTTGCTCTGTAGCGCTAGACCCCGAGATGCTATGGCACTTCAATCCTCCCTGCAAGCCATTTATTGTGAATTGGAAATTGTTATGGCTGTATTGAATTTTGTAGGAAAATAGGGGCTCTTCTGACTGAGTGGCTTTGTGTTGGCTGCTGCAGGAATAAGAGGAATAAATCTTGTTGCATCCATGCTGTTGTGCTGTGCCTTGGCTGCATGCAGAAAGTGAGACAGCTCTTCTGCTCTGTGAAGTGTTTGACTTGGAAAGCAGATCTCTCACTCCCTGTTGATTCAGGCGGGGGCACTTGGAGGAGTTAGAGGTTTAAGCTTCCAGATTGTATGCAGTGGGAGTCAGACTCCTCTGTATCGCTTCTCGTGGGGTCAGATAGGCACCTGAGGAAAATGGTACGAGCTGGAGGCTGGATCTCTACACTGAGTTCCAGGCAGTCTGTGTGCTACTGAACTGTGAAAGATACACACTGCTGAAAGCCCAAATTTAAATACATCTTGTATACATTATGCAGGTTATTGGTAGACTGTTCCTTGTTTTCCAGTAGTCTTTACTGATTGTGAGAGCAGATCTCACTGGTTAGAGTGAGGGTCTTATGTTTAATGCGCATTCCTAACTTATTTTCTTTGCATCTGATGTCTTACACAGGCAGAGGAGTTGTTTGAAACCAGTAGTGAGGAGGAGGCTGATGCTGAGGAAGCAAATTCTGTCGTCGATGTTGAAGATCTGGGCAATATCATGAGCCACGTGAAGAAAGCAAAGGTACTGCTGTTAGAGCAGGTATAGAACTGTCGGGTCTTTGTCACTGATCAGCTGGATTGATTAAAATATTGCCTGGTTGATTCAAATCTGTAAGATCTAGTTAGAGAAGGAGTGAAATATAAGCTACTGGAGATCCTTTCCCAAAAAATAATGTACTTTCAGGTGTGCTGGTATAGTTATTGGCTAGCTGTGATTTGTTCTCTTGGTGAATGCTGCAACAGTAACCGGTTACTTTCAGCCTGAGGAAAAATTGCTTCCACAACTAACATTCAGATCTGAATCTACATCTCTGCCACTGTGATTCCCAGTCCAGTGTCTAAACACAAATCCTGCTGCTGTATCCTGCTGCTGTACATCAACTGAAGTGCAGGCATGTGTTGTGTTGGCACGTTATGATGAGGAGCAGAACTGCTGCTGGAGAGGTAACACGCTGCTGCCCTGTAGATCTGACCTGTGCTGAGCCTGTCAAAGACAACTGATTCCCCCATCACTTCAGGGTGTTGCTATCTCTGTTTTTGTGGGGTTCTGTTCATGTTTCTTTTTCTGTGTCCACAAACAAGATACACCTAACTCATTTGCTTGGTTAGCACGCAAAAAGGAGTGAGGGTATGAATAGCTACGAGGCTAAGCCTTTGTGTGCTCCCCACACTCTTTGGGAGCCGAGTAGTTGGCAAGGGGAGAGCTGGACCTGGGATAGACCTGTGACATGCTCTGTCGCTATCTGCTGTTTTCCCCTCTTAGTCATCTTTCCATGGTGATGGCTTTTCTCACAAACTCTTGAGCTGCTATCTGACCCCCTCTCAACAGACCTGCCTCTGTCTGTTATTACACCTGCCTTGTCTCACATGCCTCTAAAGTGCGGGCTTCTCACACCTCTTTCCTGAAACGTAACAGCTCCCTCAGCAGTCTGAGCTAAGCTGACACTGCTGAGCCCCAGCAAGTCAGGCCTTAGGAGCGAAGGTGGCTGCAGGGGGAGCATGGGGTACTCTGTTCCACACCCTGGAGGGGGGGAAGGAGAAAAACCACTTTACAGAATCATAGAATGGTTTCAGTTGGAAGGAACCTTAAAGATCATCCAGTTCCACCGCCCTGCCATGAGCAGGGACACCTCCCACTGCATCAAGGGGCTCAAAACGTCATTCAACTTGATCTCCTGCTGTTTTATATCGCTGATGCTAGGAGAGTGGCCCCACTGACCTGGAAGCAAGGCATGCTGCGGCGTCAGAGTGCCTGTCCCCGAGCTTGCATACACTTGTGTGCTGCAGCTTGCAAGAGAAGAACGAATGAACCTTTCGGCTTTCATTTGCTGGGGGGAGAAAGCTTGATTCTTTCTCCCTGTGCAATTGTGCTGTGAAAGTGGTCCTCCTTCTCCTGCATGTGCTCACCACTAGAGGTCACTGACAAAAAGGGAATGGCGTTTTCCTCTGGCAGCAAGCCCCTGGAGGATATAAACCTGGGAAAAAGGAGGTGGTGGTGTGCAGCAGTTTTATGAAAAATTAGATATTGAATTTTCACTGGCTGACAAAATAAAGCAACACCATGATCAAAGAGTAGTGTAAACCAGGAAAACCGTGTATCATAGTCCAGTTTATCCATAAAAAGTGAGCAGAGCAATAAAATACTTCCTGCTCTTGGCTTCTCATGCTCATTGTTCTGGTGGTGTGCACGGCAGAAGTCACTGTGGTATGGTTTTATACATCGACAGTGAAAATTCATTGCTTTCTACAGGTTTGACTGATGCATGAGTCAAGCAGTTAACTACTTTCTCAGCTTTTTTGTTGCTCTGCTTAAGTGGTGAGAGGCCTTTATGTTGGACATACAACTTGCTACAGAAGTGCGGGTAGCTGTGTGTAGATCAGATTCTTGTGGCCCTGACTGAAGTAGCCCTTCTGGTGTGAGGGACAGCTGCTGTCTCAACACGAATGCTGATCTGCAAGTGGAAGTTTCTGATCTGCTGCCTTTTCCACAGAGGAGACAGCAAACCCTTGTTCTGCCCTGGCGGTTGAACGCTGCCCACTTGCCTCTGCAGAGGGTTAAATCCTTGAAGTGCAAGTCTCCATGTGGGACCATGGTGTGGACTGGAAGTACACACTGCGTGGAAGTGTCCTGGCCCTTTTGGATATGAGCTCTTGTTCGCTGATGAGACAGGAGGTCCTAAAACTGTAGATGGGACTTTCATTGTCACTGATGCCACCAAACTACGCTGCTGTAGCCTTGTCCCAGGCTTTCGGATTAATTTTGAAACCTTACATGATGTGGTTCTCATTATGGGCCCCTTTCTTCCTGTTCTGCATGGCTGCTCTGCCTCGCTGCAATCGATATTTTGTGGTTTCTGTAACCAGAGCAGATAATGGCCCTCAGCGGTGGCTTGGATGTAAATCCTCGGCTCTCTTGCATGAGGTTGTTGTTTCCAGAGTGATGGCAGGGTATAACTGTGTCAATATTTCATGAGGGAGCCTGAACCTTTGCTATCCCTTCATTAGCTGGGAGGAAGAGTGACTTTGTCTTGGCGCTGAATCTCCTGGGCAATGTGCGCATTGACTTGCAACAGGTTTATGCAAACACTTGAATAGTAAAATGATCCCGTAGGTGTAGTTATTTACTGTAAGGAAAATAAATGCTGAAAACTTCCTATGAAAGAGCAGGATGATCTGCAGTTATGAAAGTAATGTATCATGATCAGGCCCTCTTGCCTCCAGGTGGGAAGATGTAGTTGTTTAAATGCAGTGCATCTCTGTTTCTTAAGTTGCGTTCTTACTTTAGTGGCTATGAGAATGTGCAATGAGACATTTTCAGACGAGCTGTGTTGTCCCTTTAGCCATCTTTTCTCTCACAGAATGTTGAACCCTGTAAAATCAGCCTGTTGCTTTTGTTTTACACGAATGTAATTTCTTGTCTTGCAGTAATCGCTACCAACACAGACAAGTGCTTTGGGGTTTTCTGTCTGTGCTTTCCATATACGAGTTAGCAAGTTTAAAGAAAACCTGGGTACTTCAAGATTAAATCACAGATACTTCTTCATATACAGAGTTACTTGGATATGAAATGTGCCTTACAGTTTTCAGCAAGGGTTTTGTGTCTGTTGGTGCTCCTGCATATGGGAGGTAGAATAGCACGTTCTGGCTTGTGCAATATAGTTAATTTGAAAAGTTTTAGGTTCCAGCTTTGATCTCTCTTGCAGGCATGTGTTGCCCCTTGTGAGAATTGCTAGCAGATAAGATAGATGTGCAGTCACAGATAATCATAATTCCTGTTGTCTTGCCTTTTATGGGATGGCAGAGTGAGGCTGTGGAGGCAAGTATCTAATAAATGTTTGCTCACATCTCTGCAGGTGATCTTAATTTAATTTTGCATTCATCTCCTGTTGCTTGACTTGATGGAAATCGAGGCTGAGTTTTGTTTTACAGCTTTCCCATATGCTGCAACTTCATTGCACTTGGCAAAGTGTTGTCAAAGGGCTGGAGGCAAGTACTGGATTCTTTGTGTTGTTTGGGTCAGGAGTTCAAGGTGAATGCCAGAACCTCTTTTCCTGGTAGAGTTGTAGCTGTTGCATGCTCTCCCTTGGGAAAGATGGATTTGTAAAGAGCTTCTGAGGGTAAAGGTACACAGGTCAAGGTGATGGTGCGTTCTGCAGACTAAATCTGAACACCAAAATTTGGCACAAGGTGGGGTGGCAACAGGAAATCATCCAAATATGTAAAATAATGGCTGATGCAAAGGTAAATTCTCCACTCGGTATGAGAATTGGTAAGTAGTGAGAACTGCTCCATAGCTGCTAAAATCCAGCCCTCCTTCTGAGTGATTTGAGTTTTGGGTCTTACTGTCATGAGAAATAGTTGCAGGTGATACTTACTCCAGTTCAAGACCCTAATAACACCTTCACATCAGTACTGGTAGTGCCTGTGCTTTCAGGAAAGGAATTACTGGACATCAAAGTCTTAACAGTGCATAATATGACCACATCCTGTAGGAGGCCTGGGAAGGACTGAGGCTGCTTCTCCTGGGTGCCTGATGATCTGATGCTGTGGTGCCAGGCTGGGATGGGTGTTGCACAGCTTGGGTAGGTTATGGTCTAGGTTTCCTCTGCACTGTTCTCCCAGTTGCTTTTATGCAGCAGCAAAAGGCAGCGATGGTTCTTAGTGGATTTAATAACTAAGTGGACTTTCAGCTTGTGCACTTGTGGCACACTTTCCCTGTCCTCCAAAGTTCTTCCCCTGAAATGCATTTATCAGATAAAATGTGAAATCTAATGGGTATATTTGTGGCCTGCAAGGCTGCTATTAATCACGGGGACACCACTTCTTAATGTAGATTATCTCCCACAGCTGGGAGATTGTGATAAACTAGAAAGACAGATCAATCTAGACTTGTTCCCAGGGAATGAAATAGCTTTATTAACCTTCGTATTTATAAACTGCAGGCATGAGTAATAGTAATAATAATACCCTGATTTTCTTTGGATGAGTTGGGAAGTAATCGAATGGGCATATTTTGTTGACACAATTTTGAGATTAATGTTCTTGTTTTCTAAAACAAAGTTTAATGATGCTGATAGTGACATTTGCAATGTAAATACAGAGGAGGGGTGTGTGTGAGAGAGCGAGACCATGACTGAGTTTACAGGAAACAAAATATGTCCCAGAAAGCTTGTTCAAGAAGTTTGTATTAACTTCTATGTCCCTTTGCCACGAGGGACGTTTCCTGGTCCCCTTTAACCCTCTTCCCTAAAAAGTCCTCCTACGTTAGCCATTTTATCACCACTGGGGTTGTAAATCGCATCGCTTGCAATGTTTCTAAAGAACCCTTGGTGATCCTGTGGCTCCTGTAGAGACCAAACCTTGCTGACACTGAGTGAAGAAACTTTTAATGAAGTTGGCAGGAGTTTTATTTGAAATTGGGTAGTGAGTGTTAAGGTGTGAGACATTTAAGGTCTAAGGTTTACAGACCAAGTATTGGTAGAGTATTCAAGTGGTGTTAGCTGGGTTCTAACCAATTCGGTAGGGCTGGGGTACCTGTCTGTCAGATTTATAATAGAAACAGCTAAAAACGATGGGCACATTTAGAGCTCTCCAAAAACTTTCTCTAACTTTTAATGGGCACAAGATTCCTGTAGGAAAAACGTGCTCTTATCTACAACTGCTCAGTCTCTGGGCCAGGATTTGACCTCTGCTACTCTAGCTCAGAATTCAGTGTGACCCTACATTTTAAAATAAGCTTCAAGAAATATCATTTATTTGCTTGGAGATTAATTCTAGCATTAAAATCTGGCTTTGTCAAGGATACTTCACTCTTCCTCCTTTCTGTGTTCAGATCTTTCTTCTGTAAACCTTGGCTATTGAAAAGAGTTAGAAGTCATAAATGATATTAAAAGGTATCTTGAGGCTTGCCTTCTCTATGAAGGCTTGAATGCCGGACGAAAAAGAGGCAAAACCAAAAACTAGTTGCAAGGTAACTTCTGTTTGAACACTTTGGTTTTGGTGGGTGAGACAAATTCCTCCTTATTTGCAACTTTTCTTGGCCACGGCTGTTGTTGATGAGCAGGGTTTAGCCTGCAGCAATCCAGCCCATCTGCTTACCATTTCTCACAAACTTAGTGTTGCATTTCTCAGGTGTTTAATTTTTCTGTGCGTTTGTTTTAAGGTTCTTTCCAGCCAAATAACACGGTCGAACAGAAGACCACAAATCAATGCACGGGGTAATTAACTGCTGATGGTAATTACTGGGAGAAGCATGGAGGAAGTGGCCCGTTGATGCCATTGCTGCATATAAGGAGAGAGTAGCACAAGGACATCCTGTGGGAGTGCAGCATCTGTTCCCAAATAAATGTTGTTTGGATAAGGTGTTATGAGGTACAGTAAATGTGTCCAAGTTCTTCTGGGCAAACCCTGCTGGTTGGTCGTTCAGGGGTGCAGCTGGCAGTAAGCCTGTCCACGCGTGGTCTCAAATCAAATCTTATTTGCTGTCACTGCAGTGTCAGTATAGTTTGTAAGTGGCTCTCGACTGCAAAGCGTACCTCTTTGTCTTGCTTAGTACCCTGCCCCTCTGTGAAGGTCAACACCGGTTATGGATACTGGGAGTTGCTTTTTCTTTCCTGTGATAAGGTGTGCAACAAAGATGCTTCCTTTGCTGATGCTTGGGCTGCCAAAGCAGGCAAAATATCTCCCTTTCCTTGTTTACATCAGAGCTGATATTCTGACATCCCTCTTTTTGCTGTTGGGTGCAGAGGCTTGACATGAGGTGGGAATTGCGTTGTGTGTGGTGGTGTGGATATGCAGATGACATGGAGCCTCCTAAAAGCCTTCTGAACTGAGAGAGGCATAAGAGAATGGAAGTAGCATTATCTCAACTCTGCAGAAGGAGTTGGATGCTGTAACATGGCATTAAATGGTTTTTGTATTGCGCAGACGGCTTATACGTGTGCCAACCCTTGCTGTGGATTTTTCTTGTAATAGTGCAGTTAAGCTTTTGCATGAAGAAATCTCATCTCTTTTAGCCACTGTGTGGCTGGACCTTCTGCACCAGTGGCTCATGCCAACGCATTCTGGCTCTGTATCTGTGCTAGCAAGTTATCCTATGTTAGGGGTTCATTCTGATCCAGCTCATTTCGTAGAATCATAAGGTTGGAAGAGACCTCTGAGATCAGAGTCCAACCATAGGCAGGGTCCCTGTGCTGATCGGCACCACCAAAACATCAACGGGTCGGTAGCTTTAGAAAGATGAGTGCTGTTACTTATCTACTGCAAACGTGTGCAGAAGAGACCAGGTGTGAAGCACAAGGCTTTGCTGGAAAAGCTGCCTGTCTGGCTGTGTGCATGGAACTGTGCTGTGTCCTCCTTGAGAGGATGAAGCACTGAGGCATTTGTGACTCTTCTTTGGGCTATGATTTTGGGCAGTGAGGATTTGGGTTTTGAGGAATGCTTTGCAGGGCTGTTGGATATCCATCTTGGTTTGTTTTCCTAGTTGACTGGTTTCCATTATCTTGCAGTCAATGAAGATTAATTATAGTAGAAAACAGGCAATTTCCTTTTGACTTTAATAATGTATTCTTATGATAATCTCCTGGCCTCTCATCTAACAGTTCTGGAACGCTGGTTGATGCATAGCATTGAATGGGCTATGCATGAAAACTGTTAATTTGGGTGCCTGGAAGACTTGTATGCAGTTCCCACTGAGAGAAGACAAACGGGGACTCTTCTGTGCCGCTCCCCAGTTAGTCAGCGCTAATGAAGTCAGCACTTCTTCAGATTATGAGCTTGTGTGTGGTCTTTGGCAAAACGGTCTTCCTGGGAAGACTGACTCAAGACTGACTCCTGTGCAGGGACAGGAGTT
Organism: Neomorphus geoffroyi; assembly: GCA_033558235.1. Taxonomy (NCBI): domain Eukaryota; kingdom Metazoa; phylum Chordata; class Aves; order Cuculiformes; family Neomorphidae; genus Neomorphus; species Neomorphus geoffroyi. Next base: position 8,193,272 of record JAUMJM010000018.1, read on the forward strand.
GGACTTGATGATCCTTGTGGGTCCCTTCCAGCTCAGGTCATTCTATGATTCTGTGAAGTAGGGAGTTGGGCTTGGAGCTCTCATGGTCCTGGGGAAGGTGCTGAGCTCTGATGCTCAACACTTCTTTCAGTGTTTCATAACCTGTATTAACACTTTTATGGGTAGATGCTTTCCTGCATCCCAAGAATTTGGAAGACCAGCTGTACGTTTAAGGCAGGCAGGAGACCCAGCTGCTGCTTGCTGATGTCTGAGCTGTGTCAGTGCAGCAGCGCGTGCTGAGTGCCTTCCGTGCTGTGGAAGTCGTTTGGGGTTTTCAATACAGAACTGAAGGGTGAGGTCCCATCAGCTTTGTTGCTCACAAAGGCTGGCTTTTCCACAGCAGAGTTTGCTGCTAGGAAGTTCACCTCTGGCTGGTGTTAGTTGAGATTGGTTGAAGAAGCCCCCAGTCACAGCAAATGATTGCAGAATCAATCACCGTTTCGCTTTTATTAAGTAGGTGCATGGCATTTTGACCAGTTGGTTTTTGCGCTTCCTTTAGTTCGAAACTGTAAGGAAAAGGAAGAAATGATGGAGTGGAGAAGTCTTCTATGGAGCCATTCAAAAAAAATATGGCAAGGTGTTGTGAAAGGTTGCGTGCTGCGTGCTCTGTGTGCAAGAAAGCAGATAGACCGAACTGGAAAAATCTTACTGGTTTCAGGCTGGGTGTTTTGGGACCCTTAAATCACGTTGCCTGGGTTTTGGTTGTGGTTATTGTAGCACAGAAGGAAGGAATAAAAATGTGACTATACGGCCCAATTTTCAAACCTAAGCTAGTTGCTTTTGGGTGGAGACAGACTCGGTTTTAGTTTTGATTCTTTTATTTCCTTTGAAAATCAATCGTCTTTATGGTGTGTCTGAGGAACTTTCCCAAATCAAACAAATGTTGACAGAATCATGCAGCAGTGTTTGAACTGGAGTTGTGATTTAATGACACCTTGTAAAATCCATCCCTACAGCAGAGCAGGGATGTTCTAGCTTACTGAAGCAATCTGAAACCCCGCTGTAGCTGTGCAGATATATTTTTAGAGTTGTGATCTGGGATTTATTTTTTTTTTTTGTCTTTGAGGATTCTGGCTGTAGTTGAACCTACAAAAAAATGGGCGTTGGTGGGATCATTTATCCTTCAGCATTTCACAAGATGCACAGTGCCCTTTCAAACTGCTTTGGTTGGATAGCAAGATAAGCCTTCTGTCATTACTTATCGGCATGAGTTTGGGCTTTAAAATGCTGTTGTGTGTGTCAAAAAAAATCTCAGCATTGACTTTTCAAACAAAAGAAAACACAGGATTTCCTCTGTGGGGACTGAGCTACGGGTCTGTGTGAGGAGTACCCTTTCTTTGGATGGGAGCTGGTACCTGCTGCTGTGGAATACTCCGAGGGACTCTGTTATTGTGTTCTGGTGGTTTGTTTTTTTGGTTGTTGCTATCAGTCAGAACTTCTCAGGGGATTCTCCCATTTTAGAGACACTTCTTGAAAACATCTGCCATGACTTTTGCTGTAATCAAGCCACCTCCTGTTTCAGTCATGGCAAGTAATGTATTGTCCTGTTACCTACCTTTCAGCTGTGATGCTTTCAACCCTTGTCTGCTTTTTGCTTCAGCTTGGGCTTTTGTGCTCAGCTGGGCAGTGATGCATGGAGTGGGTATGTAGCCTGTGATTATGTAGACTCTAGTAGCTATTTTTAATAAGATTTTCTTGCTGTTAAGGTGTTTGCTGGTTCAGTGATTACTCAATCCAGGTTTCCAGTATTCATCTTTGTGCTCACTTGCAAGTGCTCAAAGCCATTTTTCTTGGTGACTGACAGCAGTTAGAGTATCCCGCGTTGCTGTGAGATTGGCAGGGTGTTTCATCCATCGACTGAGCAAATTGCAGTCATGTCTGCACTTGCTACGCTTGGGTTGTGACAACCAGAGCTTTGTACCTGGAGCAAGAAGATCTCCAGAGTGGACTAGCGGTCTTCTGCTTCTCCTCCGTTGTGTTCGAGGATATCTTTGTGCAAGCTTTCTTGCTGTCCTGTTCTCTTTCTGTGTCTTCTAGTCTTGCAGGAAGCTCATTTTTTAAGGAAATGAGTGCGGTTCCTGTGAGGAGACTGATCAACTTTAAAAAGAGAAACCCACCCCATGTGGTTGCTGCCGGCAGTGCCACTGACAGTGAGCCTAAACCAGGGGAGAAATTCAACATCTCTAGCTGTCCTTTTGCCACTGGAGCATTGCTTCCAGAGCTCTGCTTGGTGTGATCTTCAACTCTTCATTCGTGTAATTCATGAACTTTAATACTTCATTTAACAGCTCCCCTGGGAAAGTTTTTACTAATACTTCTTGCTGCCAGGCAGTCTTTTCCTGATAGCCTTGCCAACATTTTCCCTTAGCGCTGGTTTTGTTAGTCCTGGCTCCAGCCCCTGATGTATTACTGCTTTCTTAATGTTTGTGCCTTTCATTTGTTAAAAGATCCTGGAGCTTTTTTGATGGATGAGGCTGTAAACCGTGACAAGGTCAGGAGGTTCCCTCTTGTTTGACCACAGGGAGGTTGAGTAGTAAAGAAGTTGAGTCAAAGTTGGGATATTCTGGGTATCATTTTCCTTCCAGAAGTAAAAACTTGTTGGGGAGTGTGGTTTTATTTCCAGCTGTGGCACATGAATAAGTGCAGCCTTGAGGCTAAAAATGCTAAATTAAGGTGATTTAGGGAATGCTTTTTTGCATGGAATTTGTCTCTCAACTTTCTCACCCCTGCAATCTTAGTTTGAAGAGCATTCGATGTAATGAAACAGAAAATAAGGGAGAGAGGGAATACACTGATATCTGGAAGAGAGCACTTCGAAGGGGTGGAGAAGTGGCAGTAGCATGTCCTGTTGGTCGATTTGGATGTGGTCAGGGATGAGTTTGGTAGGCATGTTTATAGGGAATCCTTTCAACCACTTTGAACTGTGGTTGGTCAAAGGGGCGGCAACACTTCTGCCTTGGCAACAACTGAGGTTCTTGCACGTGTCTGGATATCCTCATCTCTTGACCCACCAAAAATAGGTTTCCCGTGCCTGCCCATGAAGTCTGTGCTTCCCGTATGGCGATAAAAAGGAAGATATGTTTTCTTTGGCCTTCACCTGTGGGGGAGGTGATCCTGAGTCCTTACGCATTCCTTTTTGTTCAAATCTGCTTCAATGGCAGGAGGAAAAAACCTCCAGCAGGCTGCAGCAGGAGCTGCCCTGAGCCTTGAGGTACCAAAAAATGAGACTGTATTCCTAGGTTTTCCTGTCTGCTGCGGGTTCTCTCATTTGTGAACACAGACCAGAGGGGATAACTCTTCAGGTTTTTTTGTTTTTTTTTTGGCAGTGAAGTATTTCAAGGGCATGAAGAGCTGGCTCTTGTCACTGCTTGCTTGATTTGTTACGGAAAGACAGTAACTCGCTTTAGACTTACAACAGGGCTTTCTGCTAAATCACCAGGACTTGAAGTTTGCTCTGTGCGAAGTTAACTTTTGTTCTCTCCACTCAAACCCTAAATAACAGATAGAAATAATAGATGTGAAAGGTTTATTAAGGAACTAAGTAAACCTTCCAGGGCTGTCAATTCCATTTCCCACAAGAACTATCTGAAGCCAATCACTTGCCAAACCCAACAAGTCAGGTATTGCAGTTCAGAGAAAACCAAATGACTATTTTGTTTACATCAGGGTGAGAGGGAGAAAAAATATTATCATCTCTGTGAGGGAAAGAATGATTATTGAAATAAATGTGCTTCTGCCCTGCCAGCAAGGCAATTTTATTTGTTGTTCTTCTGTTTAAGTGCTTTTCTCAGATAATGCAGTACCAGGCACAGCAGGCAGAGAGAAATACAAACCCCTTTACATTCAGAAGGACTTTTTCTGTATCTGAAGGCTGTCTTGGATGGGATGTCTCATTTACGCTGAAGTCAATTGCTGCATTTTTAATATTATGTGCTCCATAATGCATATTTAGTTCTTGTGGGAGAATTAACCTGGCATGAGATAGTGGAGGAGATAGCCTGGGATGTGTCCGTGTGTAAATCCTGCACAGCATTTTGCTTTAAGTAGCTAATTTGAAGATAGTGCCTTTCCTTTTTAAGTGAATGGCTGAGCCTGCTTCTGGGTTAAATGATAGCTTGTGGGAGAAGTAATTTAAGACTTGATAGGAAAAAGGTGATTTTCTTCTTCCTTCCTTATGCATCAGGCCTTTCCAGTAATATTAATAACTTACTGTTGAAGTGTCTTGAGCCCTCTGATCCAGTGGGAGGTGTCCCTGCCCATGGCAGGGGGTGGAACTGGATGATCTTTAAGGTCCCTTCCAGCCCACACCATTCTATGATTCTGTGATTCTTTGATCTTGCTGATAAATGGAGATCAACTCCAAAAAATGAGCTTTTAAACCCAAGAAATGACAATATTTAACTGAGCCATCCTTTCAGGGAAGTTTTGAAGCATTATAGAAACCAATGAAATCCTGGCTAAAAACTCGGCAAACGAAGTGAAAGGAACCTCCTCCTTCAGTAGGAACCACTCTGTGTTACCAGTCATTAGGAAATACCTTCCTGCACAACCTCACTGAAACCGTGAGCAAATTTTTTATTTGAAATAAGTAGGAAAGGTAATAACCTCGATCCTTAAACGTTTTACTTTCCTCTTGCTTTAAGTGCTTATTAGGACCTCTGGTTTGTCCTTGAACTTCTGAGTCTTTGTGTGTTTGAAATTTTTTGCTTCTGAGACGCCTTTATCTTTGGAAATTTTGCTCAGGTACAAAAGCAAGCTGTCTGTGTCTAGGAATGGCCGGACTGCTTTCCCTGTTTGTGAAGAGCACGTTTTGGCAAGTCAGGAGCGCTGGTTTCCTTAGTGATTTTAACAGTTGGTGGGTAGACTCAAACTGGAAGCGTTTGTATGAACTTCTTGATGTCTTTGGCAGGAAAGAGGCTTGGATGTGAAATAGTCTTCGTTTTGTGGATACAAAATGTCCTCTAGTTTTTGTTTGTTGTTTATCTGTAACTCTTCTAATATTTCAAAAAAGCCATAAAGAACTGACAAATTACAAGTCGCCTGAAATATCTGAGTAATTATTTCCACTTTCTTGCTTCTTTGTGCGGACTTGAAGCAATAAATACCCATAAAGTCTCAGAAGCGACGCCTATACAGCAGGGGATTCACAATTTCTTACGTGCTTATGTTTCTCCTGCTTGTAACTCTATGCTAATACTTGATATTCCTGCGTGTGGTTTTAAGAAAGCTCCAAGAGTTGAACCAGGTCTTACAAAGCAGCATTTGCTGAAAGCTGAACTCATGGGATGCTGCTGCTCGTGCGCCTGGAGTTGACGGTGGGGCAGGAGGGGAACAGCCTTTCCTTGCAGGGCCTTTGGTGATCACTGAATTTTGGTGGTGCACTTGGCTGCCGTTCCAGGTGGTTTGTGGAGACTACAGCTTCTACCCTGAAAACTCCTGGGCTGTGTAGCTCCTCGTAGTGATGAGGATTGCTTCCCTTGCCTGTCCCAAAGAACTGGGACAATAACTGCTTGTCACTCCAGGCAACTGCATGTCAGGCACAGAATGGTTTGTTCCCTCTAGTTGGTGTTCTGCGGAGAGGTGAGGTTATTGTGCAATCATGAAACACTTGGGTTTAAATCCTGGAGTCCCCTTTGCTCTCAGATGAAATTAAACACCTTGTTTCTTAAAATGTCCTATAAGAATTTTATTGCTGTGTTAGTAGAACAAACCTAGTGTGTTCTGGTGGGCTTTTTTTAATTTTGGTATCATAAATTACTAGATCAGCATCTTTTGGGAAGAGGGATAAAATGCAGGACTACATGAATGCAAGAATTCATGTGTGGGCACTTGTGTTAAGTTTAGCAGATCCGTGACTGAATGTGCTGGAGTGTTTTAAAAAACGATGCTTGAATCTAACCAGTTGTAATTCACTGACTTTAAACAGAGAGAACGTGAGCTCGAGGAAGGAGATCTTGGAGCGAGCATCACCCGAGAGAATGCTGGGAGGAAGGAGGAGGGTGAGAAGAGAGAGATGGTAACCCCGGCTCTGAGAGAAGCGCTCACAAAACAAGGTGGGGTTCTGCAAAGACCAGATGGTGGTCCACGCTTTGCAGTCTTAGTGGTAGACTTGTAACAGAGCAAGTGAAAGATGGTGATGTTTGTGTGAAAGAGAAGCTGGGTAACGCATCTCGCCACGATGCACGCTATAACGTGTGGAGAGTGTATCAGAGTTCACAGGGTTTAACGTGTCTCCTAAGGCAGTTTGAGAGAGATGATAGTCCCACGTGCCTCGGGCTCCCAGTGTGTAGGTTTCTCAAGGAACATTTAAAGATCAGCTTTGCATCTCTGTTTTGCATCCCCTGCTTTTATTTAAGCTTCAGACTCTGATTTTGTTACTGCAACTTTATTTCCAGAAAAGCAAGTAGTTCAAACTGACGTTAACGACCCCCTAGATGATTAGATCAGCAGCTCTCCTGTGAGTTGTAGAGAACAGATTTAATGAACTTAATTCCTTCTTTAAAACAAAGGGCAAGCACGAGAAGAGCCAGACTGACAGCCTCACAGTTTAGAAACCTCAGCTCTGGGTGGCAGAGCCAGGAGAAGTGTGATGTGAGCCTCCCTGTGCTGCTCAGCTGAAGGCTAAAAGGAGCTTCATCCGATTTCTTTTATCTGTGAGGAAGAGCCTGTGCTCAGTTTCTTGCTTGCTAAATCAGTAGTATTTCTCCTGATGCTTCTGAGAATGCATTTCTGTTTTTTGTTTGCTACAGAGCTGGGCTCTGAAGTTCTACCATATCCTGACATCTAAGTTTTGCTTTGGGAAGCAGGAACTGTGGCTGTGGAGTCTGCCCATGGCACTGGCTTCTGAGAGGGGTGTAGCGGGTGGTTTGGAGCACACTGCCCTGGCTGCTTTGTGGTGCAAGGCTCTGTGTTGTGTCGTGGTGGTCACAAGTGTTTCACACCAGCTCCCTTTCTGATCCAAGCTGTATTGGTTAGATTTAGGGGAGTGAGTGGAACTGTGTTTTCCATGTGGTGTTTAAAAAGCGGTCATTTGGAAAACGGTACAGGAAGCAAGGTCACCTTCCTACAACAATTTTTTCTGACATAAAGGCAAGCGCCCTAGAGAACTTAAGATTTCCTTTTGATGTTCTGGAGATGGGAATTCCTTATCCAGATAAGTAGGTACGTATTTCTCCTTTCTTTTGACGTTTGGGGTATGCCAGCATCAGATCAACCAGTAGGATCTGCTTGCATAAATCTGCAGTTTCAAAGACTTAAAACCACTGTATCTGTATCCTCACAGTTACAGCTGCCTCTTGCTAACGCAAGCCTCCCCTCCTTTACTCTGCTGGTTGCCTAATTCTTTAATGATCACTCAACAGTGAAGAAGAGAAACTTTCTTTTTTCACACTTTTGTTCTGCAAATAACACACCAAGACAGGCTTATGTGGCTATAAAAATAAAACGACTCTCCTTCCCTCAACACCATTCCCCCCTAAATAACAAGTGCAATGTAGTCAAAAGATAATGGAACTTATTTAGCAATGGTTGCTTTGAGTTTAGTTTCAGTGTCTTAAGATTTATCCCTGAGGGCATAATTAGCCCAAGAGAAAGAAAAAAAGAGTGCTAGTGATTCAGGAGAAAACTGTTGTGTTATACAACTGCAATTTCAAAGAAATTTGACTTTGAACAGCATCTCTTCAGGTTGTTGTAATGCTCTCTTTCTTTTGATTTACCTTCAGACAAATTTACCTTCATGTATATAAACGGAATATTGCCTAAACAATTGTTTTATTTTAGCACTGGTGTTGAATATTGGCTGAATATAGCCTCACCTATTGGGCCACACAGCTTTTAGCCCTTGTAGTTGTCTGATTGCAAGTGCTGTTTATAAAAGATGCTCTGTAATAGTTGGGTTTTAAAGTCATAGCTAATCTTGTGTTGTGAGAAAATGTTGATTCCCTTTCAGTGTTCAGTCTTGCATGAAATACAAATACAGCCAAAATTTAGTGCCTCAAAGTAACAAATACAGGTGGAGAGAGAGACTGACAGTTGAAGTGTTTGGCCATGTGTCATATTTGCAATGGTATCATTTTCCTTTAGTATCCAATGCTTTAGTAATTTCATCTGTTTAGGTAGACATCAGGAAATAAAATCAAAATAAAAGCAAACTTTTTATATTGGTGATTCCTGTGGCAATTAGTAGATACAACCTAACATGTTTGTATTTACTTGTAGATTCTTGAAACGATCCCTACTGGGCTGAAATTTTTCTCACTCGGCCTGGGTACCGGAAGGATTTTGTACATGATGAAGTTTGCCTTTCTAGAGCTTCTGATTTTTTAAAAACTACATTTAAACCCTTCTTTAGCTTTAAAGGGGCTCTCAAGCTGCTGTTCTAATAGGAAAGGTGACTATAAAAATCACCATGTGAATCCATGGGGGTTCCTTCATTGTCCCCTCTATAAGCTGTGCTTGTTTTATGAGGACAAAACCCTGACTATCCTTTAGGTTTTCCTGCTGCTGTAAAGCCAGTGCAGCAGTAGTGCAAAGAGCTGTGCTGTGCTCGGGTTGTTAACCATCGCTAGGCTTAACTGCTGTTCAATTGGCCAAGTGTTTTATTCACAGTGATGGTCAGACTGAAGGCTGGATTGTCATGCTGAATACGGAAGCCAAATCTTGGCAGTTGAGGGAATTGTGGTTTTACCGCAGCTGACTTCTTGAAATACCTGGAGGTTAAACCCGATGTCACGCAGTGACAGCCAGTTTCACCATCCCTACCAAGTTGCAGTTGTATTTAGTGGTGCTTCAGGTGGTCTTGGATGTGCTTCTGTTAAATGTGCAGGAATAAAAGAGAAAAAACAAACTCAAACCCCTGAAGAGCTGATTGATTTGCTTAGCAGATTCCAAGGACCTGGATTTCTTAAGCTGCTCATACCATGTATTTCTGACAAGCTTTTTGCTTTGTTCTTTTCTGCTGTAGCTCTGGTGAATATACAACTGTGCTTTTCATGGTAGGCAGCACAATGGGAATGGATTAATGATATCCAAAGACTGACCCCACTGACATTGTATAAATCACTGTCGTGTCTCTGCTACTGCAGATGCAGTTTTGCTGCAGCCCCGTTAAGTGAGCCTAAAATTTAGCACTAGGGTGTTCAGGGCACCTCTATTTGAGTTGTATCCAAAGGCGAGTGGTATTGGGAAACAGCTTGTATCTGAGATTGTGTGGGTTGCTTCGGTTAACTGCTTGTTTTTATCTTATAACTTCATGGCTCGTATAAAGGTGTACTTTGAGCTATGTTTTTCAGTGCATATGTGCAATCGAGAGGCTGACTTCAGAAAAATATTGAAAACTGGGCTTTTCCTGTGCTTACCAGCCTTGTTTGAGATTCAGTTTGTTAAAAGCACTCGGTGGCTCTTGCCAGTCCGTTCCGGGACTGAGGTTTCCAGTCCCTGCAGCTCTGAGTTCTTCTGACCGTCTTGGCTTGGCTCACTGTGCTGGGATTTTAAGTGTCCAGATTTTGCAAATGAGATCTGCTGTGCAAAGATGTGGCACGGAGATTGGTGCTGCTGGATGTGTGCTTTTGCTGGCTGTGCTCTGAAATGTTTGCGTGCATCTTTGGGATTGGGTGTGCTTTCTGCCTAGCTGTTAAACTCCAGGTGGCACTAACAGCTCACAGCTGGGGCAGGGTCTAGTAACACTGGTGCAGTCCCTGAAATGTACCATGGAATTCAAATATTGGCTGTGGGGAGATTAAAAATCAGTTTGCGAAATAGCAAATTATTCCTAGTAAGCAGAATAAATACGGTGACTGAAACCGGGAAAAGTTAAGCCTGCTCAACTTTCTTACAGTTCCTTAGAAAATGTCTGTGTAAACAAAGAGCGAATGCGTGGTTAAAGGGGAAGGAGCCAGGAAGGAGGAGATGCTGGAGTCCCACGGTGTGGAAGCTGCCGAGAGCTGATGGTGAGCTGACTGCAATACTAATTTGCTGGCACAGATGCAGCAGCTCACCAGGAGCAGAGTAGATGGTGGCAACTTGGTTTTGTGGGCCTGATTCTTTCCCCACGTAGTTACTGGAGCTGATGGAATTACCCCATATATAGTAGAGAAAAATAAGCGTAAATGTATTTCCATTAGAGAAATGCATCCATTTTTTTCAAGTTTTGTAAAGCTTTGGAGGATATTGGTCTTTGAAATTAAGTCTGTTAAGCTGGAAAAAAATACAAGATATATTCAGGCGAGGATAACATTTGCTGTCCTTTCTTTATAACATGATACTCTCCACAAGCACGAGGACAGTTCATACGAATGGAGAAATAATGTGCCTGGAATGACTGAAAAAGAGAGACTTGGTGAAACACAAACCAAAAAAAGATCTTATCTGTAGCAACTTGTAGTTCACTACTCTTACTCTTTATGTATTTGTTCTGGGTACTCATGAGGGAAGAGTTGTGCAGGCTGGCTGCCTTCTTCTATTAAAAACTTTTCAGCCAGAGTTGACGCTGATGTGCAGTTCTTTAAAGATGTTTACTTTCTGCAGGTTTTTTGAGAATTTTCCTATGAATAAAGAAGAAAGGCTGAAGCTCTTTTCCTCCTCAGTGAACGACGTGACCCCTGAGTTATGAGCCATCCTCTTTGGCCAGCTGGTTACTTGCCATTTGGCAAGGGTGAGGTTTAGGCAAGGCACGCGTTTGCCATCTCCTGCCCAGCCACCAGGCCAGCCAAAACAGGTAGAAGATGCAAAGGGAGCTGGAGACACCCAAAGGTTCTCCATGGGAGTGTGGGTGAGCGTGAGGGGAAAACCCAGAGTCCTGACAGCTGAGGCAGTGCAGGGCACGTGTTTGTGGGAAGCTGTTTCTTCCATGAGACAGCCTGTTCGAGTCCCATCGTGTGTTTTCTGTTTGCTTTCCAGCCTGCATGTGAATTGCTCTCCTCCTCAGTGGAGCCTGTGTCTTCTGGCTTGTGCCACGCAGGGGCTGAAGGATCCTTTTGCTACTGGGAACGCTTGAGGAGCTTTTATCTTGGATGCAGTGTCTGAGAGCAGTTGGAAGGTGACTTCTGGGGCTGACTAGTCCTGTTCTCATAGGATTGTTCTGGTGGATGGTGATGCATATTTGCTTGCCAGGCACTGGAGTTCCCTTTTTGGGAGTAGGGGAGCAGCTGCTCTTCTCTTGGGATGGTAAAACCAACGTGGATGTTAGAGAAACCACTTTGGCTGAGGAATGGACATCTCCTGTCCGTTTCACCGTGAGTAGAATCCCTTGATGAATTCTTTGAATTTCAGAGGATGAGTTTCTAAGACTTATTATTTACAGGATAGAGCTGAAATGCTGTGATGTAGTTTTTAACGGTTGCAGAACAGTTTTGCCCCAGACAATGGAGCAGTTGCCATCTGTGACATTAGCCAGCTCTTTGATTAAAAGTCTGTAGTCTATTAAACTCCAGTTGGATTGTCAGGGCAAATAATCACCAAATGTTTATCAGCCCAGTGTTATTGCCTGATAACACTCATTTCACCCAAAAGCTTGTTTAAATGCTTAATTCATGTCTTATTATAGTTTAAAATTACACTCAATTTCAGTACAGTTTGGCAGGCTTCTAGGTCATTGAAAATTTATCACTGGAGCGGTATCAGCTAACATGCAGACTTCAGATTAGATGTTCTTGTGCCTTTAGTCGGGAGTTGAGCTGATTACTATGAGTCTGCTTATAATTTAAGGATTCATTTGAATATTAGGCTGTAGAAATAATAAATGGATTGGATTTGTTCAGCCTTAGTATCTGAGGGACTGTGAGCAGAGTCCCATCGAGACACCGCTGTTGTTTTTGGAAGGTGCTGTATCCAGATATTAATTTAGAGTTATTGCTCACAAATGACACATCTTGAGAGCAAAGAAGTGCTCATGTTGAGTCCTGGCGTGCAGACTTCTGGGCCATCAGGAAGGTTTGATTCAACCACCACTTGCCACAGTGAAGCTGTGGCAAAGCCGATGGATGGGGTGAGCTAGCCTGAGCTTTCAGAAGGGTTGTTCAGCAGAAGCTGCAATATGGAAACGGAGATGAGAAGCCCCTCAGACTTGCTCTCGCCCACGTTTGGTTTGAAATTCAGTGCTGCTTGGTTCTTGTTAACCCTTTGTACTGATTTAGGCCACATTGGTTTATTGTTGGCTAGTAACACAGGCAGCAAAGCAGGTAGGTGAAGAAACAGGCTTTACAGAGTTGGAAAGACTTTGCTTATCTAGAGTAGATGCGTAAAGACTGTTCGGTCTTGGTCACTGATATTTTATCTAACTTCCAAGTCTGAAACAGCAAGGCATGGCCAGTATCCACTGTGGTGGCTTAGCAGGGTGACCGCACTTCCTACACAGGGTTTGCTGTGTGGTGAAGACCCAAGTTCAACAGCTTTACACACTGCTTTTAAGAAGTTCTGCAAGTCTTTGCTGTTTCTTCCTGTAATCATGGCTGTGACTCCTGCCAGCAGCAAAGAAGATGAGTAAACCCCTTCTCGTCACTAAAGCTGGCTGAAGTTTGTTAGACTCTGTTTTGATGTTGAACGTGTACAATTTTCTTGGCCTTTGAAGGAAGCTGTGGGCGCTCCACATGGTGGAAGTTGATTTAAGTAACTTGGAGAAAATGCTGCAGCTCTGGGCTCCGGAGCTTGGCACTTTGTTTGGTTTAGCTGCTTCCTCTCTTCCCTCAAACAACTCAGTAGCAGATCTGGGCAAGCATGTCCTATTTCCAATTTAATTTTAATCTAAAACCCATTTTAAAGCAGCCATATAACTTCTTCTGACAAATGATCTGTGAGAATAATCTAACATGAAGGCTGTTGCTGGATTCTGAAAAATGGAAAGAATAAGACTGGGGCTGTGCTGGTTGGCATCAGTGAAGAGTCTGGCTGGGACAGCTGTAGGAAAGGGTGGTACATCCCTTCACCCTTTCCCATGCTCATCAAGAAATTCTGTAAGGACACACATTCTAGCAACACAGGGAGGTCTTGTTTGAGATTAGACCTTGTTGGACCAGCCTGTTCGTGAAGAAATGTGGAACAGACCCAGGATGGGAGGAAATGATGAGGTGCAGCCGGGCATAGCTGTATGTAGTTGGCTGTGCTTCTGACAAGCGTCAGTCGGAAGTTGCCATAAGGTCTTCCGGGTGCAATCCTATCCAATCCTGGATAAGGGTGTCCTCAGTATTGCCTGTGGCTTTGGAGACTCTCAGTTCCAGGTTAGAAGTGCTGATCAGCATTACACTGATCCATCCAGGAAAGGACTGGATGATCTGCTGTGCAAAACACCAGGGCTTTTTGGCTCGCAATGGTTTTTACTGTGTTGGCTTAACCTTGAACGTGGATGTGGGGCTTGGGGGGTTACTCAGGAGAGGAAGAGGTTGAAATATTGTCTGTTCTCACTGAGCTGGAAGGGAGTGGGAGCTCAGGACATGGGAGCAGCCTGATGTTGAAGTTGCCAGAGCTTCACTTAATCTGGTAATCGGCCCCTTTGCCATCTAACAGGGGGTCCTTTGCCACCTCCCCTGTGCTGACTCAAGTGTGGGTACAGTCTCTTGGAGAGTCACCTCAGGGAACCAGTCAGGCTGAGATTGCACCTGTCCTGATCCTCAGCAAGGTTAGAGCCAGTGTGAGGGGATGGGAACAAACATCAGGGTCAGGAAGAAAGAGAAGACTGGGCCGATCTCCGCTGGGTTTAAGTGGCAGCGCGGCTGGAGCAGCGTGTTCTAGAGGCTGTGCGTTTCCTTGCTAGCCATGTGTGTCTTCACATGGTTTGATTTTTAGTTCATGAAGTCATTGTAGCATCTGCTTTCACTGTAGTTCCTGGCTGGCTTGGTGTCCTTGGAGATGTGGGGGACTTTAGGGCACGTTCACAACTCCTCTGGGATCTTGCTGTGCAAGAGACACGTGGTGACAAATGAGCAGGGCAGGGTAATTGTGCCAGCTTTCATTGCACCAAGTGAAGGCCAGTTTTTCTGCTGAAAAGAAGGCGTCTTTCCCTGTTAACTTCATGCTGGTTGGCAGGAAGGAGACTTGATACCTAAAATTTGACTTCTCCCTTGAAAACATCAGCCTAAAGTGGCCAGTTGAGACATGCTGGGTTTGGGAACAAACCAGGCCATTGATATATAAATGCTACTGTGTGAAAGACACAGTGAGGCTTCTCAAATCCCTCTTATTTTTGTGCTGATTTTGAAGTGACTTTTTAATCCTTCAGACATGTTGGTGTCTAAGTACTTTTTACAAAGAGGAAAATAACCCAACTCAAGCAGTTTGGATAATAAAAGTACTTAGTGCTTAACGAACGTTGTGGAATTAATCCTTCTGGACCAATAAATTTAAATGAAATTGTGTTGATCTCGGCTGGGGAAAGGGAAGTGATGTGAAGTCAGCTTTCCTGTGGGCACAGAGGAGCAGCTCCCTCGCTGTGGCTCCGCTGTACCAGTTGAGATGGAACTGGTGAAAGTGGTGAATCTGTGAAATTTGGGTTCAAGCTGAGCCCTGCATTTCACTTCTTTTCCTTCACTCTCAGCTGCACCGTGGCTCAAATGGCATTCTCCAGGCTTGATCAGGCCTGCTGAGGAACAGTAGAAACGTGTCTCCTTGGTCCTGGGGAAGAGTCAATCCCCGGGGTGGTGCTTCTGGTTCCCTGTCCTGCTCCCTCGCATGTGCCGTCCCTTGGGGTTAGTGCAGACAGGCAGGGTGGGCTGGACCTGTTCGTCTGCCACCCTGTTGTATGGGAAGTCTTGTGGCCACCTCGTTCACTCAAACAAGACTGAGCAATATAAACCGATCTCCCATTAAAAGAAATTATTTCAAGTTGGCCAAGTCCATTGGGTGGCCAACTTGAAATTGTGCAGCCTCCCAGGATCAAATGGCTAGCGCTGAGGGTGGGCACTGACCTCATGTTGGTAGTGTCACCTTTGGGCCAATGTGGAGGAGCAGCACTGAAACGGTGATGTTAATAACTTTGGGTACCAATCGATGTGCTTTGTGTATCAACTGTTGCAGGGTAAAATTAATGGTTTGAATTATTCCTTGTTTTCAGGTTACAAGCTGATTGGAAGCCATTCTGGGGTGAAGCTCTGCCGATGGACAAAGGTCTTTTTTCTTTTCTTTTTCTTTTCTCATTATATAAATTTAAAACAAAAAGCTAGAGACTTATCCAGCTATTAGAATTTCCAGGTGAAATACCCTTTAAAAATGTGATATTACGTAAAAACAAATCTCATCTTCCAAGCTGCAGTTTTGCATTTCAAGCTATTAAAATCTTGTGGTGAAGAGTGAGAATGCAACCACGGCAAAGACCTGGGTACATAATTTTCTTTGTTTTTTTTGTGTTATTCTGCTATCTGCTAAAATATCTCCTGCTTACTGAAATATATGGCAGGAACCGAACACTGCAGAGAAAAGTGGGAAGGCTACGTCACTGGTGAGAGGTCTTTTGAAACCAAGATAACACAGTCCATCATTACGCTCGAACGAGCACACGAGGGCGTTTAAACCAGTTGTTCTGTGATTGATATATCTGGTTTGCAACAATCAGTGCTCCTCACTTTAGGTCTTGGGTAAAATGGGTAAAACCTTGCCCTCTTTTTTTTTTCTTTCTACTTCAAGGGGATTAAGTTTTCATAGAGAAACACAGTTGTGGCTCTATGGGTGAGGTGTAACAAATACATCTCTTTTTGGTTTTTTTCCTTCTTTTTTTTTTTTTTGCTTTCTTTTTCTATTAAAAATGGAACGAGATTGTGCCCCTGTACTCGGCACTGGTGAGGCCACACCTCGACTCCTGGGTTCAGTTTTGGGCTTCTCACTACAAGAAAGGCATTGATGGGCTGGAGCGTGTCCAGAGAAGTGAATGGAGCTGGGGAAAGGGTTGGAGAACGAGTCTTACGAGAGGCAGTTGAGGGACCTGGGGTTGTTGAGCCTGGAGAAAAGGAGGCTGAGGAGAGACCTCATCACTGTCTACAACTGCCTGAAAGGAGGTTGTAGTGAGGTGGGTGTTGGTTGCTTCTCCCAAGTGACAGGGGATGGGATGAGAGGGAATGGCCTCAAGTTGCAGCAGAGGAAATTTAGACTGGATGGGATGGGAGCATTTGTCAAGTAAGACTTAGATAGCGAGGTTAACTGTCACTTGTTAATGCTAGGATTTCTTTAAAATTAGTCTTTGTGGCAGTGTGTGTATGTAAATAGCTGTGTACAATATGTCTGCCTGTATATATATCTGTATATCTATCTGTGTGTGTACATACATCAAAAAAGCCATCCCCCAAGCTCTGCAGTTGTGTTGTAGGCTACGTAAACCAGTAGATTTTTTAGGTAGTTTGGTTGCAAACTCTAAAACGTTCCCAGCAGAGGCACAGAGCCCTGTAGAACAAACTTCAGCCCCTTCAGTGTTTTTGTTTCAGCTGTCCTTTGTTGGATCCCTGAGAAGTTGAAAGCTGGTTTGCGGTGTTGTACATTAGAGTAACATTGACGTAACGCATCAAAGCATTCAGCGTTTGCAGGATGAATCGTCACCTCCTTAAAATGCCAGCGCATCTCTAACTGGTGCTGTGGCAGTGATCAGTTCTTGGTCCTCAGCTCTCTTTTGCTGCATGATTAACTTTGATTATTTTTGAGGAGAGCTCTTTGAATGGCAGTCACCAAAGCGGGTGGCTGCGGTGGAGCTTTTTTATTGAAATGCCTGCTATCAATGAACTGTCTCATCAAAAGACTTGTTCTTGCGAACATTTTGAAGATCCCACCGCTGTATTGTCATGAATATCTGAGATGTATTGATCCCACTGATACTACTTCTGTTTGCTCTCCCAAATATTTTTCTCTGCTGTCATTTTTAGCATCGGAGAAGGCCACGAAATGTTGGAGAAACTTGTCAAACTTCATCAATGCCGTGACAGAGAGAAAATCAGACAACTTATTTTTGTTAGAGAACCAGAATTTAATGCAGCTCTGTAAAGCCATTTCACAAAATAAATAGCAGCTCTGTGTGCTTAGGTGGGACCGGGCTATTTTTAGCTTAAGGAGGAACCGAGCATAAAGTGTTTTAGTAAATTGAGCTGAAATTGGTTACAGGCAGTGGCTCTGGCTCAGATTCACACCAATATGTGAATATCTTCAGGAGGCTTGCTTGAGATTTGTATCAGCAGAAAGCAGGAGCAGGGCTAGAAGGATTTAGTATTAAGCAGGATTTCATAGCAATAGCTCAGATTGAAATGATTCTGTTCTGTCATATTCTGGAAAAGAGCATAAAACCTGCAAATTTTAGGAAGAGTCTGATTTGCCTGGCTTATGAAAGCCAAAATAAAAGTTGCTCTCCTAGAATTTATTTATCTCCTAAATCTCTGTTGTTGGAAGGATGGGTAGAATAAACAGCATTTTCCATTTTATTTGATCTCCCCACTGTGTGAGGAGGCTGTGCGTGTGCTTGGGGTTACCTGTAAATTTTTTTCCCCACTGCTCTATAGTGACTTTCTCTTGCATCAACCAGGACTTTTCAGATAGAGGAAGACAGATTAGAAGGTACTACGTCACATTTCACACTTTCTCCTGAGAGTAGTAAAGATTTTTTTTTTCTCATTTATTTAACTGAGATAATGAAAGGCAGTCTTTGCTCCAAGCAAGTTGCATGCTAAATAAGAGGGAAATCCCGGTGGGAAGGCGGCTGCGGTTCTGCTGTGAAGGGAAGGGCAGCGTCCTGCTGGAGCGGATGACTGCTGTGAATGGGGGTTTATAAGGTCAGGGTATTTATTTAACTCAGTCCTAAAAGAAATACTCTGCTAGACAAATGAGAAAAATTGAGTGTTCAGTAGTGCAGCCTTGAAATTGATCCTTGTTACTCTTTAGTGGGCTTTTATAATAATACTTCTTGCAGCTTAAGTGGCTTCACCTGTGTTCTTTTGTTGGCTGATCCAGTGAAAAGCTTCAGTAAAGCAAATTGTTATGCTGTGGGCTCGCAAGTGAGAAGTTATTGATTATATTAAAGTTTCTGGCTTGTGAAACAGTTGTAAATTTGACATCAAAAAGGCCTTGTTTCTATCAGGGCGTATATAAATGGTCAGACTGAATACTGGTCTGTGTGCGATGGATTTCTTTCTGCATCTCATTGTTCAGACTCCCCTCTGCAGCCGCGACCTGGCTGGCGGTGGCACAGGAGACTGAACACTGAAGTTACTGGTGACTGAAAACTGCAAATAAGCCCTGGGAGCAGATTTTAAACCTCTTATACTATACTTGGTTTGGTTCCAGATGACATGTTTTAACTTTCTTGTATGTGTCTTTGCTGTTAGTCGATGCTTCGAGGCCGAGGAGGCTGCTACAAACACACGTTTTACGGAATCGAGAGCCACCGCTGCATGGAGGCCACGCCAAGCCTGGCTTGTGCGAACAAATGTGTCTTTTGCTGGAGGTAAAATACTGATGCAGTTTTTCTTTGGCTGGTTTTGTTCCACTGCATCCCTGTCCTGTTCCTCAAACCTATGGCAGCATTACTTGTGTGCCCTGTTCACTTGGAAATCGAGGGAGGAAGGGTTTGGAAGGGAGCAATGTTGCTCCCTGTTCCTGCCTGCACTCATTCTCTTCTGAAAGCTGTGGAGACTGTGGGTCCTGGATGGATGGAGTAAGCTGTGTACTGGGCTCCACATTTCAGAGTCTGAAAAGAATCTGAGGGCTTCCCGGTGCCACCTTCCCTAGAGCCGTGTCCTGTGCAGTCAGACCTTGGGTCCTGGCAAGTTCAGTCTTGCTGGGAACCAGTGAAAGGAGGAATCGGGGAGTCAGGAGGCTGGCACCTCTGTCTGTCACCAACCCACATCCACCTGCATCAAACGCTCAGTAGAGGTTTGGTTCCTCTGGAAATGACTATCTGGGACTCCCCATGGCTCCTGATGCTCTGGAGAGCACGGAGTGGCTCCTGTTGTGCAAAGCTACCAAGGTGCTAAGCGATGAGTCTGTGTTTTGGAATTGGACCATTTTTCATATTTCAAGTACCTTCACTCCCAGCAATTCAGTTGCATTCTCAGTGGTGAAAAGTGATGACTTGGTAACCATTGCTTTCCTGAAGAGTAGCTAATAAATGACTTTCCATTTTAGTCGGTGAAGTGACCCTTTTTCTCAAGGGAATTACTTTGTTGTTAATTCTCTAAAGGAAATAAGTGTTGCCTGGGTCTGAACTCTGAGCTGCTCCAGCACTGCTTACTCACTGAAATGCCTGGATTTCCAAGGGAGGTTTTTGCTAGGCTGCACGGGAGTGCAGGATGGGATCAGTGAGAGACTGAGAGGCTCAGCAGAAATAAAAGCAGTGATGTGAAAGCATACTGAGTGGGAGGACAAGGAGTTTATTCTTTGAGCTCTCTGGTCTTCTACCTTGCTAGCTAATTCAAACAGTGGGAGCTGTGCTTCCTTTGGTATTTATGTCTACCCCGGGTGCTGGCTGCCAGTAAGACCCATTCCATCCCTAAGCCTGCGTGTCCAGCATCCCAGTATTTCTGTGCAAAACCAGCCAATTTCCTCTGAGTACCATTTTCTGTCTTTCATATTCTTCAAGCTTTAGTAATGCAAATATTTCATGAGAAAGCTTACATGACAGCATCAGTGCAAAAAAGACTGCTATAATTTTGAAGGCTCTTTTGAAGCTGTCTCCCATGTCGGTGTTAAGTGACATTAGACACTGGCCATCCTGTTAAATTTGCTTTTGGGAGTCTATTCCAAAATGTTAACTGGTGCTCTTGATGGGCTTTCATCATATCCTGGCTTGAAAGGAAACAACAAATGTTATGTTTAATGTGCGAGTTCTGCTGCTTCTCTTCAGAGCCATCTAATGACTGGGAAGCAAGATGTGCTGCTCATTCCTCCTTTCCAGCTCTCAGCTGGCAGTGGTGCATTTAATTCTGCAGTGGTGAGCGCTGCTATGAAGAAGATTGTGCAAATTATTGTCCCTCTGTCCCTACACAAAAGGTAAATCACAAACAGCAAGTAAAAAGTAAGAAAATGGCCAGAATGAGGCGGTTTTTTGCCAGTATTGCACTGCAGGCAGTTTAACACTGTTCTCCCTCAAAATGACCCAGATTGGTGTTTCTTAGCAGCAACAGCCTGTGCCTGGAGTATGGGATTGAATCAGGGAAGTTAAACAAGTGTGAATTCAAAAGTACAGTAATTGGGATAAATAGCCATGTGTGATACCTTCCATGTGCCTCTAACTCATCATCCTGTAACTGTCCTTTGTCACTTTTAAGAGGAATCCTGGAAACAGTAGCCCTAATGATAACAAATGCTAGAATACTTGTTTAAGTAATGGTAACAGCCTGAATGTAAGGGAACAGCTTTCCAGGGGACTGTGCTGAAGAATGTTCTCATTTGTTTCCCTTCTGTCGGTAAAATGGGTTGCAGTTGTTGGACACTTCCATATGGACTGCAGCTGGCTGTCTTGTCTTCTCGGAGCTCTGCTGAGTTGGAAGACTTAAGGCTGTGTTTGAGACTCATCCCAAGGCTTGCTTTATGTACACCTGAAGCTTGACAAAGCAGAACTGAAAGAAGCTTTCTCCCCTTTGGTGGCATTTTCAGATCCTGGGCTGCTGCAGGCTGTGTGAGGCTGTGAGCTGTGCTCCTCAGATTAATTTGATGTGGAAAGAAGGGACTTTTCATACTCACTCTGCTGTCCTCTCTGCTGACTGCACATCAGCACAGTTCACAAACCCTGCAGCCAGAACTATCCATATCCTTTTTATTTTAAACCCACCACGACTTGCAGATTCTTAATCACGTGAGACCAAATGTAGAATCGCAGGCACCGGTGGCTGAGTAGGATAAATGTTACCTTCTTATTAGCAGTTACCATCTGTGCTGTTGGAGACGTATGAAGTGATATTTTTGATGTACTGTTGGCAAAATGTTTTTAATGCAGGTTTTATGCCTTACTGGTCTTGTCATGCAGCTCTGCACACTAAGTTGCAGATAAGATTGCTGCGGTTCTTTTTTTTTTTTTTTCTTGAGTTCTCCTTTCAGGATTTCAATGCTTGCGGAGTCTGCCAGTGTTTCTAACTGCATAACCACTGCAGCACCCCTGGGAACGCTGAGGAAAAGGCCAAGGAGCAGCCTGTTTGTTTTCTCTTCCTCACTTTGGCAAGAAGTGCTGTAGTTAAGCTCCTTTCCTTAGGAATTGGATGTCATCGTGGTTGGCTGGTTGTGACTGACACATTTTGGCTCTGAACCAGGAATCATGGGTGGAGCCAGCATCCAAAACCACTCAGAAATGAGGCTTCTCTGTAAAAGATGTAGCTTGACTCTGCCCTGGAGACCTTCTTTCTCCTCCTTACCCCTGGAAGCACAGTGTGTCCCTGGTAGACATCACACCTGCCAGTGCCCCCTTACTGGTGTGACTGCAGACTCATGCTTCCCTGCCTCTTCTCTTGAGAGCCGGCTGAGAGTTGGTGGTACAGGTTTCTAATTCTTTGGAGGGCAGGAAAAGCAGATGATTGGTTTGTGTGTCGTTCCCCCTGCGAGGCAGCAATCGCTCGATGTTGAACACCTAAGGCTGTTGCACCAAGAGTAAGGGGGAAACCTCTCCCCCGCCTTAATTACTGCAGCATCCCTAAGTCATAGTTCTTCCTACAGAAATAGCCTGTCGCTATCCATTATTGCTCTCGGCTGGTCTTGCTCTGTTTGTAATGACAATTAAGTTAAAGAGACTAAATGGACATGTACAAGTGACCAGATCTTTTAATCAATTAGAGCCAAGTGTGGGGCTGAGGCTTTGACACTACTGCAGCACAGTCGCCACGCAAACCTGATTTGATTACGTTTTCTGGCTGAGTGTCGAAAGCCTGATCAATTATTGTGGAGAGATGGAACAGCTAAATAAGATTTAAAATAATAGGGTTTATTATTTTTGCATCTGAGGAGGAGGCAAACCAGACAGTGATGTATCCGGTGAAGAAATTGGTTCATATTTCTTCCGTAACTTTATGATGTTTATAACTGTACTTGAAGGTTTTAGCTTTAGTTTGTACTGTAGGCAAGAGCTAAATCTCTGTTCAGATGATCTAAATAAGCGTGTGGCCAACAGCCCGTGATCACAGTGAGGCCTGCGGAATGAAGAGCTTAAAAATTAATAATCTCTCATAGGAGACGTACTTAATAAGGTCGTTAAAAAAATTAAGAAGGAACTGAAAACATAGATTAAAACAAATGCATCTTCTCATTAAGTAGCTTGGCTCCAGAGGCCAAATTCTTCATGGAAATGTGAAATGTTATGATATCGAAGGAATAGAAAGTACAGGTTTGTAAAACTTGGAACCTGAGCCTGAAAGCTCAAAGAGTCTCCGTGCATCTCCACTCACCAGTCCTTGTTCTGCAAAGCCGATGCTCTCTTAGCTCAGTGTTTCCATTTGGTTAATTTTTTTGATAGAATTAGTATTTTGTGATTCAGTTTTCTTCATTGTTTTCTTCCAATTTGATTCTTCACTGGTTTGTTGACCTTTGGACCTGTCTGTCTGCCAGGAGCTCTTGAAGTAACCATGTAAGTGGGAAGAGGGCAGAACCAACCTTGATCTAACATCTGCACTACTGGTACTATCAGGAGTTTCTGCCAGGTGTTGTTATACGGCCAAGTAATCTTCCAAGGAGAAGACTAAACTTTTATATTGACTGAGCAGCTTATTTGAAAAATGTTAGGAAGTTATTGAGGGTTCAGCAGCTGCAGTGCTCTCTTAGTGAAAATGTAGAGGTCATGAGTTAATTTAATTTATTTAATCTAAAGTTCATTACTTCATTATGGACTATTTCACCTGTTTCTGAAAAATCTTTTTATTTAAGTAGATTTTAAAACCTGAGAAAAGTCCAATTTTTCTTTTGAAAATACTTAATAGTTTTATCATTTTTTAAAATGAGAGTTTTTTCTTTGGACATTCAGATATCCAAACATTTGATGTCAGCCTTGTTTTTTTGGTCTCTAAAATCACTTAAATTTATCAGCATTTAGGAGTAATTCCGTACCTTTTTGAAAAGCTTTTTTCTCTTCCTGAATTTATTCATAATAAACCATTACTTTTCTCATCCCTACAGGTAACAAAAGATCTCTCAGAGCAATATGAGAAATAATTCTCTGTTACGTAAGAGGAAGTTTCTATAGAAACATTGTGTTCCTCTTGCTCAGCATCTAGATAGGGATTTTATTAATTGTTGTTGCTATCAAAACTTTTTTTATTGTGAGCATCATCTGATTTGTGGAAAGTAAATCAGAGAGACTTAGGTCTTACTTTATCCCTGCCTTAATTAAACAGTTAAAGTGTTAAAAATTCAAGGGCTGTTCGTCACTAATAATTAATATCTGTCCAGTGTGCACTGAGAGCCTGTGGATTTTCTGCCAACTTGCCCTATTAAATATAAAAGTTATGTAATTAAACATGTAAGAGTTTTACAAATGCTTTTAACATCTGGCATTCAGAAAACTGTGTTGGCTGGTGGAAAAAGGAAAGGTTATTTAATATGAACAGCGAGGTCCGTTCTTCTTCAGAGCCTGGAAGGAGAGGGATATGTGAATGGTATCTGAAAATTGTGTCAAAAGCAGGATATTGCTGAGTATTTCTTGCTGGTTTTAATATTATTAAACAGTTCCCAAGTCTCTAGGGTAACAGGGGGGTTCTTCCGTGAATGTTAGAAATGACAGGGAATAACTGTTGCTTTTTCCTTCAGACATCATACAAATCCAGTGGGCACAGAGTGGCGATGGAAGATGGACCAACCTGAAATGATCTTGCAGGAGGCTCTTCAGAACCACCAGAATATGATCAAAGAGTTCAAAGGTAACTTCTCCCACTTCTTGTGGGATGTTGATGATGCTTTTGGAAGACAGCCAACACTAGCATCTTCAAAGCTTAGGTGAAAATTTTCTGGTCACCTGTGAAATGCTGGGAAGGAGGCGTGAGACTTGTAATATCAGAAAGATGGGTAAGTGAGAAGAAAATTTTGTGGTGCACATTGTTTTCTGAGATGTTCTGCCTCGATTTCAATGAGAGAACGTGAGTCAGCCATTGGGTGACCACTACTGCCTCTTGAGGGAGTAAAGTGGAGTTGCCTCTTGTGCGTCTTGGTAGTTGTCACATGGTTTTCTTGGATGTGCTCAGAGGCTTCCACAGTGGTTAAACGTGGCCTGGATGGTGAGGAATCTTGATTCTTACGTAAGAGTGAGGGGAAGTAGAAGGCAAAAGGAATCAACATCTAAACTGACAGGAAACATGGCGCCCAACCTTAGTCCCCTGGGAGGTTTTGTGTTAGCTCTGAAACTTCTAAATTGCATTTCTCGTTGAGAGAGCAGAAGCATTCGCGGTATGACTGAAGCTGCAGTTGCGCTGCATCTTTGAGAAGCGCTGTATTTTGCTTCCCACAGGAAGTCCTTGCGAGTCTGTTATTTATTCATTGTGCATCTACATCTGTAAATGATTGGGTTTTTTCTCTTTTCCCAAATGTGATAAACTTGGCTTCACTGCCAAGGTCAGCTTTGTGTGCTGGGAGGGCTGGCCAGTTTGGCAGGATGGGTCTAGGACTCTTGCTAGCTGACAGCGGAGGCTGTGCGAGCAGCAGGAGTGGAATGAAGCATCTATAAAATGTGCAAGTTGAGCCTTGGTCTTGGCTGTCATTTTGGGAACCCGTTTGTTTATATTGGCTGCACACAGAGAGAACCCAATGGATTAAAAATGTGACAGGCAAAAACCCTTCTGTCAGCAGAGCAGAGTTGCTCTGCCTCATTCACTGGAGTTATATGATAGGTGGAAAAATAACTCAAGTTATGGCCTCATGAGCTTCACTTTCAGCAAGTGGCTGGTTTGAATTACTTTGGACTCTCAGACCAACGGCTCGAGGGAAGCCGGTTCCACAGGTGCTTCCAAGCTGAACTGGAACAGCCAGAATAATGACATGTAGCTACATCTGCCTGATGCACGCACACGGTAGGCTCTAGAGCTGTGATCCAGTTGATCCAGAGAGAAAAGTGAAAGTGCTGTAATGGGATAGGGGAAAAAGTGATGCCTGCAGCAGTGGTGCCTGCCAGGCTGGGCCAGAGCTGCTGCAGGGCTTCGTGGCTGCTGGTTAACTCAGCTGGTGGGATGCAGCAGCAGCACAGCAGGAGTTTGGGTGTACAGGTGGTTTGCATGGGTGATGAACACGTGGGACGTCAGATTTTGTCTGGAAGGCTGTAACAACCATAGACTATTACAGCTATGAACAGGAATGTTCATGTTTAGCACTCAATAAGCTCAGCACTTTTCAAACTCTGCTCTTTTATTCAGACTATGCTGGAGAGCCAGGCTCTTAGGTGAGTTGAAATGTGGCCGTGCATGCTGAAAGGATTGTGGTCAATGGCTCGAGATAGTTTGATGGCTGAAACAAGCAGCGCGCTTCAGGGGTTGATTCAGGTACCTCTGTTGTACAACATCTCCATCCACAGCTGATGGGAATGGTGGTACTGAATATACCCTCAGCAACTTTGCAGATGATACTTATTTAGAGAGAGCAGCAAGCACCCTCAATCACTCAGCTTTACTTCAGTGGGGTCTTGAGAAACATGGTTATTGGGCCAAAAGATGCATGTGGAATTCGGCAAGAAGTGGAAATTACTCTGTGAGGATGTTATGGACTGACATGGGGTTATTCGGGGAGACCCACCTGCTGTAGTAGAACAAGGTAGAACAGACTTGGGTTTCTATTTGGGAGATTCAAGTTAGATATCAAAATAAGTTTGTTCAGCCAATGTGCTGCCCAGAGAGGTGAAGCACCTCCAGCCTTGGAGGCTTTCGAGTCTTTCAAGTAAAGCCATTATCACCCTGGTCCAGTGATGGCAATTGTCCTCTCTGAGCAGGAGGCTGGAATAGAGACCTGCGGGACTCCCTGTTAACCAGTAGTTATGTGAGTTTTGTTATGATTGTTAAAATTGAAAGTCTTAAACAATAACAACCCCCTGCCCTTTTATGAGGTAGGATTTGACTCAAAATAGTTGCTTATTTACTTGGAAAGAAGCCACATGTTGTTTAAAATGATGACTGGATCCGTGTGCAGTTGCTGATGGAGCCTGGAGGTGTCATGGTGAATTGTGTGGTGCTGTGGTTTGGTGTGGTGGAAGTGTTGCCCCTGTATGGCAGAAACGCGTGGTGTTTGCGCTAAAGGAGAGTGAAAAGCAGACGTTATTTTGCAGATGTTCGATACCCCTACCTTCTTCTGAAAGTGTAGGAATCTGTTTAAATCCAACTTCAGACTCCAGTTAACGCCCTCCTTCCCTTACTACCCTGGTGTCTTACCAAAAAGGAATGGGGAGAAGGAAGGATTATAGATAGACTTGGCAGCATCTGAAGATATTCCCAAAGTATCAAGAGGCTTGTAAGGACATCCCAGTTCTCTTTTCAGAGCTTGTTTTCCATTAAGCACATTCCTACATAGTCCTTGAAACTTGGATGTGTATCCTCAGCGCAGTTACCCTTGGCGTGGAACTGGGAAAGGAGTAGGACTTAAAAAAAAAGGGTCTGGACTAGAACTGTGCTGCAAAGTGGAAAAAGAAAAGAGGTCTTACTTTTTCAGA
Source organism: Neomorphus geoffroyi (assembly GCA_033558235.1). Classification (NCBI taxonomy): domain Eukaryota; kingdom Metazoa; phylum Chordata; class Aves; order Cuculiformes; family Neomorphidae; genus Neomorphus; species Neomorphus geoffroyi. Next base: position 8,219,865 of record JAUMJM010000018.1, read on the forward strand.
GTGGTAGATGGCAACAAACTTCCTGTCTTGGGAGCCTAAAAACAAAAGGTTTATTAAGGAGAAGAAAAATCAGTAAGAAAAGCCCAGTAGGTTGCTATTACATTTTGTGAACTTTACCGTGTCGCTTCCCTGAGGTGTGTGTGAAAATACTGTTAGAGTAGAATAGTGAAGGTAAAATTGAGTTGAAACGCTGTGCAGTAGGCTGGAGCCAGCGAGAGTTAAAAGATGTACAGTGTCTTGCAAGATGAAAGTCCCCTGCGTGCAGCGCTGGAGCTGCACTCTGTCCAGGTTGGAAGCGCCTCAGGCAGAAAACATGACTATCTGCTTCTGGGCAACTTAGCAGCACTCCATAAAAATCAGATTGGATTTTATTATGAATGATTTTAGAAGAAAAAAACGCTCATCAAAATCCAGAGAAGCTGTGGCTGCCCCATCCCTGGAGGTGCTCAAGGCCAGGCTGGATGGGGCTTGGAGCCCCCTGACCCAGTGGGAGGTGTCCCTGCCCATGGCAGGGGGGTGGGACTGGATGGGCTTTGAGATCCCTTCCAGCCCAACCCATTCCACGATTCTATCAAAAACCCTCACAAACCACCCCAAGGCTGAGCCATGAGATGGAGTAGCTTTGTTGAAGAGGGAGGGCGAGTTCTGGGCTGGGGCCGCAACTGGGACTGTTGAGTTTCCAGCTGGGCACTGCACACGTCATGTGGGATGTTGGAACCCCCAGCAGAACAGACCATTCGGCTACTAGAGAAGAGCAGCATGGGGAACTCGTCTCAGCTAGAGAGCCCTCAAGGCTCTTGAGGGTCTGGTAATGCTGCTTGGGTAACACCCAAAGCTACTGGAATGAATTGGTGCTCCTTCTGGAGCCAGTACCACAGCTCTGCGTTCAGGTACACGCACAGAGACACCCCCGTGTCTCAAAGGATATGGGGAGCTAATCTGATATTTTAATTCCACACATTGTAGTAAAAATGAGATCTTCTGAAGGAACAGGTGAATTCTTGGGGACCTTCTGTGGAATATCCTAGAGGATAATCCTCTATCCTGTAGGAGTCCCTATGCATGCTTTAGAGATGATGACATGTCATCATCGTCTCTTTTATTGTTGCCGTAGCTTGTACTGTTTTTGAAGACCAGAGACGTTCGTTAATGTCACATAATTCTCTCTTGGAGGAACTGATGGAGAGAAGTCTCGCTGATAGGGAGCTGAGGCGGGAAGGTGTGAAGTAGTTTATTTGATGGATACGTTTTCTAGGTAGTGACTCGTAAATCTCTGTGTCCTTGCGAAGGGCAAGCGCGGGATGGAAACATAACTGAAAAACAGGAGAGTGGGAGTCTCTGATCACCCAGCCCTCGTTCAACTTGGGGGAAAATTAACAAAGAAACGGAAATGCATAACCTGAACTGGGAAATCTTAAGACTGCCTGTGGGTCTTGCTGCAGGAGTGGACGAAATGGGTTCCCTGTCTCCCTGGTCGCTCAGACACTTGTGATGGCTGGTGTGCAGGTACTTGCAGAGGGGCACCCCCAGTCAGCCAGCCTCTCTCTAGGACGATGTGCCCCATTATGGCTTTTCTTTCCCAAATTGAAGCACGACAATAGGAGAGCAGCAGGAATTGGCTTTTCAAAGGGATTGTGCTGATCAAAGGAGGCTTGGCTGCACGCTCTGCTGAGACCTGAGCTCGGCAGGAGCTCAGAGCTGTTTGCCACTGCCTCTTGCAGAGGCTTCTCGAGTTCCTACAGCTCCTAGATCTGCTCACGCTGGACTAAATCTGCCCCCGTTCTGACTCTGCTGAAGTTCTTCGACTGGAGGAGGCTCATCCACAGGAGCAGAGGTTGAGTGCTGCAGCACTATGACAGCCGAAAGTGCAGGAGGGTCCCTGCGCTCCTGGCGATACCCACTAATCCTGTTTAGTTTATCCCTGTCTAACTTGTGATTTGTATGGTAAAACCTCTGCCCTCCTCAGCAGTGTATTTACTGTATGGCAGATCTGCTGTAAACTGTTTGGGAAACTTGCTTTCAAACTTTACATGATGTTGGAACTTTTTTCTGCCTGCTTATAAAGCCGGCACAGTAATAATTGGAGTCCAATTGCAAGATGCTGAGAGAGAGAAATTAATTAATTCTAAAAATGACTTTACAGTAGCTCTAAGAATATGAAACTTAGTCCTTTAATCTCAGTGTGTGGCTGAGATGCTTCTTCCTTTTCAAATAAAGTTCTCATTTAGCACTGTCAGGTTTCTGTGGAATAACCATTAGTCCTGTCACTTTTTTGGGACTAAGGCTGGCTGGTTTAAAATGCACAGCTTTGCTCTGAGTGCAAACCAGCTTTTATATGTGAGGCTGAAGCAATATCCACGAACACCTCTTTTTATCTTGGCTTTGCAGCATAGCATGTAATTTTCTGTACTGCTTGAGCTCCAGCGTCAAGGCAACAAGAGGTGAGCTGAGGACCTGGTTTCAAACTCAAATCTTTGGGTTTTGTTTGTTTGTTTGTTGTTTTTTGGTTTTTTTTAAAACAAACCAACCCCCAATCTAAAACCTCAGATATTATTCGAATACATCAAGGCACGTCAAGGAAATGTGAAGTGACATATTTGGAACAAAAGCTGGTTTGTAGTCAGATGATTTCGTACGGGGTCCTGAGCACTTGGCTGGATGTGGGTGGGTTGGAAGAGTGTTCATATCTTTCTTCCCTGCCCTCCTGTGGGTATAATAAATGTGGCTCGGATCTGTTAAACCTGCGGATAGCATTTTCACGTGGACAATACAGTTGAGCTCCTTGTGTTTTCCTCTTCACTCTGAAATGTCTCTCGCTGTTCATGCGATGGGTTTCCTTTTTTGGAACGTGTCCTCTGTGGAGCTCTTCCATGTACTTGCCAATTCAGAGCTGGCTGTTGGTGCTCTGCTTGGTGAAGTGTGCCCAGCTCCTCCGGGGAGCTGGGTTTTATGGGGCTGGAGAGCCACCTGGGGTGAGCAGTGGAGACAGACGTAACCTGCTTTGCTTTTCGAAGATGCCTGCTTGAAGTGGCACCGAACTGATTGTTGTGTTAGGCAGCATCATTGAGGCCTTAGCAAGGGAAAGCTTGGCTCAAACACTACTAGAAAATTGCTTGCATTAGTTCAGAGGGCACGTGGAGCTCTGAGCTCCGTGTGTGAGTGCACGCTGTTGTGGGGGTTCCTGCAGAGCTGTGGCTGGGGTTCCCTCTGGTTCAGGAGGGCTCCAGCTGGTTTTGCTAAGCCTTCTGTGTGCCAGGCTGTATTTTAGCTAGAGGTGTATGGTTTGGGAAGTGGGTTTGGTTAATTTCAGCTTGTTCTCCCTCTTTTTGTAGGTGTGTCAGGAGTAAAAGCTGATCGCTTTGAGGAAGCGATGACAGCAAAGCACTGCGCGCTCTCGCTGGTGGGAGAGCCCATCATGTACCCTGAGATCAACCGCTTCGTGAAGCTCCTGCACCAGCACAGCATCTCTAGTTTCCTGGTTACAAATGCGCAGTTCCCAGATGAGATTAGGTAAGAGTTGGACAAAATAGCTCCCTACTAAAACTTTTGAGTGCCGACCTGTGTTTTAATTCTGGTTTATTGCTCATCAGAGTCAGCTCTGCATCAGTGCTGACAGTGAAAAAGCCCATTTGGCATCTGTTTAGTTTTTAACCTTCATCTCCCCATGCTCTTTCTCGTCTCTTTCTCTCTCCTGGTTTGATTTTCTTTCCTGTGTTTCTTGAAGTGTGATTGCTTCTGAAAGTGAAGGGAATGTAATATAGTACCTCCCGGCGGTGTGAGGAGAGGAGAACAGTGAGTGAGCTGCATTTTGTGCTTGGGGACGTGGATAACTGGTGTGAGTGTTACGGACAGCCGGAGCGGGAGACCAAACTCACACTGCCTTTCTGGTTTGTGTGTTTCTCTTGCAGTCTGATCTTTGCTCTGACTCCACAGGACCAGCCATAGTGGCTCAAAACCAAAGACTGACACAGCCCAGCATCTCTGTGGTGCAGGGTAAGAAGAGGTGAAAACCACACACGAATCTCCGAAAGTGGGATCAGTAGTTTTTAACCTTCCTCTTAGAGAGACTTGAGCTAAACATTGACACTATTTTAATGAACTCTGAAAGAGTCCTTTCAAAGGCAAAGAGTCTGTGATGTTCTTGAGCGTTTAGGCTTCTTTTAATGAAATTTCAAGCACTGCAGCAAGGAATGGCAGCAGGCAGCGTGAGCTGTGAGGTGGCTGGGAACTCCTCAGAGCACCGTCAGCGAATAACGCTGACAAAGTCCAACTCTGGAGTTATGCAAGTGAATTAGCAGAGCTCCACACAGGGCGGTTTGGGTTTGTCGCTCAGCTTGTCATTTCAGCTCGGTGCCTCTCTTAGCACTTTCTGGTAGAGCTTCCTTTTCACTTCCTTCTTGTGGTCTGAATATGGCAGTGAGCGGGGAGGGCATGCAATTTTTGAGTGAGTAATTATACACTACAAAGGCATTCCAAATGATTGAATAATTGTGTAATCAAGTTACTTTAAGTCATGTATTATGTGCCTGATAGACAGAAATTGCTTTTTCCTAAAATTAGCGTTTTATAAAGAGAGTACACACTATATTTTGAAGCTGCATTTCTTAGTATATGCTGAATGTTTTTAAAGAGAAACAGAAAAGAAAGTGCTAAAATGCTAGTCTTGCTGTCTTAAAAATTGCAACTGATCTTTGGCTCATCAAAGCAAATGACTTGCTTAATATGGGAACTGAAGTATGCACCAAGCTCACTTTTCCATTGTCAGCAGAGAGGAGCTATATTCTGAAAGTTAGTCCTAAAATAAGCATGACCTCCAGCATCCAGTGTGCAAACAGGGGAGCACAGCCTGGGGAGTTCACTGGATTTATGCAAGGGGCTCGCTGGCTCTGCAGCCCCCCTGGCTGGCTCTCCAGTGTTGGGGCTTCCTGTGCCTTCTCCCTCCTCTCCTCCTCCTCTTGTATTTGGACTGCTGCTTTGTCCTCCTCCAGACACAAGCGTGTTTTCATGAAGTGAAGGAGGTTTTATAGCACATGAGCTCATATTGAACAGCTACCTGGCTCTCGCGCTCTTCCTGCTCTTCTTTCTGATTCGGGACTGAACAAGAACCAGTACATTTGCCTCAGTGGTAAAAATGAGCAGATGCTTATTATTGCTCATAAAAATAAGAGTTTACTTATTATATTGATGTTTCTGCGTCACTGACTGGGCTGTGTCGTGTCTGGCTTGCGAGACCACCTCATGACTGGTGGCCTGAAGTCAATTTGCTGCTCTTGAGTTGTGCTATGCTACTCAATCCATGATTTCTGTCCAAGTTCATATGTGGTAAATGCTGTGAACTTGATCTCCTGGATTGAATCTCGACTGTCTAAGCTAGTTTAGAAATTATAACCAAAAATTAAGGAGGAATCTTGGAAAATCCTAGTACTTGTGCAACTGAATTTCCTGTTAATTATGAAATATGTTTGTGTTCTGGGAACACCAGTTTGTGTTCTGCTTCTCCCTGCTGCTGGCTGGACCTGACACTGCCCTTTCTCTTTGTTCCCCTTTAGCAGAGCATGCACAAGGTCACCCTGGCTCCAGCCTTGGCCATGACAGAGCCTGTGGACATCTCTTTTGGAGCAATGCAGGGCAGAAATCCCTCACTGGGATCCCTTCTAATTCTTTAACTTCCTCCCCTATAAGTGTGCTGAGTCTTCTGGCTCTTGCCTGGCCTTTGGATTGAGATCCTCAGAAAAGAGAGAATTTTTTTCGGCTCATGTTTTGAAAAGCATTCACTTAATGCTGAGTCCCCTTTTAATTAGGCGAATGCAGCATTAAGTAAAGAAAAGAGTATTTTGGCTGTGTTCTTTGAAAGTGAATGCTTCAATCCACTTACATCTAGAACATTTGGTCCGTTTTGGAGACTGGCTTTCGGCTGCCAGTCCAGACAAGCTTCTTTACAAACCAGGGTTTTTGTTAAACCTGAAACGTTAAATTTGTTCTGGGCTATTTCATTCTTCTGTCTAAACACACGCTGAATGAATATGTTTAGATAGGCTGTTTGAGTGCTCTTGTCAAATAAGTGGATTTTTCTGGACACTGAGAGCCTCTCCTTGATCTTGTTCTGGACGGTTTTTGTCACTTTGTCACCTTTGGGAAGGGCAAGGGGGGGTTGGTGTATTTTTAGTTGATGTTTCTTGGCAGCTAAACAATAGTTTCTAATTTCTTCTCATCTTCTAAAGAACCAAATCAAGCTGGGACTACAGCCTGCTCATTAACAGCCTTCACAAAAGATGCTTGCAAAATATTGTCCTGAAACTGCTAAGAGCTAAAGAATTACGTGGTGCTATTAGGATGCTGTCATTTCATCTTGGAGACACTGGGGTGGGAGGTGCCTTTGTTCTGCTCACCCAGTGCTTGACAAACTCATGGCTGTGCAACCCCCCAACCGAGTGGATGTGTTACACTTGCTGTCTTTATTTGTTCTGTCTGTAGCAAGGGAGCTTGTGTTAGGTTGTTCCGGTCCATTGTCCTTCATTATCCCTTTGCTAATGGGCTGCAGCTTTCCTGCTTCTCCTTTGTACCCTTGGGGCTTGTGGAAGGGATTAGACTTGACCCAGGTTCTTCATGCAGCAGAGGTTTAGTCTTTTTGGATATGACCGGTGTTGGGCTCACAGATGCTGTGCTCACTGGTGCTATGTGACCAGAAAGACATTTATATGGAATATAAATATGAAATAAGAACTTTGGAAGTCGAAGGAGAACATGTTTGGAGGATTATGCTTGGTTTTATTTTCTAAATAGCTTTGATTTCCCTTCAAAAAATTATTTGACTGATGGTGCCAGCTGCAGGTCAGGCAAGTTCAGCATGTCCAGCAGTAGAAACTGGCTGAATGATGTCTGTATTTCTCTTGAAGGGGATTATTTTTCCATGGGCCAGGGCAGGCAGAGGCTGGGGAAGGGGCTGAGCTTTATGGCTTCTGGCCAGGGCGGCTGTGGTGAGAAGCAGAGCTTTTCAGTGCCTCGCATGAACCCCTGTCAGCATCTTTGGGAAGTCTTTCTGAATGTTACAGCGACACTGGAGTGAAATATGTTCCTGTTCAGTGAGGAAATGATAATTAAAATGTCAGCCAAGGCCTCTGTATGTGATGTTCTTAACTTTGGGGTGTATTATTTGCTGAAAGTAGGTTGTAACTTCTTGCTATTAAGATGATGGGCACTTGGCAGAGATGAGCCACTGGGCTTTGATGGCTTTCCCTGTAAGCACTGTATAGTTTCTATCGCTACTGGACCAGCAGAGCAGCTTGTTTGGAGATACTGTATGTTGAGTGCTTTGGTAGGAAAACACCGATTCAGCTAACAGTAATGTCTGAAAACAACAATTCCCCTCTCCTTTCTTATTTCCAAGGAACCTTGAGCCGGTGACGCAGCTGTACGTCAGCGTGGATGCCAGCACCAAAGAGAGCTTGAAAAGAATTGATCGACCCCTCTTCAAGGATTTCTGGCAGAGGTTTCTAGACAGTTTAAAAGCCTTGTCTGAAAAGGTACCCAGTTCAAAACAATTATTTAACTTTTCTCCTTTGTTCTGCGCCTTATCTACTCAGGACAAAAGTACAAGACAGAGAGGCTTAAGATGGATCTGGATGTGTTGAGGGCATATTTACATATTTTGTACGTTAAGGTATATACAGTCCAGCAATTTTGATCAGTAATCCATTTGGGGAGAAATTTATTCTGAAGAGGAGAGCAGATTGTGTGTCAAACAGGGCGGTGAATTTCGCTGTGAGTGTAACGGTGCTATAAAAGATGAAGAGACTGTAAAAATAATAGAAGATTTCAGCAGCCTGCTTTCAGTATAAGAAGGAAAACTGGAAATTCAGGGAAGCTCAGGAAGGGTCATAAATCGCTGTGTGGCACTTGGCAGTGGCTTTCAAAGGTTGCCTTGAAACTGCCGTACGTATAGGACGTTAAAATGTGTGTGCTGGAGTTACTGGCTCCAGTTGCCTCCTGCTATGTAGAAATAAACACATCTGCTTATTTCTGCAAGATTTAGGCAAAACAGTGGATTTTAGCATAATAGCAAGGGTGCCCCTTAACACTGTTAATGGTTTGCAGCAGTTTTTTTCCATCTGAGACAGCTGAATGTTGACCTGAAGGCCCACAGGATCATGACTGCTGTCAGCTCGAGGCTTAGTGTACCGTGTAACAGGTTTTGTAGTAATTAACAAAGCACTTGTGTTCCTGGCATCACATGAATTAATAGGAATGGTGCTTCATAAGCACGTCTTCCCTCTCTTATTTACTGGTACTGTGCTCTGATGGAAGCAAGTACTTCTGTTTACCAGTTTGGCAGAAGCTGACATGTTACCTGCTGAGATGAACAGACAAGAGAGACTGTTTCATTTGGATAATGAGTTTTCCGCCTTCTGAGATGACAAAGTCGGACCATTTTCTGCCAAACATACTTACGTTAGTAGATTCGGGAAGCTCTAATTGAGCAATACCTTCTTCTGCAAGGGCAAAGGCTGTTTGTGTGCAAGTGTGCTGGTTGATATTGTTAAGCAAAATCTCAAGCCAAACACTGAGCTTACTGGGCTTGTAGTGATAGGATGAGGGGGAACAGCTTTAAAATGGAAAGGGGAAGATTTAGATTAGACATTAGAAAGAAATTCTTCATGGTGAGGGTGGTGAGACACTGGCACAGGTTGCCCAGGGAAGCTGTGGATGCCTCTTCCCTGGAGGTGTTCGAGGCCAGGTTGGATGGGGCTTGGGCAGCCTGGGCTGGTGGGAGGTGTCCCTGCCCGTGACAGGGGGATTTGGATGGGTTGGATGGGCTTTAAGGTCCCTTCCAACCCAAACCATTGTATGATTTGGTGATGCTGAAGTCAGGTACAAACCTACCGAGTTCTCTGTGAGAATAGTGATGGCTGTGTAAAGGAGGGGAGCTAAAATACTGAATGCTGAAATATTGAGAATTAACCTTTTGGGAACTGGCTTTTACCCATCATTTCTTTCCTGCTACTTCTCTTGACCCTGGGTAGATATGGTTCGTTCATTGCTATGTGTTGTTAGAAAATTCCTTGCAAAGAACTGAAGGTGAAAGTATTGGCAGGTCTGTCCATACAGCTAAAAATATTCTGGTCAAGGTGAAGAGGAAAGCAAAAAGCTCAGCAGCAGGTGCATTTTCTCCTCAAAGCAACTACGCTTTGGAGGGTCCTTGAAACACTGATAACGCAAGAGGCAATTAATAGTTGCTCCAGTTGGTTTTACACTGTTGTGCCAGCCCCTGCTCGGCTGCATATTGCATCATCACACGTGAAGGACAGCAAGAAGTCGTGGGGAAGCTGCTGTTTGTTCTCTTGATGTTACACGTGGTTGTGGTACCCCAAAATTATCTGGAACTGCTGCTGGAAAGAAGCACCTTTCTGTTTTCCTTCTAAGCACATCACTTGCTGCCATGTGTGATGTTAATCACCGTTCTGTAGGGTTGTGATGAATGAAAGGTGGTGAAAGTTAATGAACCTGCTGGTTCTTGAGAAATACAGCTCCTATTGTGCAAGAGGTGGGGATGTGTTGTGTTGGGAAGGTGATGCTAATCTATCTGGAAACAAAATGCAAGTCCCATATTTTCATGCTGCCTGACAAACCATCCAGGCTTATTCAGCTCTCCTGAGACTGAGGCAAGCTGGCATTGCAGCTGATATGAGTCACTGCTAGTAAGAATCATGGATAGGTTTGATCTCTGCAAACTTGAAAAATAAATTAAAAATGGGCAAAGGGAGTTTTTAAAAGCACGAGCTGTACCTTGCTTGTGTTGTTTGGCAAGAGCTGTTCCTGCCCTGTTCCCGTGGTTGCTTATCTGTCTGCAGGCTGTCCCTGGAGCTCAGAGCTGGGTGCTGCAAGGCTGGGCAACTGTAGACTGGTCCTCCTGTGGAATGTTAGTAATTCAAATAGGCAAGTGGGAGAAAGGGAGAGGACATGGTCCTAGATGAGAAAGGAGAGAAGGTGTCCTTCTTGGCTGTTCTGCCACCAAAACACAGGCTGATTCTTGCTAAAAATAGAAAAGCAAAGAGGTGAGTTTCAAATTGGTTGCCCCAGTGAGAGGTAGGTTGACTGATAATGATTTTAACTGAAGGTCTGTGCACAGTTCCCGAGCCCTTACTAAAGGAGTCAGTTTAATAATGAATGGTTCCCAGTATGATGTGACAACATCATGCACCGTGTTGGGGACTGGTTGCTACGAGGTTTTCCCGGGAAGTTCAGGAATAAAAGAAAACCGATCCTTTGTGATAGTTCTTTCTGTGACAAACAGCAAGAAACCTCTTCTTTGTCTCTGCTGCTTCGAGCAAGAATTGTCCTTCCTAGAGTGATTCTCATTGAGATGATCTTCATGTTAAATTTTCCATGCTGAGAAATGCTTCTTGAGAGAGGAGTTTATGTTAGACAGCAGAGCCCCGAAGGCCCCATTTGTTTCCTGTCATGTGTCTTCCACCCTCCAAATTAATTTGAGAGGAGAAAGGAAGACGTTAACCTGTGCAATTTAGAATGTGCCCTTTCCAAACGTCACGTTTGAGAAGTCTTTGCAGTCTCGTCCTCTGACAGCCTTGAGTTCGTCAGAACGATTAAGAGGTGCCCTGACTTGATAGACAAGCGCTTGGAGGAAGCACTGAGGATGTGAATCCTGAGTCTCATCGTAGGGATGAGCAGTCTCTGTTCCAGTGGTTGAAAAGCATCCTTTCCAGCCATTGCTTCTTCACGATGCTGTATCCAAATAAGCAATCGGGTACGAATTCATAGCGAGAGTCTGAAAGCTCAGGAAGGAAGAGGTAGATTTTCCATCCCTTGAAGTTTTATGATTTGAATTGATGTTTTTATCAAAAATAGCTGTAACCAAACGTGTTGTCTGGGCAAGAAAATAAGGAACCAGTGTTGTGTGAGCCTGCATCCATCAGCAGTCAGATTTGTGATCCATTTGTGTTTTGACATTGTGCTGTTTCCCTCGGTGTCACCAGACCAGATTCCGTAGGTTGAGAAACTTTGAAAACTGTTGTTCTTGTTGTCGCCCATTAATCACAAAGTGTTTTTTCAAGCGATAGGGATGTTGACTGAGACAAATGGGAATCCCCCACTGGGTTGCTGATAAATGAAGTGGAGATGCAGTGACCCAGCATGGCAAAAGTGCTTACAGATTTCTACCCCAGCACTCTGCAAATAACTGGAGAAAAGATGGTGATGGACATAGCAGCAGAACATGCCCTGTTCATGGTCCAGCATTATGTTGCCAAGTTTCTGAGCGTGTTTTTTTCCACCTATTGAGAGGGGAAGATGAGTCTTGAAGCAAGTGGCTGCTGGTCCATGCGTGTTCACGGGCTTGATGAGCACTGGGGAAAAAGGTCCCTGGTGTCACTCGTGTGGTCTGAGGAGCACTCTTCCAGCCTTGATGCAGTGTCACCTCTTCTGTCTGTCTTTTCTTGACTTACTCATGATAAATCCTGTCCAATGTGCTCCATACGCTGTACCTTACAGTACTTGCTGTGCTGCCAGGCACCAAGTAGGCATTGCTGAGTTGCTTTAACTTTCAGGGGCCACGTGCCAATGTTCTCTTAAACAGATTGGAGCCACACACAAAACAAAGGGGGGAAAAATCCTTTAGGTTAATAGATGTTATGGCACTGCAGGAACTGATGATGAAGCAGAACCTTATCCTCCTGTCCTTCCAGGAGGGTCACAGAAAGCAAAAGAAACAGCTTATTGGCACTTTCTGGAGTTCAATTAGACTTGTGTCTTTAGACATCGTACACAACTCTTGCTTTAGATCTTGGGTAAACCCTTGCCCTCTGTTTTATTCTTTCTACTTCAAGGGGATTAAGATTTCCTAGAAAAATGGGATCGTGGCTCCATTGATGAGATGTAACAAATATATCTCTTTTTCTTCCTTTTTTTTTTTTCTTTCTTTCTTTTCCTTTTAAAAATGGAACGAGATTGTGCCCCTGTACTTGGCACTGGTGAGGCCACACCTCGACTCCTGGGTTCAGTTTTGGGCTTCTCACTACAAGAAAGACCTTGAAGTGCTGGAGTGCGTCCAGAGAAGGGAACAGAGCTGGGGAAAGGGTTGGAGAACGAGTCTTACGAGAGGCAGATGAGGGACCTGGGGTTGTTCAGCCTGGAGAAAAGGAGGCTGAGGGGAGACCTCATCACTGTCTACAACTGCCTGAAAGGAGGTTGTAGTGAGGTGAGTGTTGGTTGCTTCTCCCAAGTGACAGGGGATGGGATGAGAGGGAATGGTCTCAAGTTGCAGCAGGGGAAATTTAGACTGGATAGTAGGAAAAATTTCTTCACCAAAAGAGTTATGAGGCGCTGGCAGAGGCTGCCCAGGGAGGTGGTAGGGTCACCATCCCCGGAGGTGTTTAGAAGATGGGTAGGTGAGGTGTTCAGGGATCTGATTCTGTAGTGGACAGGTACAGTTGAATTCGATGCTCTCAAAGGTCTTTTCCAGCTGAACAATTCTATGACTGAAAAGCCCAATTCTTAGCTCTGCTTGACCTAGGATATCATCAATTTGACAGAGCTGGATTTGGCACTGGTGGCTAGGTACTCCTTGCTGGAAGGTACAAGAGACGGTTTGTCCAGGAAAAGGCATGAAATGTAAAACCATCTCCTATTATCATCCTCCAGTTCTGCATTTGCACACTGCTTACAGGTAGTGCCTTTTAAATTTCTGGATGACGAAGATGCCAGCTTGCATCTGGTGCTGTTTACTTTAGTCTCTTTTTTTTTTCTCTTTTGCAAGGTGATTCTTTCTCCCAAGTTACCCTTAGCTTCTCTGTGATTACAAATGTAGTGTAAATACATTTAGTTACATCATAAGCATGTTTTAGTGCATATTATAGAATAGATGACAGTAAGAATTGCTTTTATGAAAAGCGCGCACTTGATTTGCATGGAGATTATTTATGTGGTTGCTGGGGGAGGGGAGCTGGTTCGTGAGCCTTGGCTGATGTTTCTGAGCTAAGTGACTTTTTAAGGAGAATTTAAATGTAAAATTTGGAACAGATGTTAGAATCAGTAATCAATTTTGCCGCTATAAATTCAGAAGAATTTGACTCTTCTGCACAGTAAATGCTCTCCACCAGCTGTGTGCTTGTTTTAATGGTTTTGCTAATGAGACTTCTGGTGTAAGCCTTCTGAAATGTGGTATGATGAGTGTTACAAAGGTATGATGTTTAATAGTAAGTTATTGTCTCTGAAATACATGGTCTCACTTCAGCTTACAGCAAGCAGCAATACAAATGAGACTTCAGTGCGATTCTTGGCTGCGGAGGGAGTGAAATCTTATTTCTTCCATCAGTTCCAGTACCTTGTGGTTTGCTTGCAGGCAAGAAAGGGGGGAAACTGTTTGTAAACACACTGCACAATCCAAATGATATGTTATTTCAAGCTGCTGGCTGTTACTGAGCATCTTGGGAAGACAGGACGGTGCAGCTGCAGGGAAGGTAAGGTATTTCTGGCCACCCAGCAAACCTGAGGCAGAAATGGGGGTAAAATCCAGATTGTCGGAGTCCTTGTCCCATGCTTTGCCCGTTATGCCACGTGGATCCCCTCCTCCTCATTACTGCCTGGTGCTTTGGGCTGCCAGGCCTGTGGGCTGTTTGTTTGCTGCTTGTTCTTGCCAGGGCAGCAGTTGCAGCTGCAGAGAGGCTGCCTGGCTGCCACCCTCATTGTTTGTAGAAAGCATTTTTCCCCCTTCCTGTGTCTTTTTGAAATGGACTTTGGCTTACGAAGTGTAAATGGGAGAAACAGAGGGCCCTCCTGCTCTTCCAAGTTCACTCTTCTCTTTCACTCCTTAACTAGCACACATTATTTAGCTTGCCTAGCTTTTCTGCTACTTAACATTTAAGAAGCATTTGCTATTCTTACCCTTTATTAAATGTGATCTTTCTTTTGCCTTGAGCTCTTTCTAGAGGCTGCGTGAGAGATGCCAGACTTGGCTTTTAGAGAACTGGGTTCGAACCAGTCCCTTGCAGCCCTTCTGGTATTTATTAGCCCAATCACTAGCACAGTGCTGCTCTCTTCCCTGGGGCTTGGCTCTGGGAGCCAGAACTCCCAACTACCCCAACAGGCTCCGTGCGCTTGGGGATGGCTTCTCACATTTTCATTATCTGGTTGTGAAATAGAGCAGTAAGCTTCGTGTAAAAGCACCCTGAGAAGACAGAGTGTGTCTGTGTCTGCCTGTGATCTCTTGAAAAGGAAAGAGCAAGCCTGAAATTCTCCTTGTGGCAACCAGGCAAATGAAAGTTGTATCTGCACTTTATTTTAAAGCATGTTTTTATTTAAGCCTATAAAGCTGAAGCAACAGGGCCAAATGCCATAGACTGGGACTGTGCAGAGCATTGCATAATATTCCGTTCTGCTAAATTAGCTGTTGGATTTCTCTCCTCACTGACTGATTATCAGTGGCTCTAGCATGATGATTCAGATAAGAAGCATTTATTGGGTTGATTGAATCTATTCATTTGACATTTCAGGGAAGATGAGTTGACAAAGCATCTGCAAGAGTGGTGTGTTTTCTTATTTTGGAGGGTGAGTGTGTAATTGAGGTGAAAACACTGCAAACAAGAAAATGAATTTTATGGGAACGTGGCAGTGGGTGTGCTCCTGCTCCTGCAAAGCAGAGGAAACATACTAATAGACTGATGCAAATAAAATCAGGAGGACTTACTGCTGTGGAAGAGGTCAGAGGTCCCCTCTGAGGGAGTCAGCTAAGATGGACTGAGAAGTCCAGTATGTCTGGATGACAGAGGCCAAACTGATGAGTCCAGGCTTGTGGGAGTAGCTGGAGTGACGCATGGACTTGGTGCTCCACGCCTGTCAACTGCCACATGTCATCTGGTTGGATGGGCTCTGGAAAGGCTCTCCTGCTTCTGGATGAGATCAACGTACTCGGCTCAGTCTGCTGCTGAAGGTAGTTGGAACTAATTTAGTTGGTCTGGGCTGAAGCCGTTGAGGAGCACCTGGTCTCTTCCGCTGGTTGTCCTTCAGGGCAGGATCCTGCAGCAGGGAGGCGGCAATAAAGCTCAGGGAATGATTGTGTCTTTCGTGCTCTGCTTGGCAGTAATCTTTTTCCTCAGATCCCATTTCAGCTTCTTTGTGTTACCCAAGTGCCAATGAGAGTGAAATCTGACCTTAAACTTCCCTTGTCCGATTAACTTGTAGCAATAACCCAGCTCATACAAAGATTAGTGCTGTTTTCCCTTTTTGTGTTGAGGTGTTTGTGTCTTGGTCCTGTCCCTTTGTATGGCTCTCCCTCCTTAAAAATCCAGAGGTAGCTGGTGGTGCGAGTTGGACATTTGTACCTTTGGACCCTCGCTGGTGGCTGTGATCAGTGGGGTGGTTTGTGACCACTTGCCCCATCCGTTGTTTCCGTAGCTGCTGAAGTACCCATCTGGAGCCTTATTGACCTGCAAGTTGTGCATCTGAGAGCCAAATCCTGCATTTTCTCCTTGGATGAAACCGCTATTAGAATTTCCATCCTGAGAAATGCAGGAACTATGACACAGGGATTGAGAATCTTCTCTGAAGCTGCTAAATTGCTGGAGCATCTTCCATATCAATTTGTGGTGTTTGTCTCGTACATACTTGAATACAGAAAGCTGCTAATTAGTAACAGTGACAAAAGGTCAAAGCAAACTGGCAAATTAAAGGTGATTTATTTCTCATTTTTTGCACAATTAAGGGCTTTGTGGTGGGTGGACTCGGCTTCTCTCAAATTTGTTCAGCCATTTCCAAGTGCAGTAGTTGGGTGCAATTACTGAGCTGACTAATTTAGTGATCTCCCTTTCTTCTTCACCCAGAAGAGCACTTTGCTGCTCATAGATCTGTTTGGTGGAGGAACTGATATTAGATGCACTGTAAGTGACTTCCTCTAACTGCTTAGTTCTAAAACCAGAGGAGCATAGAGGGTGTGGGGTAGCGGTGAGCCCTGGAACTGGAGAGCTGATGATCCGTAGCGCTAATGCAACTGCTTACAGGGCTCCTCAAGATTGTTAAGCAAGTTCCAACACGCAAAGCCAGAATGAAACAAATGCAACGAAGCAGAGACATTTTTACAGGTCTATAAGCAGTTGCCTCTTCTGAAGAGTCCAACTTTCTATGAAAGTAGGAGGATCTGAAGGCTTTCTGTAGAGACTACATGTCTAAAAGAGTACTTTAATTTGAGAAGTCGCAATTTCAGGTAACGTCAAGCATGTACTCACCAAAGCAGGCTCCTCAAGTGGGAGCAGAGGTTGCACTGTGCATCCAGAGACAGTTAGGACTTAGTTAAGCCCTTTTGTCATGAGACTTTTTAAGAAGCAACATAATTTTTAAGCCCAGGTATCAGGCTCATGAATACCTTTAAAATGTACAAGATTTTATTGTTACAGGCTGGTCTTACTTCTTTATTGAAGATTAAAGACTGCATAGCAAATGCCGGGCGAAAGAGAGCTGTACAAGGCGGCGTTGCTGCCAGAGGCTCTGGCTGTGCCCACAGTCATCCAAGTAGAAAGCTGCTGGTTCTGTTCAGCCTGCCAGAGAGGCAGCTGCATTACAGCTCTGGAAGGTGGGTAACTCAACAGTTAAATGTGAGCCTCAGTGAAATGAGGTGAGGAGCTGGAGCTCAGCAGCAGCATTGCATGGTGCCTCACACCCAGGGGTTGTGTTTAGGCAGGTGTGTGAAGCTCTGCTCTGCGTGAACAGGACCTGGCAGTTAGACCCTGATGCTAGCCCTGGCTTTGGATTACTTCTTCAATCTGTTTTAAGAGATTCATTCTCTGTTCTTCTTTACCCAGCCTTTGTTACATTGAGCAAATCCCTCTGATTCTGCTCTCCGTACTCCCATTTTCATGCGTTGCTTCTCTTGCGGTTGTCTGTGGGGAGCTGACTTGCAAATCTGATGGAGCAGTGCTGCACCTTGCGAGGTGGGGAGGGCAGGATGCTGCAAAGTGGCAAATGAGAGCTCTTAAGATTCTCTCAAAGCACCAAGTAGAACATTATCTGGTAGCTTTCAGAGATTTCCAGTTACTTCATGCTTACGCCTCTGTGAGCGCATCAGCCCCAGGAGTGGGACTCAGAAGAGATGGACTTTGCTAGTGCCCATGGCTGACCTCCTTAGAGCTGGTGTACACAAGGATGTTCCCTCTGATAGGTGTGAGCAGCCCAGATCAGGGGTGCAGTCTGTGGTGGTCACCCAGTGGTCCTGGGACGTGTAAAACAGCTTGTAGTTGTTCATCACGTTGAGACAGGAGAGGTGGCTGCCTGCAGTGGATCATTCGATGCATCTTTGTGCAGCTGCAGGGGGACCGGGCTGCTGCGCAGGAACATCCTTCGCAAGCAGAAGCGACGCTTGCTTTCTGAGCTGCCGGTCTGCAGTCTCTCCGGCCGCTGCTCTGCGATGCTGAGCTGGCTGTGAGACTGGGATAGCCTGGGGGGGGGGGCTAAACTTTCTCAGCAAATGGAAATGATGGGGCAGGGGCTGAGGAGTTCGAGTACCCCTGCCTGCCTTGAAATGGTGATGCTCTGCAAATTTCTAGAGCATATCTGTAGGGAGTAATCCTGAAAACTGGTGGGAACTGAAAGGAGTCCAACTCCTTGAGACTAAAGCTACAGGGCAAACTGCTCAAAACAAAGAGCCGGCTATAAAGCCTGCGAGAACTTCTTAAAGGCTCCCAGTGCTGCACCAGCACACTCGGGTAGGTGCGTTTGAGAGGTGTTTGAAGGGGGCTTAGCAGTGGCCACTGACGCTGCTGGTTTGCAGCAGGATTGATCTCCAGACCCTGAGTGCTGCAGAGCATTGTCCAGGTACTGTTCACGGACTGTTTTCACAAGTGCAGAGCAGCATTCCCATGATGTTGGGATGGGGAATGTCCCCTTCCCTCCTGGCATGCCTTGCTCTGCCCCAGCACTTGGTCCAAAACTCAAGCTGGAGCTCAACTGTTTAGTAGGATGGGCAGTTAAAAATGTTTAAAGCTTATTTACCTTGCCATAATGCTTGCTGCTTCAGAGCCATAGTTAGGGCTTTACAAGAGCAGTAGTTTTGCAAGGATTGTTTAATCAATAAGAAGGAAATCTATTTCGGGCTCCTTGTTTATGTTGTTCTTTGTTAAAAGAAATGGGCAGCATTTTCAGCAAATCATAGTGGGGCTTTCAGCTCTATTTTTGGATGATTTGGACAAAACCCAGAAGAAAAATATTATAAATCCTTTGTTTTGCAGACTGTGAGAGTGATTTTTAACGAGGTAATTATGGTTTTATGGCAGATTAATCTCTGCTTTCATCATTTGACTCTTGAAGTTGCATTGCTGGTGTGTTGTTTCCTGAGATAATGAGAGCCAGTTTATTCTCTTAAATACAATAGCGCTTCCCAGGCTTTGGCTGAGCCTGCGTCTGGTGTGCTGTGCTGTCCCTGTGTCTGTCGTGTCTCCATCGCTGGCTGCTGCTGTCTCAGTTATACCTATGGCAGTGCTGACATTTTTTTCTCTTTTTACTTTACAGACATGATGTCTCTTCATTTTTCACCATCCTGCAATTGCTCACTTAAAGATCCTGGAATAATGATGGTTTAAATATGCTTTATTGTCCCTTCCTGTATCCCTCATTACTGAGCAAAAAGCCCTGATTTTGAAGAATGTTCTTTTAGAGCCCTGCAAAGTTTCAGTGGGAGGTTGTTTTCCTGGCTGAGATTTCCAACTACAGAGGTCCATAAGGAAATATCCAAGTTTTTCGCTGCATGTATAAATAACTACTGGGATGGCTTAAAAATATACTGCACACCTGGCAGCTGACGGGGAGGAGATCAGGTTCCTCTCTTGGATCTCAAGAATGTTCAGTTCATTCTTCAGCCAGAAGCATTTGGCTGAAGTTGAGCTCTGTTTCTAAACCACTCTTATTCCTCATTTTCTTTTTATTTTTGCACAGATGAGTGTCATTCAAGCTGCTGCTTTAAGTTCCCCAATCTATGTGTTAAGGTGTTTTGCACATTCCTCTTTGCGCAGACTCTTCTCCTTGCCCCCTCCCTATCTTTGGGGCTGCCCCTTCTTGCCCTCCTCCCCCACTTTTGGGCAGCCCCTCCTTGTCTTTATTCTGTTCTTAGTGTTGTCCTTCTCTTGACTTCCTTATGGTGCCAGGGTTACAACTGTGCACCGTGTATTGAGGTGTTTGGAGTGATGCTTGTCCAGGACCACCACTCCAAGAGCTGCCCTCATCTTTGGCCAAGCAGCCAAGCCCAAGACATCGGGTCCTGGAGTTAGAGGGATGTGACAGTGTGGGGCTGTAGCTAAGACACTTTGGGAAATGGAAAATGAAAGGAGGATGCAGGAGGTCCCAGAGGTTGATTTCAGCCAGTTTTCCCCATCACAAGGCTGGCTCTGAATGCCTCTTCTTACCACGGATGTCTGGACACAAGGATGTCTACCCCATCCTGTGGGCTTGCACACGAAGTGCTGGCCCAGACAAAAGTGGAGGTGCCTACACAGCTTGGAGAAATAATTTCTGTGGTCAGATCACAGCAATCGGTGATTCTCCTGGGTTTTGAATCTCTTAGGCGAAGAGGCTGTTGAGCAGTTCGGATGGAGTCAAGGTGACCGAGCAGGTCAGGTGCTGGCCGAGCTCCTGTACTCATCCTCGCTTTGTGTTGAAGAGCAGCAGCTGGAGCTGGACAAAGTGCTTGTCACTTGGTGTGTGCGTGGCAGGTCCCTGCTGCTGCGGCAGCTGCGGTAGCTGCGGCTGTGACCCGTGGGACTGCTGCCACGCTTCGTTGGAAGAGGCCCATGCGGAGAAGGTCCTGTATTCGGGCACCTTCACAAAAGCATCCCTCGTCAAGCTTCTGGTCTAAGTCCTTTCGAAGTCAGTAGGACCAGGGCACAAACTTGGAGCGTTGCTGAAGGCTTTTACCCTCGTGAAAGGGCTTGTTTGGTTTCAGAAGTTAACTTTCTGCTCAACTTCGAGCCTGTTTCTGGTTGCGGTGACGTGGTGGCACAGGGGTCGGTGGGAGCACCGCCTGGGCTTGTTCTGTTGCTTTTTCTGGCTGTTTGGTGTTAAACATCCTGTGTTTCCCCAGGAAATGAAGGATCATCAGACTTTGTGGTCTGTTTAGCAAAAAGCTGATGATTTGATTAGATTAGATACGATCTGTTTTAATGCTATACTTATATTTTAAGTTATGTTACATTGGACTTTTTTTTCCCCTTGGTATAAATTTTTCATGATACTTCCTTGAAACTGCCCTAGAAATACCGAATAGAAATCAATAAACACTGGAATAGTTAGTGCTGATTTACATTAGAGAATATATTAACAAGTCCATGGAAAATCGATAAGGAGCAGTCGTAGTACTGGATTTACTTAAGACCATTTTTAGGTCTCGGAACAAAGCTGCTCTGTACTTTGTTTTCTTTCTTTCTGGAGATTTTTAACTAAATGAACTGATTAATTTCTACTGAAGTGTGAAGCAATAAAGTAGATTACAAGCAATAGATGGCGAGTACAGGAAGAATGATTGTGCAGGAGAATGTGACTTATGGTGCTGGTTTAGGGAGGTGAAGTAATGAAATTTGATTTATTTTCTCCTTGGTTTCCGGTCTGGATCACTTATGGTGCTTTGTACTACATCAGCAGGGCTGCTCACAGGCTGAGGGGCTTTTCTGGTTTAAAATTCTGGCTTGGGAATTGGTGCTGATCTGCCTGTCCCACTCTAGTATTTTCTTTTTATTTCTAAGCAGAATTTCAAAGCTGGTCAGTACAAACCAATTTTGTATGATATGAGAACAGTTACGTTGACTCATATCTGTCTTTTAAAAAAATTTTCATGTTTTTGTAATTATTATTCATGACAGTTTTTTTCACTGTATTTTCAAGGCTCTAGAAGAGTAAGAAATTTTGTATGGCTCTCAGGCTTGGTACCTTAGGATAATAGTACTTTAGAGAGACTGTTTTAGTTGTTAGACAGGTGTATTAGAACTGAAAGAATCAAAATCTGCTTTGCTTCTAAGAAGCCTTTGTTTAGGGGAGTGACTTAAGATTTAGGTGTCAAGATGGGAAGTAGGACCAGCCCCTCATCATTTGAGTGTGTGCACCTTGTAATTGGTTTTGTTGCCTGGTTTGCTCACGAAGAGCAGGAATGGCTTTTGCAAGAAAAGACAATATCAGGATTGTGGTTTGTTTTTTAAATTTGTTTGTTTTTTCTAAAACCATGAGTTTCTTTGGTCTCAGAACGTGAATGTTGTGCAGAAGCTGGGGCAGGGTCCAAAAAGAGGATGGTGATGATGAGGCTCATTTTCTCCCCCCGTCCTGGGGATGACACTGGGACAACTGTGAGATCCTGGGTGAAAGACCAGGGGCTTTGGTGCTGGTGTGTAAATGCTGGGGCTGAGCACACTCGCTTTGCTAGCAGTAAAATCGAAGTTCTGAGCTTTGCTCTGATTTACAGCAGAGTAGCTAATGTATTAATTATCCTATGGTAATAGGCACCTTTTTAGCAATGAAGACAAAGCCTCAACTTGCTTTAAACTGGTGTATTAATAGCAAATACTTGAACAATGTATGTTTTTAGTAGATACCTACGCAGCATAACCTATTCAGGTTTTTGCTTTAATGACTGTATTAGCCTGAAGAAAGGAAGCTGAAAACTTTTTTGCTTTGTTCTGAGTTAATCTATGAAGAGAAAAAACCCCTCCTTTGCTGTGCAAAGCTGCCCGGCAGAGCGCTCTCAGGTGTTTGCAATGTGACTTCTAGGAGGATGTCATTTCTCCAGGGCTGGTTGTGTAGTGGTGGATGAGTCTGAATAAGTGATGAGCCCTTTTTTTTTTTTTCAAGGGAGGATCCTGGATGCCAAAAGAATAGATTAATCTGCCATCCTTTCAGGGGCACTGAGTCTTTCCCTAATGATGATGTCCTGGAGCGTGATGGGTGCCACAGCTCATCTACAGAGCTCTGGGGAGCCTGGAGGCTCAGCAGTGTTGGACTCGGGAAATGCTGTCCAGTTCTCTTAGAGACCCTCTAGGCTGAACGGGAAGGCTTTGGGAAGCTGTGAAATTTGGGATGTGTGGCGTTTGAGATTTCCTTTTTCTGTGTTTTTGGATCTTTTACCCCTTCATGGGGGTTTTATGCATAAAGATACGCGTTATTGAGTATGGTGAATAGATACTTGGCTGCAGGGTTGTTTTTTGATCGCATTCCTGTGACAAGTAATTTCCAAGTGTGAAAATTGCTTTGATATCTTTATTCAGGACTCGCTCGCTTAGTAAGGCATTGCATAACCTCAACGAGGGAACCAAATCGAGTCTTTGGAGGGGACGGCTTCTCCCTTCGCAGGGGCTGTGGCTCAGGAAGGGCAGCTGCAGCCACGCGAGAGCAGGGAGCCTGCCCGGGGCACCAGCGCCGTGTGGGATTGCGCAGACGTTTCACTTTTTAGGCTATTTCTCATCCTGATCAGAGTAGGTCCTTGCCAACTGGGAAGCTCTGAAAATGTGGGAGGAAGTCAGTTTGCAGGTAGAGCCTTGTTGAAGGGAATTACAAATATTAATGAAACTAAGAAGCTGGCTTTTGAAGTGCCTTCCTGTTCTTCATCTTGTAACTGCAAAGGATCTGTGAAAGAGAGAGCAGTTCTTGTTTAGAGTCTGTACAATAATTTCTTCTCTCCAGAGAGTGCTTTTTCCATTTAAGCAAAGCAGTGTTTCTATCAACAGTATTGGTTTTGTTACTGGAGTTTCATTAGCTGCAAAATATGGATTTATGTTGGGTTGTCTGTAAATGAAATGCCATTTTTCTAGCAATAAAATCATTTTATCCATATCTAAGGAAGGTAAATGAGTGTTCAGAATTGAAATCGGGGTTGTGATGTGTTTACTTCTAAATGGTAGGATATTGTTATTTTGTTTTATTAAAAAAGCAGTTTCGAGTGCCACAATCCAAGTTAAGGGTCTCGTAGGATCTCAGTGCATGGTTTGGAGGAGGAGATTTTTCTACTCTTTGCCCTTTGTCCCAGCCCTCTTCAGTCCCACGAGGTCCAGTCCTGCTCCTGCTGCTTCCCTGCCCCGGCTGGAGAAGGGAGATGCTCCTGTGTCCCAGCTGAACTGTCAACCCAGCAACCTGCTCTTCGCAGCACGGTTGACGTGTTCACCCCTCCCTCTTCCTCCTGAGATTAGGCCTGGGATGTTTTATGAAGAATAATTAGATTTGTTCTACGAAAAGATAAATGTTGAGGAGGAGGGAATTAAAAAGAAATGATAAAAAAAAAGCCTCGATCCCTCTTGGTTACTGAAGTGAGAAGGGAGCACTTTGTCAAACTGACACGTGAATCCTTTATTTTAACGTGTTGGCCAGCAGATGCCGGGAGAGCGGTGTCACCTCGTGGGCTCAGTCTCGGTCTGAGGTGTGTTGGGTGGTGTGGCTTGGAGATTTGGCCTTGGCAGAATATGTGCAAGCAGAAAATTTGCAGAGGCTATAGAAGTAGGAAAATTTTAGGATGGTTTCAAAGGAAAATGCAGCCACCTTGAAAATGGTCAGAAATGTCAGTGCTGGGCTTTGGGCTTGGCTGGGCATAGCTGGGGTGGGTGAGGGGTTGCCCCGATGCTCTCCGAGCTGGGCTGTGGAGCTGCCGCAGCGCCTGCTGTTGTGTTTTGGCATGAGCTGCTGGAGGGCTGCGAATGGGCAGCAGCCTGGGCACTCGTCTGGGGGTTCACCTGAGCCTCAGCCACACCCTACAGAGGATGGGGCGAAGGAACTGCATCCCCATCTGCCAGCCTCGATCGTGGCTTTGAGCTCTGGCCTTGGGGCACTGTCGTTGCTGGACCAGGGCATCAGTCTTGAGAGAAGAATTTTGGTCTCTGCTGAGTGAGAGACCAGGATCTCAGGTCCAGTTAGTGAAATACTTTTTATAAGTATCCTCATATATGCTTTGCCTTCAAGCCTACTTTGCCCTCAAGCGTTACCGGAGCAGAAGGAGGGACTGACCCCTGTTGTCCTGCATTTTGGGAACCCCGTTGTAAAAGAGTGACAGTCGCTACAGAGTGTTCGTAATGCAAGGAGAGAAAGGGCGATATCTTTCTTGAGCTGCCACCACTGATGTGGTTCGTGTCCTCCAAAGGGTAGGATTTGGAAGACTTTGGGGAGCAAGTCAGTGTGGTACGTGCCAAAGTGGTTCTCGGTGACCTTCCTTTTTTTAAGGCGTTTCTTGGACAATAATCTGTATTGAAGTGATTTTAATGGACCAAATGTAGAAATTTCAATTTAAAAGGCAATTTTCTGTGCCTCACCCCATGCCAATGAATCTTGTCCTTTCCTTGGGCATTGCTGGGAAGAGCCTGACTCCATCTGCTTTACTCCCCCCACCACGTATTTATTTACAAGGAAGTATTCTTGTTTCTTTTCCCATCTCTTATTTTCCTTTGCCAATGGGCATGTGCCGACCCCTGGCGCTGCCCCTGCCTGGCAGGCTGATCACCTGCATCAAGAGTCTTTGGACATTAAATAGACGCATTTCTACGCCCTCAACTTCCAATTCAAAAGACTCGTTATCGTATTAACTTTTTCTTTTCTGCTAATGTTATTCAAATGATTGTATGAAGTGAAATAATGGTTGTTTTCCTGGAAATACAGAGCATAAAACATTGCAGTCTGGTTTTATATCCTGATGGTTTAGATCATTAAATTCTCAGGGCTTAAGCTCTTATTTCTTGTTTTTCAGTGCTTACGAGAGGATCTCCTGGGGCCCTATTGTACAACCAAATACAAATAATACATTAATAAAACACGATTGTGTGTTTGTACTGCTGGCAGGCTGCGAGGAGTACTTGCATTTAACATTCTGTGGTATTAGGCCTTTAGTCATTTTGATCTGTCCTTTCTACACTGTTTTTAAAGTGCCTTTTCTCTCTACTCAGACAGTGCTTGAGAGATGTTGCCCTCCGGAAAGAGATTTTTTCAGTAGCAATATTAATTTCTGATTTTATTACCTTTTTTTCTGTGTTCTTTGGCAGTGTTTTAGTTTCTTTACCTGTTTTTCACCACTGGTTGTGATGTGTTAATACAGTTTTTGTGATAGTTCAGTTATTGAAGTGATGGATAATACACAGAGGCTGCAGTTATTACTTGTCAGTTAGTGCTGCCCTATGGGAGGAAAAACCCTTTTAATGCACTTGTAGCAGTTTTAGTTTTATGAAGTACTTGAACTTTAAAGTTAGACTTCTAAAATTATCTAGGATGTATATTAGAGACTATTAAAAATGAGATTTAAACAGGAGGAAAAACCTCCCTTCGTGCAGGCCTTTGTTGCTGTAAGGAGAAACATTTGTGGAAGCAATGTATGCTAGAAAATCATGGAATGGTTTGGGTTGGAAGGGACCTCAAAGCCCATCCAGTGCCACCCCCTGCCATGGGCAGGGACACCTCCCACTGGCTCAGGGGGCTCCAAGCCCCATCGAACCTGGCCTGGAACACCTCCAGGGATGGGGCAGCCACCGCTGCTCTGGGCAACCTGTTCCAATTTTGCATCACAGTATCATAAGTTTGGAAAAGACCTTTGAGATCATCAAGTCCAACCTGTGACCCAACACCTACACCTACTCCTACTCGTCAACAAGTAAACTGATAACATTTCTTCTCCGCAGAAGAACCAACTCCTAGAGTTAAAAGAAGAAAGCACAGGCAGTGATTTGGGATTAGCCTCTAAAACCAATCATTTAAATTGTAGAGGGAAGCAATGAGATGGTCCCAGCAGCTGCAGTCACCAAGATGCTTGGCAGAGAGTGTCCCCACTCACCCTGGCTTGTGACATGCCTCAGTGACTGGACTTCGGACGCCAGAGGAAAGGGGAGGGAGGGCTGTCTTGATGACTGACTGACTGCTTGATAGTGGACATCGCACCTGGCTGTCCTCTGCCAACATAAGATTTTTGTGAAACATTTGTATTTTTGCTAGGGGTTTGGTCACATGTGCCTGTGCGTGTGTCTCCTGGCTCCAAGCCAACATGCCAACTTTCATGCCAACTTTTACGTCTCAACCTCCCTTTGCAGTGGTGGCAGCCACTGGGAAGCAGGACAGCTCTTCCAGTTGCTGTCAGGAATTCATTGTCTCCCCTGAACCTGCCCCATCTGCTCTGGCAGTTGCAGGGACTGTTTGGGAAGCAATATGTATAAAAAATTGACAAGTGCTGGAGGCTGTACCTGCGATCCCAGGAGGAAGCAGGGCTCTGTAGGGTCAGCCCCGTATTTATGAACCCCAGAGGACCTCAGTCTTCTGCATCTGCAGAGAAATGAACCACGTGTGTAAGAGCATGCAAGGAACCTTCCTCCCTGCTGCCTCCTGGAGAGGAGAGTCCCAGGGAGAGGAGAGTCCCAGGGAGAGGAGAGTCCCAGGGAGAGGAGAGTCCCAGGGAGAGGAGAGTCCCAGGGATGGGCATGAGTGCAGTGCTGAGAGTTGGTGAATAAAGAACCGTGCACATATTTGTTTCCTCTGTAATGCTCATCTTTGCAATAATCCGGTTTTAATAGACCAGACTGGGGGCTTTTAAAATAAATGGCTTCTGCTGCATTTTGGCAAGAAACACGAGCTGTGTGTGGTCCCCTCCAACGTGGTCTCTTATGGGGTGTAAGTGCCTTTGGCACATTCATCTGCCACCAGAGATGGAGGGGTGACCCAGTGTGGCCTCTCCCCAAAATCACAGTGTGGCACTCCCAGAGCCGTGTCCCTCCAGTCACTTCAATTTTTGCTGCCAACAAAGATGCCCCTAATTTTTTTTAATTGCCGTGAGAGGTTCTGCCTGGTCCAGTCTCCAGTTATCTGTGTGTTGTGTTCACATTCCCCAAACAATATATACCTACTGTCTGATGGTCAAGTGGATTTTCTAAGACTTCCGTTCCACAAATGTATTTTCTGGGTTTATTTTCCTGTGTTAAGGTTGAGATTTTCTTTCCTTGTTGCCCTTTTTTATTCCTTCCAGTGATGCAGGCTTTTCAGCCAGCGGTGTCAATCGGGCAGGGTAGAAACTTGTTGTGTGCTCGTTGCCAACTCTATTTTCTATGCATGACAGAGGCATAGGATATTTGCTCTTGATTTTAGCACAAACCCCTCCTGCCAAATAAATAAGAAATGCCCTTATAAAGGCTTCGCTTCATGGTGGTCTCCCCACTCCAACCTCCTGCTCTGAGGACTGGGTCTGAATCTGCAGCCTTTGGTAGGGGCTGGTGTTGAAATGTGATTTTTATTTACTGTTGCCTTGAAGCTGCCTGCCTTTGTTTGCTGCTGACCTGACCTTTGGGAGGCATTTCCGATTAATTGGGTATCTAATCCCTTCAGGCAATGGACAGGTGTGTGTATTGGAGCTTTTCCTCTTGTTAGATATTTTCCCTCTGGTTTCTTCTTTCCCTGTTATGGGGCAAATGAGGCGTTTATTTTTTGTATTAGTTCCTTCATTGTTTTTCTCTTTGGTAATTAAGTGTTGACTTCATACTTGCTTGTTGTCTCTTGGCCTGAACCTTTCTTTTGCCAATTCATTCAAATCATAAGTGTCTGTTTATCTTAAATATGTGCTGTGGGTGAAGTAGGGGCCAGCTATTTTAATTCTTGTAATATTTAGCCTTCAATAATCACTCTCTCAATAATTCTTTGAAATTACTCTCCAGACTTTTAAAAAAGAAGCTCTACCTTTATTTTCTTGAGTATCTGACTCCTTGTTGGGTATCAAATCCAGGCTTGTGTTCATCCCCTGGAGAACTTTTCTGGTGTACCTGGTGCTCTAGGTTCCCCAGTTGAGAGGCAACAGGCAGTGAGTGCTCTGGGAGACTTCTGCCTGCACTGGGTGGTGTTCTTTGTTCGTGCCTACGCTGCCCCTGGCTGGCGTTGGGTGTTGGCGGGAGGAAGGAGATTCTCCTGGTTTTTATTTGTTCATCCTCTAGTTATTTGTTAGTAAATAATCTGTAATGTTTCCATAGCAAACTCGGGTAGAAAATATTTTTATTTTCCCTGTGGGAAACATAAATGTGTTTCAGGTAAGTGATGTTCTGATTTTTATACAGAGGGCCAAATTCACTTATGCGGTGTGTAGGTCAGAGTCTGAGGAAGTAAAGCGTGGCTGGATTGGGGATTGCTCCTTTGAAGTGTTTTTTTTTTTTATCTGGGGAGAGGTAACAGCATGAATTTTTTAATAGGTTTGGACTGGGACTCAGGGTTCTGAGATCCGTCCCCGCTTTGCTCCTGGCCAATGGATGCTGTTGGAGGTGTTGCAGCAGGGAACAATCTGAGGTCTAGTGATGGAAAGATCAGTTCAGTAGCAGATCTCCTTATTAGCTTATCCTTCTGGGTTGAAAAACATCATAAACTGAAAACTGTGCTTGCTTCCCAGGCATGGCAGTGAAGTGCAGGTGACCTTGTACCACAGGTATGTCATGAGTAATAATTAGGGAGAATCTCTAAACTCAGCCTGAGTCCAAGCCTGGACTTTCTGGAGCAGAAGAACTTGATCTCAGCCCCTTGCTGGGCTGTGGATTCCCAGCCCTGGGATACAGCCTGGCCCCAGCCGTGGAGTCTTGGGTTGTCAGGGATTTGTAACAGTGTGCTTTTGCTGTGGCTACACCGCTGCTTTTGTCAAGTTTTACAGTCTACAGCGTGAAAAGGAAGGAGTCCTGGTTTTTGGCTGGGATAGAATCAGTTTTGTTCTCAGTCACTGCTGTGTTTCTGATTTAGTGTGAGAATAACGTTGACAACACTGTTTTAGTTGTTGCTAGGTGACGTTTGTGCTGTATCTGTCACTATTTGGTGTTCGCCGCTTGGAGCGTGTGTTCTGTGATGGCTACTCAGGGTGGGCTGAGTGGTTGTGTTTATTAGTGCTGTTATTATTAATAATAACAATAATATTTTATCTTTTATCGTTCTATTAAAACTGGTGTTATCTCAACCCATGAGTTTTCCTTTCCTTTTCCAATTCCCCTCCCTGGGTGGGGAGGAGGGATAGAGCAGCTGCGCACTGCTTAGCTGCGAGCTAAGGGCTGAACTAAGCCAGAAAGAAAATGACTTAATACAAAATACACTTTTGCTGGAAGATTACTGTATAAATAAATTGCAGAGATAAGTGAAATAAAATGTCGGTGGCAGGTGAAGAGGAGAGGGTAAAGATGAAAACAAGATGTAAGCAATGAGACTGGGATTGTTCCATGGCCAAGTGCTTTTATTGATAGTAGAAGCTCTTTTCTCCCCAGTAAATTCTAGCCCTTAGAGGGAAAATCAGAGCAACTCTGAGGAAAGACGTCGGAGCGCTGTCTGCTGCTGTGGACAGTGACAAGTTGGGTCTGGGCATCTTGCAGAGGCACTGATGTGCTGAGGGGCTGCAGCGCTCAGCAGGGTGGAGAGGACAGGTCCGTGTGGGGATGCTGCCAGGCAGGAATTCCAGGGGGTGATGAGGGGTGGCCGCAGCTCCTGTAGTCATTGGCACTGCAGCTGTTGTGTTGGTTCCTAACGGCTTGTGCTGTGCTCCTGATGAGGCCAGGTCATAAACTGGGATTTTTCAGTGTTTCCTGGTTATGGTTTTAATTGTCACTTTGTGCTTCCAATAAAATGTTCTGCGTAAGTGATCACAGCAGAGCCTTTTCTCTGCATTATTGTACCTAATATGCTGGAAGAGTCACAGGCAGGGCTACACCATGGTCTGTTCTTGTTCATCCTGTCCAAAAGTCACCAATGCTGAATGATCCAGCTGGAGGAAATAAAAATAGCTATATGGCAACTAATAGTGAGATTTTATGCCTGGGGAAGCAAATCAGAGAGATAAACTGCCTGGTTATATCCCCATTAAGTTAAGGCTCCTGTAAAAGCAAAGTGCCTGGGATATACAGAGGGAAGATAAGTCTTTGTACAGCAAAAGGTGGCTCAGCTCACAGATGCTGTGGAGTAGATTTCTTGAAAGAACAAGTGAGGTGGCTCCTAGTTTGGGTCTGGTTTCTTGAAACAGGCTGAAACATCCTCCCTATGTCTGAATATGTTCCTAATGTAATTTTTTAATTTATTTCAGCAACAGCGCACGGTTTATAGGCTGACACTGGTGAAAGCCTGGAACGTGGATGAGCTCAGAGCCTATGCTGACCTGATATCCCTCGGCAAACCAGACTTCATCGAGGTCAAGGTGAGCTGCATGGAGCTGTATATTGGGTGTTTTATGTCAGTATTTTACCTTTTTTCCTCCCCATTTACTCTCAACCCCCTCCTTAAACTTCTGTGAGTAAATGCAATTCTTCTAAAGATTTCAGTGATGCATAAGGAGCTTATCTCCTCCTTTTCAAGTTAGGCAGCCAAGTTTCTAATATCCTATCTGTGCATTTGGTGTTATGCAATACAAGGTTTGTACCAGCCAGCATCCATTTCTGCTCAGCAGGATTGTAACCCTCTCTAGTCTTTTTTGTATGTCTTGTGAAAGCAGATACTGATAAATAGGTATTCCTTCTTTTATGTCTACCAACATTTTAAATGGAATATTCTGGGACATGCTAGTAGTTTCTGGTATTATTCTTCTCATTCTGGTCTCAGATTCTGTGGGGGGAAGAGGTGATAACGTCTGCCTTGCTGATGTGGTATCCATCTGGCTGTGCAAATCAGGGGAAGTATTGCCCTCCGGAACTGGAAGAACTTCTAACAGGAGCATGTGAGATACAGCAAGGCAGGAGGTGCTTTATCCTGGCAGTAATCAATTCAGTACATAGAGAATGTAGAAAAGGCACATTGCAAAGTGTCTGTGAAGAACAATTACCAGTGTTTTCATCCAGCCACTCCCCTGCAGACGCACCAGCGTTTACCTCAGGTCTGGTCTGTGTTTTTGCAGCTTTATTACTTCTGGACTTCCTCTTGCCTTTCTCTTTTTCCTTTTTCTTCCCTTTAAGCTTTATTTACTGCTGCTTTGAAGGAAAAACCTAGAGCTTGCTGCAATTTCCTTACCAAAACCTTTAGGATTTGTTTTATATGATCAGGATTGAGAGCTCTCTTCCTCTCTGAACGTGCTGCTGGAGCTGATAGCTTAGTACAAAAGATTTTGAGTATGGTTTGGAGGGAAGAAGCCTCAGTTTTACAATGCGTATCAGACTGCTTGATGTTCCTCAGGTAAAACCTGGCTAGAGGAGTGCTCCTATGGGCCCTTCCCACCTTGCATCTCCCAGCTCTTACTGCTGTCACCTGGTGGTACAAGATCCTTTCTTCCAGTGTGTGAGCGTGCACACCAGCGTGCAGTTTTGAGGCTGTCAGCATGCCTGCTACTTAGACTGCTCTGTCATGTGTAGTGACTTTAATTACTAAAATGAATCAGGTGTAACTTAATCAATGTTTCTGAGCACAGATTCCCCTGGGCGCTCTCCAGGGCAAACAGCTGTCTCCTCCAAGGCAAAGGGCAACTGTTTCCTTTGCCTGGGGCTTGATTCAGCCTTGCAGCCGTGGTTTCACAGCAGTGTGGAGCTCAACTCTGTGGCTTTTACCTAAGAAAA
Source organism: Neomorphus geoffroyi (assembly GCA_033558235.1). Lineage (NCBI taxonomy): Eukaryota > Metazoa > Chordata > Aves > Cuculiformes > Neomorphidae > Neomorphus > Neomorphus geoffroyi. Next base: position 8,251,334 of record JAUMJM010000018.1, read on the forward strand.
TTGTGCCTCAGACTGGCAGGGAAACAGGTGAGAAAAGAGGGGGTCATGAAAGTATTCTCAAGGAGGTCATAAATCAAAAATGTCATCTCTGCACTGCGAGTGCTTCAAAGTGCTTTTCAGATCTCGGCCAACGAGGACTCTCTCAAAGCTAGGGACGTATACTGAACTCTTTGCCCCATTTGCAAAAGTAGGCAGAGAGGGGCTGCATGACGTTCTCCGAAACCCACATAGCGTGGTGGTGTAGATGGGGGTCCAGCATCGCTCGTACCTGTTGACACCAGCTGCAAAGCAGGTGCAAGAGGGGGCAGGACAAGGAAGGCAGGGTGTTGCAGCCACCACTTACCACATGCTGCTGGGTGAATCTGGGTCTTTTCATGGACTGACAGGAGTGTAAATTTGCAGGTTTTGTTGTAGGTTTTAAACAAGGTGTGTGCTGTTTAATGTTGATTAAATTTGCAAGTGGGATGCTTTGATCTAAATGTCATTTTTTCAGAAATATTCCAGCAGGTAAGAAGTTCTGCAGGACAGAATTGTCTACCAAGGTGCTGGTCCTTGTCAGATTATGGTGTCTGCAAGCTGTGGGACAAACCACCTGGTACCTCAGTTTTTTCTTCTATGAAGGGTTTAGCATTGTGCCAATACTATGGCCACAGAAGCACTCTGTAGTTGGCATGTGGAAAGTCACTCGTGTTCCAAGAGCCAGGGTCACAGGGAAACTCAGGTTTAAGGCTTTTCAAAGGACGCAGCATCTTCCTCCCTTGTCTGCTATTGCTGTATTTAGGCTGTGAGTGATGGGGAAAGTCTTCCCTTACTTGGTTACAGAGCTCATTAAAAACCACAGTACAGCATTTCACAACTTCATTGCGGTCTGTATACTCAAAGTCCAAAAAACCATCATCTGCAGTTTGCTCTTCGTTTCCAGTCTAGTGGAGAGAGGACAATTTTCCAGAGCTCTCAAAACCACACAGCAGGTCTGACAGCAGCTCAGCCCTGCAAGACAAAGCTGAGTACAAGAAAACACGCTAATTCCTTTTCAGCTTCAGCAGGAGAAATGAATTGTCAGGGCACTGCTCCACCTCATTCACCAGCAGGCTCTGAAATAGTCTCTGGGTTTTTTTTCCATTTAATTGAGCTTTTAAATGGAGCTGCACTGTCCCATTATCTTAGTTTGGAAGACAGGAAAGCAGGGTTCATATACTTGAAGCATGAGGCACGCTGTTGTGAGCAGCGTTTGCAGGAGCACCCGTGCGCAGCGGGAGCTGAACTGGTTGTGTTGCTGCCTGAAACAAGTGGTGCAACTCTGTGCTGGCACAACATTTGGGGTCTAAATGGCATTTCCATCCTTCTAAAAAGTCACAGAATTTTGTGGAGCGGTGGATTTGCTTGACACTAGGTTGTGTTTAAATAGACCCTTGGATGAAAGATCCTGCGAATTTTTATCTGAGATAATTTTTATGTGAGAGCAAGGAGGGAGTTAAGGAAGTTGCCTTTCTTCCTTGCCTCTTTGGAGCAAGCGTCGTGTTCCAAAAGGGTGGGCACAGGTGCTCTGCAGAGGAGAAGTAGCTCACACTAAATATAGTATTAGCCCAGTCAGTGGCCTTATTTGCTTTGCATAGTTTCATCTGCCAGGTCCTGCTGAACAGCAGCATTTCTACAGTGCAGAAGACTTGGCTCAGTAGGGAGGCGCGATGGTTTTCTCCTCTTGCTGAGCTGTCTGTGACTTTGAAATGTGGGGGGGGGGATTATGTGGGTTCTCACCTTAAGCATGGAACCAGTTTTTACTTTTCCTTGGCCTGAAGGAGTACGAGGAACTTTCTGGAGTGGCTGATGAATGATGAGTTGTGTTGCTGCGGGGTAGTGAGAGTCCAGCCAGGTACCAACAGGAGAGGCTGAGAGGATGGACATCACTTTATGGACGGACATCACAGCGAGGAAGCCGTCTCTGAAGTGCCGATTGATCACTGGTGGGGTGGTGCACTGCTGGAGACATTTGTGGTGTTGCTGAGCCCCCACTCAGACTTTTTCCCCATGGTCTGACCTAACTAAATTAGTAGGTTCCCCTCCTTTGCGTTCAGCTGTGTGCTCTGCAGACAGCTTGTTTTCGTGTGATCTTTAATCCTGGCTCACAAAGCTCTCCTCCAACACCCTGCCTGTAAGATCAACCTTCTCTTACGGCAGGACTGCTGGTCTCTGAAACCACTGCAGGGGCCATCTGAGCCATTGTTTGAGCAAACTGGGGTTGAGACTTCTTCAGGGTGCTTCGTTGTGCCTGCGACGTGAAGCAAAGAGTGAGGGTCTCTGTCCCTGCGAGGTTTGGAATAAAAGGTAACCGGATCTCCTTGGCGAAGGAGAACAGCAGAAGAGGAGCTGCGTTGTAACCCCGAACGCCTGGGAGTTTGCAATGGTGCAGGCAAAAGTGTGCGTAAGCAGAGTGATCTCATAGTTATAATCCCACAGTGTTCGAAGTGATGCTTGATATAATAGTACATAAAGTTGGGAGTTAAATTTGGACCCAAAGGAAGACAGACAAGGTTGAGGTGGGTTTAAATCTGCCACTCATTATTGCTATTGGTATTCCTCTTCGTGCATTCCAGTGTGTAACTGGCCTGTAGTCCAGCCTCAGCAGTTGTCACGTTCACACGGAGTTTGTGATCCATAAGACTCGATTAGAAGTAATTTATTGTGATCCTTTGAGAATGAAGAATCTATTTGGTGTGTGGATAGGGCTTAGGATTTTTTTTTTTTTTTTTTTTTTTTTTTTTTTTTTTTTTTTTTTTACAAAACCCCAGTGTGAGAGGTCAAAGAGGCAAAGACCAGGTCATGCTCAAAGCAAATAAACAAAAAAAATTACAAGATATACTGCAAAGCATCTGCCAGAAAATGAAGCTTATCTCAGCGGGATTTCCTGGTTAAATACTTGAGATAAATGACGCTCATTTAAACTGAATGTAGCTAATCCCCTGTTGCTCCAGAGAGCCTCACAGGGTGGAGTGGGTAGAGATTTAGGTTCTTGCAGGACTTAATGCTTGTTCTCATTTACATGAGTATCTTACAGCGCTATAACTCTGTGGGACCCTATTCTCTTATTTAAGCCAATAGAAATTAGCCTTGATTACCATTGTGTTAAACCCAAGTAAAGGAAGACTCCGTCATGTGGTTATTAAATACGCATCAACTTTATTTATTGCCTTAAGTCAGTTAATGCCATAATGTCACTGTCATGGTTATACAAAGTTGATTGTTAGGTTTAAGATCTCGAGCGTGCAACTCATCTCTTCGCATCTCTTTGTTTTAAAAGCCAGCTGCTTGTGTTGATGTGTGGTGTTTTGCCACTTATGTTCCTTCTTAAGCCAAAGGAGCCGTACCGCTTCTCTCCATCCGTTTCAATTTAAGAAAAGAGCCTGCTTGGCTTCTCCTTTGTTCAAGAGCTGTTACGGTGGCATTGCAGTGCTCTCAGCAGACAGGTCTTGGGCAGAGCAGAGATGAGAATCATGGCACTGCAAAGAATTGCCTTTGTGAAATCCGTTTTTCAGCCACTTGAAAGCACTTGTCCCTGATTGTTCTGCAGCTCCGGCGCAGCACCCTTGCACTGAGCTTGTGCTGGTGGGTGGGCTCGGTGTCCAGCAGAGCCAAGGATAACGTTCTGGGACTGTAGCTCCCACTCCTGGTGTCTGGAGCTTTGCTACAATATTAAAATGAGCAAGCAAATGTCTGGAAGGAAGGACCAGAGGGACCTATCTGTCCGGTCTGCTCGCTCTTGTCATGTTAAACAGTAAAGATTATTGAAGTGCTTAAAATAATGAGGAAAATGAGCTCTGCTTTAATGAGTTTTTAATTGCATGCAGCAAGAGGCAATTGCCCCACCTGTCAAAAAGCTATTCAGAGTCTTGCTGTGATTCCAGTCTGCATTTAGATGAAGAGAATGTGAAGTTAAAAAGAAAAAAAAAAAATCTCCTATCCTAATGCTTGTTCTGCCCAGGGCAGTGGTGGTTTCCTTCCCTGGAGGTGTTCGAAAAACATGTAACTGTGGCACTAAGGGACATGGTTTAGTAGGCACGGTGTAGGGCTGACAGGTGGGCTGGATGAGCTTAGAGGTCTTTTCCAACCTTCATGATTCTCTGATTATATAAAATAAATCCAAACAATGTATAATTCTCATGCCTGAAAGGAACATTGACCACTTAAGGTCTTCTCAACTGCGAGCCCCGCGCCGCAGAACAAGACACGAGGCGAGGCTGTTCCAAGGTGGCCGGGTAGGCAGTGACAGGGCTGCCCAAGGCATAGGATGGAGCCACCTCCATGCCTCCGCATCGCGCTGCAGAGCCACAGGGCACTCAGTTCCAATAGGATTTGCTTTGCTGGGTGAATCCCAGTCACCCCGGACTGCCGTGGAAAGCTGCTCTGGATGGGTCCTGAGCAGCTTATGCTGAAAGCCGCTCCGTTTGTTGTTAGCGGCTGGATGGCAGAGGCAGAGACCCAGCTCGCTCCTTCTCTTGATCCAGCTAAAGGTTACTAATAGATGTGTCTGGGGAGCTGAGCTTGACATCAGTTCTTTCAAGCTGTGAGTACATAGGAAGGCTCGATAACAAGTTTCATTGCAAACGTAGGTGAATGATTACATTTTGAATTCTCAGGTGACCCTGCCACACTGCCAAGTCGGTCTTTAGTCCAAGCCTGTGTTCTGGTACGAATGCATTTCTGAAACTGAGGAGGAATTCTTGCAGTCTGGGTGGGTGCAAATGTAAACCTGATGAAAATCCAAGCTAGAATGGATTGTTCTCATCTAGTTTTTGTTTCAGTAAAGGTTACTACCCAAAATAAGTGGGAAGCACAGGGCATGGAAATTGCATTAGGCTTGTGAGGCTTTTAGATGCGACTGTGGGAAGCTGTAGGAAATAAAGAGCACGTGGAGACTGGTTGTGCGACGGCCCAGTGTCGCTGTGCTCAACCGACAGTTTGTAATAATCAGTTTCTATCTGTGGCTCTGCGTGCTTGCTGGCACTATGGACTGAGTTTTGCAGCTGGGGAAACTGAGGCAGAGTAGGAATGGGTCATAGCAAAGCAGGTGACAGGCTGGAAATTCACCTCCTGCCTTCCAGTCCGAGTCTTTCTTCTCCTTCCACCTCCCTCTGTGCAGTCACTCTTTACCAGCACACAAGGAGCGGGCGGGTGAGTGATTTAACAGTGGCTGTTTCTCCGTCAGTATCTGTGTGGCTCCGCTTTGAAGAGCTGGAAGGAAAGGCTGCATCCAGCGTTTTGGAGTTTGGTTTTTACAGGAGCAGTTCCTTTGGCTGCAGGGGAGTCACTGAAGATTTATGGGCTGCTGTAGCGCTGATCTGCGTGTAGCACATCTGTACGTGTGGTGCATCTGGTGAGCTGATGTTGAGTGTTGGAGTGATGCTGTGTGACTAACCATTTCCATTCCTGCTTTTCAGGTTTAACTGACACAAATAAACCAATGTCCTTCATTAAATAAACTTGAAAGCGATTATTAAAAGCAACCAATGAGCCCAGATTTGCTCCAGCGAGGAGCAGACGTGCTTGAGAGCTTGTGTATATAATTTGGACAATGCTGATGCTTGGATCATAAGCGTTTTTATTGCAGAGTGCAATCTATCAACGTGTCATTTGAGGTTTTTTGTATTTGTCTTGGGTCAGGGCTGCCCCAGTTTTTAAATAGTGGCTCTGTCACTCAGCAGCTTGGCTGACACTTTGTTCTGTTAATTAGCATGAGCCTCAATTAAACAAATTTATAATTTGTGGGTTCCAGTTAAGAAAATTCTCTTGTTCAGTAATTGAGTTGGGAAGCCTGGAGTTTCAGAGTTGAGAAACAAAGCACTGTCATGTTTAGTTCTCCGGTAATCTTTCCTTCGTAGCCCCGTGGATTAAAATGATTGCTGGCTATTGAGATCTCCGGCGAGGAGCCAGATCATAGTGGAAGAAATGTGCTTCTTGCTGCAGCAATAATCATCTTGGCACGAGAGGTTGCTTAAATACAGTTGTGCACGCTCGGCTCCCTTACAGTAGGACAAAAATCCAGAGCATGGTTGCTCAGGATCCCTACTGGAATAACCAAGGATAACTGAGGTGTTTTTCAGAAGGCTTCTGCATTTCAAGGTATTTGACCAAAAGCATACCACACAGCTTAGGATGCTAAAAGCAGCCTTATTAAAGCCAAATTAAGAGGCAGCATCATTGATGTTGCTACTGCAGGGAAGTTGGTCTAAGAGTTTAGGGTGTACAATAGGATGGGTTCCTTTTATAATAGTCGCTATCTTAATAACTGTCTTTGTGTATTACTGAAAAATACAACATGACCGCCCTAATCAACTGTTCATATTTTTTTAAGTGGTATCAGCACTGCTAATTAACTCAAGTTTTAAGAAGTTGCGGAAGTTGAAAGCTGATGTGCTTTCGTTCGGTGTGCCGCTAAGCTGATTTTCATTGATTTGTGCTTGTGAATTAATCAGCCATCCAAGTACACAGTTCTTCCATTTGCCTCTGCACTTTCTTTGCTTGTAAATGATATCTTTGAAGTTTATTAAAAGAATGAGTCATGTGTAGCTTCCTAAAGAATTTCCCCCCTCTGTAGTCATACATTTTTCATGCTGCTCAAATCATAATCTGTATAATGAACGCGGGGAAAATACTGCTATATGGAGCTGTGTCTATACAGCTGAACTCTGGAGATACAGATCCTATTATTTGCGTGGCTGGCTGCTCTAATATGAAAACGTTTAAAATCTTTTTCAGGCTTTCAAAGCCGGGCTAAAAAATTAATGTACTTCCCTGTTTAGCACTCTCCTGACTTGTCTGTGGTTGTGCACAGTCGACCTGTTTCCATGCCAGCTCTCAGTTATGGTGCACGGCTCTAATATCCTTTGCTTGGGGAGATTAATAGAGGAGGTCCCTCATAAATTTACCAGCCAGAAAGTAATTGCTTCCAAAACTTGTACAGTTTCTAATTAGCATCAGTCTGTTTCTTTTGTAGCCCTCTTTAAGCACTGTGTGGTTCAACTTGTTCTAATTTTAAGTGTTTGCAAAGGATCTGTCGCTCTTTATTGCTGGACGTGACACGTTCGACTTAAATGTTAGCTGACTTAGGTCTTGGGGATGCAATGTTAGCTGATGCTGCAAGCACAGTGTGGATGCAAATGCCATTTAAAAGATGTGTTCTTCAAGAGGAAAAACATGGCAATGCGAAGCATAATCACCCGTAACATTGTGTGCGCTCTGTTTTAAAGACTTGCACTTAATGGGATTTTGTGACTGGAATAAAATAGCTCAGCCAAAGAGCAAAGGTGAAGAAACCATCAAAGAGGTACAGAGGGGTTGGGCTTTAGAAGAAAAGCTGAGTTGCTTGTGGGAGTTTGCCCTTTTTAGTGCTGGTGGGTCTGAGCTGTGTTGTGATGCTGCTGGTTAAACCAGCTGGGCCGGCTGGATTTTGTCTGGAAACAAAGGAAGAAGCAAAATTAAATCTCAGTAAGCCACATGCTGCTGAGCTGATTGATGAGAATTTAAAGAAGGAGCAAGGCAGCAGTGAAATCAAGGTCGTGGCTGAGGCTAAATCAGTAATTCAGGAGATACAATCACTTGAATCTCCAAATTAAGAGCAGCCAGTCTCAACATGATGAGACTGCAGCTGGATGGATTGGGATGTAGAACTTGAGGGGCTGCATTCACTGACCAGTGGTCGTTGCAGTGCACAGAGATGGCTGCTGCAGGGGATGGGGATTGCAGTGACCCAGAGGACCTCAACTTCTGTTGCAAGTAAATCCCCCAAAACAGCCATGCTTGTATCTTGGCTTTGTTTAGAGCAGAGCAGGAACGCGCGTCCCACTCTGATGTGCTCTCCTTCAGTCCATTTGCTCTATCAGGATGTTGGGAAAGGAACTGGAGCAAAAACCCTCTATGTCTACTGAATTACTACAATTAAATCGGAGATGAAGGTGTCTTTTGAACAACACCACTTCTAAAATAGTAACTAGTTTTGAGTGTGCTTCCAGAAAACCATCAGAAAATCTTTCTCCAAAGCTTCATTCTCACCTGTTCACACTGGTGATCTACAGGTCTTTGCAGACCAATGTGCAGTGGGAAAGGTCTCTCCACGCTGTGCCCAAGGGATGCTCCTGGTGCTCATCACATCAGCCTGTACGCGCTGGGTACTTCCTACCCTATGGACTGGCTGGTTTTTTGGGTGCAGATACAACGTGCTAGCACTGTGTGACCTTTACTTTTGCCAAGTCAGGGGAGATCAGGAGTGATGGGGGCTTTAGGGGCACATGAGCGATGATGCTGGCCTTTTGGCTGGTGGACTGCGTTGGGTGGGAGATCCACAATCAGTATAAATCAGTATTATAAAAAATTCCTCAATGTTTCCTGCGGGTGTTCGCTCTGGGACTTCAGCTCTCAGCGTTTCTCAAAGCAACATGGACTCTCTTGGAGTTGTAGGTTGCTCAGTTGTTCTGGTTGCCTTTGTCCATAACAACACAAGCTGCTTTTTAATGTCATCAAGGAAATTCTACTCATCAGTAAACAATAAGAATTTCTCTACTGCATCAACTTAAGCCTGGATTTTTTGCCCTCCCTCTGCATGTACAGGAGACGCAGGCAGAGACAGACTTTTTTTCCAAACAGTTCTCAGTAAATACTGAATTAAGCAAAAGATGGTAAGAGTGAGAGGGGCTGCAGGGAATTTTTACGAATGCCTTTATATTTTGGGGTGTTTGCTCATGTACTCAGCCCTGAAAAATAATCTGTGTGTTTACTGATCAAACAGCACTGGCTTTACTGTGCCAATGTTATTTTCATATCTAGCTCATGGCTCTCAATATCCAGGGGGAATATTGAACAGTTTGGACGAGTGCCTCCCATCTCTTATGTTGTTTTTTTTTTAACAAGAGTCCAGGGTGCTGAGTGCCCAGCAGTCGCTGTAGCCGTCTTCTGTAGGTGAGGTTTGGGGGGGGTAAGCAAGGAGGAGCACTCAGCGTCTTCCTTGAAGTGCTGCCACTCCCTACTGGGAAATGTCACACCAACTTGTTGTGTTGGTTGGTTGTGAGACCACCTTCTGAGAGTTGGCACGTTTCAAAACCAAGTGACCTCAAAGGTCCCCTGACAGCTCAAGAGCACGAGCATCCTCCATTTGAATGCTTTAAAAGCTTCTTTCTGGGATGAAGACTACCTTGTCTTTTATTGCTTGGGAAGCCTGGGCACTCAGTGGTTTCTTGCATCACTGAGGGAGAGACTGATTTTTAGGGCCATCTCCAAATTTGTTACCTTTCCATAAGACACAGTGTGAAGGGTGGACAAACCAGGCAGTTTTCAGGGTTTGGTATGAATGATGTGCTGGCACTGCCCTGAGCTTGCGAGGGGTAAAGCTAACGGTGATGATTTCTGTGTTTCTTCTCAGGGCGTGACATACTGCGGTGAAAGCTCGGCCAGCAGCCTCACCATGGCCAACGTCCCCTGGCACGAGGAGGTGGTGCACTTCGTCCGGGAACTGGCTGACCTCATCCCTGACTATGAAATCGCCTGTGAGCACGAGCACTCAAACTGTCTCCTGATAGCTCACAAGAAGGTGAGACTCTGCCGGGGGTGAGACCAGGCACTGTATCTTCTCCTTGGAAGTGTTGCACAATTGCCTTGTTCCAGCGCGCTTTCTCTCTAGAGTTTGCTGAATACTTTTTGGGGAAAACAAATCATAGAATCACAGAATCATAGAATGGTTTCGGTTGGAAGGGACCATAAAGGTCATAGCAGGGACATCTTCAACTGGATCAGGTTGCTCAGAGCCCCATCCAACCTGACTTTGAATGTTTCCAGGGATGAGGCGCCACCTCTCTGGGCAACCTGTGCTAGTGTTTCACTACTCATAAAAAAAACCCCTTCTTCCTAATATCTAGTGTAAACCTCTCCTCTTTTAGTTTAAAACCATTGCCCCTTGTCCTATTGCTACAGGCCCTGCTAAAAGTTTTTCCCCATCTTTCTTATAAACCCCTGCTGAACGTTGAAATGCATAGCAAATATTGCAGAGCACGCTGCGAAATAGTTACTGGAGCTGCTGCAGGTTGCAGCTGGTTGTTAGAACTCACAGCATTCCAGGCAAGAAGACTTTAACAGCTCCAGGAGGAGCTCAGTGCGGTATCGCCTGTGCTTTGTCACGCTCTCTGCTTTGCAGTTTGAGGAGGGCAAGAACAAATCTTCTCGAGGTGGGTCAGCTGTGTTTTCACTGTGGTTTTCAGTGGTGTACACAGCTCAGTAAGGAAGTTACACCTGAATAGGTGAGGGGTGTGGTTTTCCTCTTCTGGATCTTCACGATAGCCACCAAAACTGTAGACCTCCTTCCTTTTAACCAGAGTTGAAATAATGTATTTAAATTCCTTTAGAGAAATAATTTTGGCAAAGGACATTGGGGATGCTTTCCTTTTGAACTGGAACTGCCTTTCTGCAAAACTCTTTTGCAGGACAAAGGAAGCAGCTGGAACAATTAAATGCATTCTCTGTGCTAACGATGAAGCAGAGGTAGCGGTGCTGCCTTCTGACACCAGTCCAGCACCACTTGTGCTACTGGAGTGCTTTGCAGGCCAAGCATGTCTCAGCAGCCTCTCTGTGTAAAATGTTTGCTTTGAAACTTGTGCTCCATAAATAACATCAACACAATTTGAAATAGAAGGGAAATGCCAAAAAAATTAAAGAATGCAAGGTCTGAAACACATGAAGTCAGGCTTGGCTTTCTGAGCTCCGGAGAAGTTTACTGGAAAGATAATAGACATATATAATAATGTGCTAGCTGGGCAATCAATGGAGCAGCTACTTATTATGCTAATTGTGATGATTTTGCTCTTTGCATATTCTTTGGTTGTGTTTGCTGGAGTCCCGAGCACGCTCACGTCCCTTAAATGGGAGCTGGTTTAGTGAGTGGTGGAGCAGGGCTTGCTCTGCGAGGTGATGTGCAGTACACGTGGGGAATAGCTGAGTAAAAATCACTGCTTGCAAAAGGCACAAAATGTTTTAAATGGCTTAAAATCCCATTGCTGAAAACTTCCACTCAGGTACAAAACTGTTGCTGGCTTTTACAATTTGCACATTTAGGGGAACAGCTGTAAAGGAGCAGTGAAAACTGGGATACCTGGTACTAATTTTGATTTAACTCACCTTAAGGTTGCTTTATTTACAGTCTCGATCTCCGTTGTTACCACTGACAGCGGTGCTTGAGCAAATCCTTGAATGCAAACTATTCTTTTCCGCTCGAAGGTGAAGGACTCAGGGAAGAAAGGAAACAGATTGTTTCCTCCTAACTTATTGATGCATAATTTAAGTAACACCAGTAGTAACAAGAATAGATTGATACCGACCCAGGAGGAATTCAACAGCTGCTCTGCTTTCCAAAGCCATTAGGAGAGGGCGTCTTTTGGAAACAATCTATACTTGGTACTAAAATAACTAATAAAAAATAAATTTATTTCTATTAGATTTAATTCTGAATTTCAGGCTCCAGTGGAGAATAAAATTTGTCAGCGTATATTATTTGCAGAAAACCTGTGCTCTGGGAGCAATCAACCTGTAGTGAGTAATTGCAAAATCAAAGGTATATTTAAAAAGTTAAGGAGTTGCAGGAAGACAGTAATAAAAATCATTATGAAAAGTGATTTATTTCATTGTGTTCTGCTAGGTCTGAGTTTTAAGGTGTTCAGACAGGGCTTAAAATTAATAATTTTAAGTGCCAGTATTGAAATGCCAGCCTGTAGGAAAAAGTCTGGAAATGTTAGGGAAATAAAGCATCTTATTTGTAGCCTCTGCTCCTTCAGTTATGAAGAATCAGTGATTGGCACCTGCTTACTGGGTGAGAAATTGTTTAGGACTCAGGTGTCTTAAGGCCAGGGATTTAGGTAGAAAAAAAGGAATTTAGGTAGGGGAAACTGGAGTTTGTATGTCTGGTGTTATTTTCTTTACTCAAGAAATCAAGAGGCAATACAGAGATTTGCCTTTTTGGGGTACTTCCATGTCTTAAAAATCCCCCGTTAGGCTTCCAAGCTCTTCTTACACACTTTCTTTTTCCCCCTCTGCTGACCAGAAGTGGGTTCCCAGTATGGGAGGCTCTTTCTGCAGGTACAGGTGAGGTGCCTGAGAAAGCCTCCAGGACTTGGAGAGTCTTGGGAAGGAAGATGTGCCCTGCTCAGCCTCGGAGAGCTTTGGATCTGACACTCCTGTGCTGTTCAAGGACAGCTTAAAAAGTCTCGTAAACCCAAGCTTTACAGTAAAATGTTTGTTTTCTAGCTACACTTCCCAGAGCCCGAAAAAATATCAGAGGGAACAGCTGTGCCCCACTCACTGTGACCTGAAAAATCATTGGTTTCTGGTATTTCCACTTTTTCTTGGCCCAGCTGGATAAGCGTCTTAAGCCAAGCAAGGACGGGCAGGGTTGAGTCCCTTGGCTTGGCCTGGGCTTCCACAGCTGGGAGAGCTCCTCTTTCCCATCATTTCTGTGTTCTCCTCCCAGCTTTCCAGTCTCCCTTCCATACTGGTTTCCATCTCTCCATGAGAGGTGCTCGGTGTGTTTTGACTCCGTTCTTCCTGATTGTTTAGCGGTAGTGCTGAATTCTTGAGTAATTGTATTCGCTTTGTAGCAAAGCCTATAAACACAGGTACAAAAAATCTGATTTATTACAGTGCTTTTGAACTAATTGGCTGAGATATTGAGACAGCACCAACTTTATAATTTAACAGTTAATTCAAGTAACATTTTCCAGAGGGAGACCTTAGGGCAACTGCTTTTCCTGCGCTGTAACAATAAATATATCCTTGAGACAACCATAACAAGTGCCTAAAGGGGAATGTGCTGTAGCTGCCCTGTGGCAAAGTGTTTTTTTGAATGAAAGCATCTTGGTCATTTCTAGAATAAAACGCTTTCCCTATTACGTTCCTTTAAAAACCTATGTTGCTTTTGCAAGTGGGTTGGTTTTCAACCGTGTTTTCCATGATGCTTTACAGCCACAAGCTTCTTGTTAGTGCAATTGGTGTCGTGTGCTGCTGCTGGTCCTTAGATCTGCCAGTACGTGTGAGCATCTTCCCTGGATCTTCCCTGTGATGCTGGGGTTGGTTTCTGTGCCATTTAGCCACGCACGTGGAATAGTCCTGAAATCCCATCCCTTTTTTGTTCACTTTGGGGGGGGGGTCTCAGTTAACAGGGTCAAATGAACGGCCAGTGAGCTCACAAGAGTGGCTTTTCTTCACTGAAAGGGTGGTCAGACATGGGCAGAGGCTGCCCAGGGAGGTGGTGGAGTCGCCATCCCTGGAGGTGTTTAAAAAACAGGTAGACGAGTTCCTTAGGGATCTGGTTTAGTAAGGGGACAGGTACGGTTGGACTCGATCTCAGAGGTCTTTTACAACCAGATGATTCCATGTCATCCTTTTTTGGCCTTAATAAATGGGTACACCTGACTTCCACAAGCAGATTCAAGTCCATATACTGGACTCAGATGTTCCCTCATGGTGCAGACATAGTCCTGTGCCCCAGAACCTCCTTTGTCTCATTGGTTGGATTATTTCCCTAGTGGAGGTTGTCTGGGTTAGCGTTGCGTTCTCCAGTGTGACAGGATGAGCCTGGCATTTTCTGCATACAGGGACGAGCCACAGAATGACCCAATGCAGCTGCTTGTAGGAAGATCCCTGTAATCGTTCCATTTCTTACAGCCCAAATGCTGTGCTGAGGGCACACGAGGTCCCTCCAAGGCAGGTATCGTGGGTAGTTTGAATTGAAATGAGTTGGGGGGAGGTAGTACCCTGGCCAAAGGTGAGCATTGCTCTCCATCAACCAAGGAATCTTCTCAGCTAAGAGAGAATCAGCCTTTTCCTTCCCACTCTGTTTTCCAGCAGTATTTGTAGCCTGGGAGCTTGAATGGGACATGAAGGCTTCACGTGCATCCTGGCTGTGCTTGCAGAAGGCTCGAGAGGTTGGGTGAAAGGCATTGAAGTTGTTCCATGCTGAGCATTTCATCTATATTTAGGGAGGAAAAGGAAGCACTTAACTACCAGCTGCAGATCAACTAACAAGGGTTATATTAGAGAAAATAGTCCATCACATTTATTTCCTTCCTCGTTCATTTGGAGAGCGTAAGCTGTCCTTTACGATCCAGCATCCCAAATCCAGAGTTTGGATCACGTTCTCTGCTTGCTCCCCAATCAGCGCTGTCCCGTCCCTGTGACAGCGACACAGTGCAAGGAGGAAAACAAACTCGTGTTGCTGCTTCATATGAGAAGGTCACCAAATGGGCACAGCATCCCTGTGCCTGCAGCAGGTGCTGGGGATGGAATTGCTCCCCAGCTGAGGACAAGGTGTCTCAGTAGCTGAAGAACAGCCTTAGTGCTGGCATGAGGATGAAACATTATGTTTCATACAATTGTAGAATGGGTTGGGATGGAAGGAACCTCAAAGCCCATCCAGTCCCACCCCCTGCCGTGGGCAGGGACATCTCCCGCTGGATCAGGGGGCTCCAAACCCCATCCAACCTGGCCTTGAACACCTCCAGGGATGGGGCAGCCACCACTGCTCTGGGCAACCTGGGCCAGGGCCTCCCCACCCTCACAGCAAAACATTTCTCTCCAAGATCTCATCTCTGTCTCCCCTCTTTCAGATCAAAACCGTTCCCTCTTGTCCTGTCCCTGCACTCCCTGATCCAGAGCCCCTTCTCAGCTTTCCTGGAGCCCCTTTCAGCACTGGAGGCTGCTCTAAGGTCTCCCCACAGCCTTCTCTTCCCCAGGCTGAACAACTCCATCTCTCAGCCTGTCCTCATACGGGAGGTGCTCCAGCCCTTGGATCATCTTTGTGGTCTCCTCTGGACTTGTCCCAACAGATCCATGCCCTGTCCTGTTTCCTGAAGGGCCTTTTTTTTGTTGTTGTTACTTTTTCATTCTCTCCTTCCAAATAGCAAGGTGGCTCTGTTGTGCTTGATCTGTAGTTATTGAAAGATCACAGTTGCGCTAAAGTCATCCGTTTTTCATCCAATGGAATTAAAACTGTCTGGATGTAACCCTGGTTTATTTGGCAGATGAGATGTTCCGCTCTGCAGCAGCTAAGGATTAAAAAAATAATCAGTAGTAATGAATCTTTTCTTTAGAATGCCTCTCGCCAGATTAGATGTAATAAAGAGAAGCTAAGGAGCTGCAGAGGAACGGTCCCGTGGGCGCAGGTCTGTTCTGCGCCGGCAAAGGACGGTGCCCGCCCAGCAGTGTGTGGGTCCGGTGAGCCTTGGGTTTGCATCGCCTTGTTCTTTCACTCTTGGAAGTCACAACAACAGATCCTGTATCTAGGCATTCTAATTTCCAGCTGTGGAAGAGGTTTCATCTGCTTTAACATCTCTGATTTGCTAATGAGCACTTAAATAAGTCACTGAAGGTATAACCACAGGGCTACCGGGTTTCCATCTAAAATTGAGAAACCTTTGGTACTGTTAACTCTTCCGAGATCCTGTCTGCAAAGTTGCCGAGGGATGTAAAGCTCAGTTATTCCTAGGGCTCAGGTTTTTGTTTTGCCCCATGGACATGGGATGTAGCGAGCCTCTGCCTGCCTGGTGTCCCGTTATTACTTTGTATTGCACGCATTTGTGACTTAATAACCAGCTTAATTTCTTCCCCCTAAAGCCTGAGGTTACAGCTGCTAATTAAAAAGAAAAGTTTTTCAGGTTTTTAACAAGCCATATGACCCTGTTAAGATAAATTAATCTACAATATTTCTTCTCCTTTTCATAAGTGACTCCAGTTCAGTCACTGCCACTGTCGAACAAAGGGAGCCTTAAATAATTGTGAGCCTTGATTAGATGAGAAACTGTGTGTAATAATTCAATAAATTATTTGTTTGACTTGGAGAGCTTCATACTGGCAGGTGGCAAAAACAGTCATCAGAGTTGCATAATGTAAGTGCTTTGCACTCCCATTATATATGATCTATTTTAATAATAGCCGTGTGAATGTGTAAGGGCTTTTTTGTTTATCACAGTGATGGGCTGTCTTCAAATCTGGAATAAGGAACCCAAGATCGGAGCCGTCGAGATCATTTTTCCAGCTGCCTTTTTGATGTTGTGCCCAGAGAAGCGGCTGATGGTGGAGACCTGCAATGGAAAACCGGTAGCTGAAAGCTGCTGCATTGCAAATCTGGAGTGGTAATGAATTCCCAAGTAACACATCTGATGGCATTTTCCCCTCTACGTAGGCATCTCCTATTTCCAATACCAGTGGTTGTAAATGCTTCTGAGCCAAGCAACTTGGGGAAGTGGAGTGGGCAGCTCTGGTGAGAGTGGGATGAACCTGCAGCCTGCAGGAGCCCAGCTGCACAGCCCACACAGTTCATGAGACTTTGTCCATTAGAGAAAATCCAGATGAGTGTGTTACCCCACCAAATGTGGCTCCGAGTGATTCTCTGCGAGCTTTGGGCTGTTTCTTTAGGACTGAAACGATGCAGTAGACCTGGAGTCTTAAGTGTCCCCTGGTCTCCTTGATGACAATGAAAATGGAAGAAGAAATAAAAGGGAAATAATGTAAAAGAGAAATAATGCAAAAGGAAATAAAAGGTACCTCCTGCCCTGCCACATGGCCGCTTGTGGCCAGTGTGAAAACTGCCCAGGATGGTTTGATTTTTGTATTCATATATACACATACACATTTATGAATATTCACATATATGACTGCAGATTGAGGAAACTTGCAGTGCTTTGATGCTGCTGAAGCTGTTCCAGCTGCTGCCAGGGATTTGAAGGAGAGGAGCATTTCTACTCCAGACTGTTTTTTCCTCAAAATACTTTGAATATAAGCCCTGTAGTGTGCCCGTGCGGCACGAGTGGTCTTCGGTGACCCTGTGGGCTGTGAGCTCACGTGAGATACACAGTCTACACCGTGAGCAGGAGGCTGCACTGATACCTGAAAACAAGGTTTTGAGTTTCAAGACCGTAGATATGCAAGCACGGAATTAAAAATAAATAAATCTGCTTAAGACCTGTGTGCAAAGCCACACTCCAGCTCCACAGAACAATGGGTTTCCTTAATAGCAAAAGAATATATTTAAGCTCAGCAATGAAAGTATTTCAGGGACTGGAGCCCAGACTGAGGGTATCCTGACTGCTTCTACAAAGATAATGCAAAGATAAGTTTTCTTCTTAGGAAAGAATATAAATAGAGTGTAGTAGTGAGATTTTTTTAAATGTACCTGTCTGTGTTTCAATGCTCAGGCAGTGCAGGGACTGCAGTGTTTGCAGGCTCTGCATTACTTGAAATATAAAACCAAGGTTTTTGTGCACAACGTGATTTTTTGAGGTGTTTTGGTTTTTTGGGAGAGGGGTGTGGTTTTTTTGGAAAGCAACTCCCTGCCTGCAACACTGAATGCGTCTTGCAGCCCTGGGCCACCAAAGCCATGGGCAGCAGTACTGGTGTTGGCACTTTGGGGGTGGTTTGTGGGTGGCATCTGGGAAGGGACTGCGCAGTCAGGGCTGGATCTGGCTGCTCTGTGGGAAGAGGAGACAGGGAGTGGGCACAGAGCCCCTGCGTGAACTGTCAGCTTTTTTGCGTGACTGGGACTGTAATGCTCAGGCAGGGGGAAAACTTAATTTCTGAATGTCTAAGAGCAGCGGTGACTGTTGGATTTGATTTGTTTTTTAGGATGGGACATAAAAGTGTGGACTAGGAAGTACTGGACTGGCTGGCCCTGTAAGAACTGAGGTGTTGAGACTCAATTTTACAAAACACGCCTTTAATGTCTCGTGCTGTGTGGAACCAAAATAAATGTTGACTGAAACATTTGGCAAAGCCAGGATTTGAGATGCTGGAAATCATAACTAGAAAAGCCATCAGAGGAGCAGTGGGCTCTCCCTGCCTTCTCGTATGACACTACACGCGTTTCTGTCCCTTTCCTTGCAACTGAAGCAAACGTGCTGTTTTCTCTGCTTGATTGATTTGTGCGCGTGTGTGGTCTTTAAAACTAAGCATAAAACTGCTGTATTTAACCATTAAACCCTGTACATCTGCCTAGGGCAGAATCCATTTGTTGGACTACTAAATTCCTCATGTCTTTGAGGAGCTGTAGCAAGACCCAAAGTTCTGCTTTCCATTCCCAGTCTTCCCTCTGCTCTTTGGGGATGCTGTGCTGCAACCCAGCTCATCAGGGAGAGGTTTCCCAGGGATCCTTTCCCCATCAGGACAGACTCTGTCCTTCCAACTTAGGGTTTGCTCTGCGAGGATGAGGTCTACAAGGAGCCACAGCAGGCTTTGTCTCACTGCTATCCATCATTCTCCCATGTAGCCCATCCTAGTTACTCCTTTCCTGAAAATACATGATTTTTTTATTTGTAGAGAGCCCAGAGTGAATGGGATGAAGAGGAGCCTCCTCGTTTCAGTGTGTTTCTTCTCTGAAAAAAAAATATAACATTATCCTTGTAAGGAAAAACTAATTGATTTTTGACTGACTTCCATTTTTCAGTGTTAGTGTTTCGTGTGTCACCATCTCTGCCTCTCTCCTGTATTTTTATCCTTTCGTATAAACCCTGTGCTTATTTCTTGGCAGTTGTGCGTGTCTGGAGGAATGTAGTAAATTGTACTATATTGTCCTCAATATATGCATGCATTTTTAGCCCCAAAAATTGCTAATGCAAATATGTTGATAAGAAATATGTAGTGTGACTCTTCTTCATGGATGTTGATGGGTTTCTGTAGCAAGAAGCTTCTCTCTCTCTGCAGTCGGAGCAGCTGTAAACCTACTGCAAAAAATAATTCATATCCGCTTTTGTGAGTTGTAGGAGAAAAGGGAGGTGCCAGCTGTGTTCTGTTGATTCTCACAGGTGACTTGGCTCTCTATTTCAGTCCTGGCTGCTGGTTATCTTTGCAGTGTTTATGGGTTAGATTTGCTGTAGGGTGTTTGAGGGACTGGCTGTGTCCGTGGACAGCACAGCCCCAGGCAGGTGGCCCCATCCTTTTGCACCTTTGCCCTGTGGCCCCCCTGGGTCCAGTCATGCCACACCTGGCAGAGGTGTGTAACCCCTTGACAAACGTCCCCGGCGTTTGTCCAGCATCATGCCTAGATCTCCTTTTCTGGGCTTGAAGGCCATTACGAGTTTCCTCCTGTTGCCTTTGCCTCTCTTTTTCTCTGCATTAATACCTCTCGGGATTGTGCTGCTCCTGGCTGTAGGATATTCAAAAATCAGGCAAGTTGTGCATTGCTATGCACCTTTACTGCACCTGTAGGGAGGGGTCGGTGGTGGGACCATGAGGACCAGAGCTTGAGGACCCTGGAAGCACAAGAGCTGAGGGGGAGGTGTGTGCTGGCTCCAGTGTCGTCTTGCTGCTTGAGCAAAGCCCTCGGGGAGGATGAGTTTGCCTTTCCAGACAACACAGCCTGGATTCAGAGCCAGCTGAAGGAGCTTTATTACTTTTTTATGATGCTAGCTTGAAAAAAGAAAACAAGGGAAGGGTTTCTGCCATTTGTCTTGTGTCGATGTATTTATCACCTTAAAAGACTTCACCGGGTAGTGAAAAATTCAGTAAAATCCTGACTGCATTAGTCTGCAGTAACACCGATGTTAGCATTGGCTTGCCTGTTAGATGGATGTTGTGAGACTATTTTGAGTCTTAAATTTTTGTTATCTATGGAATAATCATAAAATTGTTACTATCTAGTCTGTAAATCTTGTGGGCAATTAAGGTTGTTCTCCCCCGACCCATTGTCTGTCTTGTTTTTATTCCTCAGAAGAAGTAATTGCTTTCCATGATACGTGTAAAGGATTGCTCCTATTTCTTGGTGTTTTATAGCTGTGTTATTGCAGCACTAAAAATATTTAATATTATTTAATTTGCTTTTGTAATGAATCCCTTTGTCTGATTGTTCTGGTGGGAACACTGTTGTCACCTTAGTTTGCAGCAGGTGGCTCCCAGCCTTAGTTGCTCTGTTGGGTCAGGAGCTGCACGTTCAGATGGAGTCAAACTTAAGTGGCTTAAAATACCACTTTGGTGACCCAGCCAAAGTTCAGGATGCAGAGCAACGCACGTGGTTTGTGCAAACGTGAAGGGTTTTATCCTGCAAAGGAGCATTTTTATCCCCAGAAAAGCATACGCAGTGCTTTATGCTAAGGCGAGCGAGCAATGAGGGGAGGACAGGATGGAGGTCCCTTGTGGCCACTCGCCAAGCTGCCGCTCAGCACCCCACCTTGCTCAGGAATATCATCCAAAAGCTGGTGGGTCTGGGCATGCTGCCTTTGGGCCAGCCGCATCCTTGCTCTGTGCGTGCTTCCCCCGGTGCCTCTGGAACCTTTGCTGCCCAGCTCCAGGTGATGGGGACTTTATGGGAGCGGTGTTGGGAGGTGTTCAGTTTTCCTTCCTTCTCATCTAAGGTCACTAATGCCATAGAAGAACAGTTGTGGTGAGATACAGCCATGGCATGATACAGGGCATGGAGGGAGGGAAATAGTTTACTCCTAAAAAGAGAGAAACCATCTGATTATCTCTTAGAAACTCATGTCACATTCTCATGGCAGTACAAGACTGCTTCTGCCCTGGGCTGGGCTGTGGCAGCGTTCTACCGGTGATGAAGCCGCTGCAGATGATGAAAGCGCCATCACTGATGCCAACCCATTCAAAGGATGGTAGTGTTTTACCCACCTGTTACCAGTTAAACCAGTTGTGAGTACACCTGTGTCACCATTAACTGGGCTGACACAGTGACGGTCTGAGCGAGGCTGCTTCTAGGAGTGGCCTAGAGATAGTTCTCAGTAGCTCCTGCAGGTAATGGTGTGCTGGTTTCATGCAATTTCTAGCTTTAAGAGACTGGAGAGGCAGCTGGGGGTGGTGGCTGCAGTCCGTACCCTCATTTCAGCTGCTCTGGGTGGCACCAGTATCTCCTGTGGCTTTGGAGCTCTTGTTGAGCCACTCTTGACCACAGGGTTAACAGCTCATTGCAAGCTCTCCTTTCCATCCTGAGGTTAGAGCATCCCATTGGTTTTCAAGGAAACGGCATTTACCAAATTGCTTTTTCAGCTGAATTCCAGTCTCTGTGGATTTTTTGTTCTTTATGTCCTCGCTTTCTCTTAGTTGGCTCGAAGTCTATCTATAGGGACCTATCAGATGGGTTAGGAGTGCTCCATAGCCAGCACGAGAATAAGCTCACCCGCTCGTGTGCCAAAGAGCTCTCCCGTGTGCCATGTGTGGTAACGGCTTTGCTGGATCTTGCTGGGCTGGTTTTGTCCTTAATTTGTGTGAGAATTTGCTGAATGTTAGTGCTTCTACACTGGGGTGGGGGAGCAAGGACTCTTGCACGTGGTGTGAATGTGTCTCCTACCCCCTCCACACGCACTGGGAGGGGAGCCGAGGTCTCCTCAGCCTGGATTCTGTTGGGACCTGCTGCTTTACAGACGATGCGCTGTCTCCTCTGCCGCTGCTTTACTCTTGGCCGCGCACACTGGAAAGGACGCAACGCCTTGGTGAAGCGTGGCCTCCGCATTAGCATGTGAAGAATGAGCATTGGGCAAGTTTATTTATAGAGAGACTCGTTCCCGCTGTTATGACTCTGCAGTCTGCGATCTCCGCTCCGTGCGGAGGACGACTCCTGCAAGAACTCGCTCTAATTGCGCAGGCAGCCATAGATTAGCAATAGCAATGTTTGATTGCGGAATTTTGCAGGTGTCAGCAGTTTTTCCAACCAAAAAAGCTTTTAGCTCTTGGGCAGGAAGTCAAGTGCCATTTGAAATGCATAGCCATCAGGTTTGGGGGGGGGGGGGGGGAAACCCCAAGGAGTCAGTCTGTTTTCCCTCTTTTTTTTTTTTTTTTTTTAAGTGCATAATAAGCTCTTAGCTCAGATAAATCCTAATTGAGGATTCAGTCAAGGCTGTTGCTAAATTAGCAGAGCAGGCCTGCTAGACAAATGCAGCTTAGTTTCAGCTTGTCAAAATAAGCAATTCTTAAAATTCTCACGTGGAAAGAGGATTCGTGTCATTAAACCTTTTTTATCTTCCTCCCTTCCCAAACGCAGCCTTCTTGCCCCTTTCAAGAGTCACCAAAATCCATCCCAATCACCGCAGCACACGGCTCTGTGTTGCTTCGGCATCATTTTGCCAGGTTGTGGCTGCCCTGGAGTCGGTATCACACCCCTGGGACAGGGGCTTTGGTTGACCTTGGAAAGGTCCCTTCATCCAGGTGCACCCAGGGATCACTCTTAAGTTTACGCATTTCCTCCAGGGCTTTTCCAGTTCCCCACACCAAGATCTTTCAAGTGTGACACCTGGCAAGTGCAGACACGGAAGCGTTCCTCCTGGTGAAGTGGTGCTCAAGTGGTAGGATACCGTACTTTGAAGGGTCCAGCGAAGCACTCAACAGTTAAACCTTGGTGGAGATTATCTGCTGGTAAACAGCACAAAATGGCTAAAGCTGTAAGAAAAATAGCCATCCTTTATCTGTGTGTGTTGGCAAACTCCGTGGATGAAACGTGGTTCAGAAACAGTAAGTTACGGGTATTTGTCCACCTGAATTTCTTTTTTCCTATTAGTTGTCCTGTGTTATTTTCTGGATGGCTTAACCTTGGACTTCAGTGGGGCTGGAAACAGAAAGAAGGCTACAGCTGGGTAACCAGTTGAATGTGCAATGCACCCAGCTCGTCTTAGCCTAACTGTGTTATTTGGTGCTCCTTGTTGCTCCTTGTTGCTCCCTGGCTTGGTAAATGTTTCTTTTCCTTCCAGTTCAAGATCAACGGCGAGTGGTGCACCTGGATCAACTACGACCGCTTCCAGGAGCTGGTGCGAGAGCACGAGAGGAGCGGTGGGTCCAAGACTTTCACAGCAGCCGATTACACAGCCAGAACTCCACGCTGGGCACTCTTTGGGTCCAGAGAAAGAGGATTCGATCCCTTGGACGTAAGATACCAGCGGAAGAACAAAGCGAGAGACATCTCTGGGTGCTGAGGTTAGTTTGGGACTTGCCAAACTCTGGGCTGGCCGCTGAGTTTTGGTCTCCATTTCTAGATTAGCACCGATTTTTGAATCTGTTCACCTAGATTTTTCTGACATTTGATATTGAGGAGGAGCACAGATGAGGGGTATTCACAGTGCTTCCACCTTAAGGTCCGTAGGCCTGCGACACCCAGCACCTGTGACACTGTGAATAGGACTGTCCTTGAGATGGTGATTATTTTTTAAAAAAGAACCTCATTTCTTAAACTGTAAACAGTGTTTCTAAAGAAGAAAGAAAATAAAGTGACTTTCCCTAAGCACCTTTGTTGTCATTGCTGTGTGAGACTGTGAGAGAGGGGCTGCTAAAGGGATTTTAAGGAGATCAAAAGCACAGACATTGCAGAATATCTTCTTTTTTTTCTTGATAGCACATGGAGTGGAAGGGAGAGCGCCTGTGACCGTGGAGAGGGACCTTCCGGTAGCCAAGTCCTAGGGAAGGGAGGTTGTTCATGCCGTTTTGTGCACTTGAAATAACTTGGTACTGTAACAGGTCCCTCCCTGTGTCCCCACATTCCTTCCATCCTCCCTGATCCTCAGTGTGTCCTCATGCTCCCTGCGTCCTTCTCCCTTGTCTTCCCCCCATTCCCTCCATCCTCCCTGATCCTCCTCATACCCCCTCCATCCTTCTCCCTGATCCTGCCCATTGCGCTCCAGGACACGTCTGTCCTGAGCAGGTGCTGGTGGCTGGTTTGCAGCTCTGGAAATGGGGCCAACAGGGCCACCACCACTGGGGCTTGGAGGAGAGGACAGTGGAGAGGGCAAGGTGGGTGACCTGCTCCGAGGTCAATGTTGTGCCATCCCCATGGAGCTTGGCAGCTGAGATGCCTTAGAAAAGTCATCATTTCCCCTGCTCGGCATCTTGTGGGAAAGCACAGCCCCCAAATGCCAGGCATGATGGTAACCAGGGCTGCATCCTGCCCAGTTGTCCCTCCTGGGGTCCATCTGACATCTGCAAGCTGCTCCGAGAGCAATTTGGGCAGGATTGGCTCCTGCGATTACATTTGAATTGCCTTGTGCTTAAAGCAGATCTTCCAACGCACATATCCGAAAGCAATCCTCTTACACAAGTAGCTTTCAATTGTAGAACTTAATACAAATCACAGCGATAGCTCTTTTGGGGATCAGCTAAATTGAAGCCCCAGCCAGCCCGTGTGGTTGCTGCTGTAGCTGCAGCCGTCTGCGGGCAGTCGTAGCGATCCTGCTCCTCTGCTTCTGCCAGGAGAGGTTTTTTTACCTGCTCTCCAGCAGCAGCATTTCATGCCTCACCTGAAATTGCTGGGTTTAGATTTAAAATAGATCACGGCTCACCGGGAAGCCTGTTCAGGCTGGAGGCTCTGGAGTTTTTCACAGGGAAGTTTTAACGGTGTGGGATGCACCCTTGGAAAAAACAGCAATCTTTAGTTAAATGAGGTCTTTTCTCTTCTACCAGAGATTGGTAGAAGATCCCAGTCTGGGAAAACCTCTCTGAAGTAATGAATTCAGGATCAGCCCATGCTCTTGCGATAGTGATGCTCTATCACTCTGAACATATTTGACTAATAACTGGGTGGTGCCAAACCATTTTCCACAGGTTTTGACCCAGACCAGAGCCACCCTCCAGCAGCACGTGCCTGTGGTGCTGCTGGGGTACAGGGGGTCTCCATCCTTTTTGCTGCTTCTAGGGCTGCCCAGGACCCCCCAAAGAACTCCTGTCGCTCTGTTTTGGAGGGGTTGCCCAAAGTAAGGGCACAATGTGCTTCCAGGGCACTGGTTCCAGCAAAGAGGGACCTGTTGCTTCAATAGCCAACCTGGAGGCTTGGAGGTTCCATCCACAGCGTGGCCAGCAGGACCAGGGAAGTGATTGTGTCCCTGTATTTGGCATCAGTGAGGACATACCTTGACTCCTGGGTTCAGTTTTGGGCCCCTCGCTACAAGAAAGACATTGAGGGGCTGGAGTGCGTCCAGAGAAGGGAACAGAGCTGGGGAAAGGGTTGGAGAACAAGTGTTACGAGAGGTGGCTGAGGGACCTGGGGTTGTTTAGCCTGGAGGAGGCTGAGGGGAGACCTCATCACTGTCTACAACTGCCTGAAAGGAGGTTGTAGTGAGGTGGGTGTTGATCGCTTCTCCCAAGTGACAGGGGATGGGATGAGAGGGAATGGTCTCAAGTTGCAGCAGGGGAAATTTAGACTGGATAGTAGGAAAAATTTCTTCACCAAAAGAGATAGGAGGTGCTGGCAGAGGCTGCCCAGGGAGGTGGTGGAGTCCTTGTCTCTGGAGGTGTTTTAAAAACAGGCACATGATGTGCTCAGGGATGGTTTAGTAATGGATAGGTACGGTTGGACTCGATGCTCTCAAAGGTCCTTTCCAACCAAGAAATTCTACGATTCTTTTCTATGATTCTAAAGGCAAAATGGGCAAAAATTATTTTAACCACTTAAACCCAGGGAGAATTTGAGGAGCCCTGTGCCCCGCTCCTCCGCCTGGTCCAGCTCCTCCTCCCATGGCACGTGCTGTGGGCTCTGTCCGGCTGTGCTGTCGCTATGCCCTGACTCACAGCGTGACTCATTGGGGATGGGGGTTGCGATTCAGTTTTGAATGAGGATAAATATGCTTGTTTCCAAAAATCTCCAGCAATCCCCCAAACAGCAAACTGTCATCCATCAGCTCTGTCTTCATCTGGCTCCGCTCCTAAATCATTTATGATGTTAGAGCCGCTATTGCACCTCGAGGGGAAAGGAAGACGATATCCCTGTTAATTGACGGAAGGGCATCTTGTTCATTTCGTCATTTGCACACTGAGCCAGGAGCTGGCAAAGGCTGCGGGCCCGCGGGAGGGCACCCGACCCAGCAGCGAGAACATGTGCTGCTCTAGCAGCTCACTGTGGTGAAGGGGAGCAATCAATCCTGGGGAAATATTCTAAAGGAAGCCCTTATTTTTCTGGAGCTGAGCTTTCCCAGAGGAGGGAGCTCACTAGTTCCTTCTCCTCCTTTTCCTCGGCTCCATCTCTTTATCCTCCCCTCCTGGCCAAGCGAGACCACTTGCTGCAGCAGTGATGGAAGTGGCTGGAGCTCCTGGGTCTGGTTTCCAGCAGTGATGGGATATTTAGGAGGAAGCAGTTAACCCATGCCAGGCATCACCTGGCTCCTTCAACCAGTTCAGGTCTTTGCTCCCCAAATCCAGGGAGCAGCAACGTGATTGAAGCCAATGAGAGCACCAAGTGCGGGTGATTTTGTGGCTGTCACCATCCACCACCCCACACCTGGTGCCCATGTCGCCTTCCAACGTTGGGCACCAGCTCATGTGGTTGCATCCTCCAGCTTCCCAGAGCAGGGCCATCCTGCTTGGGTTGTCTTCCTGGTGCTTAGACAAATCCCAGCCTCTTGCTTCATCCCAATGCCTTCCTCTGTTATTACTTGGAAAGACTGAGGAAGAAAAGGCCTTTCTGCTGGTTGCACAGCCCTAGTGACGCTGTGTCACAAGCAATCCTCAAAAAGGTGATGCTGACATCGTCTTCCATCCCAGTAGACACTGGGAAATGTTTGCAGAAAGATGGCACGGGTGGCGTAACCACCCCCAAGAGCAAACCGCTGGTTTAAATTATAACAACAGCAGCATCTTCTGCAAGTGAGGAAGCCCCAGGTGGAGAGGGGCCACTGTGGGCGGCAGAGCCTGGGCTGGCCCGGGCAGGGAGCAGGGAAGGGCTTCTGAAGTCCTGCAGCCGCGGATGCCGAGGGCAGTGGGGATGCAGCAGGGCCCTGGAGATGCAAAGAGGCGGATGTTGGGAACAGATATATTTAGTCTGGTGATTTAAAGCACTTCCCCAGAAGCTGCTGTTCGTGTCAGACTGGAAATAATTTACTGTCGCAGCAGGCGCTCTATTAGTTTTACTATTTCTTCTTCTTTTGTTAACAAAAGCCTGCCCTGTGTTCTTGGCTCCGTCCCCAAAGTCTCGTACCCTGGCTGTGATTTTTTCCTGGTTCCTGGCCGACCCTCTGCCCTCTCCTCGGGGACCAATGTAGCCAGAGCTCCCCATGCTGCCTTTCACAGCCAAGTGGGACCTGGCATGTAGGGTATCCCTCTGCCTGACCTGGATTTTTTCTTTTATACCTCTAAAATCCCAACGTGGTGGCTTGGAAATGCCATTTGATGCGACTTCCCTGGAGGATGCTTGCCTGGCTGCAGCGCCCAAACCCGGGGGCACCCTTATGCCAGGGACATCCCATCCCAAGGCTGTAGCATCTTCTCTTTTCCCATCTCCCAGCCTTTCTGTCTTCAGGCTGCCCAGGCCAGCTCTGTATGTGTATTCGAAGTGTCCAAAATGGTTACTGCCGATGGTGGATCTCCCAGGATGGCTGTGGGCTCATCTGAACGATGCTGCAGGGGTAGGAAAGATGCAGCCCTGCACTGGGGTCAGCATTCCTACATAGGGCTCCCCGCTTCCATTGGCAAATCTAGGGGGGATGCAACACAGAAGACACCAAAAATTACTGCATTTCCAGACCAAGAGTGTTTGTTGATGGCAAGCATAAGCTATAAAAGCTAATCACTCATCCCAGTGGTGCTGGTGCGGTCCGGGTCCAGACAGGAGGAGTGGTGCTAGCCTGGGGGTCCCAGCTTTCTAAGAAATGGTAAAGCTCAGTTCTGGGTTTCCATGAAATTTAGATTAATTAGCTTTAATTTTTCTTTTATTTTCTCCTACACTTTCCCTTCACGTGTTTTAAACCTTTTTTTAAGAAACAAAAGTGGGGTTTTTTGAAGAAACTGTTCTTTTGAATGAAGAAGGAACCTTTTCAAGGGTTTCACAACCTAGAAATGAGCCTTCAACATGAAAGAGGAGCAGGGAAGGGTCTTCCCTCATGGAGAGTTTCTTCTTCAAGGATTTGGTATTTTCATATTCTTCTCCATCTCATTTCAGGGTGGGCTCAAGCCCATTGGGCAGCTGCCGGGGTGGGTGGGTGGGTGCTCACCACCAGGGAGTCCTGGTCATGGGAAGCTGGACTATGGGACAGCCCCAGCTCCCCCATTGCACAGTGACAGGTGGCACCTTTGGAATTAAAATTTCTAAACAACAAAAAAAACCTTTTCAGGACAGAACACAACTGAAGAGAAGTCTTGTAAGAAATCATTCCAGCCAAAAAAAACCCACCCTGGAAAAACCCAGAGCAGCAGCAATCACTTGGAAAAACAATGTGGTTGAGTGCCAGTGGGAGAACTCCTCCAAAATGTGGTGCCCTTTTTTGGCTTCTGTGGGGCTTGGCTTCCCTAAGCCTGAGCCAGTTCAGCTCCCTAAACCAGCTGAGGACCAGTCCCTCATTTGCAGGGTGGGTTGGAAGCCCTCAGCCCCACGGTGTGAATGTTGGGGTTGTCCTACGCAGGCACAGGAGTTGGACTCCATGGTCCTTGTGGGTGCCTTCCAACTCAGGCCATGCTATGGTTCTGTGATCCCATCGCTGTGGCCGCAAGGGACAATGCCTGTATCCATTCACCTCCTACAAACAACTGCACGCGTGCCAAGGTCAGCTCCATCACCTGCCCCCGTGCCAAGGCCAGCTCCATCACCTCCACCCGTGCCAAGGTCGGCTCCATCACCTGCCCCCATGCCAAGGCCAGCTCCATCACCTCCATCCTTGCACTGCATCACTGTACACGTTTCTTATCGCCGGGATTTTTTAGGGATGCTGATAATAACATAATCCTCACCTCTGGGTCAGCCATCTGGGAGCTGAAACCACCACTGCCTCGCTAAATTTCATCCTCTTTGCCAGGGGCTCAGATTAGATGGGCTGTTCAAATCATCTTAGTGCTAAATACCTGTTATTTGGAAAACAGAGAGAAAGCATCAAAGACATGAATAATTAGCTGTTAAATGCCACTGCCCCACGCGGTTCTTGCCCCAGGAAATGTGAAGCCTCTTGTGGAATTATCCTCAGCCCCCCCCCAAGCTGCTGAGCTGTTGTTGGCAACTGGTAATTTCTCCTCCAGCTGGGGCTGGGGAGGAAGGCAGGTGAGGGCCTGCTGGCGGGTTGTTTTCACCTGTAAATCACAAAGATGGGACCTGGCTGTGAAGGTTTGCAGCAAAATGGGCTTCTTGGACCTTGTGCTGCTGCTGCATCCCAGCCATGAAATTCTGTAAAGGGTCTATACCAGGGAAATGATGCCTCCCCTATAGCATCTCCTTAAACTGAAAGAGGAGATTGAGATGAGATCTTAGAGAGAACGGTTTTGCTGTGAGGGTGGGGAGGCCCTGGCCCAGGTTGCCCAGAGCAGCGGTGGCTGCCCCATCCCTGGAGGTGTTCCAGGCCAGGCTGGATGGGGCTTGGAGCCCCCTGATCCAGTGGGAGGTGTCCCTGCCCATGGCAGGGGGTGGCACTGGATGGGCTTTGAGGTCCCTTCATGTGGTGATGCAGGGTTTTGTTGCACTGAGGCTGCGTGGTCCTTGCAAGGGAGTTAATAAATAAAAATCCACCTTGGAAGCTTTTCATGGGATTGATGCTGTGTGGCAAGTTTCAGCACAGCGTGAGGTGTCTGGGGGGATTTCTAGTGTGCTTTGGTCTCATCCAGCAGACCACCCTGCGGATGATGCCACGTATCGTCTGCGTGTCACAGAAACCTACTCTCCAGGTTAATGTGGAAGGAGAACCAGCAGTGAGCTCTGCAGGCAGGAGCTGAGGCTGTGAAACGCCGGATCGTGGCATTAGCACGCTAATAATGAAATATTGTTCTTTGGCGGCAGCGTTACAGCATTACAAGAAAAGCTGCTCTGAGCTCCGCTCGGCTTACGCGGGCAGCGCTGAGATACCTGCGCCGCTCATCGCCCGACATCTGCTCAGAACAAAGCTTTTTGGTTTCTTTAAACAGATAACTTATGAAAGCTGCTAAACGCTGTGGAGAAACAGCAGTGAGGAGGCAAGGCCACGGGAACTGGAGTTGTCATCCAGCTTTTTTGACTTGAGTCTCACCCAGAGGGACAGGGCATGGAGCTGGTGATCTCCATTCATAAAATGAATCATAGAATGGCCTCAGTTGGAAGGGACCCACGAGGATCATCGAGTCCAACTCCTGCCCCTGTACAGGACAAACCCAGCATTCTGAGGGTGTTGGCCAAACCCTTCTGCAATATTGTCAGCCTTGGTGACTGCCTCCCTGGGGAGCTGTTCCAGTGCTCCACCACCCTCTGGGGGAAGAACCTCTTCCTCATGTCCAACCTAACCCTCCCCTGGCATCTTCTTGCCATTCCCTGGGGTCCTGTCCTTGGTCACCAGAGAGAAGAGCTCAGCGCCTGCTCCTCCTCCTCCCCGTGTGAGGAAGCTGCAGAGCACGATGAGGTCTCCCCTCAGTCTCCTCCAGGCTGAACAGACCCAGTGACTTCAGCCGCTCCTCACGTGCTTCCCCTCTAAACCCTTTCCCACTCCTTGCCCTCCTCTGGATGCTCTTCAGCAGCTTTAGAGCCTTTTCATACTGAGATGCCCCAAACTGCACCCAGTGCAGCATGTGAGGTCTCTGAATCTGGGCCTGCTCATGACATCTCAGGGTCATGGACTACATGTACGTGGGCCACAAAAGCCCCCATCGTGCAGGAGCTGTCTCCGGTGCCAAGCCACACGTTGTCCCCACACCCCAGGGAGCCCCTTGTTTCTTAAAGGTCTGCAAATGCCGACTCAGAAAAGGAGCAAACGTGCATGGATGTGCGTGGTGGGTTGATCTTGGTTGGCTGCCAGGTGCCCACCCAGCCACTCACTCACCCTTCCTCCTCGGCAAGACAGGTGGAGAAAATAAGATGAAAAAGCTCATGGGTTGGGAGAATCGCATCGAAGCTGCTCCAAATGAAGGACCAAACCGAGCCTCCTGTTTTGAGGAAGCGATGGTGAATGTCTCCTGGCTACAGCGAATGCTGCTGGAGCAGAGAGCACCCGAGGAGCAGAGCAGCCTCCACGTGTGGTTGTGTAACGCACAGCGTGAAGACAGAGCTAAAACTGATGATGTTGCTTCCTTTGCCGCAGACACCGTGCATCCCTCGGAGCAGCGTGCCAGGGTAATCACTACCTTTCCTCAGACGTATCTGTGAGTACTTTTGAAATGTCAAGAACAGAGTTCATTGCTCAAATTCCCTTTACCTGAGCCAAGCTGTTCATCTCATGGGGGTGGCCTGTCTATGGTTAAGTCTGCAGGGGTTCTGGGGGTCGCGCATCAAAGAGGGGCCATGCTTGGGGCAAAGCCCTCCTTGGGAACGGGGCATCACCTTGTCCCTGGGTTTCCTCTGATCCTGGAGCTCTCTGCAAAGGGGTTATGGGTGGAGAGGAGACAGAGACACCTTCACTCCCTTTAGGCCTCCCACTACCCTTTGGAGGATGGGACAGGTCCCACCAACCCTGGCAAGGTTGTCAAGGTGAGTTTAAAGACAAGGAGTGAACACAATGTGGTTTTCCAACAGCCCTGAGAGAAAGTGGCAAGATTCACTTGAGAAAATCAAAAAAACATAGAATCATGGAATGGTTTGGGTTGGAAGGGACGTTAAAGCTCATCCAGTTCCAACTCCCCTGTCATGGGCAGGGACACCTCCCACCAGACCAGGCTGCTCAAGGCCCCATCTAACCTGGCCTCGAACACCTCCAGGGAGGGGGCAGACACAGGGCAATTTCTGTTACATTTTTCCGTTGTTTGCCAGTTCTCAGCCAATACACGAGCACAGCTCTGGGACAGCTCAGTCCCTCCTCTCCTCTCACCCTTTCCCTGTGTTCCCATTCAGAACCACCGTACAGATTCTTCCAGAAAACCCAGATCCTCCATTGGTGGTACCTGCCACCCTTGCTGCTTTACAGCTGACGGCTCGACTCACCAGAAAACTCCACCTGAGTTGGGTAGACTTTGCAGTCCTCATTCTTTGCCCCTGGAGACCCTGGTGATCAAAGCCTCCTTGTGCACAAATAGAGAAAATAGTTGCCACTACTCAATTCCCATCAGCCCTGGCGTTAGCAAACGTGGGAGACTGAGAATTGTTGCCACCTCCTGTGTTTGTGTGGAGGTGAAGCTCTGGCTCCATGAACCCATGCTGCTTCCATCCTTGGAGGGTTTTAAGACTTGCCTGGATAAAACTCTTGGCAACCTGGTGTGACATAGCTAATGTTTGAGAAGAAGGTTGGACTGGAGACCGCTGGAGGTACCTGCCAAACCAAAACACTCAGTGAGCTTTCCATCTAAGAGCTAAGCTGTGCCATGAGTCATCCAAAATGATGCCCTTCCAGTTCCCACCACAGCCAGCCAGGTCGTGGGGGTGCTGTAACTCCTTGTTGTGTTGGATGATATCAGGAGTCGTGAATCCTTCCTGCATCGAAGGCAAAACACGCCCTCCTTGCACCACAAACCCATCAGAAGACCATGCTCTTTTTTTCCAGCCTCTCACACCTTCCTGCTGGGTCTGGGGGGTGTGTGGGGTGAGCATTTATCTGTTTTTTTTCTGAAACATCTTTAAATTATCAAAAATCAAACTTTCACCAAGGCTTTCTGTTTTAATCAGCAAATATCATCCAATTATATGGGGATAAAGTAATTATGTCTTCCTCAGCAAACCTACTTCTCTTTCTTTCCGCAGGGGGAGGAGAGGTCTTCCCTCAGGATTATGAGATTAAGTAGGGGTTTAAAAGGGAAATCTTGCTTTGTTGCTTAAAGAGCTTAATCTGAAATCCTCTCAGAAGTGCACTGCACGTTGCAAACGCTGAGTAAGGGAACCATGAGCTGGGGTGCCACTCAGTTGTGCACCTTGTGCCTGGATGCAGAAGTGAGGTCCAGGTGGGATCAGCCCTTGGCCAGGGTCTC
Organism: Neomorphus geoffroyi; assembly: GCA_033558235.1. Lineage (NCBI taxonomy): Eukaryota > Metazoa > Chordata > Aves > Cuculiformes > Neomorphidae > Neomorphus > Neomorphus geoffroyi. Next base: position 8,284,100 of record JAUMJM010000018.1, read on the forward strand.
AGAGCAATCCTGGTGTCCTTCGTTACAGCTGGTCACCTCTGGGCTTTCCCCTGAGTTGTGCTTTGAAATAGCTGGATGAATCCCCTCTCCTTTGGTGGAACGTCAAGCCTCGGGCAAAACCTGATGGTGTTGCATTGGGATGAGCCCCAGCATTTCTGATCCACCAAAGATACGGCCCAATTTGCCTCCAGAAGCATCTGGCCTGTGTGTCTCCACACCTTGGTCAAGATCTATCACTCCCAGAAGGTCTTCAGCAATGGTTTGGCTTTAGGCTGCTCCACAGCCGGCTCTGACTTCACCGATGGTCTTTTCTGTTTCAGCCCTTCTTCTGCTGCTCCACCGCGCCCGTGGCCCCAGTGCTGGCAGTGGGGTGTCCTGCTGGCTGTGCTTTGGCAGGTCAACAGTCCAGCATCTGACCATAAAGAAAGGTTGGGAGCCTATGTGGATGTGCCTATTTGTGTATTTATCAGCTCTACAAGGCACAAGAGCTATGGCCTTGCTTGAACAAGGTCTGTGAGCTACTGGTAAGCGGAGGAGCTGCTGGAGGGAAGGACCTGCCGCATTAATTCATAAAATTGTAGAATGATAGAATCATCAAACTGTTTGGGTTGGAAGAGACCTTAAAAATCATCCAGTTCCAACCCCTCTGCCGTGGACAGACACAGGCTGGATCGGGGTGCTCAAAGCCCCATCCAGCCCGGTCTTGAATTCATTCCATGCAGGCAAAAAGCATCTGAAAAGCTGTTACGTCTCCTCAGCAATAGTTTGCTGTGCTCTTCCTCTGAAATCCGATGTGCATTTATGGCCGGATGGAGGAGTGCTGGCCACGTGCCTGTCCCACGTGCTTGGCAGGCGTGAGCACTTTGGAGAATAACGTCCATCGAGGTCACTGGGGGCAGCACCTGGTGAAAGGAAGCGGAGACGGCTCTGTCTTGTTCTTTCTCACCAGCAAAAGGCCAAATCCCCAGCTGGGAGCTCTGCTAACAGCCCTGCTTATAGGCAGTAATTTCTCCAAAGCTTTTACCCATTTAACTAGTGTCAGAAACAAGAGGTGGGCTTCTATACCTGGCAGAAAGCTGAGAGGCTTCACAAAAGGACTGCAAAGCCTTTCCCAAGCTTTTACTTCCATTCTTGCTTTTGTCTTTCAGTTCATGTTACCCAAGACTGTCATTTTTGTTCCGAAGAAAGCACTTTTGGGGAATTTGAGGGAGTTTTCTGGTGAGTCGAGCCGTCAGCTGTAAAGCAGCAAGGGTGGCAGGTGCCACCAAAGGAAGGTCTGGGTTTTCTGGAAGAATCTGTGTGGTGGTTCTGAATGGGAACACAGGGAAAGGGTGAGAGGAGAGGAGGGACTGAGCTGTCCCAGAGCTGTGCTCGTGTATTGGCTGGTCCCCTGCTGAGAACTGGCAAACAACGGAGAAATGCAATAGAAATTGCCCTGAAAAGTTGTGTCTGCCCCCTCCCTGGAGGTGTTCGAGGCCAGGTTGGATGGGGCCTTGAGCCCCCTGATCCAGTGGGAAGTGTCCCTGTTTTACTATGCTCAACCCCTTTATGCTGCCGTGTCACCTTCCGCTGCCCACGCGTTAATGCCAGTGGACACTGGGAAGCAGTAGTTTATCCCTCTGGGCATCCCAGGGCCAGGCTTTGGTCATTAAAACCACACGGGTATTTTCCCAGGGTTTGGTGAAAGGTGGGTCGAGGCTGTGCTCCTTCCCTCTGCTCTCCTGTGGATGTGGTGGCTCAGCGAGGCTGCAGGCAGCTGTAGAAACCGGGAAGTGCAAATCAGGGCAAGGCAGAAGGAGAAAAAGGAATTCAAGGAGATACATATCTCCCAGAAGCCTGTCTTAAAAGAAGACAGTAAGCTGGGATGAATGATGCATAAGATAAAAAGCCTAGGGACAGCGGGGAGGGGAAAGGGAGAGTTGCATAAATGAGGGAAAAAATATGAGACAGACAAGGGGAAGAGCCATAAAAGCAGAGATGTCGTTTGTCAGGACGTGTTTCACGTTTGCAAGAAAAGAAATAAACAAATCCAAAAAACTAATCGAAAAATCATGTGGCAAAAATTCAAGTGAGCCTCAGGGAGCATCTCAGAGACCGGGCGGTGTGGTAGTTGGGTACGATGGGTTGCATGATGCTATTTCCAATTGTTTTTCATGTATCGGCGTGAGCCACAGCTCTGACGAGCCCTGCTTGAGGCACCGTGCCCGGGCCAGGGCCAGGTCCCCCCAGCCAGAGCAGCAATGCACAGACCTCCTTTAAATGGGCTCCTTTTGGCTCTGAGGGGGGGGATAACAAGCAAAGCCCTCAGGTTCTTTAAATTGCTAAACTGAAAATGATTAACCTCATCAGTAGTTTATGATCTAACTATATATATGTGTGTGTAAGCGCAGGAGGGGCTCTCAGAGTCACCTCTCCTTGAAGACCATTCGCAAGGAGGATGCAGGAGGGCTCCTCCGGGCATGGACACCAGCAAAAAAGGTTTGGGGGGCAGAGCAGCGAGCCCGTGCCTCAGGGAGCGAGGTACAAGCCTGGAAATCAGATAGAATTGGGGAGCAGGGGCTGGGAGTGACCTCTCAGGCAGCAGCAAACAGCGCAGCTGCTGTGGCTTGTGGCTGGCTTTGCTCTGGAGACGAGGGCTCTGGGGGCATCTGGTCTAATAAAAAGCTGAGCTGGAGGGAAGGTGGGATCCCAGCTTGGGCTGGGGCTGCGTTAATGGGGTCTTGGTATCAGAGGAGGAAACAGTGGCTGAGAAGAAGAGGGAGAGGCAGTGGCTGCCTTTCCATAGGGCACAGAGCTGGGCTCCTTGCTGGGATGACTGGAGATGAGGCTGTAAATCTGATTTGCATTGCCAAATGAGTATCTACAGGATAGTCAGCGCATCCCGTACCACGGTGCAGGAGCTACTCTGTCCTCACAAACCTCTGTATTACCGTGGCTCCCCGTTATCAGCCGTTTCACGCACTTTATGTACTGATATCGCCCGTCCCCGAAGCGTTACAGCTGCTTCTGCTGTGTTGTCTGCAATCGCACCAGGGTCAGAGGGGAAGGGGGGTTTCCCTTCCTCCGACTCCTGCCACCTGCGAGGCACCAGGGAGCGCGTGCCGGGATCGCGCTGCCCTGGTTCGCAGGAGGGGTCGTGTCCCCAGTGCGCTGCAGCCCAGGGAACAGATCCAAGAAAAGCATTGCTATGAAATTTTAAACCCTTTGGACTAGATGAATTCAGCTGACCTTGGCACTCGCCGGTAGTCTAATGGCCATTGATTTATTCTGCTGGTGTCGAACCTTTAACATCAAACCCAGGCTCTGGGAGAAAAGCATTTGCTTCCAGTCACAACGTGTGAGCCGAGGAGTGAGAAAACGGCTGCAATAATGGTGTCTGCTTTCTCCTCCCTTCCTGATGATCTTGTTGGAGCCCCTGGCTGAAAGGGAAGACGGATGGTGCACCATGGGACCCCTAATGTGGGAGATGTGCTTTGGGGCACAGCCTCTTCCAGCCGTGTGTCTTGCTCCCTCCGTTACCTTTACACCCAAGTGTGCATTTGGTGGTGGGGTCCCCGTGGGCTGAGTTTGCTCCTCTCTCTGTGCATCCCACTGTGGCACCAAGAAAGCATCCCCGACCCGGGCTGTCTGTCTCTGCATTGCTCCATTCCACCACCTGTCTCCTCTTGGTTGTAAATATTAACGATACAAGTTAAGTGGAGTTAAGAGACTGCATTCATTATTAAGTAGCTCCCCAGCAGCCTTTTTCTCTAGGAAAGGGTGGTGGCATTGCTCATCTTTCTCTTTATTTTGCAAATGCCTGCTGCTGCATTGGGGTGGGCATGGTTTGCTTTTGTAGTCTTTGCAAGAGACGTGAGTTCTGGTGCTTTTGCTGGGTACGAGTTTGCGGTGCCAGCTCCACCATTCCAGATCAGCAGGCACGGCACGTTCTGCAGAAACTAACAACAATAAAATGAAGCTCATCTCCAAAACCCAAGTCCTAAAGGCAAGCAAAAGCCAAAGCTTCCCCTTCAGTATGAGCTCTGCTTCTTGATTAAAAATGCAAAACCCCTGGTGATAACACTCATTGCTCTTCTGACATGGATTTCCCAGAGGTCTCAAAGCCCAGCGTTGCAGAGAGTTTTGGAAGCTGTGTGTTAGCTGGAGAAGCAGCACTCCAGTTGGTCACAGGGAAATCTCACCAACAAAAAAAATTACAGCTACAGAAAAAGAACAATGAGAAACAGGAGTGATTCGTTTATAGTTGTAATGCTGGAGGAAGGAGTCCCTGCACTTCGTTCTTCCTGCTGCAATTTGGCAAATGCCAGCAGCTTTGGAAAGTTCATAATTTTCTGTATCTTTGCTTGAAAAAAACCCCCCCTTTTGTGATGCTTTCCCTTTGTTGTCTGCTTCATTTCTTTGCAAAAAAACCCCTTTAAACCCAGAAAGGTCAGATTTTTCAAAACCACATGGTGCACGTACTGCACGTTGAACATCTGGCTGTGAGCTTCCCCTCGGAGCTGGCGGACGCTGTTTGAAATACTGAGCTTCTTTTGGAGCCTGGCTGGGAGACAAGTTCTCCACGCCTTTACATGGCCATGGCCCTCTTCACATTACCAAGAGGCAAAATGTCTCCTGCTCTTCGCAGTGTAGCCCCGTGTCCTTGTGTGCAGAGCCTGCCTGCAGCTCCTGAGCAATCCAACTGTCTCAAAAATGACCTCCCCTTCTAGGAAACCGAGCCCATAATCCACCCAGGTCTGTGTTTTGATGTGGAGACAGCAGCAGTGATGGAGCCAAAGACCTACCTAGAGGTCCCAAAGTCCAGAAACAAACTTTGTGGAGCCCTCTGCTTTGCCACGAAGCCAGCCAATGTGGAAGGGCTGCGACGATAACCTCAAGTTGACCCATCCCTCGGCATCATATCAATAAGCAGTCACAGCACCGAGTCTGCCAGCATTCCAGAAGCACTTGGCCAGTGCCCTCAGTCACTCGGTGTGAGTGTTGGGGGTGTCTGATGTAGGGATGGGAGTTGGTCTCGATGATCCTTTTGGGTCCCTTCCAACTCAGGTGATTCTATGATTCTATGAAAGTGCAGAAAATGGGTGTAAGGTGCATGTAGAAGTTTTCGTTGCGGCTTTTGAAATAAGGACTCCCAGGCAGCTCCTCTTGCTGTAACTGGGGCCCCAGCAGAAACCCACAATTTGGAAGAGGCTGGAGGAACAGGTTTACATTGCTTACTGAGGCTGAGTGAGTCAATTTGGAGCTGGCTCCATCTACCCCAGGCCCACCTCCAGCAGAGTCCCAGAGATGATGTCTCCTCACCTGTGATCCCCCAGTCTGGGCATTTACCCCCAGCTCTCCCCCAAAATCAAGTGCACAGGGATAATTGTTTCTGCTGCCTGCTTTAAAGCTCACCGAAACACTGCAGCATTATGGATGCTCTCCTAAACGGGTGTTCCTTGCTTTACTTCTTATGGAAGCCTTCCAGTTTTACATCACTGAAAATCATCGGATTACAGTATTTTCTTGTGCATTATGTGTTTTCACTTATTACCTCAATTATTTTACTTTCCTCTGCGATTTTCTTTCATATTTTATTCTATAATACCCTTGCTGTGCCTAAGGATCTTTTCAGCTCTAATAATAATTGTAGGAGTAATAATATAAATCAACCCGGTGCTACCAGCATGCATCTGGTTACTTTCTTTGCATTTCTAATAACAGAGCTAGACGGGATCAAATGGGGTGTTTTGACATTTTTCCTTTACCTCTCAAAGGAGAATTGCCAAGTGTACCCGTTGCTCCCAAACGCACGGTAATTCCGCGTGTCGCTGATGGCTGCCAGGTCTACCAACCAGCCTGTTTACGCAACGAGGGTCCTCACTGAGACTCTTTTTACTGTAGCACGTTAAACCCAAAGCTTTGATATAAGAGCTGACTGTTCAAAGGTCTCAAATTGTAACATTTATTCACTTAAGGCACCGTTATTGATGTTGTGTCAGCGTTATTGAGCTTTTGATTACCACGGCCGCAAGGGAAGTATTTATTTGCATTAAGGAAAAGCCTAGAGGCAGTGTGGTTGCCTCGACCATCCCTGGCCGTGGCAGTTTACAATTTCAATGTAGAAGCAAAGACTTGGAGAAAACCCCATCCTTAAGTGTCTGCTGTTGCAGGTATCCCGATAGGAGAAAATACGGCTTTGGCAGGGACCAGGACAAGGTAGAGGAATGCACTGACCCAGCCAACATCCTGAAGTCGCCGAGTCCTATCTGACCCCTCTTTTCTGCCTACTTTTGCCCTCTGTGCCCCTCCTGTTCCACTGCTTCTGTCTCTAAGTAATGGAGACCCCGTGATCAAGGGCTCTGATGGGCTTCAAAAGGCAGTGCCCAAGGGTGGTTGCACCCATCGGCAGCACTCCCAGCTGCATGCACCAAAGGCAGTGCTGAAGCCTCTCCTGTAGATTTTTGGAAAGGGACTTCACCCACCTCATTCGAGAGAGAGTGTTTAGAATTATGGCTGTTACAGCCAGGAGCATCCCATTAGGATCTTGGTGTGGAGACTTCCTGGCGATGCTGGCACTGGTCCAAGCTGGCTTCAGGTGTCTTTGGAAGACACGACCTGTCACTGATGGGCCCTGTGGACAAAACATGCTGTGGGTGCCCTGTAGGTTTGCTGGCTCATGGAGCAGTGGATCATTTGGAGGAGAAAATGTCTGGATGAACGTAAATGCAAATTTGAGGGAAATGTAGAGCCAGAGCTGCCTGTGTCCTGGGCTGGATGACTAAGAGGAGATCAAAAGGATCAGAATAAGCTTCCTTGACAGCAGGAATACTAATGAAAAAAGAAAAAAAAAAAGACACTGGAGGGTTTTATCTGTACTTTCTTGCTGGGAATTAGGCAGCATTATCAGACAGCTTCTCCTACAAGGCTGATTTACCAGTGGAGAAATAACAACAGATGGGTCACTGAAGCAAAGAGCTGTGCTTGGATCGCACCCTGGGCCCCGTTTTGTGAATCACAGTAACGAAGTGGCTTTCTTCAGCTATCCCCCCCTTTTGTGCTCACTAAACATTTTCTCTGCTGTTATGAATGTACCACTTGGCTCTACTCTTGCTTTGCCCTATAGCGCACGTCCAGGTCCTTGATAAACGTGGTACCCACGAATCCTCTGGACAGGACCTGCTTCCTCCCTCCCATTGCTTTATTTTCCTTTTCCAACTTATATGAGCCCATGTCTTCAGCCTCCTGCCTTTAAGTCCCTTTTTGGATCGCTGTTCATCGTTCCTGGACTCTATTTACAAGCTCTAAGTGCAGCTTTTGTTAGTGGCTCGGAGCCACTTGGAGTGGCTTTCGAGATGACGCTTGAGCCAAACTCTCAGCGACATTTCCTTGTAGAAATGGGATTTTGGGCAAAGTTTTCAGGCTGTCCCAGCTCTCATTTCTGAAATGGCTGGGGCTCCTGGGACAGAGGTGGAATTGATCTGCTCAGGCCTGGCCAGAGGCTTTTAAAGGTGTTGGTTGCATCAAGGGACTACTTTGTAGTAAATAACTTGCAGGCCTTGAGCTCAGGACCTGTGTTTTAGGTGTTTAAATATCCCTCAAGTCAGGTCCTCTCATAGCTCAAACCTCAGCCCATGGAAATTGAAGTCCTGCATAAAATGGATTTTAAGCTTCCTAAACCACTTAATGTCTCTGCTTGCATCTTTATTTCTCTTTATCTTGACCCTCCGTGGCAAGTTTTCTTTTCTGACTTCCCTGGCATCTTCGCATTCTGGTCCTGTTTTGGTTTAGGTGCTAATTATTTTCCTCGTAGCATTAAGTGCTTCGGTGGGGCTGAGCGGCCCGGTCACTCGCTCTCCTACCTCCATCCTGTCACGGCCAAGCTCGCTGTGGCTCATTGCATTTTGTATCTGGGCTCTAACTGACAGCTGCCAAGCCTGGGCACCCCTGGAGCCTCTTGCTGCTGTCTCCAGAAACCAGAGATTTCTAGAGTTGGGCTCTCCAACTCCCTTGAGGCTTTCCCAGGGGAGATTTTTCAGCCAGATGTGGGTGTTGAGGAAATTTGGGGGTGCTGGGACAGAGCCTGGGGAGCAAAAGGGCACAGCTCCCTGCTGGCCTCTGCCCCCGAAGGGATGCTGTCGGCTGAACGGCAGCCCCAGCTGATAAGCCCTTGCCGTCTCTGTTACCACTCAATCATTTTGATCTGGATTTTGACACCAGGACTCTCCCCAGTCCTAACATAATGGGAAAGGAAATTATATGTATTTGGAAAAATCACATCACTTTGACAGAAGTCAAGAGCAATTTTACTGAAGCTGGATTTGTTACCCTGTCTCGTATCGCTGAATGAGCAGGCGGAACTGTTAATTTTAACTTGAATTTTTCCCTTTAAATAATAGAAACGTGTGATGTCATGTCTAATGCTCTGTCAGTGCCTGTAATGCCATCAGACACATGAGAAATATTATGACATAGATATTTCTTTAATGCTGAATAGCTTCTCTAATTTTGGAAAAGATCCCATCTGAAATGGATTGAGCTCCCACAAAAAAATCCCAACCCTTCGGATTAGTTTTTTTTCTCAACTTAAGTCAAGTGAGGGTTGAATTGGCTTTGAAATGATGGTTGAAGTGGGAGACTGTTGCAAACATGAAACCTCCCTCGCTCGAGCGCGCACCAGAGGGCACTACACAATGTGCTGGGAAATGTGTCCCAACTCAACCACGCTCAGCCAGGATTTGGAGTTTGTTTTGCGCATAGGCAGCATTTGTGTTCACACCTGGAGACGCGTGTCTCATTTTGGGGAGAGGTGGAACAGGCTTTGGTCCCGCCGGGGCTGATGCTGCCATCACAGCAGGTTTTGTGAAGCCATCAGCCCTGGTGTGACCACAGGCTCCATCCCATGGCAAGGGTGCCAGCTGCAGCCCCCAGCACCTTCTGCTCTTATCTGGCTCACGATGGGGTTCCTGGCATGGTGCTAACAGCTCTTCGCTGGCAGGAGGCATCTCTGGATCCCACCCTGGATCCCTCACAGCACACTGCTGTCGGCTGGGTTAGCTAAATCCCTTGAGGCTTGTGAGGTTCTTCCCCACCTGGTGCTTTTATGTCCCATCTCCTCTCTTCTAAGCCAGCTGTCTGCAGTTGCTGCCTGCTCCAGCTGAGGCTTGTTGGGAGGGACTATTTTGCTCTCAAAAGTGTGGCACCGTGGCTACAGGAGGCCTGATAGAAGGGTGTTGTGGAAGGACAGTCTGTGTGGGATGCCCACCCTCAAGGGCACCTCTGGGTGCTCAGCTTTAGCCGCATAAAAGGGCAACGCTGGGTGAGGAAACATCCCAAAATGATATGGAAGAGCAGGCAGAGGTGAAGCAGGATGCCCTGGGCAGCCTTCCCCGAGCACCGTCCTGCCAGCTTGGGCTCACTGCTGGCATTTGGATCTGCTTCCCTCAGTCCAGTTTTATTAGATGCCTGTGCAGCACTGGAGGAGCCCATCCCTGCAACAAACGTGAGTTTGGGATCTGTTTCCCCTGTTTTCTCCAAAGATTTCTCTTTTTTAAGTGCTGAGCTCCCGTGCAGTGCAGCCCCCCTTCAGTCCTTTCCCCTTAAACTGGAGAAACTGGTGCTCTGCACCTTTGTGAGCTGTGCGTCAGTGCATCCCAGGCAGAGGATGGCGTGAAGCAAAGGTGGTTTTGTGGTTGCTGATGCTGAGGATGTGGCTGGGAGGGCTTCCCAGGCTGGTGCCAGTAAGAGGACAAGGCTGGAGAGTCAGAGCATCCTTTCTTGACCCTTAATTATACCCTGGAAGTTGTGCGTGCTACCAGCACGTGCCTCAAATCGTGGTCACCGTGTTACGGTGATATCGGAAATGGATTAATAGAGTGCAGCTATAAAAATAACACCACGATCACAAGGCTGAATGAACACATATGGGAAACTGGAATGGGACTATTGACCAGAAATTTCCACTGCCAGTTCATCTGGGAAATGTGTGTTCCCATAGGTCAAGGGGGTTTTGTGCGCGTTAGCGTTTCTGCGGTGCAGGGCTGCCCTGGTGCGACGGCTCGGTGGTGGGTAACCTGGGAGAGGTGCGTGCTGCCTCTTTGCCTTTGAACTCCAGGATTTCTGCGATCCTAATAAGCCCCCCTGGACTGGGTTTGCATTTTTAGCGTGCCACAGCCCTGCACCGTGCAAAGCCCGGCTGCTCCTGGAACAGCCAGGAGCTATAAAGGAATAATGGAGCTGGCAACCTGCTCCTGCTCCTGCTCCTGCACCTGTTTTATATTATTTGTGGGCAAAATCCCGAGGCCTTTAGTCACTTGCTGAACAACCACTGGAGGAAAAATGCTTCTTGCAGATGTCTGCTTAGATAATCCTTCAAGGTGGGGAATGTAGCAGGATCCCCCCTCTCTGCTTATGGAAGGGGCCAGGGGATTATTCCCAAGAGCCCTCCTAGCTGAAGGATTTCCTGCATGGAAAGATGTGCTCATGCACCAGGGATGTGCCTATAAATCTAGCTGGAAAAAAAAGCCCCAGGCTCTCCCCCAGCTCCTGCACAACGGCTTCAGGGACGGGGATCAGGTGAGCCTGGCTCGAGCGCTTTGGCTTAGCCTATGCCATGGGGGCATCTCCTCCCAGTCAGGACCCACTAATGCTTTTCATTTCCTTCTTCACTTGAAAAAGGAGGGCTGGGAGGGTCCATGGGTTGCTCTCCTCATGCCTCTCCTCCAGCACGCTGGGTGGGCTGGAAGGGGCGGCCAGCGTAGAGGTTTACCAGGAGACCGATAAACAGGTAAGAGCCACACGAAGGGTTAATCTTTTCTCTCCAGGTCTGAATTGAATTGATGTAATCCCACATATACTAATGGGAAGCTCTGTATGACGTTATTAGTTGTTGCCATGTCCTAGTCCTTCAATTATTTGATTCATTCACATCCAGTTTAAATACAGGATTAACCTGAAATAAGGGTTTAGGAGGGAGAATCTCTTACTCTTTAGTTTTAATCAAAAATGGATTCAAAAAAAGTCACTCTAGAGATTGAGGAGAGGTGATTTAGGAAAGGACGCAGACATGGCCGCGGGTGGGGCCTGGGTCACTGCTGTTTGCTTTGAATAAACACAACACATCAGTCTTCTCTTACCTCCAAGATCCCTTAAAAAATCTCTTCTTCCTGAACTTGTGGCTTTAGATTTTTGTTTGTTTGCTTGATTTTTCCCTGAGCAGACACTCCAGGCACCTCCTCTCCTCTGAGGACTGCGTTAACATAGGGACTGGGCCGGATAAACACGGCTGCTGTGGAGGGGGAGGTAACACCAGTTGCAACTGGTATTTTTGGTGAGCCATCCTTCTTGCTGCAGGGCTTAAAGAACCAAAAAGCAGCCTGCGACGCCAGCCCAGCCCCTGCTGGCAGGAGCACCACGTGCTGCTCCTGCAAGGGACGAGGTGGCAGGGTGACAAAACCTTTTCTCAGCTTGGATCACCCACCGTGCCGCAGGGTGAAGGTGGGTGATGCTGAAGGTGACTTTGCAGCCCACCTGAGCAGCCAGGTTTGTCCATCCCTTCCATGCACGAGTGCTGGATGTGGATATGGACAAGCAGCTGAGCACCGTGCACCCGACACGGCGGCCACCCCTGTGGGCCAGCACCCTCCGCTCAGCGTGTGATGGTGAGGAGAACTTGCTGCACTTGTTTCCACCCTGGGATCCCAAAATGAGGCCAGATTTTGCATAGGTTGAGGTTGCTGTGCTAAAAGGATGACGCAGAGCCATTGCCATGGAGACAGAAAGCCAAGGTAAGGAGCCACACTGCTCCTGGCAGCATTCCGGAATTGGGGACCTCAACCTGAGTCCTACAGCATCTGTTAGGGGAGAGTGGGGAAGGATGCTTTCCCCCAGCTGCCAACATGCAGTTTGGCATTGCTGGCAAGATCCTTCATCGGTGCTTTTATCTTAATACCTCTGCTCCCTCTGGGATGTAAATATTCAAGCACAGGTTGAATCCTTCCCTCCTCCCTCTCCTACACGCTCTCACGTGCCAGCTGCACAGAAACGAGCAAACACAGGTCGCATAGCGTGCGGTCGGATGCAGTTACACAATCCCATAGCATTAAATCGTGCTTAGCATTTTAGGTAATAATAGCTACACTTCAAAGAATTGCTTAATATCTCTTTTGCTGAGCCCTCGGAGTCTCTCACACAAAAGCAGTGCAGGAGCTCGTAAGAACCCAGTTACTGGCTTGTGAAATGCCAAATGGGGTTTTGCAGGGCACAGCATCCTCTGCTGTGGCACCTGGCATGCCAATATCCGTCCAAAATCACAGTGGAGAGCAAGCACAGAGGGGCTGGGAAGTGCCTGCAAGACTCCCTGGTTGCCAGGATATGTTTTTCTTCTCTTCGAAGATGAGAGCCAAACTTTCTCGTTCTCTCAGGGAATGCTTTCACATAGCCGGGTCAGGATGCTGAAAGCAGCTCCTGAGCTGGTGCTCCTACTATGTGCAGACAGCTGAGCACCCATTTACTGCTCATCTCCTCAGCCAGTGTGGTCCAAGCCCCTTTTCTTGTCTCTTGGTGGGCTGGAAAGCAGGGAGCTGCATTAACATATGGAAACCGCTCTTTCCCATGCACTTTTCATATGTGATTTGTTTTGGATGGAGCATCATCTTGGGCTCCCAAGGGTTAGCTTGATGTCCATCATGCTGAAGGTTCACATTGTCCATGCCAGAGCTGAGGCTATCTGGCACTTCCAAGGCTGCCCAGTAGGACTGGTGGGCCCAGGACAGGGTTCCTGGAGTTGCACACAACCTATTTGAGAGCTGGGTTTGGCCACGCTGTAGGGAGAGCTGGTGAAACAGCACGTGGTAAAACCACACGAACGAGGAGGTGACTGTTGGGTTCCTGTAACAAAACCAGCATCTCGGCTTGCTCTATTGCACACGTGGGTGCAGCCTGCCCTGTGCCCTCCTGAAAGAGCAAAAGGGACCACAATGGTATGGAACGTGCAGTGGGGATAAGGTATTGTGGACTTCTTGCAGAGATTCTCCTTGGCTTTCCCCTCCTGTAGGCAAAGCCTGGCTTTGAGTGATAAAGGGATGGTGATCACGTTACAGCCACTGTGCGGGTGGGAATTGCTGTGATGGATGAGCCCTGCAAACCCATCCAGTCCTGCAAGTGTTGTGTAGGGAGGTCATGGTCAGGAGCAGAACAGATTGCACCAACCAAGCCTTGGTGGGTTTTATTTGAATGCTTTCCCAGTTTAAAGCAACGTGAAATTTTCCAACTCTGTCTCTGACTCAGTCAAAGGGGAAACAAAGAACTTTGTGACCAGTGGAATTATCAGGACCTGATTTTCTATGGATTTATGACTTTAAACTCAGTACTCCCTTATCCCCCACCAGTTTGGGAGGGCAGGTTGCGCTGTGCTGCCACTGGTTTGGAGCTACGTGTTTGCTGATGGGCTGGACAGTAGACGTGTTGTCTTGCACAATAAGTAGACGGCAAACTTGAATTTGCCTGTTTGTCTTACAGACATTATTTCGGCCTTTCTCTCTTATCCAGCCAGTTGTCACAAAACCTGCTTGAAGAGAACCTCCCATATAAGGACAGGCTGCAGGGTTGTGCTTGTTCAGCCTAGAGACGAGAAGGTTCTGGAGAGACCTTAGAGCAGCCTCCTGTTACATAAGGAAGGAAAGCTGGGAGGGGCTCTTGATGAGGGAGTGCAGGGACAGGATGAGGGGGAAACAGTTTTAAGCTAAAAGAGGGGAGGTTTTGATTAGATCTTAGGAAGAAATGTTTTAGTGTGAGGGTGGGGAGGCCCTGGCCCAGGTTGCCCAGAGCAGTGGTGGCTGCCCCATCCCTGGAGGTGTTCAAGGCCAGGTTGGATGGGGCTTGGAGCCCCCTGATCAAGTGGGAAGTGTCCCTGCCTACGTTTGGATCTGGATGGAGCTTAAGGTCCCTTCCAGGCAAAAATGTTTCAATGACCTCTGCTCTGCTATGAAATTGAGTTTGCGTTGGCCAATATATGCAATATTTCTTTTAGTGAAGAAGGATGGACGTTCAAATGTGTGGATGCAACCTTGGCTTTACCTTAGACTAAAGCTAGGAACAGCCCTAAAATGAGAAGGAGTTATTAAAACTGTCAGCAGTTTCCTAATTTTTCTTTCACGTTTTGGAACCTTAAACCAGCCCATCAATGAGGTTTCTTCTCTTTCTGCTCTTAGTTAGAGGCTGATTTATGTCCTGAAGCAGGATGATTTAGGTCTTCCCATTTTTCTTTCCAACTCTTTAGAAGTGGAAGTAGAGATTCCCGTAACTTGCCCACGTGTGAGCCTTCCTTGGCTTCTGCAAACCCCTTGCTGTCAGCCTGCCTTGCAGAAAATATCACCCACTAACTGTGGAAACAACAAAAATAATCACTTTTTTAGTTTCTAATTCTGCGCAGCCATCAGCCAAAGCACAGACAGTGCTACTTCGGGTGTCTTCATCCTATTCCCTTGGTAAAGCTGAGAGTCCCGCTGGTTCCTGTCTTGTGAGCCCAGGTGAAGGGTTTTTGCCAGATTTGGAGCATTCAGAGGGCTCTTTCCTTGGTGGACACCCTGCTGTCTGTTAGGGTCGGCTGAAGTCTTTACTCAACTGGATGCGTCCCTGCCGAACATAGCTAAATTTCTTCCAAGGATGCAGAAGCCATTGAGACAGATGGACACACGTACGTCCACACGGCACAAATGTAATTTAATTTGGGTAAAAATAATAATTTGTGACTAAATTAGTGAGGTACCCCTTTATTTTAAGAGATAGATGAGAAATTTCTTCCTGGCCTGAGCTTGGACATCAGTGTCCAAGAGGGATTTGTGAAGTCAGCAAAAGGAGAGATTGAGGGCAGATACATAAAAGTGGATTAAGCAGCAACTCCTCCGTGTTTAACTAGATCTTGTTTGTTTGTTTCCAAATTCCTTTTGAAGTTCTAAATAATCCCCTGTGACACTTGGTGAAAGCAAACAGGGTTTTCAAAGCTTTGCGTTCGAATTCAGGAGAGTAAAGCTCTGCCTATAGGTTTCCAGCATGTTTTATTCTCTTTGCTTTTTATCTTTATGAAAGGGCTGTAATTTGTGTGATTAATTGCAAATTCATATGGCTATTTTCTTGGCCTAACACAATACTGCACTTGAGAGTCCGTGGTCTGCCAGAGCAGATACACTAAATCCTGCTTCTAAGTCAGCAGAAAAAGGGTTATCGTATAGATTCCTCATTGGATTATGGGTTAATTAGATCAGATTTAGGGTCCCCAGCACTGCTGTCCTATAGCAATATGTCAACGAAACTCGTTATTCTCTGTTGTGTGAAACTCAATGAGAAAAGCGGCAATGGGGTCTTCCAGCCTCGAAGCCCATGCAAATGAGACGATGGCTTGTCCTCCAGACAACCCAATGTTGAGAGACAAGATGCATTCCAGCGCAACAAAACCATGCGGTAATGACAAAAGCCAACACAATTTGGCTCGAGAGTGAATCAAACGGCTCACCTGCGTGCTTGAGCATCCCTGGCTTTCCAGGCAGCCTCACCGTTGGAGTCGGAGAAGGAATTTAGCAGCAATGTGGTGTAGTTTTTGGACCAGATTCTGCATCTGGTTGGTGGATTTTCTGCCACCCCATTGCTCGGATTGCCCTCCGGGCCCTTCTCACCCTGCCTAACCACAGTCAGACACTGGGATTTGGGGAAGCACGGTTGAGCTGCTGTAAATAAGAGACATGGTCCATGCAAGGACAAGCAGTGTCCCTACTTGCTGCAGAGTCTGGGTGCTGTGGGCAAGGTAAATGGACCCGGGGTCTGATCTAATCCAGCGGTTCCTTTCCCTTGAAATATCTTTACCTCAGTGCTTTTTACATATTGCTATAATACCCAGCTGCATCTTTTTATCTTGTCCTCACAATCCCGCTGTTTTTCCCAGCGTCACAAGAAATCCTCAAAGGTAACGAAATCAAAGCAAGACTGCTTCCAGTAAGGAAGCAGCAACCCACAAGAAGTAGAACGAGCCACCAGCTGCTCCGATGCTGAGCAAGCAGCACTGCAATCTTGCGAGCTCAGCTGGATCCAGCGCTTCCAGCACCTTGGTAATGCAAATACCTGCAAACACCGAATTCTATCTCCTTAGCTGCAGGCTTTCCAGGAGACTTGTGATGCAGAGACAGGACCAAATGAGGTCAAGTGCAAGATTGTTGGAGTTGCTGGAGAAAAGAAGACATGACAAAACCTTCAATGGACCGAACGTCACACTTAACGGTATCCAATAACTCCAGCAGTGAAACTGTGGCAAAAGAGGGGAGTTTTGATCTCAGTGCAGAAGGAAGACCTCCTGTGTCGTGGCCTTGGCTCAATCCATTATAAAGGAAAGGAAAGAGATGGATATTTCCCAGTCAAATGCCAAAAAATCCCAAATACACTGAGGTTTCTTTGCCCTTCTCCATAGACTTCCAGGTTGACCAAAACAGACAGAGTAATGCAAGGTTTGTTTCAGAAATGCAGGTCTGCGACTGAAAATACAAACAAGGCTGAGTATCTTCTGAAAGCTGAATGGCTTGGCCAAGCCATCCAGCACACATCCATCCATCCATCCTTCTGTGTCTGACAGCCACAGTGTTTGATCTGGAATTCAGATACAGCACACACCATCCCGATGAAAAATATCACACGTGGTCTATACATCAGGCTGCTTTCCAGTATCTCAAGGAAGGGATCTTTTAATTGAAAGCCTTAATGTTTCTCGTTATATTTAAAATTGGAGCGGAACAGCAATAAAATTGGTCATGGGATTGAGGCAAGTTTTAAGGGAGAGAAGGAAATTTATTCTTGTTTTTTTTACATTGGAGCACCCTTTAGAAGCCCATGCACATTTGAATATGTCAGTGCAAGGATTAATAATTAAAGGAACAACAGCCACATGTCTCCGAGATACACGCAAGAAAGCCACAGCTCGGGCCTGAGGCTGGAGTCTCTGGGGACACGCTGTTTTTTTGCTGGCATCTCACCCCTGCCCAGTGTACCTCATTATTTAGAAAAGCATTTTCCCACCAGTCTCTGCCAAGGAATGTCTTACCTAGCAATTTGCAGCTGATGGCTAACCTCGGCGCTAGCCCGGGAAACCGTATCGCTACTTGTTATCGAATTGATTTGGAAGGAAGATGCAGAGAGGTTCACATTGATAATAAGCGATTTGGATAAGTTGTGTTTTGAGATGAAACCCTTGAGCAGAAATCCTTGCAGAGCGGTAGTGATGCTCCAGCAAACCCGATAGCCCCAGGTCGATGCAACTCGTAGCTGCGGTTGTCCGAGCCCTGTGAAAAAACAGGCTCCAAAACTGCTTCCTCTCTTCTCCCTGGAGCCAGATGGATGTCAACAGGCTACGGCGACAAGGCGAAGCAATTCACTCCCCGGCATGGCCCCCAGCCAAGCAAACGCCTCATCGCGCCGCTCTGCAGAGCCATCCCACAGCACCACGGCCGGGAGCATCTTGCTGGGCACCAAAGACAGCTGAGAGTATTGGCTTGGAGAAGGGGAGCTCTGACTTGGGTGTGGTTTCCCTCATCAGGCCCAAATGGAGCTTCCTCTCCCTCTCCGTCCTTCCTTCCTCCATGATGGTAGTCTTCTCATTCACTAAAAGCCTGCTAATTATTTCAGCAGCTTGGAACTGGGTTGCAGCATGGAATTAAAACCAGCTTTTTGTTTTGGCATCCACCACCTCGTGTAATTAATAAGACAAGAGAAAGCCAGAACACGCGGGTCAGCCCTGAGTGTGAGGAAGGGATCAATCGGACACGGCCAGTGCTGGAGCTCACGGCTGGGATGCTCTGGAGCCGTTCTTGGTGAGGGTGGCTTGCATTTTGAGGCCAACTAGAGAAAAAAGAGGAGGAGATAAGGCTTTCTGTCCTGGTTGTTCTCCTTGTTTTTCCGCAATATAACTTAAAATCTGGACCAAACAGTGCTCAGTCAAAACCCTGCACTCAATCTTCAGCACCTCTTTGCTGGGGAAAGAATGGGAAAGCAGTCTGGCAAGGCTTGACGGCGTGTTTTGGCCATCCTTGCCGTGCTGAATAGACTGGGATGCTCTGAGAGCCTGGACAGTTGCGGATGGGTGTTCTGATGGAGATCAGCTGGAGGAACCTGAAACGGAAGGAGAGATCAGCACTGCTTGCACGCTCATCAGCACCAGGTCCTCTCACCACTGCCTTGGCACGAGCAAACGACCACTAAATCCAAATGGAAACACTGCCCCCGTCACTGGCCGCAAGCAGGAGAAGGCCAAAGACCCCATCTTGCAGAGCTGAGCTGGGGTGACAAAACCCTTCCCCACAGCCACTCTCCACTCAGCCTTTGGGCTGGTGACGGGAGGGCAATGCCTTTGGGCAGCATTACGGAGCAGTGGCAGCACCAGGACAGAGGGGACACAACCCTCCTCCCGACTCACCAGAGCATTGGTAGAGCACAAACTTTCCTCCCTGCATCTGCAGGAGTGCTTGGGCTTCCCTCGCCCATCGCGCTGCCAATAGCATCCCCGCTCCCCACCCGCCGTGCCTGCTCACCGGAGCATTGATTTACAGTTTGTTGCTGCTGCCACCGAGGAACTTCTGTTGCTGCTCGCTACAGACTCGCAGGGCTGCCAGGATGCCCCCGATGGGCAGCGAGACACTGTTGGAGCTGGCAGGCCGGGGCAGGAGAGCATCGATCCTGGGGGAGCAGCAACGCCAAATTGGGGTTCTAGCCCTTTAAATCCAATCCAGTACTGCAAAAAAAGGGCGAGCGAGAAGGAGAGAGCCTTCAGACTCTTTTAATTAAAGCTTGTACCATATTCTGTCTTCCCAAGTAGCAGCAGTTACTCTCGCTTCTTCAGGACATCTCGGGGCTCACCAGCACCGCAGCATGGATGGGGGGAATCGCTCACCTGGGACCAGTGGCAGCAGGTACGCGCGGAGGAACGGGGCTGCTTGCATGGCTTCTCTCCCTCTCCTTGCTGTCAGCTGGAAGCATCCCCCCTTCTTTTTTTTTCCCCTATGTCTTTTCGTTTACCAGAGAGAAAGTCTAACGCGTTGCTTCTGGCTCACAGGGGTGGTGGCAGGAGGCATCCTCCCGCTGCACACCTTGGGGTACAGGGCTCCCCATCCTGCCACCGATGCTCTCTTCACTCCTCTCTCCCTCCCTTTTGAATAACTAAGTGCATGATCTAGAGTTGGTGGGGTTGCTTTTTTTTTTTCTTGCTCCTTAAATCAAAGAGATGTCATTTGGCAGAAGATAAGTTGGGATGCCTGTTTCATAAATCAGCAGAGAAGTTGGTCCCTGTCATGCTCTCGCCGCTGATTGCCCCCGCCAGCTCTGCTCGCGGCTCCTCTCCCTCTGCCTTCCCTTGTAAGTGCACCAGGTTAAGAGAGTTTTGCCATATCCTTTCATGCGCATTGCACTCTCAATGCAGAGCATTTCTTACGAGCCTCACGGACCAAATCCTGGGGTTATTAGGACAAATGGCGTTGTGTTCACTCTGGAGTCTCATCTCTTCAGCAGTACAACCCATAGCAGCTTTAGCTGGGCTTATAAATTGCCCTTCGGTGGGAGCATCGTGCAGAGAGAACATTTAACTGCTAACTATCCCATTCACCGATTGATTTTTCTCTCCTCCTCTGCTCCTAACAGAGTGAACTCTTCATTTGTATTTCCACGCAACGCAGCTATTTCTTTGCGTTATGTTTTGCCGTTCCTCTGTTGCCATCTCAGGCTGGGGCATGGTTAGGGTGCCCTGACCTTAATGCGAGCCCGTTTTCCTCTTTAAGTCGGGTCCCAGGTGAGTGTGGGTCCCAAGGAGCCTCCTTCCTACATGGGTCCCCAGAGGGAGAAGAGGCTCTGCCAGGAAAACGTTTATCCTGGTGCCTATCTGAGGTTAACGCTTTTGACAAATAGCAGACCTCCTCGAGGCTTGAAATAGAGTTGGAAAAGCAGCCACTAATCTCCTCGAAGTGCTAGATGGTGGCCACCGCTCTCAGTAAATCAGGAGACAAGCTGTTTATGTACGGTGCGTTGAGTCGTTAGCACAGCAAAAAAAAAAAAATCCTCCTGTTAATCCACCGACAAAAACTCTGCCTCGCTGTCGTTTCGCAGGGCAGAGGGGTTTTTTGGGGATACTGTGAGCTCAGCATGGCCCGAAGCGCACGGGGCTGCGGGGCTGCCTGCTGGGGTCGGGGAAATGGGCTTTTTTTTTCTCCTTGACAGCATTTGCCGTGAGTGAGAGAGCAATGGGATGGGGAACTTGAAGTGAGCAAGGGTAGAGGAGCTGTTTATGGGCATATGAGCCGCTGAGCAAGAGCACCTGGAGGTATCAGGTGGTTTGTGGGCAGCAAGACTTTTCGACTGGAGCAGCTGAAGGAATGAAACTTAGAGAGGAGGAGGCACGGCGCCTGCAAGCAAGAGCAAAGATGCCAGGGCAGAGTGAGATCTGCAGCACAGGCTTCGCACTTAACTCATAGGGGTGCGAGACTGAGGAGGAAAAGAGATGAGGAGGATAAGAAAGGTTGTGTACGCTGGGGGCGTGCATTTATTTGTTTTCCTGGTCAGGGTTGCCTTCATCAGGGGCTCCCATGTGTTTGGTAGCAATTTAACCGTTTATGACTTTTGGTGATGTTAGGAAGGGGCTTGGCCCTTGTGACGGAGACGTGGGACAATAGGTCCCTTGTTTCCAGCTTGTAGCAGCAGAGCAAACGACCTGGCAAGGAAACCTGAAAGTGCCTCAAAGTGAAAAAACCTGTTCCTGTGGTCCGAGCGGGGCTTCAGACAAAGTGCTCTTGGGTGAAGCCCCTTCAACATGTTTCTTCCACCTTGAGGAGCTGGAAAACCTACAGCAGGGTTTGGAAACCACTGACAAGTACAAATGGGGCAAGGAAAGATGAACAAAATGTACGTCTCGGTTCAGCAAAGTGAGTCAAGCCTTGCAATCGTACAGAGGGTGGGGAGTAATTATTTATAGTGCCATCAGCAGAAATATTAGAATGAAATGAAGGACTTAAAAGTTTTGCTGACTCTCAGGGAATGCAGCCTGGCATGGAGTGATATTTCCCGGGCCCAGCTCTTTGCATCTCCAGCGCTACTGAGTGCGCAGCCTGGAGACCCGGCAGAGCCTCACCAGGGCGCGACCCCAGAGAAAACAGATGGGCAGCGTCAAGGAGCTGAACCTGCTTGGAGGGTGGAGTTTAAATATCAACGAGGGCTCTCATCCCGAGCCACCGCTGATGTCCAAGCCTGCACGTATCTCCTGGTGGATACCATTACTTCAAGGGAGCGGCCATAGGGAAGGGATGGGTGGCCAGGTTAGGCTTTTCTATTCTAATTCTATGAATGCTGAGACTAAAAAAAAAAAAAAAAGGGAGGGGGAGCGATTTTTAAGATCAGCAGTTACTGTAATTCAGTGCTTTGTCCTCCGTAATTAAGCTCTGCATTCTGTGTTTCAATGATGCTCTTGAGCCACGATGACAAAAGGAATTAGAGGGATTGGCAGACAGAGAATCTCTCACCTGGCATTACTCAAATTAAAAGTGACCTGTGTTAGGTTTTCTTTTCTAAATTGAGAAAATTGAGTTTGGACTCCTCTTTGTGGTGATGAAAAGGCTTCTGTTTTTCTTTTTTCCTCCCTTTTCTTCATCTATGAATGATGAGAAGTATTGAGCTTGTCTCTCTCCGTCTGGGCAGATGCGGTAGAGAGCTTAAATGGCCACTGAGGTTGTTGTGGATGTGAAGGGTGAATTTGAACCTTGGTTTTGCAGCAGACCCTCAGCAAGTTGGGCAGTCACCAACATCCTGCAAAAATTATCCGTGCAACAAGTTTTACGTAATCCCAGAGCCCTTTCCTTCCCCCCAGGCTACTTGATAACACCAAGGGAGATCAGTCCTCAAGTGGGCAACAAAGACCAGAGCTTCATAAATGTCTCAAAAGGAAATTTACTCTGCCTCACCCTGCTTGTCAGTCTCCAACCACCCAAGATTTTCTTAATACAAACACAACCTGAATTTCTGAAGAACAAGGAGAAAAATAATTCTTATTTTATTGTAGGTAATAACCTTTCCCAGTTCCTTTGCTCCGTACACTAGAAAGAGCACAAACACAAAAGGCATAGCTCACATTTTTGTTTTTTCTTTGCCAGCCACCTTTAAACAAAAGAAAAATAACGGGAAGGGACCAAATGAATCTGACTGAAGGAAAACCTAAACCTACTCTTTCTAGTTGTTAGAGTCTAATATAATCTTGTATTCAGAGCAAGGGACGTATGTCAGCCCCATTCTACATCTCTGGCAGGGTATTACAGTTTGAATTAGTATGATAAATTAAAAACAGTCACAAAATTCTAGAGAGGTCTTCAATTGTAAAAATGTATCATATGAATGAAATTGTGTGGTTATTAAGTGAAATGTTTGAGATATAAACGTTAGCTGGCACATCAGTGTGATGGATGAGAGCAGTCACATCCAGCAGACTCGATGTGATCCAGATGGGGATCATGCTGACCATCTGATCATCTTTGCTGATCATCTGGTCGGTTTAGCTGGATTCAGGTAGCCTTTCAGAGCAGGCTAATCCACCATCTGCTGTGGTATCCTCTTCTTTGATTTTTTTTTTTATATCCTTTCTTCCTTCAGGATAAGTTTTTCCCCTTTGAACATAAGCTGCTTTCGGTGTATTATGTAAAAGCTACATTTTCATGTAAGGAGGTAGGAGACTGCACAGACAATGTAAACCTTGTTTTCCACGACCACCCAGAGACTGCCAAAAATCAATTGTCTGCTAGAGGCTGATCTTTAAATAAAGTTAAGCCAAATTGTATCAGAAGCCCTGGGGATCCTTGAAAGCAGGTTTTCAAGAAAGTCATGTACAGAAGTTGCCCGGTTTGTTATAGGTTTCACCTTTTAAACCCTTTTGTGCTACAACCTGGTCTGCTCAGGCACTGAGTTTCTCTGACTCATTTTGGGCTCTAGCCAAAGCACTGCTCTAGTTTGAGAACGGCCCAAGCACTCTGGGAGCCTGAGGTACTGTTTCAAAGTGGATTTCTAAGCCCTTAGGAGCTGCAGATGCTGATGTTTTACTGGAAGCTGGTGGGATGCTCTGGGCAATTTTGCAAAGGTTTTACTTGGAGGCTCATTTTCAAGAGTAAGGACAGGAACGGTCCTGCATACACAGAATCCATTTAAAAAGCATTTTTCTTTTTGCTCCCTCACAAATACACTGCGGCGAAACTGGGAAAGGACTGCGAAAAGTAAAGGTTTAAGAACGAGGAAGCTGCTGTGCTGTGGGACAGGCATTCTCGTGGAGGAGATGCTGAGTCTGGCTGCCCATTGGAGGTTTGCTGTTCATAACAATGTGCAACGCCGCCGACACCACGCAACGGCTCCAGACCCGCAGCCGTGCCCAGGAGGAGAAAGTAGGAGCGTGCCAACACAAGGAGTAATCGGTTGCTGGTGGCTCCTGGGGGGGGCAGAGGTTCTGCTGTGGCCAACGGGCTGGTGATGGAGATGATGCTGTTATAACACGAGCGTTACACTTGCTAACGTGCTGTAATGTGTGAGTTGTGATGGTGCCAAGACGCTTCTATTAGGGTGGCATTTTCCCTTGGCATTACACAACAGTTCATACAAAACTCTTACTTTTATAAGTTCCTTTCAATGAGTTTTGATGCAAAAACCTGTATTCTGGAGCAAAGTCTGCAGATCCAAGCTCTGCTGTGATGCTAGCAACACTAGCAGAGTGAATCCTCACTGATACCGGCCTCGGAGAAAACTCCACAGAAAAACTTGATGGGACAGGATCCCGTGCAGCTGGGGACACGCTCCTCCTTCTGCACAGCACCCTGGGCTGTGGTGGGGCAGCTGGCGTGTCAGTCACAGTCAGCAGACCCACTGCTCCCACCCAATGGAGCCCAGCCCCACGGCCGTTTTCATTCTGAGTCTCTGATGACCTTACGGAATGGGAAAGAAGATCCAAGCATTTTAAATAATCCCAACCCACGAAAAGCAAGTCAAAAGAGTAGGCTGATTCTCTTCTCCATCAAACTGGACTACAGACTAAGGTGCAACTTTGTCCCATGACCTGCTGATGGAAGAAATGAAATCATAGTGTTGCCATCAGGAATTTTGATAAATGTTTTATTCCCTCCTGAAATGTCATTTATGGGAGATATGGGCTTTCTTTGGGCTACAAGAAGAAGAGGGATCTGTGGATAATACTGTCACTGCTCTTTACGACCTAAGTGAATTTCAAGGAGAGCTTTAATGACAAAACGATATGGGCTTATACTGTTTGTGGCACAAAAGATGACAAGGGCTTCACTTTGGGTCTCATTTAATGCTTAAGAGAACAATTACAGCTCTAGACAGGCTGAGAGCAGCCAGAGACATAAAGAAACCCTGAAAGGTCCAGCTGACCCTACTTTTGCCCCATGTCTGTTATTAAAAACCCAGCAGGCTCTGTTCTGGGTCAGAGATGGACCTCCTGAACTACTTGAGAGTGGTCCAAGGTCAGCTGCAAACTGTCCAAACTACTTGTGTGGACGAGCCTTGACAACCGTATGATGAGAATGTCCCGAACAGGATGGCGTGAGCGCAGCCCCTTTGTGTCTATGCAGATCCATGAACAACAGTGGCTTCCTCTTCCTTTCCATACCAGCTCCTCCAGCCGCTACCGGCACGGTGTGCAATTGCTCTGTCTGCAGCAGGTCAAGAACCCCCAGGGCTTGGTGAAGACACCTGGTGGGACAAGGGCGTTCTCTGAGTCTTCAAGACCCTCAACTATTTCTGGGCCCTGCCAGGGACACTTGGTTGTGTTGAGAATATAAATTAATTAAGGACAATGCTGTTCAAGTACGTGACAGGGCAGAAGAGCCGTCCTGGCTGTGCGGGTTCTTGAAGACAAGCCCAGGAAAGTTTCTGAAGAGAAGATTCTTATTTTTTGTGGGCACGCGCCTATGTCAGGTTCACCATGGAGGATATTAAAGAACAAATTAGCAGAGTTTAATAGCGTGAATTATGAAAAGAACCTGCTCTGTGCAAAGCGTGGGGTCACATTTGATGATTCACTAGGCTTTTTCTTGACCATTAGTTGAACAATTTATGTCAAAAAAGTGTTCTGCATGAAATTGCTGCAGTCATAGAGAATGTCTTCCAGCTCTCAGTGTCCAGCAGCTACAGGACATCTCTGCCACCAGGAAAAAAGCCATATAGGCTCGGGATATGGGAGCTCCATGCCTTGACGTAGACCCTATGAACAGTGAGGACAAATTGTCTCACCTAATATCCTGGAGGAGGGCAAGGGCAGCATAAACCTTCTCTTACAGCTTCCCAACTCCTCTCAGTCACTCATGGAAACCTCCTGAGCTGAAGGCTGTATCTGTCTCTGTGTCCATGCATTGTTTTATTCCTCCTTAAACCCGTTTCTGCTTTTGAGCGTCGTGATATCTTCCAGGGAAAAATCTACAACAAAATTGTTCAGTATTTACAAAAATACTTCCCTTGTTTGGTTTGGGTTTTTTTTTAAATCTCCTCTCTGTAATTTCATCGGATAATTCTTAGGTCTGGTGCTGCGAGGTATTTCTTCTCTATTCACTTCCTCGGTGATGCTGAGGGTATGGTAACACCCTGCTTTGACAGGTGTCTCCTACCTCCCTTTCAACCACCTCTTCACCAGACTGAAGGACCCTAATGTCTTCGTCTGTTTTCGTGCAGAAGCTGCTCTCTGTCTCCGTCCAAGATCACTTCCTCCCTCTCATCCATCCTCGTTCCGTTATCTCCTTTCTCGAATGCACTGAGCGGGTATTTATTCATCACGAAGGCGCACAATGAATTCAGACAAGAGCATAGTTTCAGTTTTGCTCTCTCTTTGCCTCTCACATTACATTTACCCACGGCCTTGCTGAACTCGGGGTGGACGTTTCCAAAGAGCTACTCGTTCCTGAATGGCAATGGCTCACTCAGAGCTCCCCGTTCAGTAGGGAGACTGCAGGCTGTTTTGCTCTGCATTATTTTGCACTGATTGGCACTGAAATTCAGCTCTTACTTTATTCTTCAGACACTGGGTTTTGTAAGATTTTTTTTGCAGCTGTTGCAACCAATTCCAGTTTTGACGATCCTGATTAATTTTGTATCGTTAATAAATGTTGTTGCCCCACTCCTTACACACTTCCAGTCCTTAGGTAATTTCTTAATAAATGGGGAGATCTATTTCACAGGTGTCTCTAGAATTTCAATAGGAAGTTGCCTTCATTATGAAAACAGATTGGTTTTTGGTTTATTGGTTACTTGTTTCCTGCCTTCTTTCCTCATCTCCTTTATAATGAAAAACGATGCAAACAATTCACTTAACCTTTCTGCTATGACCTGTCCCTCCTGAGTATGGTTTTAATTTGGTGATCATCTATCAGCCACACCACCTTCCTGGCAAACTTCCTTCCCCTAATGTTTCTGAAGAGGTTTTATTGTTACGTCTCGTGTCTCTAGCAAGTTGCTGCTCAAACCCCTTTTTGGCCTGCCACGTTGTCCTTCTCCGTGTAATTTGTCAAGTTTGGGCATCTATTTCCTCTCTCAAACATGAGTCGTGCTTTTTGTGAAATGCTTTTTCACTTTCTACTCTGTAGCTGCACAACCTTTTGTTTTCCTTTTAACTCTGGTGGCTTTGGCACCGTATGTTTATTCCAGGTTTGTAATACAGAGTTCAAAGAGAGTTATTTTATTATTTTTAATTCTGCTTTTTATTTTTTTCCAAGCAGCTTCTTAATTTTTAAGATACTTTCTAGCTTTTCATAGAATCATAGAATGGGGTTTGTTAGAAGGGACCTTAAAGCTCATCTATTTCCAACCCAGTGGGGAAGTCCCACTGAAACAGGTTGGTGAAAGCCCCATCCAACCTGGCCTTGAACACCTCCAGGGATGGGGCATCCATGACTCCTCTGGGCAACCCGTGCCAGTGCCTCACCTCCCTCAAAGGAAAACATTTCTTCCTAATGCTTACATCTTGAATAGGTTATGAGGCTCTCAGAGCCAAACTGACAGTTGCTTTTCTGTTTCTGTAGTCAATGATTTTAGCACCAATAGTCATTCATTATGTCCAAACACGGTTTCAGAGGTCGTGTCTCCAGTGAGATACGCTAGACATGGTCTACCCAGCGTGTGTCCTGGCACCACAGAGCCCCAGCAGTCAGCCTCTTTCCAACAAAACCTGAGTGACAGCTCTATTGATACCCCCCCACAAATGGATATCCCCATGCTTTGACTTCCAGTAGCTGAAAAATTACTGAAGGCAGCCGCTCTGAACTGTGCTCGACACTCCTGCCTGCTTTGGATGGTACTGATAAATCAGCAAGAAGCGTAGGTGGTTTTCACTTCTCAAAATCCAGCCATGCCAGTTGGAGATTGCCTACAGAGCCTCTCCAGCTACTGGCAGGCAGAAACCAGGGCCATGGGGTGGGACTTGGTGTCCAGCCCTTTGTGCCACCCCTCTGTACCATTTTAACCCAAAGCAAGCCCTATTATTTTCCTGTACGTCCAAGCCGCATCTCCAGAAAGTAATAAAAGGATTTAGCGGTGCAATCCACCATATTGAATGAAGTCATTTTATTAACACCAATGCTTCTACGGCCAATTAAAAATACCCTTTCATTTTGAAGACACAGCAGCATCGCTGTGACGATGGTCATATTGGAAGCGACGGGACTATTCAAGCGGTCCTAAATTAAGTAATAATGGAAATGTTTGAAGGAAAATGAGTATGCTTGTCAGGGTCAGCCTTAAATATGTGTTACTAACATCTTGCAGAAAAATGTTGATAATAACCGCAGTGCTGTGTGAGAAATGACTGGATTTATTTCAAAGTAAATAAGTAGAGCAAGGGCAGGGGGAGAGAACACACAAGAGCACAGTTAATGAGATGTATAATTGACTGAAAACTTTTGCAAAGTGGTATTGCATGAGGTAGAACTTCAGAATTCAAAAGCAGAGCATGTTTTGTTTACCAAAATCCCAAGAATGTTTGAAAGCACATTTGACTGTAATATACATCCCGTGCTTTATGGAGTATTTATTTAACATATTCAAGTTGGGGAAATGAAGCAGCTTTTGATAAGTCATGTTTCAAAGTGCAATGGAAAACCAACATAAACATAGAAAAAGTTGTTTTGCAGACCTCAAGGGCTGCTAGCAAAGTCAGAAAAACACGCAGCTTGGAGTGAAGCGACTTAAATCAATGGCACACGAGTATGTGCTGAGGTTAAGCAGGTGTGTTGGTGTTCTCATAAATCCTCACGTTTGCTTTCTTGAGCCAGGGCAAAGCTGTGTGCGCAGACCCAGCAACCCAGCACAGTTGTCTCTGCTTTGCAGCTGCTTTCAACAAAACCACCGACTGCTTCGCGCTGTAACGTGCCTACTCCCACCATGGCACAGAGCAACACTGAGAGGAGCACTATTTAATGCGCTAGGACTCACAGTATCACAGTATCGTAAGGTTGGAAAAGACCTTTGAGATCATCGAGTCCAACCTATGACCCAACACCTACACCTGCTCCTACTCGTGTCAAGGTTTTTGGTAGTCAACGTCTGAGCCCCAGTCCCACTGTGTTTCTGAAGGGAGCCTTAGTGCTACCAGAGCCCTGAGGGCAGTAACTGCCCTGAGCAGCCCCACCTGGCTCCCACAGTCCAGAAGGCACAGATCAGCTGCACGCAGACACACCTACAGCACAGCTTATCTGTCAAGGTCTTGAGTTGTGCAACCCTTGGCTGACGGAGGCTGCAGCTCTGAGATCAAAATAACTATTTGCTTGTTCACATTTGTTTCATTGGCCTTCCAGCCCAGCCACGCTCAGCTTAGACCTGCCAGATATTGACCTACAGCTGCCACCTGCACTCCTGGTTGGGTCTTTGAGGATGGGAGCAAGGTGACCAACTGGCAGTCCCACCTTCGCAGCAGAACCTGGCGAATTAGCTACGGCAGACAGCAATTACATTACGGAAGTTGGGTTAAAGGGAGCAGTAATAATTTGCAGGTTCTGCCAAGAAAATCCCTTTCAATTTTGTTGGTGTGGGTTTTTTTCCTCCCCATACCTTGGCAAGACTCTTTCCTGTTTTTTCTTTCATCGCGTGGCAAACACACAATAAGAACAAGAGGTCGTTTACTCCAAATCCTCGATTTATAATTGTTCTGATGTTGCCAGTTGCTTTTTCTAAAGACTGAACTATGTGTGAAGCCCTTGTTGGGTAACAGGCATAATTAGAAGCTTTCTAAATTTCCAAGAGCTTTTGAGTAGTCATCATACTTCTTTCCTAACATCCTGTGGCTCCATATTTATGCTAATAAACTGAGTTGTGTCCAGTTGATCCCAGAACTGCTGCCCTGCAGGTTTGGAAAATAGAAACGAAGGCAAAAAAGGAACAGTTGGAATGGCAGATTCTTTGCAAAAATCCCATGACGTCTGGATTTATAGAGAAATAATAATTTTGACAGAGTTCTCCCAGAAAAGCTTAGAGAATCAACCCAGGTACAGAAAAAGCAATAAGAAATGATTGTTACAGATCTATGTGGTCAGATAAGCATGTCCTGGTGGACAGGAAATAGATGAGGCACTGCCTATGAAAGTAAATAGGAGTGAACTTTCAGGTGGGTGGGGATGAAAAAGGCAGCTACAGGGAGGAAAAAAGAAAATCTCGGTCATATTATGAGGAAGCTGACAGCTCTTTTCTTCTGCCAAAACGGTACCTCTGGTTTTGCTCAGAAAGCATAGTTTCGGATCAGCCAAAGCATTTATTTTTTTGTTTTTTAATTTGGTGAATTCAGAATTAGAGGAATGGTTTATTTAATTTATTTTTTTTTTTTTCCAGCAGATAATTTTAGTTTGCCTGGGAACTTCTCCAGGGGGTGGAGTGCAGAGCTGAGTAACCCACATCTCTGGGCTTGGAGCAAACAAACCACCAAGGTCTGCTGGAGATGCCTGATTGGCCACAAACCCAACCCAGATTCATGCTCTGGTGTCGGTCCTGTCTATGACCTCCTCTCCCTAGCCTTGCCAGAGCAGGGTAGATGTCTCAATGGTTCTTGACCACATGAAGATGGTGATTTGCAGCCTCTAGGGTCAGGGAAATACACCAGTCTTTGACCCAGCAGTGAGTCAGAAGTTGGGACGTGTTGGCTGAAGGCATCTTTCGACTCAGTTTGAAAGCAGGTCTCCAGCCAAGGGTTTTTTGCCTCCTGGTGGAGCTGCCTCCAAGATCGTATTGGTGGCTTTCTCTTCAGTTTTCCTGCTGCTCCTTTGCACCGTATAAATACTTAGATATTCACTGGACATGAAGAAATGACAGTTTACTGTCTGTTTTCTCTTGGTAGGATGAGGTGTATGAGCTACACTCTCCCTCCTAGTGAGTATTTAAGCAGCTCTTACAGCTGGAGCTCACCCAGCTCCTGATTTCTGGCAGCCTCGTGTTTATGCCATGGACTTTGCTGTCCCAAATACAACCAGCTGAGCTCCTGCGCATGGGTCACTTGCCTCTCATGTGAGTGTTTGGGACCAGTGGAGCTCAGAGCTGAACAGAGCGTCACAGCCGCCTCGTCCCTGCAGTGACCGGTGGTGTCGGGTGAATTTAGCCTTTCTTGTTCTTGGCCTTTATTAAGTGCTAGAAAATGAAGTGTTTAGCATTAATCACCAACTTTTGTCAGGCTTGTTTTTTCTTCATTGGCTTAAAGCCACGCGTGACTTCGGGACTGGATCAAGCTGGACTGCTGGTTCTGCTTGAGAAGATCAAGAGAATGAGAAGGTCATTTCCACGGCCCTGTTGATGGTTAGATGGGCTGGAGATGGTGAGGGCTGGGGGGCTTTACCATTGCCTATTATGACACACGAGCTGCAGCGTGGGCATTTCAGAAAAAGCCATGTACACAAGTGTTTGAGCCACAACCTTATCATTACCAAGGCTATCACGCAGCCTAAATCCTTCCTGAAAATATTGTCAGAGAGCATTTACACCATGTGTTACTGAGTGGAGATAGATGCTCCTGTTGGTGTACTACAAACAGCCTTTTCGCTGCTCCGGGTCCCCAGTGCATTTCTTCAGCCTGTTGTCCAACTTAAAGGGCAATGTATGCACTGAGGTTCTTACATCAGAGCACCTGTAAGCCAGGTTAGTCATCTTGGATGTTACCGACTGCTCTATGAATGAAAGTGCTTTGTTTATGAAGGGGATGATGATGCACTGTCTCCCTCCCCTCTCATCTGCACTCTTCCAGCCCACTCTCATAACTGGGCTCCTCTCCCCTCTCCTCTGCCTCCAACGGAAAGAAAAAGTGAGTTGTGAAAGGAGGAAAATCTAGAAATCCAGATGTTTCAGCATCAGGGACTCAGTCCAAGCCGTGTCCTTTATGACTTGTAATGTGAGGCGCTGGAGTGACTGGAAGACCTGACCCTCAGCCAGCCATTGTACCTGCTGTCGCCTCCTTCTCCGAGAGGTGAAGTCTGGAGCAGCTGCTGATTTTCATTTCAAGTCTCAGTGTTTGAGCTATTAATAAGCCTGGAAAATAACCACACGTTCTCTGAATTATATAACAGATGTTAACTTCCCCAAGATG
The DNA here is from genome assembly GCA_033558235.1 of Neomorphus geoffroyi. Lineage (NCBI taxonomy): Eukaryota > Metazoa > Chordata > Aves > Cuculiformes > Neomorphidae > Neomorphus > Neomorphus geoffroyi. Next base: position 8,315,688 of record JAUMJM010000018.1, read on the forward strand.
AAGAGGTGCCAGCCTGATGGAAGAAGTGATGTGAGGACCTTGCCTTTTCCTTTGAGCTGAGTTTGTCCTCCTATTAACAAAATCGGTTACCTGCCAGTGGAGGCAAAAAGAAAACTAGTATCACCCCACCAGTTTTGACCCTGCCCCACTCTTCCCCTTCGCTTTGCTTTGTGCCCGTGTTTATATTTCTTGCTGTTCTTCGGCATCAGATTTTGAAGACAAGTGCCATCCAAAATGAAGTCTCATTGAAAGAATGTGTTGTGATGAAGAGCTGTTGAGTGAGTCACTGCGCTCGTGCTGGCAAAGTGGCCTGTGGAGCAAGCCAGACCCTTACGCTTGGCACGAGAGAGCGAGAAGCAAAAGAGGAAAGGAAACTTAGGGCCAGGAGCTCTGCAGGGCTCGGCCAGCCAAGGGCGCTGTGTTGTAAGCGCTCTCTCACTTTAACCATTTCGGTGACGCCGTTGCCACCGAGGTGGCGATGTGTTCACAGCCTCATTGGGGTGGGGGGAGACGGGCTGAAGGCGAATATGGAGAAGGTGCCCTGGGTAGGGGGTTAAAACTGGTTTCACTTCTGTCTCCTTTTTGACCACCACTTATTTTAAGGTCTTCTTGATCCTCCTCTGTCCCGGAGTGAGCGCTCATGGAGCCGTGTGGAGAAAGGTCCTCAGCAGCTCGGGATGCCACTTAACCAGGGTGGCATTTAACCAGAACGGCTCTCTTCCTGGGATTTCTGCCTTATTCCTCTTGGTACCTTGCATAAAGACGGAGGGAAGCTGTCATCAGCTGTGTGCAACGCGGCTGAGCGGTCCCTGGGGAGACACATTTCTAAATGTGAATTGAAGACACTGGGCCCCAAGGGTACCACATTTTCTGTGGGTGTAGATACACAGTGAGACTAATAAATCAGTCTCTGTGTTAATAGAGATGCCTGCGCTCTTGACTGTGACCCTGCTGGCTGCTCCCTCCGAGGGGTGACTCTGCTCAGACATTTATTTCTGGGATCTGCTTTAGCATCTCCTGTTCCACACCCGCTGGCATGACAACCGCGAGTGCTTATTCCAACACAACGTGCCCTTTCTTCCCGGGGATGCTTCTGGGGAAGTGCAGCTCAAACCAGAACAGGCTCATGGGGGAAAGACCAGCTGGAAGCGTGAGCTGTGTTCTACCACCATCATTAATGTGATTGTAGAGAGTGGCCTGCCTGGATTCCTCCTTTTTTTTTTTTTCCCAAGTCTGATACCAGAGAGTGGAAGAAATAGCAGAAAGTGAGTTCCTGTTAAGTGTGAAATTCAGCAAGTCTGGGTCCCCCGTGCCAAGAATCCTGTCAAAATTGTTTGTCAGCCACTTTAAGATGTAGAGACCAGGGGACCAGATTTTGAGTGGTTTCAGCATTCCCTCACAGTTCCCTTTAGCTTGTCCCTCAGGATCAGTTGACAGTCTTGCACTCTGTGTTACTGCTCACTACTGATTTATGGGCTTCTAATGTCATTACTTATTTCATCATCCAGCAAATCTGGAAGATCAGCCATATCTAGAACAAAATAAGGCAAATTCTTACTGGCATTAAGTGGCTGCGTAGCAGGGTCAAATGCAAGGTTCACATTGAAGAGTAAGAGCAGGACACTACTAGCAAGAAAATTTGCAGTGGAAGTAGTCTGTAAACTTGCATTCTCAGCCTGGAGAAGAGAAGGCTCCAGGGAGCCCTTAGAGCAGCCTCCAGGACTGAAAGGGGCTCCAGGAAAGCTGGAGAGGGGCTCCTGATCAGGGAGTGCAAGGATGGGATTGGGGGAAACATTTTAAACTGAAATAGGGGAGATTGAGATGAGATCTTAGGGAGAAATGTTTTGCTGTGAGGGTGGGGAGGCCCTGGCCCAGGTTGCCCAGAGCAGTGGTGGCTGCCCCATCCCTGGAGGTGTTCCAGGCCATGTTGGATGGGGCTTGGAGCCCCCTGATCCAGTGGGAGGTGTCCTTGCCCATGGCAGGGGGTGGCACTGGATGGGCTTTAAAGTCCTTTCCAACTCAAACCTTTCTATGATTCTGTGATTTTCCAAAGAGTGGAGCCTGGCGATCAGGGGAGGTGTGGCAAATCACAGAGAGAAGTGAGGTCGTCCCCAAAAATGCAAGGACTGTATCAAAGAGCCCAAGCAGAGCCTCAGAGAGTTGGTTTTAAGAGTGGTAACAGTAAGAATAAAAATAATAATGGTAATAATAGACCTTGGAGGTCTGGTGCTGGGTCAGGCCTCAAGTGTGCTGCATGCTTTGCAACGGCAGATGAAGTGGTGGATATGTTCTTTCTCCAAAATGCGTAAAACCCTGTAGAAGGAGCGTGAGGCCAGACGGACTGACAGACGTGTGGGGGAGAGGAGAGAGGTAAAGGCGGCTCACAAGCGGAGGGTAGGGCTGGGGGCACCAGCAGGCTCACAGCTGTCACGGAGACGGTTTCTGGAAGGATAACAAGGTACATCTGTGGATCATTTAGAGGCACCTGCTCAGGTGCGAGGGCCAGCACGGAGAATGAACAAAGTGCTTATTCAAAGTGTAACGAGAGCCTGATAGTGGTTGTGAGGTGGCTGAAGGCATCAGCTGATGCCCCAACAGGAAATGGAGGTGGTGGGTCAACCAGGTACAAGCTATGAAGGGTCCTGGCAGTGCAGACACCGGCTTGGCTTGGATGTAGAAGAGAGAATGTGGAGAGGTATGTCCACACGGGTGGAAAATGAGCTTTGCAGGCATCTTCTGAACGGCACTGCTGCAGCACGTGGCACGTGGTGACGGACAGGAGCTTAGTGACGCGACGCAGAAGTTGTTGGTCAGGCTCAGAGGTGGTGTGTATCACGTCTGGGGAAGAGATGCTCGCTGGAAAGGATGTGCTGCCAGGGTCTTGGAAGTGAGGTGTACCCAGCACAGGAGGTGCCTTGCCGAGATACCCGTGTGGCTCTTGGCAAGTGCCTGGAAGAGCCGGGCTACTCTGGCTCCTCCTGTGCAAAGGTGCTCGCAACCAAATCCCTGTAACATGGGAGCACTGGCTGGACCCAGCTCGCTCCTAGGAACAGCCGCAACACCTCCAGGGGAGAGAGGCGGGCACGCTCCTGGTTGTGTGCAGGGACCCTGTGCGGATGTGCTCCAGCTTGGCTGCTGGTGGGAGCAGACGCCGCAGCGCTCGCTGCCCCGTGGACTCGCTGCATGGCACGTTGGCACTTAGAGGCACTGTGCCCAGCGCTTCTGAGGAGACGCCTGCAGACGCTGCAGGTCTGCTCTCTCGCGACTCCCGGGCTGCAGCTGAAGCCAGCCCTGGGTGTTTCATTTGATCTGTGCCAACTCTGCGTTGCAAAACACGTGAGCAAAATCGCTGTTGCCCCTTGGAAGGAGCAGGACCGTGTCCCAGAGCACCACCATTCCCATGGCTTTCAACATTCTCCAGAAACCCAGCTTTTATTTGGAACTGAACATCTGTTCCAGATGTGGTTATTCACTGCCTGCAACGCTGCGCTCCTGCCATTGTTGTCCTGCTACACAGTGAGAGGCTGGCATGAATTATTGAGAGATCGGGTTTAAATAAAAGATAAACCGGTTCTGTGCGTGCAGTTAAGTTTCTGTCCACTCCTTTACAGAGTCACACTGCTGGATTTGATGTCCCCATGATGAGCTCGTCCATCTCCCAGAACCTGCCACCTCATCTGCCTGATGGGTTTGATCGAAGAGCGTGGAGAGGGGCAGCCCAAGCATGAAGGTGGCCAAGGGGACGAGTCTCCTGGGGAGAAGAAGGAGCCGCAGCAGAGAAGCAGGCAACCCGAGTGTCCCTCCTGGCAAGTGTCTTTCTCATCTCAAACCGTTCCTCGCAAGGGGCGAGCTGCCACAGGGGGTGTTGCTTGCGGGGAGCAATTGGTGCACCGGGAGGATGGGATGGGAGGGATGCTGCCAGGTCCCAAGGATGGGCAGCGGGGATGGTGCTGGGGACTGGCAGTGGGTGCATGCGTTGGGAATCTGATAGTGTAAAGGGTCCTTCATTAGAGTCCTGCAGTAAAACCTCCTCCTAGGGAGATGTCTCATGGGACTGCGCTGAGAGCCAACATATCCAGACCATCTACGTGGATGTGAGGATAAAGGGCACCCTGGATTTGAGCCGGCCATGGGTCTAAACCAGCCAAACACTCCTTTTTTTTTTAATTGTCTCTCAGCTGGGAAGTCCAAATGGATTTTTGGAAGCCTGGTAGTCTGGGAAATTGATTTTTTTTTTTTTCTTCACCGTTTTGAAAAATGGCTTGACTCACAGTTGCATGAGGCTGTGGGGATTCACAGCAAACCATCTGTTTCAGCTGTTAGCAGTCATTAATTTTTTTCACATTTTTTGCTACTTTTGAGATACTCTGGGAAAAAAAAATATGTTCTTGATGGCATTGGAGGACTTCAAAGTTGCTTACATATTTTTTTTTCTTGGAGAAACAATATACAGTGGATGCAGTTGTTATAAAAGAAGTCCATTTTATTGGATTTTCTAAAGGGGGAATATGTCTCCTGTGGACAAGCAGGAGGACACAACGTACTCTTTATCTCCTTTCCACCATGTATTTGGCTAATGCCTGCCTTGCTACTGTACTGTGATACATCTACTAAGGAGTTTTTTCCTGGGTTAACTCTAATGCAGGGAAGCTTTCATTTAAAAAAATATAGTGAGATTTTCTTTTGAGCCGCTCTGTTTCTGGAGCGAAGTACTTGGTGATTAAATCAGCCTTATTGTCTCCAGTTATTCTACCCAGAAACTGGAAAATTACTCAACTCCTTGACAGGTGTTCACAGCTGACGGCTCAGATTTGTGGATCGAGGGCTGGGGCATATGGCAAGATAAATAATAGAACAAACTAATCCTATTGACACTGTCCACCCTCCAGCCTGCGCACATTTATCCTCGTGCCTTGCTCTTGCCGTGCGACAGCTGATTCCCCGAGCCAGCTCCTCTCAGAGGTGCTGCTCCCAAGCCACAGACTGATGCGTTGGGCTCATCGGTCTTTGAGCAAGGTGTTGTAGTGCTGGTTTTGCACTCACCTCGTCCTGATGGGCAGGTGTCCACCTTGGGTTTGCTCCTCATCTGCGTCGTGAGTTTGTTCAGCTGGTGCTTGTGATGGCACACAAGCTCAAGCTTCGACAGGGGAGGTTTAGGCTTGACATTAGGAAGAAGTTCTTTACTGAGAGGGTGATTGGCCATTGGAATGCGCTGCCCGGGGAGGTGGTGGAGTCACCGTTCCTGCAGGTGTTTAAGGAGAGATTGGATGAGGCACTTAGTGCCGTGGTTTAGATGATGCGTGGTTGTCGGTGTTGGGTCATAGGCTGGACTCGATGATCTCAAAGGTCTTTTCCGGCCTTGTGATACTGTGATGCTGTGATCTTGCTGGGGTTTGCCCAGGAGCCACACTGGTGGTTTCCCTGTTGCTCGTGTAGGACTTTAGATGCAGGAGAAGAGCTTCGTTGAGTTCAAGGGATGCTGGGAAAAGGCAAAGTCTGGAAACATGAGGGAGGGTTCAGTATCTTGCATGGAAATGTGTGATGGGGAGATGGTGGCGGCTCCTCCAAGGAAGCAAACGTGAAGCTGTGGCCTGGTAACGGGCAGAGCAAAAAGCTCTGCACAGGGTTTATAGTTGTGGTTTGGGTCGTGCAACTCTGAAAGGAAATGCTGGTCATAAAACATGAGCCACACTCCTCCAAACCTACTCTTGACTCTTATGATGGGGGGAGACTGCACGAGAAGCTGAGTATATCGGACCTGTCCGTAACACCTGGGTGAGGGGACAGCCAGGGAGCCGTGGAGTATTTCCAGCTGTCCCTTAGCACTGCAGCTTTCAGCAAAATTACAAATGTGTCCTGGAAAATGCTCCTTCGAGCCGGCCAAAGACATTTTATCGTTTCTGGGCATGGGAGCTTGTTCTGCGCTTGGCAGCCGGTGTGGAACCATGCCACAACCAAACCCATAGTGTGCCACTGCGGAGCAAGCTGGCACCAGCGGACACCGCAGAGATAGTGGCTCCTCCTGTCCTGCTGCCTGCTTTGGGGTGGCATGTGCTCATAAACCCCAAAAATCAATATAGTGCAAAGCAAAGAGTCCATAGGACGTGCCCGGAGAGCTCAGCATCCCCTCTATTTGCTCCTGCATCCATTTTCAGGCATGGCCAGGGGCCACCTCTTGTCCTTTGCGTGTGGAGGAGCAGGATGTGTCCCATCCCTCCATCTCTCACTCTCATTTCCGAGCGAGACGTGTGCCCTGAGTAATCTGGGGCAGCCAGAGCGCGGCCGTGCCTGCTGCAGACTCGCCAGGGGAAGGTGGAGGAATGCACATCTGGAGGCTGGGAGACGATCGGTGCCTCTGTGGTTTTCATTTAGAGACCTTTCTGTTGTTGATTGACTTAATTAAAATTTTTTAAAAAACGAGAAGCAGACAGGATTGGACTTTATTTTTTTAATGAAATGCTTTGCTTGGAGGGCTCCAGAGCCAATTTTCATTTTGAAATTTCCTTTAATTTTATTTTTAAAGTTCTCCTAAAAAAATTTGAGCTGCGAACTGAAATGAAGTGTTAGACTTTGTAAACCAAATGCAACACAACCTTAAATCTATTAACCAGCTCAAAAAGTATCTTCTGTTTTGCAAAAAGTCAATTTTCTGGGAAAAAATATTTCATTTATTTTTCAAGCAAAACATTGCTTTTAAAAAATTGACTGAATTCACCATGGTACCTAAAATATGTCTCATTTTTTGCCCTGGCATGGAGAAATGTGGGTTGATGCTTGGCTGTGAGATGCTCCTCCTTCTTTGCCCTACCTGCTTGAAAGCCTACAGAGGTTTTTTGGGGCATGGCTTAAGATTTACAGATTTGATGAAGAAAGATGATTAGGGATCCCTCGCCCCCCAGCTTTGCTCTTTATGCACCAACACGTGTCTGCTTCCTCTTGCAGCCATCCTCCTCCTCCTTCTGTCAGGTCAGACTTTGGTGTGTACCTGAGAGACCCCACTTGTGGCACAGGGCACAGCCCTTCTCAGCGTGCCTGAAAATCACTGCCCAGATCCCAAGTGAGATGTAGAAGTTTAAAAAAATAAATAAAAGGAAGAAAAGCTCTCCCTGTCAGGAAATTTGCCTATTAACACCTCGCACACAAAAGTCTCAATGAAGCTTTTCCCCTCTGAACCAGCTAAAATGTCTCTCACTGATGGGAAGTCTAAAAATAAGCATGTTCTCCACAAACAGCTTAAAGATGTTGAAAATGAAAAGCAACAAAGGATGTAGAATGTATGAGTCACTAAATTGCAGGGCTATCTTTCTAAGAGCAAAACAAAACAAAAAAGAAACCCAACCACCAACCCAAACCCTCCCTGTTGATATTCATTGTGAGTTTTCTGGGTTTGGTTTGGGGCTGTTTGCCCCGCGGTGCCTGCGCGGGCATTCGTCTTATTTTTGTGGGCTAGCAAAGGGTTGAAACCTCATCCATTTTTATTACTCAGTGTGCCAGAGCTGCTCTTTATAAATAATCAGAGTAAAACCAGTCTGCTCAATGGTGTGAATGGGAGGTGTTTTTATCTCACACGTGGGCATTGCTGTTGGTTTGGACCCTTCCCTGAGCTCGCTGCATGTCAGGTTTTCTTGCGGGGAAGAGCACAAGCGTGCCTTCATCTTGACAGCGTGTTCTTCTGGTCCCAGCCAAGCTACAAGTGTTTGGCCTCTCAGTTGGGAGTGAGCAGATTTTTGTGGGTGTGATCGCATTTGTCTATAGCCTTAGATTGTTGAGATAACTTAATTAAAACGAGTTCTCGGGTTAGGGTATTTTTTTCCCCTCCCTGAAGGTGTCATTTTGTGATGAGCTCCACTAGGGTGGACTGTGTTGCAGAACTGAAGTTTCTTCAGCATTTGCAGATGAGCTTGAATCAAAATCTTGGCGTTTGAGGCAGGAGGAAAGGGGATGGACTGGTGCCAAACCTATGCCTACGTCTGATGTTTGCAGCCAGCCCCAATCTCTCTAATAGGCTGAAGTGAAACCTTGGATCCAAGCAGATGGTGGGGCTGGAGATGTGAATCTGCCAGCCCTGCTGTGGCCCAGAGCTGCTGTCTGTGTGTGCAACGCTCTTAACAGGGGTTGAAGGAGCTGGAGGCTGCCTCTTTCTACCCATCATCCTCATCATCTTCATCCATCCTCTTCCTGGCTGTGGCAGTGGGATGTAGGGCAGCAGCACCGGGCCAGGCTGCGTGAGAGCCCTTCGCTGAGCCCGTTGCGGTACCTGGCTGGCTCGCTCCCAGCCCAGATAACCCATTGATCAATAAATCAGTTGCCTGAGTTGGCAGGTACAATAAAGGCTGTGCACAATGATCATAAATCCTGGAGTGGAGCTCTCTCAGCAACGATTTAATCTGGATGCTTAGTTCTGAAATGCGCTAATTAAACTTCAGAATAAAGCATCCAGCGTGAAAGCGAGAGGAATAAAAACTAAAAATTAAAGTTTCTCCTGGAATAATTAACCATCATTAAAACATGAAAATCCAGGCTAGGGAGCAATTGCAGGCTTTCCACAAAGTGTTCCATCAGAAATAATGGGATGAAATTAGGCAACACAAAAATGTAGGCTGAAAGTTGAAAAACTTATCCCACGCGTGAGAGGCATTAGACCATGAAATGTTACTGAACTCTCCCCAGGGAGCGGTTAAACCTGTATTTCTTAGGACTTTTAAAATTGGACTGGACAGAACCCCCCTCCCCAATACAGTGGGGAATAATTACAGACCTCCTGACTTCAACGGGCCTTACGGATCTTTGAGTTCCAATTGCAGTTGGACATGCCTAACCGAACAAAACTATTTAACAGAGGACTTTCTTATCAGAAGGACCTGTAAGTTTGACCCTTACATCTAGATATTACGTAGGATATTTCTAAGACAACAGCCTCTTCTAAAATCATGCACTGGCTTGCCCTGCCTCCCCTTGGACACCGCATTTATTGCTGCCATATTTATCGCTTGCTCACCCGATGCTTTGGCCACCGCTGTCCTTGGTCTCAAAAAAGGCACCTGAAATGAAACAGAGACCTCGCTGTGCCCACGTGGCCGTGGGTTTGCTGAGCATCCCCCTGCGAGCTGGGTGGTATCCAAATGTGATCAGTCTGACTGGTGTGCAACAGCCTGATAGCAAATTACATCAAGCGAAATCCACTTGTTATTAGAATGACAGCTCAACGCTGACGGTGACAACTATCGCCGGTCCCCACCAGGCAGCCGGGCAGGTCGCTGACAGCCGCCTTCCCTGCCTTGCGTAATTTTTCAGCGCGTTACTTTGTCACATTAGTATTATATTGTCTCTCTCCATATCATTTTCAGTTGCATAATGCAAATGTGGCGGCGCTCATTTCCAAGGTAGCCCTCTCCTTTCGGAAAGCGCGCCCTCCCATCACCACCCCCAGCCCAGCCCGGCCCCAGGAGCTGCTTTGCTCCCAAAGATATCTGGGTTAAAACAGAGGGTGTGCAACGAACAGCTCTGTATTTTAATAAAATAAGAAAATAAAAAAAAGGGGCACTGGTTGGTCTTATTTACACAGACACAAGTCTGGAGATATTCTGGATATATTTAGGGATTAATGAGAACTTGGTCCTTTAACAATTTTTAATAATAAATATAGGAGCCTAATGGATTTTCCAGCTACTGTTTTTCAGCCATGAAAGTTGGAACCTTTTTGGCTAATCTCTTCCAGAGCTGAAGGAAAGGAAATCAGCTAAAGGCAGGGAATAATATTCTGCAAATGAGGGGGTTTGCCCCCACTTTATTCGTGTAACCAGTCCAGATGAAGCCGAGGGAGTCACAGGTGAAAGTTTCCTTACGCAGCAAGAAAAAAAGAAGTGAAAAGGATGTGAAGAGATTGATTTGAGTTTCACCCTGCTGAAACAGCATTCAATTCCATCATTCATCTTCCCCTGATGGTGCCGGGGGCCGTGTTGCTGGAGTGGGAATTATCTTCTCAGTGGATGCAGGAAGGCAAATGAATTAATAAAACCAGTAAAATAGCAGGATTTTGCCAGGCCTGCAAGCACTTGATGGTTTATAAGGTACTTGGACCAAGACTGAATTCCTGCACCTCCATCCAGGCCTGAGACCTGGTGAGCAGGCTGTGTGCTGGGCAACGGGCAGAAGGAGGCAGAAATGCCATGGCTGGGCAGGACCGCTCAGCTGGTGATGTAGGAAGGGTTTGATGTTAATGGAGATGGGATTTCTAATTTGCATAGGGAACAGAGAAAGCAAAAATTCCTCTGCTCGTGTTTCCTGAGCTGGTGATCGCGCTCCTTCTGATGGTAGGATCCCAGCGTGGGGAGTGGGGATGACCCACGAGGCTGAAAGGAAAGAGCGAGGAAGGATTTTATATCAGAAAAAGACGGCACAGGCAGGATGTGGTCTAAACACCTTTGAGACATAAAATCAACACTTATTCGGAAGGCTTTGCTCAGTGCTTATGCTATTGTGGGATTGTTGCTGGAGATGCCAGGTGGGTCTCCAGGCTGTTTTCCAGACCCAGTTAAGATAGTTTTAATTGAGTGTGGGGTTCCCCTTAGAGATGTCTGCAGTCAGCTGCTCTCACCATCAAAACATCCCTCTGTGTGTATTTAGCCTAAACTGGTTTGCTAAATTTCACCCCACTGGAAGTGTTCTGGTCCAGCTTTCCCCAAAGTAGGGCTTTTTCTGTGGGTTTCGACATCAGGCGGTGATCCAAGGGACACGTGCTTCTGTTGCAAGCAGAAAGGGAAGCAAGCAGAAAGACAAGCAAGCTCCAATGAGCTCCAGCAACCCACTGACGGTGACTACAGTAATGAAAGGTGTCTTCTGGCTGATCTGTGGTGGTAGCTTTAGCTCAGCTGAGAAGCTTAAGGAGATGCTCAGCAAGGTGGGAGAAAGCACATTCCTTCAAGAACTTGCTCCTTCACTCTGGAGAAGTCAGGAACCCTCCCAAGCTGCCACCATGCAGTGGTTTGGAGCGACCTGCTCTGATCCTCTGCCTCCCTCTGTATCAAACAGAGGGTGACACAGGCTGGCTGGGCTGGGACACTGGGTTCAAGGGAGAAATACACCTTGGTGTACAGGTTGAGACACTGATTTCATGGAGATGCACACCTTGGTGCATGAGATGTGATGCTGGATTCGGGGAGATGCACACCTTGGTGCATGGGCTGGGACACTGGGTTCAGGGAGATGCACACCTTGGTGCATGAGATGTGATGCTGGATTCATGGAGATGCACACCTTGGTGCATGAACTGGGACACTGGGATCAAGGGGAGGTGCACCCCTTGGTGCATGGGATGCGATGCTGGATTTGGGGAGATGCACACCTTGGTGCATGGGCTGGGACACTGGGTTTAGGGAGATGCACACCTTGGTGCATGGGATGCGATGCTGGATTTGGGGAGGTGCACACCTTAGTGCATGGACTGGGACACTGGGATCAAGGGGAGATGCACACCTTGGTGCATGGGCTGGGACACTGGGATCAAGGGGAGATGCACACCTTGGTGCATGGGATGCGATGCTGGATTTGGGGAGATGCACACCTTGGTGCATGGACTGGGACACTGGGATCAAGGGGAGGTTCACCCCTTGGTGCATGGGATGCGATGCTGGATTCATGGAGATGCACACCTTGGTGCATGGGCTGGGACACTGGGTTCAAGGAGGTGCACACCTTGGTGCACACAGGAGCACAGGAGACACGTGTGGACACAGTTCCTTCTCCTCCATTGCTGTGTCTATGAAAGGACCAGGCAGCCCAACCCCCCCTCCACGCTAAAAAGAGACCTGGAGAGCTTTTGAGCAGCCAACTTTTAAGCGACTCAGCCCCACCTTAGGCTGAGGGGTGTTCTCGTGGTTGGATTGCTGATTACTTACAGATCTTTTCCAGCCTCATCGACTCTCCGATTCCTTTCAGGTGGTGGACTCTCTGGGGTTGTGCTCTTTCCCAGCCGCCTTCGGGAGGGAGGGGAGCGGGCGGAGGATGGAGCAGCCGGCGGGTGGTCCCTCTTCGCCTGCGCGCAGCATCCCTCGAGGTCTGGAGGAGGATGAGGATGAGGAGGGGGCGGCTGGGGAGGAGGATGAGGATGAGGAGGGGGCGGCTGGCACGGAGCTGCCGGCGAGGAAGGGGTTAGCGGGTGCCTTGCCGCAAGGTGGGCTGCGGCGAGGGGGGGGGGAGGGGAGGGGTGTGTGGGGCTGTTCCTTGCCGCTCCGCGGTGCTCCTCAGCCTTCGTTTCATTTCGGTTTCAGTTTATTTCCTCGGCTGTTTTATTATTATTCTTATTTTTCACTCCGCCATCCTCACCGCCCAGATCGCTCTCTGCCTCCTCCCTCCATCCTCCTTGGAATAACTCAGCCAGGAGGGAGGAGGGAGGGGGGGGAGAGGAGGCGAGCGAACCTGTGGCAGAGGAGCAGGCTGGTGGAAAGGTGAGTGGAGAAGGGGATGGAGAGCGTGGAGAAGAATGGGGAGCGCCGGTTGCCCCCATACTCGGGTGGCCAGCCCCGCTCCCCGGGTGGGGGGCAACCGGTGCTCCAACGGAGAACCGACCTGTTGGCCAAAACTGGTGTCGATCCAGCTCTACCAGCTTGTTTAGACGGGGTGCAGTGGGGTCTGGAGATGGTTGTGGTGAGGGGTCCTGCGGGTGTGATGCTCAGCCCCTCCAACCCACTCGTGGGACCACTTGGTACCCCATCCCCTGGCTGTGTGCTTTGTTCATTGCTGGCGGTTTGTCCTCCTTCTTCGGTTGCGAGTGCGCGCACGCGTGTTTGTGGAAAGGGGCACCCAAGTTGCCATGGAGTGGTTTAACATCACTTTTGGTGCCCAGAGAGGCTTTTCTCTTAATTTCTGGGCCCTCTCCTCATTCGTAGGGTGGGTGATGTAATAACTGCTCTATCTGTGTGGTGTCCTGCTCTTGCGGAGTTAGATAAGAACGAAGATCCCAGAGTAGAGGGAGCACCCGCCATCTGTTTGGATGGATGGGTCTTAATGAATCTGTCAAAATCAACAAATGGATGTGATAGAGGGATTTGGCCCTAAACACCTCCTGATGCCACTGTCCCCAACAAAAAGGCTCCCAGAGAGAGTCCTGCTGCTCACCCAGGTGTCTGGTATTAGCCTGAATTTATCCAGCTTAGCCTTGTTTTGTTTCAGGGCTAATTTCCATCACCTGATTTAATTCATGCAATGATTGCCTCCTGATTTACCCACTTGAGCAGGAAAGGAATGCATTAAGGAAGGCTGAGCTGCTGTGCTTTGCTGGTGTCCTGAGTGTGAGCTGTTTCTCCTGTTACTCACCAGCAGCTCAGACCTTTTCCACCCACCAAGTTTTAGTGTTTTCCATGTAGCAGCTGTCTCCCCCTTCGTACGCGCCGCACCGCGTCGTGCTAGTGCACTGGGTGCTTTGCAAGCGTGTCTCGGCTCTTGGTGCCTTTGGAGTGTGTTGAAAGTCGTTGGGATACAGGTGGGCTCCGTCAGGGAACGAGAGCAGGACACGATCAGCTGTGGGAACAGCTCGCTGAGGTCTGCCTGGGCTGTGGTTGCTGGTAACTCCTCTGGAGGAGAGGTGTGTGATCCTGTCTCACGCGATGTGCTTGCTGGACTCCAAGAAGATCTCCTCATTGCCCGGGAAATCGAATTTCCCCGTTGTTCAGCTGTAAAATAGCTGTACAAGGCTTTGATTGGCAAAGGACTGGATCACCCAGGTTGCTTACATCACGTAGGCAGCTGCCACCGAAATGACACACTTGATTGAAGGCCAAAAGAACCATATACGTAACTGCCTGTGATTAAGCTCCATATGATGCCTCAGAGCAAGTAAAAACCCCTCCTTCATCTCATCTTGTTTGTAACGAGACAACCGTTGCAGGGATATCGCTTGGGTCACGTTGTGGCTTTTGGGGGATGATTTGGTTTGATTTTAGGCTTTTTTTTTTGCTTCTGGCTGTAAACTTCCATGACCTGCAACAATCTGCCGTTGCAACCTTGCGTGATGCCCCGTGAGAGCCGGGTGCTCTAGGTGTGCTGCTAGCTGGGAATACAAATTTTACCAGGTAAGAGCTTGCAATGCTGTTTTTTTAAGAAGCCGTATTCCAGCTGGCTGCTTCTGGGGAGGGAGTGGGTCTTTGCATGTGTCCCTTCCCCACTGGCGTGCATGTGTGGCAGTGCGACTCTTTATTTCTGAGAACGGTTTTGACAGGAGAAGCTTCATCTTTTCAGTTTTTGGAATTCTTGTGGGTGCTTAACTGCTCCCTCAGAACACGCACTGTACCTGTAGGTGAAGCCTCTCTGCACTGCACCTGTGGATAAATCCCTTGCCCTGGCTCCGGCAAGGCAGTTCGCGTATCTCCGGGCAGATTCCCGATCGGGCCATGAGGGATGGGGAGGGTGGTGGACCAGGGCCAAGCCCTGCACTGGGTGAAACTTCCAGGTAGCATAAGGACCACGGGGGGCTCCTTGGGGAGGGCTGTGTCCTGCAGGAGCTGGTTCTGCTGCCGTGCTCTTTGGTAGCCTGTAGACCTTATTTGGTTCTCACAGCAGCTTCCCTTAACTTTTCAGTGGGGCAGGATGAGGCCGGGGCCCGATCCTGCAGGCTGATGGATTTCATCAGTGAACAAAAGCGCTTTCCAAGCATCTCCTGCTATTGAATCCCAGGGCAAAACCTGTCTTACCAAAAGAAAAACAAACCAAACCTTAAGAGGAACTGTTTGCACAAATGTTAATTTTAACAAAACCTCCTTCCTCTTCTGCGTGGGGAGACGGGGTCGCACCTCTGTACTTGCACCCTCTCCGACTTAATTATGGTGTAGCTTTTGTCCGATCATAACATGCTTGAGGCTTATGCTGGTGCCGCTAATGCCTGCCGTGTAGCGATACATGGCTATGTGTGTATAAATATAGATGGATACATAAACAACATTTTCGTGGCCACTTCTCCAGGCTTTCCTTCAACAGCCTAAATCCCAGCCCAGTCTCGGTACGTTTAAATGGCTGGTCCCATGCACCTCACACAGCCTCCAGCAAACCCTCCTCTGTAAGTTACGATGCAATGCAAGTCCTCTCATTTTATTTTTCTTTAAACGACCTAATTTCTAAGCAAAATCATTGCTTGACCAGGAGTGAGATGACAGTACTATGCATGCTTTATCTCCCAGAGTTATGATAAACTGAACAAAATACCCATGGAGAAACTACTTGTATTAAAAACATCATTTTAGTCGATTTGTGCACATAGAACTTTATTGATTCGGCAAGAAATATAGCAGTGAATCTATTAAGAGACGTAAAATGAAGCAGGTAAAGCCTTTTCAGAATATGATGGGAATGTAGAATGGGTTTTGAGAATGTTCATTTTAGCGAGGGGGATTGCTAAAGTAAACCAAAATGATTTTTTATGAGTCCTGTAAACAATACCGAGTCAGTTTTATTCAGTTTTATACAGTCCACAGCTGAAGATATATGAGTTATCTCGGCTCCTAACTGAGAACTGATATGTACGGAGAAGCTCTGAGAGACTGGGTAGTCTTTAACTGTATTTTTAACCTGTGAATATGGTTAGTGATAAAAGTGTAAGCAAGAAACTAAAGTAAATACTGGATATTATGCAGTGGTACTTGGGCTATCATGAAAAGAGGGCAGTCGAAACAAACTGTTCGATAGGTCTGCTTATAATTAAATGCAGTCTACTTCGATAAAAGCAGTAAAATGTGAAAATGTTTCTCAGAATAGAGACAATAAGCACTGTTAATTAAAGCCACAGTGTGGATCCAGTCTGTTGAATCTGAAGTCCATGGGCAGGGCGTGGAAAATGTATAGAAATTCAGTGGGTGGTTCTAAAACTGCCCACTCATTCCTTGAACTTCGTATGTGCTTGTGGAGGCTTACTGGGCATAATCGTGTGTGTGTGTTTTTACAGCACGATAAAAGAAAACCTTAAACATCTGCACTGCACGCTGTCATTAAATCTGTTGATAGATGAAGCTTTCTAGCAGCATGTACCTCCCTTTTTTTCTCACATTATTGAGCCATTTAGCCTGGGTCAAGGTTTTGGATCTACATCATTCACTGCCTATCGCTATATCTCTCTGTGTTGGCATCTCAGCGGCTTTGGTGGGTACCTCCTGGGGTGCAGGCGTTGCGAAGCGGGATGCTGAGGCGTGGTGGCTGGTTTTGTCTGTAACCCCTCAGCAGTGAGTTGATGTCCAGCAGCACTGGAGAGGGTTTGGTGGAGGTGCTGGTTTGGGGCACTCCGAGACATCAGTTTCTTAGGGACAGGGTTTAGTAGGGAGACAGGCACAGTTGGACTCGATGATCTCAGAGGTCTCTTCCGACCTTCTGATTCTATGATCCCTTTTCCTTACCATCCTGTATTTCCATCATCATGCTGCGTGTTTGTTGTAGTTCTTCCCCTGATATCTGCAGGATGGTTTTGGACATTTATAAATGCAGCGAGGCTCAAAATCTGGCTGCTTTGCCTTTAAAACAGGGTGTAAGCAGTTATTAGGTTTGTCTGTGGTCACTTAGTGTGCTGGAGGACACTTGCGTGGGATGACACGGGTGACAGCGCAGCAGGCACGTGTTTGTAGGGAAAGCGTCTGCGTGCAAAGAGTTTCCTTGGAATCTTTTTTTTTCCTTGATGCCGGCATGTTAAATAATAACGTGAGTGAGCCTGGGAAGCTGGAAGCTTGTTCAGTCGAGGCAATGGCTACCACTGATATCCTGTACAAACTCCAGTTGGCTTGATTCCTCCCTAACCTAGATGCCCTTTGCGTTTGTGCTCGCCTCCTGCCAGGGGCCTGATTCTGCAAAGAGGTCAGTAGGGCTGAAGTTAATGAGTTGCGGCGAGCCTGTGCCTGCGCCGGGATTGATCCACGTTAATGAGGTTTTCTTCTTTCTCCTCTATTTGCAGGACCATAGCTGTTTGCATAGGTAGGTGATCATTTTGAAGGGTTACCCAATCCTGCAAAGCCGTAGGCAAACAGCTAAGTAAACAGCCTGTTGGCTTGGATGAGCACTGTTGATGCTCGCAACCTGTCCCAGTGAAGGTAACTGGAGTTTTGCCATTGCCTCCCATGATTGTTGCGTTTCTCCTGCTAATTGCCAAGCTTCTCAAAAGGTTTGGGGAAATGTCTAGAGGCCACCAAAGATGCCACAAAAATGTATTCTTTGAGCTATATTTATATATCCGCCCTTGCTCTTAGATACTCTGCTTTGACCCCTTTTAGAAACTTTAAATTTGAGAACAATTGCATCTGTACACTATTTTTTTCTGCCTATTGGTGACCTCCGCCAGGGCAGTGATTCCCCATGGAGAGCTGTTGGCTCACCAACTATTATGCAAATTAGCTTCCAAATAGCTGATCGTCCCTGCCAGGTATTAAAGTTGGGAACAGCCAACCCAAAAGCAAATCTCAGGGAAAACAAGAAAATGAAGTCTCCGTAACTGTTTTCAATTATTCGGTCTCGCTGGATCTCCTTACGTTTCAAGAAGAAACACGCAAATCTCTCTGGGTCTAGTTTGTTTACAGAGTGCTCGTGGATTTAAAATACAGCCAGCATCAGATTTCTGTTGTACATTTCCTTCAAATAAATACTGAAATAAAAATAAGGATGCTGTAATTTGTGCCACCCCAAGAGCTAAATACTGCGCTCCAGCAGGAAATGATCATTTTGGTTTCTTGGAACAGCTTTACTATAATCTTCCAAAGACCAGTAGCTCACAAAGGAAGAAGCGCAGACTTTCTTAAGGCAGCTCGGCTCTCTCTGATAGGATCTGGTTTCTTGTGAATTAAGGTTTTGGATGATGAGGCGCTCCGCCGTGTGCTCAGATCCTGGTGATTCCAGGGCGTGCTTCAGCATTTCACGTTGGCAGAGCTCCAGAGGGTACCCCTGGGTCCATTCCGCCGACCACTGTGCTTGTAGAGAGGGCATTGCAGGTTTGGTATCTACCTATTTTCTCTTTTCGTAAGCAACTAAATAGCATTGTGGTCGGTGTTAAACAGCGGCTCTGGGTGGACAGTGCACCATCAGATGGATGTCCTGGCCGCCTCCTGTAGTAGAGCTGCAAATCCTATGTGCCTAAAAGTAGCTGATAATTCCAGGTTTCTGCATGGATTGGTGCCATGAGCACAAGTCTCTTAACCCTTTGTCACCATTGCCTGTTCCTGGCTTAATAATAGTTAATAATGACCAGCCTGGTGATTCTGGAAACTTCTGGTTAGGGCAGGTCTTCCTTGGGTCGGTTGACTCTCTCCCAGAAAGCAAACCAGGATGCTCTGTGAAGTCTGGAACCTCTTTTAAAGCCGGGCCATAGTATGTGCATGACGACGCTTTCCTGAGCAAAGTAATAGCCCTGAATATTTGCAGTGGGGAAATGCTCGGAGTGTATCTTGATTTGGCTCTAGCACTATGATCCACCTCAATTTATATGAAAATTATTCCAGTGTTGTGGTTGCCCTTGCCTCTTTAATTACCATCTGGCTTATTTATATATGCTGATGGCTCCAGTCCTCATAGCTGCTAGGAAACTTTCTGTAGGGAACATCGGCTATTGCTTTTAAAAAATAATCCTCATCAGATGTCCAAAAGCTTCCTTTAAAGAAGAGGCCTGGCATAAGTCATATTGATTGGGAGTAATTAATTGTCCCGTTAAAAACCCTAAATGTTTTGGCATTTCATTAATAATACATAATCAACCAACGGACTATTTGTAGTTTGTCACTTTGTTAAATCCGCTGTAGATTGTCATTATTGATGTATTTCGTGTTTATATTTATTCATCTGTGACGCACTCTGTATGAATAATCCATTGTATATTGTTTTCTTAAATAGGAGGCTTGCTCAGTGTGCTGGGGGTGCCAGGAATCGCGGCTAATAATGTCTTTGTGTCTGATTTCTGCCTGTGAAGTGAAGGCAACTGGACACGAGTAAATGAACGGAAGCATGCTCAGAAAACTGTCCTCAAGGCACTCTTGATAAGCAAACACTCAACAGTTGTGAGTGGAGGAGGAAGTGGTTAAATAGAACAGGGAAACCTGTTGGAGATGGATCCCAGGAGGCTAAAGATGCACAAGTGACATTTCCTTGCTGTTTTGACGCTCTCTTAATCCCAGCTAAAAGCTCCACGATACTTCTTCCTTGCTGCCAACAAGGACCTCGTTACCCTATGCTGCCGTTTAGTCCTGTTTTACCTTACTGTGTTCTTCCACTTGGGGGGGAAAAAAAGAGCTAAATATGCCAGAAAAAAGAGAAATCTGGTATTTTTGTATTTGAACAGCAAAGACTGTTGAGAGGGTTGGTGCGATAGTCTGAGCAGATGTGGCTGATGGTACAAAGCCTTTCTTGCAGCACTGACCCGCGATGTGTGCTCGCTGTTGGCTTTGTCCATACTCCCACAGCCGATAGCCATGGGGAGGGCAGGAGGAGCCCCCACAGTGGGCCAGCAGGTGAGGAAAAGGGAATCCTTGAGCGTAGACACGGGGTAGTCGTTGCTTCCCTCGGCAGTATTAGCTGGACAATTTTTATAGGGACAAACGATATGAAGATGAGGTGGAAGGCACCTCGGCCAGTGCCGAGCGAGCTGGCAGCTCCATCAACTGCACGTGTTCTCCGCACTGGTGCTGCTCAGCCCCTTGGGGTGTCTTCACAGACTCTTGGTTTTTAAGACCCAGGAGAAGTGTTAGAGCATCTAATCTGGAAAACAATAAATCACAAGCCATTAGATTTCACCCCGTTAGCTCCAATAGAGAGCTCAGTTTCTTGTGCATGGCTGATGCAGCTGCCTTACTGGAAGACACGCTCTTGTTGATCCCTTTCACCATTGAAAACTCTTTCTTTGTTTCCAGTTCGCATGTTTGTAGCCTTCAGCTCCCCACCTTGAAAGCCTTTAGAGCTTTTTAGTAGCTTGCATTGTTTTCCTCTCCATGAGCTCTTACCGTGTCCTCAAACAATCTTTTCTTGGACGCCCCTGGACGATGCACACCATGGGTCCTGTTGTCTTGTGGAGGAGCTGAACCCACAGAAGGGCTGGTACGTGCACGTTGCAGCCTCCTCAGGGATAAAAACTCCGTTTCCAAGCTGGTTTTATCTTGTTTCCAGGTAAATTATCAGAAGGGGAAGAGAGGAAGGTTCTGAGATTTTTTTTTTTTGTTGTGTTGTTTTGCTGTTTAATATCAGCTCAGGCTCTTTCAAAGACAGCTGTGGTTTATATGAATATAGAATTTTTTTACTCAGCCTGGCTCAACTCTACCCCTTCAGCAAGAGGCATGAAGTGGCTCAGTAGCAGAAAGCGGGAGAGGGCAACAAAAAAAAGCTTGGGATTGCTGGCTGCAAAAGGTGAGGATGGGTCTGGAGGCTAAGAGGAGCTTGTGTGAATGGATGAAATGCTGGCGAGTTGGTTGTGGTGGTTCTTTAATCTTGCAGGTTTAAGCCTGTTTGGGAACGGAAAGGGGTGTTTATCCCCTTAGCATGTGATGTTCTTGCCCTGGAGATCCAGCGCTATCAGGTCATTGCAGTCCTGTCCTCCCAGCAGTTTAAGCTGAGGATCAACCTAGGCTGTAGTTAAAAAATAACTAACAACAACTATGGTTTAAATTTGTCCCACCGTGTTCTCACATGTGAGAACGCAGAGAGAAATGTGTATATTTTATACTTGACCTGGCATCCGCTGCTCCTCCTTTCTGCCACACGGCATTCAAAGGCAGCTGTGAAGCTTCAGTTCTTTAGCAATGTGATGTCTTCTGAAGTGACCTTCCTCTTCTTTTTAATTTCAAATTTTCTGCAGAAGGTGGAGAAAACAAAAAGCCAGCACAAAAACATCTGAAGTGTCTATTGCTTTGTAGTTCTTGAACCTGGAAGTTTGTTGCTCATGAAGTGCCTCTGTGGCTCTACATCCATTAGGCTTGTCACTCAGACCTTCTTTTCTGCATTTCAGAGGACTTCCTTCCCAGTTACACACTTCATTGCTGAAAATGGTCTAAGGTTTGCAAAGTCCTTTTACCTATTGATCACCACGGGGAACTTTATTGCTTGTATCCCAGCCCAGTGCGGGGCAGCAGGATTTCTGTTTTCTCGCTTATTGTGTGAAATAGGGGAATATTTTCATAGAATCGTACAATGGTTTGGATTGCAAGGGACCTTAAAGCCCATCCAGTTCTGAAAGCCCATCCAGTTCCAAAGGCCCATCCAGTTCCAAACCCCCTGCCACAGGCAGGAACACCTTCTGCTGGATCACATTGCTCCAAGCCCCATCCAACCTGGCCTTGAACACCTCCAGGGATGGGGCAGCCACCGCTGCTCTGGCCAACCTGGGCCAGGGCCTCCCCACCCTCACAGCAAAACATTTCTTCCTAAGATCTCATCTCAGTCTCCCCTCTTGCAGCTCAAAACCGTTCCCCCTCATCCTGTCTCTGCACTCCCTGATCCAGAGCCCCTCCCCAGCTTCCCTGGAGCCCCTTTCAGTACTGGAGGCTGCTCTAAGGGCTCCCCAGAGCCTTCTCTTCTCCAGGCTGAACAACCCCAGCTCTCCCAGCCTGGCCTCGTACAGGAGGTGCTCCAGCCTTCTCATTGCCTTCACGGCCTCTTCTGGACCCGCTCCAGCAGATCCATGCCCTTCCTGTTCTGAGGACTCCCGACCTGAAACCAGGACTCCAGGTGAGGTCTCACGAGAGCAGAGTAGAGGGGCAGAACCACCTTCCTTGCTCTAATGGTATTTTCTTAGTCCTATGCCAATAAATAATCATGCCGTGTGTCCTCGTTCTTACCACACCGTACATGTGGGTATGGGGGGGTCAGGGTTGAAAGTGGACTTTCAGGGCCAGTTTTAGTCCGTACCTCTATCACCACCAGCAAATACACAGTGAATCTTACGTGTGTGTGTGTGCTCTTTGGATTAAGGTCTCGTGTTTGCAGTACATAGATGCTTGTAGACGCAATGAAATTAATCTGGATGTATTAACTCACTGAAAATGTCACGTAGTAAAGTGTGTGAATGGTGATTCTGGTTCTGACAAGCAGCCCTGCTCCCAGAAAGTGAGAGTACTCTGATTTTTCCAGAAGGAAAAGGAAGCTTTAGGGCCCACTTCCACTCACAGCCCAATGACTTTGCCTTACAGTCCGAGGAAATCTGCCTTCCGAAAATGGTCCAGTGTGTTTACTGCTCTGTGCAGGCTGCAGTTGGGAGGCTTTTGTCTGTCTTTTCCTGCAGTAGATCTGTTTATATATAGCCCAAATGTGCCTTTCCGTGTGTTTTGGGGGATTTGGCTTTATTGGTGTCAATAGTCAGAAAATGCAAACTTCCTCAAAGATTTTCCTCCCTGGGAGGATCTATTTTAGGGCTTTCTCTTAAGGCTCCCTGTGCACCAGACCTTATATTTCTCAATCCCAAGGCACGCTTTGAAGACCCACTTGTATTGATTTTGTAGCTACAGAAAGCGCCATCTGCCTGAGTGCGCTTCCCTTCCTGTGTCTCTCTACACACCTGAGTTGAGACTGATTAAACAAGACTTCTGCATTTTATTGCAGCCGCTTAAATTCTCGCACCTCGTTAACAGAGCTCTGGATGTGCTGCCCTTCCCCACATCCGCAGAGCTCTTCCCTGTGCCAAAGGGACACTCTTTGGGCCCTTCAGACTCTCCTCTGGTACCCTGGGCTCATATTGCATTTGAGGTGCCAATTTTTTTTTGCATTAAATAAATAACTAACTAAATAAAAATCTGTTGTTTGCAAGAGTGAATGCAGATGATAAGGGGCAAAGTGACTTTAGTGCTCTTCCTAGCAGAAGGATTTTGCCAACGCCACGTGCCTGCAGCAAAATGCTTGTCTTCCCACAACTATCTTGGCTGCAAATAAAAACATGGAGATTTAGTCCAGCTCAGTCACTCCTGTGCCAGAAAGCACGGGCTAAGCACGACCCTCAGCTGTCACTGCCTCCTTGGGACAGAGGGAAGGGACTTTCACCTGGGCAGCAAGGAAAGGAAAATATACCAGAATAACGACAAAGACTTTTTGGAGAGTTGGTTGTGTCCCCTGTCTCGTGTGTCATGCCCAGAGCATGGAGGATCAGATTGCCCAGGAATTTCCCAGGTGACACTCGGGGCTCTGTTTGCTCTGCTGTTCCCTTTGGATCCAGCTAGTTATTACACAGCCTTCCTGGAAAGATAATGGTAATCGTTCAGCTCTGGGGAAAGCGAGATAATTTTTTCAGAAGACACTTCTCTTATTTGCCTTAGATGTTATAATCTTGCTCTGCCCAGGGAGAAGCATCTTTAACACCGTTACTTCATTTGATGAATTTTTAAAGGGTTTTAGAGTGAGCGGGGAGACTTTACAGCTACTGTTCCAGTTTCCCTACCATCTGTTTGCTTCATGGATTTTCTGTGTATTCCTGTATGGTTTTTAGCCCAGTTTCCTAAGGAAGCTAAGCTCCTGCTGTTGTAGTGCGTGTGTGTGCTTGTCCACCCGTGTTTTCCCATACTATCACCTTGAACCCCCTGTTCAACGTCAGCCAGACTTGTGGGAGAGATGGACATCTGAGGTAGACGTGGCGCCCTGGGACATGGTTTAGTAGGCACGGTGGTGTTGGACTGATGGTTGAACTTGATCTTAGAGGTCTTTTCCAACTTTAATGATTTTATCATCTCAATTTTACTATCTTTGCATATTCCCCACCAGCATCGTATCTGCCTGGTCCGTTCGATACCCGTAGGGCAGTAGCTGGGGGAGCGTTCAGCATCCAGGACAAGGACCTGTTAGCCCAGGTCCCGTACAGCCTGCTGGGCAGCCACCAGGATCCACCAAATTACAGCTGAACAGAGAAGGCAAAACCACGATACTGGCCAGGCACAACACCCAGGCAGTGCAAATGATGTTGTGTGTTGTGTTCCTGAGGCTGTAAACCCAGGATATACTCCTGAGCCTCATTTTGTGCTGCACATAGGAGAGAGGTTAGCAAGAAATGTTTTCCAAATTGGTAACTGCCAAGGGAGAGCCAGGATCAATACAAATTGATCCTGATTCCATCTCGTTGACTGATACTTACATTAAACCAGTTTAATAGTAGTGTGGATTTCCAGTTGGGTCTGCAAGGCTTTTTAAAAAACTGTTGCAAGAGCTAGTGAAGAATGCAAACTGGAGCGAGTGTAGACATGTGAGCATCATGTAACTGCCTTTTTTTCCCTGATGGCAAATTGCTTATGAACATCTTATAAATTTCACAAATGTGGTTGTGTTGAAAGGATAAGAGCGAGGCTGGCAGCACTGCTGCCGAGCGTTACGGGGGATGTAACCTGCTGGTGAGCTTGGCACAGAGACTGAAACCTTGGCAAGGTACCATGGTAACGTTTCCATACACATGTTTATGGGTTCTTTGAGGGCTTTTTGGTTAAATGTCAATGTTTTCATGACATTATTCAAGGAGATTTCATTGCTCCAAAATCCCACTATGCTTTCAGTTTTCAAGTTACTCAGTGGAAAATGTGTCTGTCTCGACTGCTGGGAGGTGGAGAGCAAAACTCACTGCTAGCTGCCTGCTCAAAAGCTTGTTCTACAGCTCTGGAAAATGGGGCAAGAGCTGGGGCGTCCTCCCCGTTCCCATCCAGAGGAGGTGGGTGCACACTGCTGCAAATTTAACCTGTTGCAGTGCGCGGCTAAGGGCATCCCCGCCGTGTGGGGTGGATCCCATCCGCACTGGTTCAATTAGGGTTTGAGTTGGCCCAGGGTCTCAGCTGGCACTGGGAGGAGATGTAGCCATGGGCAAACAGAAGGTTACTGTGCTTCTAACACCGATGTTTTGGCTAAAGCCAGAATGAGCCTGGACCAATCGGGCTGTAAGAGGACAGACCCCTTGTTCCCAGACAGACATCAGGCACCTACGTATTTCCATTAAGCTTTTGACGTGTTTCAGCATTAGGGTGCTTGGCACAACGCGGTGCTTTGTCTTAGGAGCTCTCCCACAACCCATACCCTGCAAAGCCCCCCCCCCCCCCTTTTTGCCATTTTCTGCCCCTGTGCAGGCTCGGTTCTGCCAGCTGCAAAATACCGAGCGCTCCTGAAGCGCAGCTGCACATCCCTGTTGGACATCTGGCGCTGGAGCTGCTGCTGGTCTGGTTTTGAGCATCTCTTGTTGAAACTGGAGGCAGGCTGCTGAGGGCTGCTGAATTCCAGCAGCTCGGCAGGGTTTCTGATGAATAATATTGCATTTTTTTAAAAAAACCCAATACATCTAGGCAGTAGAATTAAATCTAGGATTTCTCACTCTGGGGTGTGATGGGTCTCGCCCCTGTACTAAAACACATTATAGGATCCCAGGTGGAAGCTGATTTTAAGCACTTCAGCCCTCAGGAGAGATGCGTTGTCTTTTATTTAATGGTCATAGAAGCAAAGGCACAGAAAGTGATTTGAGAAATGCTTTAGTGCACCTGAATGCGTGGCTTGCAGTTACTCCGACTCTGGGTGAGCTCAGGGAGTGGCAGCATCAACCCCCATGGGCTCATCGCATGCTGCATCTGCAGCGCCAGCTCAGCCCGCAGCTCCGCCTGGGCCGTGGCAGGTCTTGGATTTAAACCTCTCTTTAATTTGGTAGGGTTTTGCAAATCAGTGTAATCGCTTTTCCGTCGGGCGTGCGATTATTGAAACAAAACGTGGATCGATTGCTGTCTGAATACTTTGTGGCAGGACTGGAAATAAATGAAAAAGGTGTAAAGGGCTGCAAGTGTCTCCCCAGCCCTGGTTGTCAGGATCTAAAGCTGTCGCAAAGCTGGCATCGCGTATGTGTCTTGTGGGTAGGTAAAATTCCTCTCTTAGTACGG
Organism: Neomorphus geoffroyi; assembly: GCA_033558235.1. Taxonomy (NCBI): domain Eukaryota; kingdom Metazoa; phylum Chordata; class Aves; order Cuculiformes; family Neomorphidae; genus Neomorphus; species Neomorphus geoffroyi. The sequence continues at coordinate 8,341,508 of JAUMJM010000018.1, forward strand.
AGCAATATGTCAAAGTGAGCAATATATCGGAATGAAACGCATTAATTGGCAAGTGCTGGGAAATTACAGATATGCTTAATGAAAAAGAAAACCTTGTTTACTGTTTCTAATGTGCTGCTGAAGAAACCGGCTCCCAAATAAAAATACTTAAAATTACGATTAGGATTTATTTACATAATTACCGCAAGAGAAATTCTAGGTACGTGCTAAGCAGTGCGAGAGAAACCTCCTGACTTCTCTTCTTCGAGTTCTCGTGTCTCGAGGTTACTTTGTTCTTGGTGAGTCTATTAAAGGTTTTACTGACTCGGTGAGGCAAAAGGGCGTTTGTTACAAAATTAATGCGTATATATTTGTTTTATTGACTGTGGTTAGAACATATGGCTGAGTAAGAGCTACATCATCCTCGTAATTGTAGTGTTGGCTGGAGGACGATTCAGTAGGTGGCACTTATCTCTTTATGGCAAAGCAAGCTGAAGTCCCGACGGGGCTGTAGTGACAATGTCCTTGAAGTCTGTTTCCAAAGGGGCTGTGTCCCCCCCACTGGGGTGAGCGAGAGCTGCCAAAGTCACCATATAAATTTGTATTAATGATTGGTTCCAAACTCAGGGTGTCCTGGCCACCTTCCAGCCCCTGTGGAGACCCTGGGCCAGGTCTTTAGCTGTCTGGGTGGCTCTGTTAACTCTACCAGTTGATGAGTGGTGGGGGGTGGAACTGGATGACCTCTAAGGTCCCTTCCAACCCAAACCATTCTATAATTCGATGATTCTGTATCTGCTGGAAACGTGCAGTATGAAGTGCGACAGGCCCGTGATGGGGCTGTGCTGATTGAAACCAGCCAAGGGGATGACAAATCTTCCTTTTAATATTTCAATTGAGTTTGGCAAACTTGCCTCTTTCTCGTGGATCCTAAATCAATGTGTAAGTGCTGCTGACAGTAATTTCCACTTTTGTCTGTGCAGACGGCTGCCCTTCACTAGGCTGCGGTGTTTATACCTGCTAAGTTTGCAGAGGCTTCCCTGCTACAGCCTCCCATTGAGCAGTATTTTTCCTTGCCTGTCATATTTGTGAGATGAAAACGTTCTTTGTTGAGCCTTGCTCGAATGGGAATTCTCTTCTTGCAGCGAGGGCCGCTGAAGTCTGGAGGGGAGGCGCCGATGCAACGTGTGTCTTGCTCAGCACGCGTCCTCTGGGCAGGGGGAGACTGGACCATCTTAGCGGTCCAGATGCTCCCGAACGGGGTCTGAGAGCTGGTGTCCAGACCTTTGCATGACTTTGAAAGTTGTGCCGCTGGATCTTATGACTTTTTAATTGCTCATCAGCATAACCGTCTTTGCACCATATAATTATTAGCAGACAGCAAACCTCTAGGCTGAAAGCTGCGATACGAGTGCTAGAGACCTGTATTTTCCTAAAGCACCTCTGCTAACTTTAGTTCAGCATAAAGAAGCAGCTGCTGCTTCTTTGTTTGTTTGTTTACCTCCCGTCTTAGACACTAAATAAAATCTGTGATCCATCAGTCATGCGTCCAACTTCAGCGGGCGTTCGCTGCTGTAGGATGCTTTGGTCCAGCTACTCTTTCAAGGCTGTTGCACTGTTCGTGTAAAACAAAGACAAATAATTAAAATAATCCTTTCTTTTCCCTTTCCTCTTGTGCCCAGGGAGAAGATGCCATTCCACCATGTAACAGCTGGCTTGTTGTACAAGGGCAACTACCTGAACCGCTCTCTCTCCGCTGGCAGCGACAGCGAACAGCTAGCGAATATCTCCGTGGAGGAATTGGATGGTGAGCAACATCCTTGTGGTTATCCAAAAGGGGCTGGGAAGAGAGGAAAGCTCGTTTTTTGGCTGCTCTGTAGCATTGTCATGCAATAACTGGAGTTATTCTTCCTGTGAAGTGAGAAGCAAAAGGCAGGTCAGAAGCGAGATGGTTCGGCAAATCAGGGACAAAGCAAAGGTCCCCTATTAAAGTTACGTAGAGAGCTGTAGACTGATTTAACCTCAGTTTTGTTCTTCTGCCTAGAAATGAGGCAGCTTTTTGAAAGAGTGAGGCTGCTTTTTATGGGCAAAACTCTGCAAGAGAAAAAGTTAGGCTAATATCTTTTTATAACAACGTCTTTAGCCTTTCCTAGGAACCTGCAGAGCTGAATCTGTCTTCCTAGCAAGTCTTCTAATTTGCTTTGTGGCCTTTGAAAAGTGAGATGTCTCTATGTCTCTCAATATAACAAGATGCACAGAGGTGGCTTGTGGCTTAAGAAGCTGGAAAGAGCTTTAAATTTCCCTTTTCCAGGTCAATGATTGGCAGCACATCCTGGCCTAAGGCTGGCAGAGGCTATCAAGAAGGTTGCCCGCATCTGCTGCCTAATCCCATAATTTCCTCTCTGGAAGCTGGTGGCTGCTAATCCATTCCACCCCACAGATGAGATGTGAGCTCAGGCACCCTCCCAGTCTGGGTCATGGTGGGCAGGTGTCTTTCCTAGGCGATTTGTGGCTCACTGGGGTCATTTCTGAGCAAAATTTAATACTGTTGACAGCTGGTCTTTGAGAGCTGTGGAACAAATTAAAGCTCTTGATTTGCTTCCCAGTGGTACAAGCCATGATTGTAACCAGTGGTGTTGATCAAGAACTTGATGAGTAAAAGAGCGAGGGAATGGTGCAAGGTGGAAGTGGTCCTTCCAGGTTGAAGGCATTTTGACAAAGCAGAAGGCCAGCATTTCTGCCCACCTTCCCACTTTTCACCTGTGCTTTGGTAAATCAGACCTTAGTTTTCAAGTCGAAAAGACTTGGAACCCTTGGCTTTGGTTTTACGAGCTTGTTTTAGGTAAAAGCAGTGTTTTCTGAGGATTTGTAACTGTTTCTCTTCCTAATGAGTACCAGCTAAATGCAGTTTGAGTGAGAGATGCAACATGAGAAATCACTTTCAGTGCAGCTTAGCTGAGACCCTGGGAACACAAGGACTGCAGAAGCATCCTATGGGCTCTTCTCCTGGGTTACAGGAGCTTTGCTTAAAGATCTGAGTTGTTGGTGAGCAGAACTGAACTGACTCAGCTTCTGTGCGTCCTGTAGGTGACAAAATAGGTTGCAGGGTAGAGTTTAGATGTTCCTATTCAGGACGACAGGAGTTGGTTGAGCAGACAGGAGGACGTTGGGGGAGGTCTCACAATTTATTTCGAATGCAGAGAACAAGGGATTTTCTGCTATGCCTACTCTGATTAGAGAACATCTGCTGTAACTGCCTTTGAGATTTGCAGACGACTGTCTGCGCTGATTCAAGTGGCACCAGGGCTGCAACCCACTGTCAGGGCCATCTCGCTGCACAGAGGAGACTTGTCCTTGATTTGTTCCACTGCTGTTTGCATGGAAATGGTCTGTGGCTGAACGTGAGAAGAAAGCCCAGTCTTCTTTCCATCCTTCCTGTGCCTCCCTGTTGTCAGCCCCAGCCACAACAGGTGGTCCGCGAGCTTCAAGAGCCCTCTTGGCATCGTCTTCCCACCAGCTGCTCTGGGGTGGGAGCAGACCCCACCCTTCCTTAAGGAGAGACCAGCACGCGAGAGCCGATGGATCATCTCCCTTAATGAACAGGAAATTAAGTGAATTAGGTGTAGAGGAGCTGTCTTTCGAGCAGGCAGTGGCCGAGTCACTGTTAATGCGAGGGCTGCATCCATTGAATGCGGTCGGTGCCCCGTTGTAACCGTGCCATTGAATCGGAGAGCAGCAGAGTTCATTCATCTCTGCTCACAAAGAGTATCCCCCTCATTCTTCAGGAGAACCGTTGGAGCTCTCTAACTAATCATCCGTTTCTTCTCTGGCTGTTTAACACGGGCTTCTTGTTAGAATGCGGTTATCCTTTTTCCGACAGCCTTTTGCTTTACAAACACCTATTTCTGAGGGCTTTGTGTCTTTACCATAAAGTTGTGCCCTGGTTCTTAGCAGAGAAGAGCTCAACCTCAGGGCGTTTTTTTTCTCCCACGAACACCGAAGTGGTACCAAATTGGTTTGTGTCTGCTAAAGCCAGAGCAACATAAGAAGCTGGAGATACCTTTCTGTGCCAGCTGCCAGAGCACAGCCCAGGCACTGGAAATTACATGTAATCTCAGGCCAGCGGTCACTGTCTTGCTGTGTTTTGTCACCAATACGAGATCAGTGCCTGGGTGTGCTGGTAATTGGTGAAGGTACCGCTGTTCACTGCCCAAACCCCAAACAGAAATAGTCTTCCTGCCTTTAAGCATAAACTATCTCAGGGTGAGTAACAAAATGTTCTTCCTTGAGAAGTTAATGTCAGTGTAAGGGAGCTTTGTGGATATATCAAGCTGTGATAGCTCGATGCCAATAACATATTTGCATTTAATCATACAGGCTGGGAAAGAGATGCCAAATTCTCCTTGGTTTCTTTTTCAATGAGATTTTGGTCCCTAGGGAGTTCCAGCCTATTGAGAAATTCCAGCCATACGTATTAAATGATTAAAGGTTTGAAGCTGGGGAAGTTGGTGGAAATTTTCTACAATGTTCCTCTGCGCTCAAGGCTCCAACAAGTGTCTGATCTTTGGGGGTTTTTTTCTGGCAGATTTTTTAATTCTTTTTTTCACATCTAGCATTGGGTGTCTTAATGCCGTTCGCCTTAGGAAGGATTTCTGCGAGGGTGCGCTCAGGGATGCTGCAGGGCTGGAACGCAGCGTGTCTCCCCGTGCACGTCCCTGCAGTGAATACCAACAAATCCCCCATGCTTGCAGCCTGCAGGCAGTGAATGAAGGATAATACAGAGATCAGGAAATGAGAAATATTACTGACTTCACGTAACGTAAAGGGAGAAGGAGTCCGGTTTTTCAGCTGAACACCCGCGGTTCGGAGCGCTGTGCCTAGGGTGCCGCTCTGCCTCTTCTCTGAGTGGTTATTTTTCTCCTATGAAAACTTTTCCGACTTGCATCAGCCATCTGTCGACTCTAACTCTGCGCTGTTTTTTTCCATCCTGCTTTAAATACGATACTGGCAGCAAGGAAAGAGGCTGGAGAGATAGAGGGTCACTCTACTGATGGCTTGTCTATTCCTAGCGGCGGTGTTTGCTATTTGAGGTTCGGTAGTAGCACGAGGGTTTTTAGAAGCTGTCAGCATCACAAAGGGAATTAGCTCACAGAAAGCTATATTAGGCAATACTTCACTTCAGAACATCAAGTAAATGACCAAGTTGAAAGTGGCAGGTCATTCATAACCTGTCTCTTGGGGATGGCGAAATGCAATGGGATCTCAGATAGATGTTATTGCCATATGCCGAGCGGTTTCTATGCATGAGATTATAAATTAAGGCTGGAAGGAACTGTTTTACATATATATATTTTCTGGCTATTGTTGGTTGACATAAAATTGTGGCACAGCTTTTGCATACTCTGTGGTTTCCGCATCCCTTTTAAAACCGGCTTCTGTCTTCACATTATGAACAGCTAGGAGTATTTTTAATAAAAAATGGTGGATGGAAATCATCATGTCAAGCTTGAGTCATCCACCTCCATAGGCACTATCTAAAGGGTTTTGTCAGGAGGTAAAAACATTTCCATAGTAGGAATCTGACAAATATCACCTGAAGGGAGGCACATGCATTATAAGCAGGCTTTGCAAAAAGTGTCTGTGAAATCCATGCTAGTCGGTGTCTTGCAGAGAAAACCCAAATGTGAACCATGGCAGCAACTATTTGTCCGGAAAGACATCCTGATAAATCCTTACCTGACCCTGATTCCTCTGAAATCAGCAGTGCCTGTGCAGGAGGAAACGTTGCTGCATGGCAGCAGGGCAGCTATTGGCATCTTGTGGCTTAGACCACGCAGCCACTGCCCCAGGTGGGGGGTGTGGTTTCTACAAGCCTTTTTCTGGGCTGGCAGATACTGTTTTTCCTGGTTGTAGATGTCGAACTGGTTGGTTCGATGCAGGTTTTTAAGATTGAGATCCAGAGTGGAAATGCCAGTGCGTGGTTTCGCCTGCCTAAACTGAGGATGTGAGCAGAGCGATGCGTGAAACTGGTACCAAGCTGCTGGGTGCTGGTGCTTGGGGTGCAAGTAGACTTCAAGGGAGGGATCTGGGGACTTCCCTCACCAGGGGGCTTTTCTGCCATTATTGATCATACGTCACATTGCAGGACGTGTATTACCTGGTTGCTGCTACTCCCTACCACCCCCTCTTCTGTCATCGTTAGAAACTCTTACCTGGGTCGCTGTTTCCTGGGCTCTTGTTTACGTCAACCACGAGTGGCTTCAGAGTACATTGGGAAACAGCTCTCGAAATGTTTAAAGGCCACCGCTAAACGGTGCCCATGAGGATTTTAAGTTAATAGTTGTCTTCTGCGTGCCAGTAATGCAGGCAGTGACGAGTGGCTGAAAGTGGGTGGGAGCTGCAGCTGGAATCCCAGTAGCAGAGGAGGTGGCTGGCCATGGAGCTGCTGGGGAGGGAGACTGGGTGAAATAGCCACGCACCACAAACGCAGCCATGCTGTCCTAGTCCTGCCTCTGGAAATAAGGCCAAACTCAGGGATGCTCCCCGTCTTGTGTGTGTCTGATATGATGGTCCTTGGGTGTTTTGTGTTCCAGGAAGGGTGGGACCGTGGTGCTGCAGGACACTGTCACCTTGCTGGCTTGTTTGGCGATTGCTATTTAACAGGAGCTGTGAGGATGGTAGCTGAGCCAGACCCTAGTTCACTCTCGTGCTCAGGAAGGCTCGCTAAACCCTCGCTTGCTGGAGAGTCAGGGACTTCTTGTATCTCTCTTCAGGTGTTGATTTTTCTCCAGTTCCGCTTGTTTGCTAGCGGAGATTTTAATCCTGCTGATGGGCTCAGGAGGTAAAGGGGCAAGCAGACTCCCTCCAGCCTCAACAGCCAGCTGGCTGCGCCGTGTCAGCGGCTGAGACTGATTATCTTTTGGTGTCCCAGGTGAGATCAAACAGTTTGGAGAAGCAGCGTGCTCGAGGAGGGAAACCCAGGGGGGAGAAGCATTAGTTGCTTGACTGACTCATGTGGCAACAGCAAGGATGAGTCTGCACCGCTTGGCTTTTTGTCCATGGGAAGAATAAAAACGCTTGGAAAAGCGCGTAGAGAGAGAAATAAGGAAAAAAAAAAAAGAGCATCCTGTTGGTGAGGAAGGAGTTGCAAAGATGGAAGCCATAGAAAGGCAGAGCAGCTGTTAAGATATGGCCACGCTGATGGCCAGCGCGTGGATTTGTGCATGGGTCTCCAAGACCGTGCTTCAGTGTAACCACTGCAAGCAGCCTTTTAATTAAGTGGATGAAACTGTATAAAGCTCATTTTGTCCTTTGCAGAGTTCTTTGTAAAGAGAGGTTTATCCACAGCATCTCCACTGTGAGTGATCATGGCTGGAAATGGAATAATTTATGGCTTATATTGGGCTTTAATAGCGTTTCTTGTCTCTGAATGTAAAACTGCAGCATCACTATGCAAATTCTTTTGTGGACAGAGGCAGCTGTATCTCCCACTTCTGCCGAGCTCCTTCTGCTAGTTTTCCAGTTCTGTATTTTAATTACACTGTGCATTTCCTTGGGACTCAGTAGTTTCAGTGCCTCCATTTAAAAATCGTAAAAACTGGTGCAGTATTAATATTCTGCATAGTATTATTTTATTACAAGGTGCACATTTGCTCCAGACAGTGTCCAGTGGGTGAGAGGAGTTGCTGATGGAGAAGCTGTGTCTACCTGTCCTAGGTAGTCTGCAAATATCAGCATTGAGAGGAGCAGCCAGCAGACACAAACCCCTGCCCCTCTGCAGCGCATCTGGAAGGGCTCAGGTTAAAGATCAGGTTTAAAGATCAATGCTGAGCTTTCTCCAGCAGCAGAGATTCTCAGCAGGAAAGCGGCAGAAGGCTATGGATTGGGGGGAAAGACTTCAGAACAACAAGTATTCCCATTCTTCCATGCTTTATAGTCCAAGCCCTGCACAAGGTGCCAGTTTCTTGGCAGGTTGATTTACCAGGGGAACGGGTGTTTGAGTGCACCCTTGGGAAGGGCTTGCAGAGGCTCTGTTCCCCCTGTCCCACACCCCCTCTTTCAAGGGAGGATGTTTCACCTGGACTCCCTGCCCCCAAAATGCAAGAAGAGGCATCAGCATCGTCTCTGAGAAAAAAAATCTGTGCAGTGAGAGAGTATAAATAAAATGAGATTGGCTGCCAACAAATTAGAATTACAGGGACACCATCTGGACAACAATTAAAGAGATTGTTTGAACTCCAACTATGCTGACATAGTTATAGGAACTGGCTGGCGAGCAAGTGACTTATTAGTGGTGGATATTCAGATCCTGGGTCAGAAGCTTGAGAGTTTCTGGCTTGTTATAGTGGAGAAGGAGATTCTTCAAGCTGGAAGAAAATGATTTTGGGGAGAGGGGCTGCAGACTGTGTCTTCATCCTGCTCCTTCTAAATCTGCTGGGTTTGTCTCTCACCTTTGAGATGCTGCTGAGGCCTCAGTGCCGTTTCGGGTGCTTTTCGTAGCCGTTTCAGATGCTGCGGGTGAGCCGGGCTCTCGGTGGAGCTGGCTGAGAGCTTGCTGCCGTCGTTGCCTCGGGCACGGAGCAAATTCAGATCAAGAGCTAAGCATGCTTTAAAAGGCATTTAAATCTTGCTGCGACACATTTATACAAATTTTAATATGGATTTTTAATTTTTTATGCAAGCTTCTAGGCTGGATCATTAATTTTACAGGTTCCTTCAATCCCTTGCCTTAAAACCCCAGCTTTGGGAAGTCGTTCCTGTGCTGGTCAAGTGTTGCTGTGTGAACTCAAGGGTCTCATCCTCACTTGCCACCTTGTTCCTCTGCAGATGCACTCCCCAGGCAGTGGGTTTTAGCTGTGCATGGGAGGACAGGTGCCAGGGTAGGGTCTCTGCATCTCAAACCCAAAGGAATGCGGTGCACACCCTTGGGTTGGAAGTAAAGGAGATTGAATGCTGCTGACTCCCTCATTTTCCAGCTGGAGGCACCAGGGGAGCTGTGGGTGCAGCAGGGCACTGATGTATAGTACCCTGCACAGCCAGGCAGCCGCCTCAGAGCACACCTTTTCATGCTGGTCCAGGTCCCAGTGCGCTTGTCTGGGTTGCCGTCAGTCTGTCCGGAGCATCTTTCCTTGGCAAAGGGAGGCACCAATTTCTGACCTGGGTCTGTGGCTTTTGGGGTTGAACAGGGCTGGCAGTGCCACAGGAAAGGAGATTTCCATCCAAATCGGCCTGGGACTGTCTTCCCCACCTTCAGAAATGGAAGTGATAGTGCTTCTTATTTTAAATTGGGTGGGAAGCATCTCTGCCATTCCCAAGTCACAGGGCCAGGGCATTGGGGAAATCTCCGCTCCGAGGAAGTCACAGCAGCTCCTGAGAGTCAAGCAGTTGGTCCTCAGCTGGAAATTTCTCTCATAAGCCATCTCTTTTCATTTAACTGCACAGACAGAAGCACAAACCTGGATTCTGGCCTGGCTTTCAGCTGCCTTAGACATCCCCTCCGTGGCACTGAGTGCTGAGAAACGGCTCACTATTTATTTCATTTCATGAGGCCTCCTTATCGGCGCTGGGCTCGGGACTGATGCGTGGCTTGAAAAGGGTCTGGACAAGCTGCCTTTAGAGCTGAATCCAAAGATGATGGCTCAGCACGCTGGTGATTCCAAGCAGCATAGATCTGAGTGAGGACCCAAGCGCTGGCGGGCATGGATGGCTGCAAAGCACAGGGACAGGATGGACCTGGGTGTCTCCAGCCATACAGACAGTCTTATGGTTTGTGAGCATGAGGCTTCGTGGGTTCCTCCTTTAATTACTATTATTTTCAATATTTGGAGGTTATTCCAAGGCTCTGCACACTGTGTATGTGTCCTTTTGATGGTTGTGATGCTGTGGGCTCTCAGGAGCCGCTCTCCGAGTTGCAGGGACCGATATTTTAGCCAGACTCTGCTTGTTCACTGTGTCTCTGAGCACGTCAGCTTTCATCAAGTCATAGGAAACCATAAGCAATCCTGAATCAATTCCCCTGGCTCCGTTGGAGCAGCCACCTCAGCAAAAAGCCTCTGTTATGAACTGCAGCTCCGCACTCTCTACAGAGGAACGTTCACAAATGGGGTTGATGCTGAAGTATTGAGGAGTTGGACATACATTTGGAGAAGCAGGAGTCCAGATATCTGTTTCTAGCTCTTCACTGGGATATTTTGGCCGTCACTGATCTCTTTGTGCCTCAGTTTACGTAGCGGCAGTGCCACTTGCAAAGAGGGAGGAGAGCAACCTGTCCACGGCTGCTCTGGGTGTTGCAGGACCTCTGGGTCAAGCGCCATCTGTGGTTCTTGCCCACACTATGAGCAGTGGCTTTACTTCACTCCTGTGCCACCGCGTCTGTGGTCACAAACGAGCTTGTTGGTGACACAGGGGGAACTGGCACAGAAGGACAGAGCTGCTACAAAAATGATTCGGGAGAAAAGCTCAGTGATCCGGAGAAGATGTCACCTGGCTCTTTTGAACGCTGGGGGGGGGGGGGGGGGGGTTGTTGTTGTTTTTGGATGCCATTCAAAGCAATGTGATGTCAAGGTTAGTGCTCCTGGCCTTCGTTTGGCTGTGAGGGCATCTGCTCAGCAATGCCAGACAGCATCGTGGTCCTGCTGAGCTCCTGGGCAGCAGCCATTGCCCACAGCTGCTCTTTGCAAGCCTGCTCTGCTGACGGTTTTTGCAGTCCCTGACCTATTGCTCCTGCTTACAAGAAAGTGCATTTATCTTCCTGAGGACGAGGCCGGTAGCTTGGCAGAGGGAGAAGTCACTTAGCAGGGTGTGAGTCCAGATCAGGGAGGCAGATGACAGTAATACTGGGAATTAAGCAAGTGGACCTGGCTGTCCTCTCCCTCTGGCTGGAAATCTTTGTTTCCCAGTTCCCCTTGCCCAGTCATTGGTCCTGAGACCATCTCATCGCTAGCTGAGGTGAGAAACAGGTGTAAAGGCTGGGCTGATCAGATGGGCTGTGCAAGGATGCTCCTTCCCAGAATTTGCACTGGGTGGTTTCCTGAGAAGTCCGAGCTGGAGAAGGCAGGAGGGGAGGAACGCTGGGCTGGCTGTACCGCAGTGCCTTAGGCAGGAGGGAGCAGAGGGCAGGGTTCGGAGCCAAGAGGATGGGCAGTTGCATCCAGCACTGGGTCTGCTGTTCCCAGAGCTAAATGATGTGGCAGCCAGCACCGTGCGCAGCAGTTGTCAGCTTTCACAGGACCCTACGGCTGCAGCCACCAGCCAGATGGGTGGAGGGGGATGGAGCACGAGCCCAGCAGGGAAGTGCTGCTTTTCCAGCTTGACTGGCTTTGGTGACATCAAAGAGGATTGGGACAAACCCTTTGAAGTCGGACTTAGACCCTGCCTGCCTGTGAAAACCAAGGGGCACAAATCTCCCAGGGTGACCGTGATGCTCTGAGGAGGTGGGTGCCGTGCAGGACCGCAGCGAGGGCCGTGCAGATGCAGCGATGTTCCTGGGGATGCTGGCAAGGCACAGTGAGAGCTCCAACCACCTTTGCTTTTCTGCTCTGACACTTGGTGTCACGGATATGTCTGGGAGCACAGGGTGTGCAGCAAAGCTCACCAGAGCCAGGCAGGGAGTGGTAGATCATAAAATGCTTTGCCAGCCTTCGGTGCCAGAGCAGCCACTGCAGTGGAGGATGCATGGGCTGAAATCACTGCAGTTCCTAAAGCTGACGCCAATCTGGCTCAGATTATTCACTCTCCGAATGAAATGAGTTAAAACTATGCTGGGTTTGGGTTTTTATTTTGCAGACTGAGGTCAGCCCAAGGTCCTGCACCTCCCACGTTGGGGGGTGATGCTGCTCCATGCAGGGCTGCGCTCCCCGTGCAGCAGAGAAGGCTCAGCCAGGGGCTTTCTGGGGAAACAAAGGTCCTTGCACCGTTTGGGTTTGTGGAGAATGAGTGGAGCCAGGACTTTGCTCCCTACCTTAGTATCCCATTCGTGTGCACACTGAATGATTGTTGTGCCCTGGATCCAGCAGAGGGGACTGAAAGAGAGGGAACGGGGGGGACCAGCAGCAGGACCCATGAGAGCATCGCATGGAATAACGCTCGGAATGAGTTGTGACACGAGATCACAGACCTCGGTGTCCTCGGAGACCAAGTACACAAAGTCCCAGCTCAGGAAAAGTAGATAGGATCTAATATCCATCTGGAATCTGAATGGATTTGAAAAGTAGCGTGCTGCTCAGTCCCACGCTGCATCCTGCCTGGAGCCGAGGTGTCGCAGGCAGCACTGAGACCATTTGCAGCACCAACCATGAGACAAGGATGAGCCAGAAAAATAACTTTCAGAGATGTTAGCGTTTTGACTTTTCAATCTTTAGCCCTGAGGAAGAGCACAAAGTCTTTCTAAAAACGTTTCTTTTATTTTGAGAAGAATTCTGAAAAAAAAAAAAACAACAACAAAAAAACCCAAACCAGGAAAACCCCAAAGCCTTGGTAGTAAAAGTTATTTATGTTTGATGTTCCTGCATGCACATCATTAGGATGCCACTTAAGAAAAGCCTTTCTTTCGGAATAAGCCATTAGAACACAAACCTATTAGCAACATGTGGGATGAGGCAGTACTTTGTATTTTAGGATTATTCTGTTGGGCAATTTCTGTTTAATTTGCTGGGAAACACAAATCTCATTACTTTTCTTTCAACTAAATCTAATCCAGGACGTGAGATTTTGTGAATAGGTTTGGATGGGGAGGGGGAAGAAATATGGGTACGTAACTGATTGTAATTGCTGTTACATCCTGAAGGTAAAACTGAACTGAAGCATTTTTTTCCTCTGCGATTCTTCATGTTTGCACATAAGGAGTAAATTGTGCTTTGCAGGGACACAGCAATTTCTGCCTTTGAAATGTGAAACTGTGTTTGCCAACGTGTCTGAGGGATGAAATGTCCATCACAAGTACTTAAATGTAGCTTGTCACCGCTTTGTAAATTTGATTTCAGTGTTGCAGAAGGGAAAATGGGAAAATAGAGAGTTAGAGGAAATCACCGAAACGATGTTCTCTTCTGGTTTGCCCCTCAGGCAGGGGGATGTGCGATGGGCTCAGGTTTTCCTGAAACACCAGAGGTAACGTTGTCCCTGGGTGCACAGGCTGTAGGAACCAAGGCTGGCCACGAGCCCTAGGACAGGCGCTGCTTCCCAGTCTCAGTTGAGCAAATAAAGAAATTTTTCACTAGCAGTTTAAAAAAAACCAAAACCCAAACAAAACAAAGAAAAAAAGCAAAGGCATCTATTTCAGTTTGAGCCAAATCAGCACATTTTTATTTTTGTGGGGTTTTTTTCCCCCACGAATCAGAAGTTGGGAAAAGAAAAATCTCATGTGTTCCAAAACAAAGTGTTTCTTTTAGAATCTGAGCTTTTTAACCTATTTCTATACTGAAGGTGTGGCAAATGTCTAGATTTTGACTTGCCAAGTCACGTGCTTCCATTAAAAGAGTCAAAACACCAGGTTTTGTTTCAGCGGGAGCTGCCGTGAGCCAAGGATGGGTTTCAGAGAGCCTCAATCCTTGTTTTCAGAGAAAGCATTTCAGGAGACAGATTTTCTTGGGAGGTTTCTTCTCCACCCAATGCAAGGAGAAGGTGCTGTGGTGGGGTGGGAAGGAGGTTTGGGCAGGGACTTGGTTTCTCCCATCCTGGTGAGAGGATTCCCAAAGCCGATGGCATCATGACTGAGTCATCCTGAGGTTGAGGGTAGACCTGGTCTCTGTCTGCAACTGCCTCAAAGGAGGTGGTAGCGGGGTGGGTGCTGAGCTCTTCTGCCAAGTGACAGGTGACAGGACAAGAGGAAATGGCCACAAGTTGCACCAGGGCAGGGTAAGACTGGATATCAGGAACAATTTCTTCACTGAAAGGGTTTTCAGACACTGGCACGGCTGCCCAGGGAGGTGGTGGAGTCGCCATCCCTGGAGACAGGTAGATGAGTTCCTTAGGGACAGGGTTTAGTAAGGGGACAGGTACGGTTGAACTTGATCTCAGAGGTCTTTTCCAACCAGATGATTCTATGATTCTGTGTCCATGGGGTCTCATTCCATCAGGCAAATGGCCTCTCAAGTGCTTTGATTTCTTCGCTGATGAGTTCCCCTAGTGGAGCCTGGTCTACTGGCGAGCCCAGCTACGGGTGCTTCAGCCCAGCGGTGCTTCTGAGCAGTAAAAATATACAAGGTTTGCTTTGGATTGAGATGCAAAAAGAAAGCGCATTTTCCCTAGACCCGGATTTTAGGCTGTTTAAAAGGAGTTAGGTAGCTAACGACTTTTTCAGAGTTCATTCCAGTTGCCTTCCAGGCTTGTTTCTCAATAGCTTTATTTTGCTCTATTCCCCCATCTTCTTTTTTTTTTTCTCTCTCTCTCTCTCGTTTTTCACAATAAAGGGTGGAATATACGAGCCGAGGAAATGGAAGCAAAGCAAATAAAGAGGCTGGTTAAATACAAGGCTCCGGAGAGAGGTTCTGGCTGGCCTCAGGCTTTCCTGCTGTCCTACACTGAGGTCCAGCATTTTCTGCCTTCCCTTCCTTTTTTTTTTTTTGGCTCTGATAATGGGAGACGTGCTTTGGTTTCTGTAACTCCTGTCAATAAGGGTAAGGCTTATGTGTCCTTTTAAGGGGAGAAGGTCACATAATAAAAATGCAGAAGGATGTTGGATTAAACAAGCAGCCTCTCACTTAAAAAGCCGTTTATCATTAGCTCTTCTGGGTTTTTAGAGGAGATTTTTTGAGCCGGTGGTTGGAGGAATTTTTCTGCAGGTTATGTTTATTTTCTTCTGTGTAATGGTGCAGCGAGTCAAGGCTTTTGGCTGGATTATACGTGCTCGATGGACACCTTGCGCGTGTTGCTATGGCACAACCGGAGTTTTGCTGTGGGAAAGTGCTGACTCTGTAATGCACTGGGTGACGTCTCGTGGTGTTTATTTGCAGTAACAGAGGCCCAAAGCTGCTGTTTTCAGGTATTTTGTGCAGTTATTGTGCTGTCACACTTTCCAGGGTGCTTTGCAACACGCTACAAATTCAGGGTTGAAATCACAGCGTTAAGACCCAGCAAATGAAAAGCTCTTCTGATAACTTGTTGGCCTTGGCAGTGTGTGTTTCTCCACCAGAACAACATTTAAAGCCAAACATTGCACAGCCTTGGATTTCGTATTTGCTTGACTGCGTGGAGAAGCCACCCACGAAGCGTTTCTTGAGGGGCAGAAGGGCTGATGTCCTCTTTCTTGGCCAGCCAACGGAAGAGCTGCTTTCAGCTTGGAAAGGGAATTGTTGTCTTAAAAGTAAAACGTGCTTATTTTGCAAATGTGAAATTCTGATCCCATTGATAGAAGGAGGAAAATTCCCATCTGCAGAGCTGGGCTTTCACTCTCTGTAGCTGAAAAAATCAGATAACCGGCTAATCCTCTTAGTGTCTATTTCTCTAACGGAAAGCTTTTACCTACTGACTCCTAGAGAAAGTTTCATCCTCACAGCCTGAGTTTCAGCTTCCTTAGCACAGTGCTGGAAGGCTGGACATTACGTTTTGTCATGGGGTGCTTTCTGGGATGTAGCTCTGTGTGTCCATCCGTGCACATGAACACAGGTAATATTTATGTCTCTTTTCTACTGGCTAGGAAGGATGTGTCGGCGTTTGATGACACAAATCCAGCCCCATTCCAGTTTGTGTTGCACCTGAGCAGGTCTGCCTGTGTGGATGGGCTGGCCCAAGGCTCGTGTGGGTGTTCAAACTGAGAACTGATGATGGAAACCAAAGAGGCTCTTTTGAACCTTAGTCCTTTGGGTAATCACAGGTATCATAATTCATGTGGTTCATTAGTAATCAGCTTTCTGCGTTCCCACTTACCTCTTTCAGCCCTTGTTCATGAGGCCTCTGAGGCTTTGATGGGATGGGAGCAAAACAAATTGAAAGAATGGACTGAAAAGAGAAAAGTCTGAGGCAGGAGAGCTACAAATCTGTCCGGTCTAGCTTTAAAGGGGATTAAACAAATAGGTTTGATAACATCTTGGGCATTTTCTTCCCAGTCACGTGGAGAGGCGGTTCCTATGTCTCCATTGTGGTCATAGCTCTGCTTTGGCTGATGGTGGTTTCAGACTCTCCATGACCTTGATGGGAGCAGGACTGGATGTGGCCATTCAGAGGACTCGCACAAACCTTACCTAAAAGGGAGGGAAAAATCCCGGTGTGGTTCACGGATCTGGGAACGGGCCACGATTCATTCCCTCACCTGGAGAGCTCATCGAGACTTCTCTAAGCCCTGATCTTCTGTTGTCCATGGTGACAGAAAGGCATTTCCAAAAGTTGACCCTTGGGATGTACCAGGGAGCAAGTCAGCCTGTGGAGCTCTTTACCGTAGCTATCGAGGGATGCTGAGCTTCAGCTCGAGTTTGAAGTTATGTGAGAACATGCTGGACAGCTTTTATGGATGTCGGCTCAAGGACGTGTGTAGGAATCTTCAAGCCATAAATACTTGGTGAGTGCTGCAGTGACTTTTTGATTTTAGTGGGAAAACCAGAATGTGGCAGCCAGGAAAAAAAATGATACAAAAATAGTAGTAGCCCTTTTGGGAAAAGGAAATGGTATTGCACTAAGAACAGCAATCCCAATTAAATAGGAGTCTTCAAAGACATGAATAGCTGGTTACCTAGATAAGCATGAGGCAGACTCTCACACAAGGAAAACAGATTTATTGGGGAACTTTTATCTATGTGCATATGTCCGAGATGATTTATTTTCTTGCCACAAGCCCAAATTTCTCTGTGCTTTGTAAATATTGTGGTTGATGGCTTTAAAGATTTCCGATGAGATCAAGTTGGAAAGAGTCATATGGTCAACCACAGTTACCAGAACTGCAGAATTTCATTAACGGCTCGAGCAGTGGAGGACGCTTTAGGAGCATGGCCAGGCACATCACAGCCCATATTTTAAATAACCACGAGCAAGTGAAGGCAAGGGAGCCCTCACCCCCCCCCCAAAATCTCCCTTTGTGCTTGGTGGCCTGGTGTGATCTCTGCAGAAGAAAATATTTTTCAAAGCAGGTTTGTGTTATGACTTGACACAGTCGTGCAAGACGAACAATATATTCATTTTCCAGCTAGGGAAACGGCTCATGGCTTTGTTGCTGTCACATGTTGGCTTGACAGGGCTGCGATGTCCTTGTCTGTGCTTGCGTTGCGTGAGGTGGGCATGGGTGTCCTGCACCGTCGCAGGGCTCTCTGCACCCACAGGGTGCCCTTCCCAGCTGTCACCTTTTCTAATATGAATTTGCACCACTTTTTCACGTCTATGAATCACTTATGTTATGACATTAACAAGAATAGCGAAGAGTTTGGAGAAAGTCTTTTTTGGCTTCTACTGTATTTAATTTGCACAAACTTCCATGTGGAGTTTAATTTAGACTGATGAGAGAGGCAGTTTTATGAGTATAAAACTTCATTAATTACAGATCCTGTCTTAATTATAAATGGCTCTATTTTAAAGTGAATTTTACAACCAAAATTAAGACTTGGAGAACTTCAATCAATACAAACATCAATTAGACCTGACTTTGTACTCCAATTAATTTATAAAGCTTCCCAATGAAGTGTAAAAAGTGTGCCACTTTGTACTCCTCTTTCTGCCATTCCCAGGCACGAGGAGGTCTCTGTGGTTTTATTAGCAGCCTCCTAATGATAAGCGTGGATGGAATAACAAACCTCCCGATGGTCTGCTTTTTCCCAAATAAGCCGACAGAGTTAACTGTTCAAATGGCTGAACCTGGCAAAAACACAGGGGAAAACAGCTTCTCTTACCAGTGTTTTGCCCATTTGCCCGTGATCTGTGGTCCCGCTGTGGAAAAGTGTTGTCCCACCAGATCGCAGCTACTGCAAGGAGCTCCAGGACACCCCAGAGTAGGACGCGGTCTCTTGGCATGAATGTGAACCCATTTAAAGCCCTGTTCAGGTGCAGCACTATCATCCTGGGTTTGTGAGACAGAGGGAGGGCACAGTTTGTTTCTCTGCACTGTTTTTTCAGCAGCCCGAGCTGCTTGGAGTATTTGGCGTTGTAGCTGCTGTCTCTGGGGCTACGTGTCCTTACAACCCCGGTCAGGAGCTGAGGATCTAGCCAAACCAAGGAGTCAGGATCTGCTCCTGGTAACGTAGCATTGGTCCCTTGAATCTCTGGTTGCATCTTCAGTCTGTGCTGTGGATGGTGGAGAACTCATATGCCATAAATTGCACAACCCAAGCTTTTTCGCAGCACGGGAGAGGGAGACCAAAGGGCCTGATGACTCCCATGGGGAACCCAAGCATTAACAAATGAAGTAAAATATAATTTTCCTTCTAAACGGAGTGCAGGTTGTCTGCAGGCTTCTGGGAAATAGCTAAGCTCAATTGCGGGAGAGTCATCTGGGCATCCTCCTCCCTCCAGCAGAAGGATGGCTTTTGCTCAGACGTGGATTCCATATGCAGGGACTTGGAAAGAGTTAAATCTTTAATGCAAGACTTAGAAAGCCGTGGAGCAGTCTGTAGGTTTTGGACTGGTCCCAGGTGCCTTCTCCTGCCGCGGCTTCTCAAGACGGAGACTCTGCCTTCCCATCCGGTGGTACCAGCAACTACCACGTGCGACCCCCGTCCTCTTGGACTTGCAGTCGGATGAACAAGAAACTAATTTTACCATGCAGAAGGTCATGTAGAAAGGGGAGAAAGGATGGAGCCAGGTGTCAGCACGGGTTTTATTTCGTTTCTGTTGGAACGGGGTATTTGAGTGAAGCCAGGCTCTGGGCTGTGTAACTGTTTGAAGTTAGGAACCGAAAAGCAAGCGGCAGGCAGGCAAACAAAGTGAAAACCTGCTCCGAATTACATTAGCTTTCTTGTTGTTTTAAACACTTTCAAGCAGAGCCATTTGTACTGGAGCAAATTCTCCCAAGATATTTTTAGCCTATATGAGCAGAAAAATATTACTCCATAGCAAGCTGTTTACAAATCTGCTAACCTTGTTTAGTGCTAGTAAAACTCTCGGCTTGGTGTGCTGCGGAGCACGCTAATTGCTCGACAGAAATTACGCAAGGCTGTCTTTCCGAAAGTGCTACACGTTGGCTCAGCCCTGCAGCAGGGCCCGTGTATAGCGTTTCATATAATGAAGTGTGAATGTTTCTGCAGCTTTTCCATTAAAATAGGGAGAGCGAGGCAGGAAAGAGGCAGACCCTACCAATTACTGACTGCTCTCCATCCTTTCCTCATTTCGGTAATGGGGCCATTCTGCAAACGCAGAGTCCAACTGCTATTGGCTGAATTGAGCAGCAGCAGAGGTACCACTGGCCAAGCTGCTGTTTTCCACTTCCACGCCGGTGGAAATGACCCAGTGGGTTTCTGTTGGAGATGGCTGAGGTGGATGGTGGCTGCTGGCTCACTGTGTGTCTCTAGTTTAGGAGTTCAGGTATTGTGCTTTGTCACTCCCTGGGCTTCTGGTGGCTGTGGAGTGGAGATAACAGCCATTCCCCATCATATCTGGGATGCATAAATCCATGTGGCAGCGCGATATTCAAATGCTAAGCGGATGGGCGTGTGAATACATTGAAGGCTGATAATGGACTCCTATGGATAGGAGACCCCAGTCCTTCCTAGTAGACCTGACTAGCCTGTCCCTCTTAGGGTGTTCGTTATGGGGATGTGACCAAGCTCCTAGCCCTGCTGATCTGCTTACGGTGATCTTGGGGAAGCTCCTGTTCCCACGGGATCTTCTTCCATTATCGCTGATGACTACAGTGAGGTAGTGTGGGATCTTTTGAATATTTAGGGAATTGGTTGGGGGGACGTGGAGGTTTCTTTATTTTCTTCTACTGGAAATGACTCAGGAACAGACTGATGATCTTCTGAGGGTGGAAGCCCGTTATTTCTGATGACCTTGCGAAGTGTTTTGTCCCGTGATCAGTTTGAGCATTCCAGGTCCTCCTCGGTACCTTTCCATTGCCTTTAGCGATGGTCGAGTGGGCCAAACTGGAAGAAAAGATTACAGGAAGCAGGTTGCGTGGTAGCCAGACAAAGACTTTTCAGCCTGAACACCGCTAAGGATATGGTAAATCTAAGTCTATAAAGTGGGTGAATGGTGTAGAGAATTGTTTGGAACAGTTGTTTGCTGTCTCTTCCAAAACCAGAACTGGAGAATGTCAGATGGAAGTTGGAGGAGGTGTTTCACGAGAAGGAAAAGTGGATCATCACGTATTGCATGGTTAAACCGCGGAACTCCTTGCCACAGGACAAACAAAAGTAAATGGGATCGTAAAAGGAATTGAAAAAAGTTGTGTAAGTCTTGGAGCTGTTTGAAGATGGACTCTTGGCTGAGCATCAGGTCTGCTCCGGTCTGGTGTTGCCGTTTGTTGGCATGGACACGGAGTTGCTGCAGGTAGTTGGCGATGCGTTTTGTCCCACGATCAGTCGGAGCATCCCAGGGCCTCCTCGGTACCTTTCTGTGGGAAGATGAGAACTCAGCTGGACGAGCCCTGCCCCAGGTGAGCTTCATCCAGGCTTTAAGCGAGCACAGGGGATGTGTGACCTCATGAGAGCCCTTCCAGTCTCCTGCTGGGATTTGTGTAGTACTGCACATGGAATGGACCAGATGGGAGGGAAAAGAAGAGGGAAAGCAGCAGCTGTGCTACAGCGATGAGCTGGCTGACCTGCTGGGGAGTTTCCATCTCTTTTTGCTCTTTCGCACTCTTGCTTGCGTACACTAAAGAGAATCTGAGAGGTGAAGAACGAGTACCTGTCTTTATCCATCCCCCACCTCCTGGCTCACATTTTGTGGTTGTGAAGTAGCAGCCCTGCGTGTGCAGAACCCTCCAATGCGCTCGTGCTGAGGTACAGACCCCTCCCCAGGCAGCTGACACATGGGATACAGCTCATGGAAGGAGCACAGCTGGGATTTCCCTCCTCCGTGTTATCCTTGGCCACTGTGAAATCCCCTGGAGCTATTGGCAACCTGCATAACTTGCAGCAGCTTTCCTAATAGCTCTGGTGATGTTGTTTTAGTGTAATAACGTGTCCAAGATAACAGGCGGATTTTGTCCAGCACAGCGGGCTCAGCTGGAGAAGGATGCGGGGAGTCTCTGCGAGCAGGAGCTGCGTCACAGCCTGGGACACAAACCAGCAGCGTGTTTTCTGTTTTGAGAGAGAAGCCACTTTCAGAGGAGAGGAGTGGCAATATAACAGAAGCTATTTTTCCTCCCCAGCTTTTAAAAACTTTGTCTTCTCTGAACTGACGTAGAAAGGTTGCTCCTTTGTCACTGCTTTCTTAGCAAGGTGCTTCCCTGATCCTCTTTTTCCTAAGGTGGTTTCATAGCAAACCTCTGGATTGAGCTGTGCAGATGTTGGAAGAGGGTCCTTGAGCTGTCCCCTCCCCGGGGACAGGAGCTGCACACCTCTGGAAGAGCCCAGAGCAGGGAACCAGGAGAGCACGTTTCTGAGCCTGCTCCCTTGCTTGATTTAGGATTGTGTTAGGGAAAGGATTAGTGCTGGAGCCTTTTTTTACCCTGCAGTTGGTTTCTTCGTGATGGGAATCTAGACTAGGGACTAGGTTTACTTTGAATTTAATTATGTATTTAATGGCAAAGCTGCCAAGAGCTGTCAGGTGCATTTTTTCTTTATTATATTTCTTATGAATCTAAATAGATTAATATTTGCAAGAAATACTTCCAGAGTAATTTTATCAAACAACTTCATTATTGCCATGGGAAATTCAATGCATTTTTAATCTGAGCCCAGTTCCACTTTGCAGTCTGGCTAGACTGTGAGTTTGAGAGGTAGGCACTGTGCGAGTAATCGTGTCTGCGGTGCATATTGGATATGTATACTGTGATGATGTCTTGAGGCCGCCGCTCCGACCTTGCACGTCCCAGCTGGATGTCTGTGCTGATGCCTTGTGTTTGCACTTTATTACTTAATAGTTGATGATAATGAATTAAATCCTCTCCTTGTTGCGTTACACTATTAAAAGCGAGGCAGTGCATGCAGGTGAGCAGTACAGTGACGGCAGCCGACGAGGATAAACTGTGTGAGAGCTGAGGCTACGTCAGCCCCTTCTTTATTAAAACTTTAGCTGTAGTGTTTATTCGAGTAGTTAGTTTCTCCCCCCGCAGCAACCTGAGGCAGCAAATGAAGTATGCACGTAGCAGACCTGCGTGGCAGTCCTCGAAGCCTGCTGTCAGATTGATTACTTAAAGTGCATTTGAAATCAAGTGCTGTACAGTCAGCTCGAGACCGTTTTGCAATCATTTTTCATGTGCCAGTAAGTAAAACCACACAGAATAATTCAGCCAGTTGAAAATGGGGAAGCTACCGGGTCTTGTAAATCTAAACGGACCTCACCATCTCTTCCCTCTGTCCTTGGCTGCGACGCAACCGTCGTGACATAAATAACGGCAGCGATATGATGGAACTGCGCGAGGGCTGCTGTTGTGAGTGCTTTGCAAATACTTGGAGGAGCTGAGTTCAAAGCTAAAACGCAGTAGAAGGTGAACTGAGCTCCTTTTCTTTTTATCTGTTGGGAGGGAAGGAAAAGAAAACAAGTCCCGCTGCGCGTGTGAAAGCTTCGAGGAGTTCTGTGTGCCTGTTGGCACAGTGGTGGAGTGGCAGGCACCCACCTGTCGGTTTCTTCTGAGGCTTTTGCTTTCGTCCCCTCCCGAGGCAGCTGGGATGCTGTTGAGTGATAAGGCTGCTGGTCTCGACTCGATGATAAGTCTGCTGGTTGGACTTGATGATCTCAAAGGTCTTTTCCAACTTTATGATACTGTGATACTGTCTGGAGGTCTGGGTGACGTGTGACGGTTGCTGCTCGGGAGCACCCAGGGCGTGCTCTCAGCCACCCTGCAGTGTCGGGAAGGAGCACGGCACAGCCTGGAAAGCTGCTCCCTCTCCTTTCACCCCCCAGTTTCAATCTGAACGGTCTCAGAACTGTGCTCCTTGCCATCACTCCTTGCTGCCACTGCCAACCACCCAGATGAGTCTCTGGAGGCTGGCAGATTGGCTTGCGGGATGCCACCACCAGGGTCCTCATCTCAAGACCGCCCAGAAGAAGAACTGCACCTGATGGCAGAACTCCCAAACTGGTCCCTGTATGTGCAAACCTGGTGGCTCTTGTCCTGCTCATTCTGTGGTCGGGGAGGATGGGGATTTCACCCAAGTCAAGCCACCTTTAGGCTGAGTCCTGGTGTGGAGGGAGAAAAAGTATGGCTCAGTCTTCAGGTGTGACCAGAGCCCTGCAGGGAGACAAGAAACTTTAGACTATCGGTGTTGAGCTGTTGTGTCAGAAGATGAGTTTCCACTTTGTTTCTTGAAGTTTTCTTTATGCTTGTGAAGGAAAATGCCCAGAATTGCTGGGTAGGCAGCTTGTGTGTTCAACAAGGACGTGAGATCTAGAGAGAACAGGAGGTTAGAGAAAGAGGTCGCGTTGTGCCATCCCCTCTACATTCATGTGCTGCTGTAGCGCTGCACCTTCCTGCAAAGGACCTGGAAGTGTTATTTATCCAAGGAGACCTCACTAGGGGTGTGAGCTTCTGTGCAGGGCTGGAACACGCAGGTGTGAATGTGGCAGTCAAAAGCCCTTTCCAGAACTCTTGGAGGCTTGGAGAAAGGGAGGCATCAACCGGCTCTTCCAGTGCTGGGCTGAAAGCATGGCAGGCAAGAAAAGGGAGGCTGCCTTTTGTCTCACCCCTGGCCACTGCCTAAAGGCCACCACTTGAATCAGACCCAGATGGAAGAAAAAGTTCTTTCCATGATTTCTTTTTTCTCTTATCGGCTCTTGCTGCACCTTTTGTTACATTTCAGCTTCTGGTTTCTTATCTCGTTCCTTGCATGAATAAGATATGGCACATATTTCCCTGGCATGGCTACCAACTATAAATACTCTATCCTTCTGGGGAGGGAGAATATGGAATATACGTGTGTATCTGTATTCCATGTGCATCTAGAAGCCTAAATGCCATTTTTCCAATATTGTGTCTTTAATAGGAATTCACTGATTAGGTGCATAAAAGGCTACAGAAGATGACAGTTTCGCTGTGCTCAGTTTTAATACAAAGAGTACTACGGTTGCTAAGAGACTGATATTTCAAGTTTGGAAATCTTCATCCACACTAGATGTATTATCTTGGCAAATTGGACTTTCTGAGTTGGCAGCAAATGGAAAAGAGTAACTTTTAAAAATAGAGATAATTTAGATGACGTCAAAGACATCTGGTGTCCTTTTCCAGAAATGTGAGACTGATCTATTTTGCTTGTGTGTATAAATCACTCTGCACACAGTGTGAGGTTTTACTTATGCCTACATTTGAGTCTGATTTATTAATAAATTCCCTTTCTGTTTAAGATATTTAGCCAGGTATGTTTAATTAAATTGGCTTTATGCTTATAACAGATAGTACCTGTCTGTGCTGTGTCCCCTAAAGAAGCTCAGCTTTGTGCCTCTGCACAAAGCAGGATCTCGTAGTGCCCAGAGACACCCACCAGGCTCTGCAGTGACTCAGAGAGGACAGTCACTTATTTACCTTCCTGATAAATTTGCTCCTCCATCCACGTATGGATGCTGGCGGTGCATACTCAGAGCAGCGTGGCTGCAGGCTTTGTTACCACCTTGCTAATGGGCTGCCTTTCTCATCCTAATTCCCACCCCGAATTGGTGGGTGCAGAGAAAGGGGGGGAGGTGTGTCTGGGCTTAATCATGCCTTCCCATCCCTTAATGCATTTTGGTCTTGGGAAGTGGCAGTGCTCCTGAATGGCAAAGGAGGCTTTGAGTGACAGCTGGAAATCAGCTAGGGACTCGCTCCTGCTGTGCATAACAGACAGTGGAGAAGAAGCAAGGGATCTGGAGAAAGAGCTGAAACGGGCAGCGCAAGGCTGACGTGGGAGAAAGGGAATAAATTAGAAATTGCTCAAAGGCGGCGGACGGGAGGAGATGGCACCAGGTTGCTGGGGGAAAAGGATTACGCTTGCATAGTGAACACAAGGGACGGGAGAGTAGGGGAGTGATGCAGACCTGCGGAGGAAGAGCACCCCAGGAGCGCAGCTGGGATGTACGTGAGGAGAGTGGTCTAGGGAGGATGAGCAAGGAGAGCTGGAGGGTTTTCCAGCCATATTCTTGTAGCATCTTTTCTAGGGATTCATACAGGCGCCAGCACTTACAGTCACACAGATAAGGTGTAGCTGCCTTTGTCATCTTTGTGCTCTGGCTTGCGATGTTGGGGAAAGCTGTTATACAATTTCAGGTGTTGTTCTACCTCCCAGACATAGATAGATGGCTGGGCATGAATTATTTCCTCCCAAGTAGAGTTTATGCTGGACTTCTCTATAGCTGGAAGGAACACATTTGAATTTTAATGTCATCCCTGAAGGCAATTGTAGCCTATGCACTTGGTTGTGTGTTCAGGGGATGAGATTTTACGTTATTTTTAGAAATATTCATAGGTTCCAAGGACCAGGAGATAGAGAAATGGCTGCTGAAACGTGAACACGTGATATATTTTTTAAGTATCAAGTGAACATAGAATGAAATGATGATAAAGGCAGGTTACGTGGTTTTTTTCAAGCTTAGACAATGCACTGTAATTGTATGTCAGAAGTCATTCAGGCTTGATAGCACGCCAGCTAATTAAACCATCCTCTCTGAAGAGACTTACTGTACTTTCAGCTTTTGCTGTTTCGTTCTCAAGAACAAAAAAGCTCTGAGAGCAGCTCTCGTGTTCCGCGCTCACGTTGGCATCAGTTTGGATGGGAACCAACTTATGGGAAATGGGAGCTATGATCAGATCTTCCTCTTGTTTGACTGGCATAAACTGGATTGGTTTCCACCAAAGGTGGTGGAAGGAAGAGAGGAGCTGTATGCCGTCCTGTAATTTGTGTGCGTCTGCTGTCACCCATTTTTGGTGGCTTCTCTCCATTTAAATTTTCCTCCATCCATGAGGCATGAATCCTGCTGTAGTTTTTGTTTCTCCTGGATAATCTCCTGGGGTGTCTCATCGTTACGTTCCTTCCATGTGTGTCATGGGACACAGTTCATAGGTCAGTGAAGGTGGACTGTGCAGGAAGGAGGCAGTGCAGGCTGCTGGTTAGTGGGGAGGAGCCACGTCACGGCTTGAAGGACCTGCATCTTGGACAGTGGGCTCACCCTGAGCAGCTCTTGCAGACAAGGGAAGGAACGTCTCATCTCTCTCTATTACCAACATCTCATTCCTCTTTTTGGTCATGTTCTTCCTGTATCCTAACGAATGCCTGAAATATATAATTCATGGCAAAAAAAGAAAGCAAAATATTAATAACAGCTAGAAGTGAGGACGTGGCTCTCCAGATCACTTGTGGTCTAGTGGATGGTGTCCTGTAGGCTGGCTGAAGGGTACTGCTGGAAGAGCTGTGGCCAAGAGAACATAAAGGTATCTCCAAGCATCCAGGGCTTTCTTTCTCAGGCACGCAGTTTAAGCGTTCGGTGCGCAGTGTCAGGTTTACTCTCAAATTTGGAAAACAGAAGCTGTTTGAAATGAATTCAACCTTTTCTGGGACTGGTGGTGACCTCATCCAGCATAGGATGCCCCCGTGGTGTGTGCAGTGGGTGCAACCTGGCAGCTCTAAGAAGAGCTGGATTTTTGTTCACAGGTACCAAAGTGCCTCCCAGGAGCTCCCAGCTCTCCTGTGAGCACTGCTTGGAAAAAAAAGTTGTGTATTTTCCTGAAAGCAGGGAGGGAGAACGCGTCCACTGAGAGTCCTTGTAGCCTTTTCTGCAATCAGGAGAGGTTCCCTCAGCTGAATGATTGAACTGGCTGCGGGAGTCTGGATTCCCAACGGACAGTCCATCCTTCTGCTGCAGGCGTTGAGCTCGCTCTGCGGTGTAAAATGGATGTTTAAACTCTAAAAGGTGCATTTTAATTTTTTTTTTTTAAAAAAAAGATAAGTTTCCCTGCACCAGCCAGAAGAGACAAACTCTTACTGGGACTTTGACACCCGTTGGTATTGGCTTCCTCGAAGCTTAAACATCTCAAGGCTTAGAGTAGGCTCTAAGGAGGGAGCAAAGTGCCAGTCCCACCTGGTGGTGGAAGAGGTGGGGTGAGGAACCGGATAGACCTGGCTGTGGCCTGCGAGCATCGCTCTTGGGTCCGACAGGTGCCCGTTGGGGGATGGGAATGGCTTCAGAGAGTGTTAAACCTTGGAGAACCAGCACAAGGTTACTCTGCTAATGGCTGTCCTCACCCAAACGGATGTGATGATCTGCAAGGACCAAAATAAATAGATTGACTTTTTTGGTGTCCCAGTCCAAGCAGTAAAGGGCCTGAATCTCATTTCTCTCCCGTCATGCCAGCGAGGTTTCTTTTTGTTTCACCAGAGAAGGAATTACCAAACGTATTCCTGTCTTTGGGGCAAAGGAAAGGAAAATAAAGAAATTCTGTTTAAGCGGTCTTTAAAGTTCGTGAGCAAATAGATCTCTTGAACTGGGTTGTCCATGCCTGCCTCCAACAGGTATTTTCCAATTGAATCCTCAAGGACTGCTTTCAGGGACGCAACACCGAAAAAGTGAAGAGTTTTATTATTAGGATGCTTTATTTTTATGTGCCTTTTGATATGTAGAAAGCGTAGTTTCATTCAAATAACTGAACAGGAAAGAAATGCAAATATTTCAGTTGCTCTCCTGGAATGTTTGGAAGATGCAAGGTTTCTAATACATCATTTTTCTGTTTCCTGCAAAAGATAAGCACAGTAAAAAGAAAAGCAGAAAAGTTTTTTCTGCATCTACCATTAAGCACTTTGTAAGTAAAAACTCTCTCTGGACGTGCAGGTGAAATCTTTCACATCGTGAAGGTCCTGAGGAGGTCTCTCCATATCCCAGTGACCTGTAGAAGCCCTTCTTGTTATTCTTTGCATCCTTCGCCAAGTTCAGCTCCAGCCATGCTTTGGCCTTGCAGACCCCATCTCCACACAACCAGGATGTTTTGAAGTTAACCTAACAATAAATATTCTGAAAAGCCCTTTTATTTTCCTCCTAGTTGCAGCCTTTTGGGCCATAACCCACCCCAGCAGGGCATAAGCTGAGGGAGCACTTCTGGGATTTTGTGCAGGATTTAGGAAGGAGATTGGTTTGAGGTTCACCTTGAACGTAGTAGCAACTCCCCTGACTTGGTACCAGGTCTCAGACCTGCTCAGGAGCAAATTTTCAGCTGCTCGATGAGTGTCGATGGGCAGCCTGAGTAGGCAGAGCTCCCCTTAGGGATTGGTAAGGCAGGCTGGGAACCCTGGTCTCGCACAGCACCTACCAGTGAGACACCAGGCTGGGGTCAGCAAATCCAGAATTACAGAGCACACCCTGTATGCCAGGACGCGTGGCTGGATGCTGCCCAGAGACAAACACCGCGGCAATTTCCATTCTCCTCAAACAGATCTCAATCCAGTATCAGAATAACTTCTGCTGTTAGAGCTGTACCTTCAGCCAGAGAGAAGAAAAAATCTGAGCTAATGTAGC
The DNA here is from genome assembly GCA_033558235.1 of Neomorphus geoffroyi. Taxonomy (NCBI): domain Eukaryota; kingdom Metazoa; phylum Chordata; class Aves; order Cuculiformes; family Neomorphidae; genus Neomorphus; species Neomorphus geoffroyi. The sequence continues at coordinate 8,369,972 of JAUMJM010000018.1, forward strand.
TCCAGGGAAAGATTCGGATTTTTTAGCCATTTGCAATGCGTTTTCTGCTCTCTGCATAAGGAAATGCTTTGGAATTGCTAAAACAAATTGCTGAAGCTGTATCAGTTTTGCATACGGGCTGCAACATTGCTGGGGTGTGTGTCAGTGCTTCCCGTCCCCAAACGAGGCTGTTCCAACGATGCTTTGCAGTCACGTTGGGAAAAGCTTTTTCAAATTGCTTTGTACTTTGTAAAGCAATAAGCTTGGACCAAGAAGTGTGGAGGGAGTTGGGGAGCTCAAGCAGAGTGTAATTCTTTCAGTGGAAACATTCTCCATCAGAAAAATGTAGATTTGATTACATTCCCTGTTGACAATGGCCTTTTCAATTGAAAATAATAGAGGAGCTTCATTTCAGTAGCGCTGCAATATTTCGTTTTGAATTTGCAATTTCACTTTTTAAAATATTAAATAACGCCACCATGAAATATTGGGACTGCGCTGCAGTGAAGCCCTTTCTGGAAACAATTCCTGAACAGGAATGATAGATGAGCTTTGGTTTTGTTACACGGCAAAGCCACTGAAAGAATAGCAAACCAAAGGGCAGGTTATTGCAGTGGTTTCCTCACCTTTCTTTTGGCTGGAATATTTGAAATTAACCCTTTTGGTCCATTACGGCCTGATCGCAGCTGCTGGAAGGCTGAGGAAGAGGCAAAGCGCAGCTGAGCTGCCCAAAACCCGACGAAGCGCAGGATTGGAATTTACCACCTGGCAGATCTCACGTTTCGGGCAGTGCCTCCACCGCATCTCTCCTGCCTGCATCCAGGGCTGCTCTGTCACCGTTCTCCTTTCCCCTTATCCTGCAACGCGCGCTCACGTCTGTCTGCATCACCAAGACCTTGCAGCCCTTGGTTTTATCTCATCCTCAAAGAAACCTTCTGTATCCGACAGCAATTCTGAGTCTGTTTGGGCCAACTGAGGGAACTTCCAGTGTAATTAATAGATGTCAAGGGAGGCGATGGAGCATCAGTGCTGCTTCAGGTAATGAGGAGTGAGGTCTATAGCCTGGCTCTTCTGTTCAGGTTGTGACTGGTTTCTCAGGGATTTGTGGACACGTGAAGATCACCTTGAGGTAAAAGTGCTCAGCGGAGTCTGGAGCCTGTAGTGATTGTTGGCCAGGGAAGACAGAGGTACCCATTTTTACTGTGCAAGTGAAAGTGAAAATAAGGGAGAAAAAAATGGCCCAAATCAAGGGAAAACCAAGAATTTAATTCACCGTATTAGAGTTTGAGTTTCTGTGAATAAATAGCAGAAACAACAATTTTTCTCTGGCGTTCAGACTGAGACAACATTTCTGGCGTTATTGAGTGCTTCCCAGAGAGTTTCATTTCAAAATGGAGCCAGCTCTGCCGTTTTCCTCCTTTTGAGCAAGAGTTGTTTCTAGTTGGATGAAGCTCATATTCCCGAGCCTTGAAATGGTGAAGAAGGAGAACTGGCCAGGGTGCAGTAAGTCATATTTGTTTTGTCGAGCTCCTGTTCACAAGATATGCTCGCAATGAAGTACTTTAGGTGTTAAAGTCACTTCAACTTATAAGGACAAAACCCTTCTGTTTCTGGGATGGAGTAGATTGTGGGACTTGGGGAACAGAAAAGGTACGCGAGCAGGAAACTTTGATCTGAAAAGCATTGAGTCATAGGTATAGCGTGGTCTTTCCCAGGAGCAGACTTTCACTTTGGGTGGTGATACTGGAGAAACAAGCATTGGGAATAAATCCAAGGGCCGGGTGATAAATCTGCTGGTTGGGAAGAGACCGTGGGGGGGGCGGGGGGGAGATGCTGAAGGTGCTGCTGCCAACCCACCTGGAAGAATCAGTAGAAGAGCAATGAGCAATCTCGCCATGGACTTAGAGATGTGGGGGCTCATCTCCTAAGTCCTGAGCAGCCACTGCCAGGGACCAAGATGCTTCTCTGGTCATTAGTATAATCGTAGTAAGGACATGTTAAGCTAGGTTTAATGTCCCACTGGGTAGGCATGTGGAAGTTAATTAAAGGCAGAGGGACTGAGAAAACAATTGAACTCCAGTAGAACTTGCCGCAGGTACCGCCTGTCCTGACTCAGGGGTCATTTTGCGATGGGAAGAAAGATGCCAAGGCTGTCTTTGTCAGAGCAAACTCTCTGGGTGTTTGAGGTGCTTGTAACAAATGGGTCTCTGCATCGCTGTTTCGAGGACATTATTCTAAATGGCAGGTTCCAACGTTTGAATATCGGGCAGTAAATTTCCAACAGAGAGTGCTCAAAGTCTAATTAAGCCACCTGCACAAAGTCTAGAGAAAGAGCAAAAATGATGGGCGAGGTCATATTTCCTACATAGTTATTGCCAGGCAGGACTGCAGCCTGAAACTCTCATTTTGGTAAGAAATGTATGAAGGTTGTTCTAGCAGTAAATCAGTACAGGATGCAAATTACATATATTAAAGAAAACCTGAAAGATGGGCAATGATTCTCTCTCCAACGTTACTCTAAGTTGACCCTAAGCAATCTTGAATTAAATCACTCTTGTTCTCTGAGATGCTCCAGGGTAGCGTCTTAAGCTCATTTCTTATTTATGTCCAGCAAATGTTTCACTTCTGATGATGAATTGAGTTTTGATGTCAATAAACTAAATCAGCAGCTTCCAGATATTATAGATTTATGTCTAGACAGCTTAAAAAAAAAATAATTATGTGGTTAAACAATTCTCTATGTGGCTCACCTCGTCCCAGGAGAATCCCTCCTGCGCGTGAGGTTCTTTGAAGTGGAGTCATGTCATGGGAGGAAGAATGTTTTGTGCTTGCTGTATGTAAAGGATGGTGGAAGGAGGAAGATTGTCTCCTAATAAAAAGATCTAGTGAGGTTTTGTTGGAAAACAGTGGAAATCTGGCTAAATCTGCTGCTATCCCTTTGTTTTTAGAGCAATATTGCTCTTCTCCTGGAATAGCTTTTCTCTATCCCTGGGATGTCCCCTCCATCTCCCTGCCCTCCTCGGTGCATTGTAGGTGGAAATCAAAGCGTGTCCATGAGCAAGCCCTGCTCCTCCCTGCTCTGGCAGCCTGGCCAGTTGCATCCTCTCCGACCTCCTCCTCGTTTCTTTCATTCCAAGTTCATTCCTTGCCACTCGGGACCAGCCTGTACCTTTCTCAGGCACTGGAACCTTGGTTATTCTGCATCATTTGATGATGATGGATGGCCCCATCACATCACCTCCAAGCCCATGCATCCTTTTGTTAGCATTGGGAGGAGCTGAAGAAGAGAGCTGCTTGTCTCCTGGATAAAATTCTGGCCATGATAGGGAAATTTATGGGGAAGAATGGAAACTATTATTTTTCCAAATTCTTCTGACAGCTGGCTTTCAGCACGGCGCTTCCCTGCTGGCTCCATGTGATGCTGCAGGGCTGGTGAAACCACCCGCTGCTCAGCACGCGCCGCCTGCAGAAGGGCTGCAGACACATTTACGGAGCAGCCTTGTGCAAAGGCGTTTGCTGCTGTCCACACCAACCTGCCCTTGGAATAAATATCCTCAGGTATTCCCAATGCAGCCCCTGTTGCTTGCGCTAAAAGCTTCCATTTAAGAGAGTAACAGCAGCAAATAGCCTTTATGTTGTGCATTTTTATGGTAATGGGGTGTCCCGCAGGTTACTTGGCGAGTGCTGAATGTGTTTGGGAACGTAACCACGGGAAATGTCGTTTCCACAAATTATTTTTTCCTGGGGAATAAAAAAACCCCCACATCTGCCAAATTACGTATGAAGAAGTCCCTCTGAGGAAAACCAAGATGAGACATTTAGTTTTGAGGCAGACCTTTCTGAGCTGAGATGCTTCATCTGGTTGACTAGCACTGGTTTACTTTACTCAATCAACGTGAGCGCGTCTATCCAAGCTGCCGTGGCCACTGTTAAACCGGGGTGTTTATACCCCGTTTCCAGCTGCATGTTTTTGGTGATGCTGACAGGTCTTGGTGCCCAAGGCTCAGCAAGATGAGCTGAGGAAACCTGGCTGTTCAGGTAGACGCGACTCCAGGTTGCAGTCAAAGAGGTTGATCTGGGGATGTTGAACTCTTGCTAAGATTGAGAATAGCCAGGTATAATATTTTGACACTGTCAATTGGAATATGTTTTGGGGTGGGAGGATGTTTCCATTAGATGAAAAATGTGGTTATTTTTACACTTTGCTACAATTTGCAGAAAAAACCCAAGCCCACCCAAAAAAACGTAAGAATAGCAGATGGAGAGATGGAAATCTCCATTTTTTTAAACAGATATAGTAGTTACGGGACTCACTTAACAGTTCACTCAAGGACGTGCTGTTTGCAGCTCTTAGATCATTCAGTTTGTACTTTGGTGCCCAAACCTGCAATTAAGTGAATGAGATGACTTGCAAGATTTCGGGTGGTGGTATTTCTTCTCTCGTTATACTAAAGAAAATAACCATATAGGAACACTGATTGTAATTACGGTGCTCCTAGGGCGTGGTTGTTACAGTGTAATTATGAAATTTATTGTGGTGGTACTTTATACCCCAAGGAAATAACCTGAAACCATCTGCAGCGCCCCAGGGTAGCTGGTGGACACCAGTGGCTCAGGCTGAATTTATTTCCCAGAGAAACGTGATTCATTCTCGTTCAGGAAGCAAAACAAGGACTAATGGTGGTTGCCTCTAGTTACCAGTCAGAGAGAAATCATCTGTAAATAAACCTGGTTGTGAACTCGGAGAAGGGATGAGCTGGGGAAGGGAGCGTGAGCTCGGACCTGGGGCAGCCGTGGATGGGAGAAGGGAAGGGCTGGAGCGGGTGTGGTGTGGGTGGATCGGTGGGGATGTTGGCTTTGGCTCTTTCTGCAGATGGAGAGCGTGACCAGCTTTACGGGTTGGGCGTCAGGTCTGACTCTGACCGTGATTTTGCTTTGTGCCCCTCAGAAGGGTAATATAAAAAATAAATCATCCTTTTCCCTGATCCTTCCTTTCTTTCTTCCCAGAGGAAGGGGGTTGGGGGGTAACTGGATGGCCACGTGCGCTACAATAGGGAAGTTGGAACCTGCAGCTGTTAAAGGGGAGGAAAGAGAGGGGGTGAATTAAAAGCAAGCCCTCCACATGCAGCTTTGGAATGCTGAGATGACTCTGAGGAAAGAGTGCTGTGCTCACAGCTCCCGTGGAATACAAATCCTCACCTGGGGAAAACCACTGAGCTAAAGTTTCCTGAGAAATGTGCCTTCAAAGCCAGCTCACCATACCCACCTCAGCACACCTGGCTCTCAGGTGAGGGCCCTTCTGCTCCGGAATCTTGGCTCATTCATACAGTGCTCCTTCCCTCCTACTGGACTTTTTGTCCTTGGAAACCCTTTCCAGCCTCCTATTATTTGGAAATTTAATTAATGTTGTGTCTGCTTGCTCTGAGGCCGACAAAGGTGTCAGTTAGGCTGGGGCCGGGTGCTGCACTCTCCTCTGCACTCGTTCCCTTGAAGGCTGCTCAGCGTTAGGCATCCTGTATGGTCCATCCGACAAAGCCTCTTTACACAGCATTGCTCGCTGCTGCTCTTTCAGTTAATTCTGGGAATGAAATGGTTTAGAGCAGCTGAGAGTCACTGGCTCTCCTGTGCACGCTTTTGTGTTGGCATCGCCTTGTACCGAGGAGCAGCGTCGCTGTTCCCAGGGTTCGGAGAAACTGAGGCGTGGAGAAGAGCACTTGGGTCCCAGCCTGGGCTCCTTGAGAAGTGGTGACTTTTCCTGAGGCCACCAGCAAAACGGGCTCCTTTCTGTTCTCTAAATCTTTCTGTGTCTTCTCTTCTTTTACCCCTTTCATGCTCTAATGTAGTAGAGTATATATATAGTATATAATCTATCTATCTATATATAATATATATATTAGAGTGCTCTAGTATATATTAGAGGGTAATATCTTTATCACCTTCCTATATTTGGGAGTCAAAGAAAATACCATACAGTGGGAAGGGGAATAAATGTTACTATTTGCTAACACTCCAGGGGAGGTGTAGTCTGAATATATGTGTTTGGTTTGATGTGAAGGGCTGCTGCCCGCCAGGCTGGGCGAGGGGAAAGGCAGCTGCTGAGGCAGCATCGCTTTGGCACGTGTTCCCCCTGTTATCTGTGCTCTTGCTTTTAAAGGTTCTGCTGCTCTTGAGTAAAGCACCCCTGTGCGGTGCAGCTTCCAGCCAAAATGGAAGAGGTTTCAAAGTTCCTCCCAAGCCAAGGCAACGTCTTTGTAGAGAGATTTACTCCATGGACCACATTTGCTCCCAGTTATGAGCCAGGAGCATCAGTTGCCATGGTGACTTCTTTGGGAAAGTCATATGGGGAAAATGCTGACGTATTTTTAGCTTTTGGTAACGAAATTTAACAGCTGGAAATAAAGGTGAGGGCCACCCAGGCTGCCACAGGTTCATGAACTGCTGTTTGGGACCAGCGCTTCAGAAGTGCCGGCGGGCAGAGAGCTGGTGGGGCTGCATTTAGGGAGGATGCTTTGCGGTGCGGCTCGCACCCTGCATGATGTGCAGGACAACACCTGCGAGTACTTCAGAGGAGAAGGACTCACTGTAAAGAAAGGCTGAGAAGAAGGGGATGTTACATGTAAAGATAAAGAGGAGACACTGACTGAGGTCATAGCTGCTTCGTGTACAGTGTGTTCAACCTATAAATAGCTCTTCAAATATACCTCTGCACAAGTGGTATTTATAGAGCGATGAGTGAAAAAAGTTCCAGTTGGTTTCAGGCATTGATGAGTGAAGGATGTTTCAAACTTCGTCAGAAGTTCAGGTTTCTGAGAGCTGAGCCTCAAATGAGTGGGGTTTTCTCCTCCGATCGAGGCTCGAAGGTCACGGTGCGGTTAAAGGCACCTTCTGAAATCAGTGTATCTGGAAGGGATGCTCAGTGGATGTTGTCGTTCTGATATCCTGCAGCGGAGCCTCTGCACAGAGGGAATTTATTCCTGTAATTTGTATCAGTCCAACTCACGTGTAAACTTTTCTGAAGGTAGACTCCTATTTTATTTTCTAAAATACCTTCTCAGCTCCCTTGCCATATTTTTAGTTCTTTCATCTTCAGCTGTCAAGAGTTTATTTTAAAATTAATTGATTTCGATGTAATATTTACTGCACTTTAGCTTTCAGCACAGCACATGAAAACAGATTTCACTACAGCTGGCAATGTCTAATGGGATTCGTTCCTACTCCAAAGGCTCTTTGCATTATGTACCGATACTTCCAGCCGAGCTTGCTTTGAACAGCCTCACCATGTTCTCATATCACTGAGCTTACACCGGCCAGGGCTGGCAGGGAGACAAGGTGAAGCGTTCAAGTTTAAAGGAGCCACAGCTGATGCAGAGCTGAATGCAAAGTGTAGATATTGCGAATCTGACCCAATATTCATTTGAATTAATAGGATCTTCCCTTTTTGCACCAGTGGGCTCTTTGGCTGGATTAAAAATTGATCTTATCTCATTATGATAACCGCAGTTGTGGCGAAGATGAAGCAGACGGTCACAGAGATGCCCTGGCACATCACCGGGGTGTTACACAGGGCACAAAGCAGCACACGAGAACAGGAGCAAACTCCGCTAACGCACTGATGGTGTCAAGAGAGGTGCTGAACTTTGATGGGAGGGGATTGAGGAGCAGCCTTTGAATTGAAAATAAATAACCTGTTAGCAACCTGTTAGCCAGCTCTCCAGGGCTGGAAAAACTTTTTCAATCTGATCTGTTTCATGATAGAGAATAGAGTATTTCTTAATTAGTTTGGATTATTGTTTCCCCAAAATAACTGCTGAGTTTTGTCTCCCACCCCTCCAATGAAATGCTTTCATGTGAAGATTAAGCTTCCCTGAGTAACGCTGTAGTGGGCCCCAGCATGCTGGTTTCCAATATATTCTCGTTCCCATAAGAGATGTGACAAAGCATCCTGTGTTTTCCTTTCCCAGCGTGGTACAAAGAGTGTTCAACCAAAAGTAAGGAATCAGTGCCTCTCTCCCCACCTCCAACCAAATCCTTTTGTGTAAACACGCTCCCAGCTGGCTGAAACGTTAAGATTGCCCCGTTGCACATTTGCAACAGTCAGATCTGGGGAGCCTGGTGGTGGGGCTTCGAGTTGTGAGGTCTGTGAGGAGCTGTCAGTGGGGTGGATGTGCAGGGGTCCTTCAGAGTGGGCAGCAGCTGGAGCAACTTAAAAATCAAAACCAAGTCAGATGTCAGAAGCTGAGCCAGGCTGAGGAAGAATGATGGAAGCCATTCTTTTGATGCCATCAGCATTTTTATTGATCCGAGGGTGTTTATTGCTGTAAAATAGTTATAAATTAGAGAAAAGCTACGAAGAGGAGCAAGAGGTGGAAATTGCCCAGGTATGACTTGAAAGACGGACTTCCACGTTTATCGGACGTGGGATAACATGAGCATCCAGGCTTTGGCCGCAGAGCTCCGTACCCCGCAGGGGAGGCAGTTGGCACCCGACTGTTGCTGTTCACATAGTTTTGTTGGAGAAAGTCAGCGCTTGGTCTGCCTTTGTGACATAAAGTAAATCTGCCTTGCAGACGTGCTCAGGGGGCATGAAGAAGGGCTGCTGGAGGAGCCCTTGGGGTTTGCTGTGCAGCCGTACGCAGGGAGGCTTTACTGTAGCTCAGGATGGCTCACTCACAGTAATCCAGGGTGGATGCTGCAGGAAAAAATAGAGTTCAATGTGTTATGAATAAATAATTTTGCGCAGAAAATGGGCAGCATGAGTGTGGATGCTGTTGTATTTATCTGTCTGCATGCACGAGTGCACGCATACACATACGCGTGTGTATGAACATATCACGGTTACACCGACTTGAAATGATCAAACGTGAATCATTAACATTAGAAAAGGTTTCTGTGCCCTTCTGTGTCCCATGTGTTCAGATACATTGACCAGAGAGTCCTCCACCATAATAACTCCTCTTATTTTCCTTCTCCTTTACAGAAATCCGTGAGGCTTTCCGGGTGCTGGACAGGGATGGGAATGGCTTTATATCCAAGCAGGAGCTGGGCATGGCAATGCGTTCCTTGGGGTACATGCCCAGTGAGGTGGAGCTGGCGATTATCATGCAACGCCTTGACATGGATGGTAAGTCCTCGCTTTTGGACGTTATCGATGAAGGGGGGGCTTTCCCAGTGCTTTGCAGCCCATAGTTCTGGCTCAGAGAGTTTATGGTCACCAAGGGAGGACTGGGGAGGAAACCATGAAATGTTGGCTTTCGCCACAGCGAGGAAAGCGCAGACGATCATGAGCCATCAACCTCCCATAGGTAAATTTGCCTCTCAGACAACCCACGCAAGGGAGACGGAGCTTGTTTTATTTGACCGACTGATACGCTTGGATGAAAACAGACCCAGCTCGCGCAACCTTTCTCTGCAGAGTTGCAAATGATCCTTTGTAAGGCTGTTCTGATCTTTCATTTCTGGGCAGCATCTGGCCCAGTGATGCTTACTGGGTGACTACTTGGACACCCAACCAAGCAGATCTGCCTGGTGCTGTGGCCTCACCACTCCTTGCAAGTCAAAGATGCTGTGGGTGGGAGCTGTGCTGTGTCGCAACGAAGCGTTGATGGTTTTTGAAGGAGAAGTTTAGAAGGGTGGAATGATTTTGAGCAAAGTCCTGCTGTGAGAGCTCATCAAACGATTACAAAGAGGTAATAAAAGAAACAGAACCCACCATTAACTGGAAGAGAGAAATGCAGCATCAGGATGCTGGAGCCAGGGGGGACTTTTTAACTGCTGCAAAGCTACAATCAAAGCTGATCACAATGAGCAGAGACTGTCTTTAAAATGTCCTTGGTCAGAGCAGGGAGACTTCCCTGATGCCTGAAATGCGCAGGGAAGCTGGGATGTGCATCCGACCTTCTCCCTCCCTTCTGCAAGGGGGTGGAAACACTATGCAAAGTTAGATGAAATAGTGCCAAACCAGAGTGCTGGATGCAGCACTGGTCTGAATGGGGATGCCTGGCAAGCCAATGCGGCGCCCGTGTCTTTGGGGAGACTGCTGGGCGCAGAGCCCACGGGAGACGGTGGCAGCAGGAATGAAGCTCTCCTACCTCCCTGGAGATATCTTGAGTTGAATGCCCCCATGAGATGCACAGCACAGCTATATTCATCAGGTCAGGGGAAGCAGGGGAGACGCTGTCAGCCTGCTCGAGGGTGTTCAGCATCTCCCCTAGAGCAAGGAGATAAAATAATGCAAAACTTGGTGGATAGAGAAGAGCATTTGTTGAAATGATCTCATTTATAAAAGAAGAGAAATAAAAGCCATCACTTTTAAAAGCATTCTCTCTCAAAAAAAATGTTGTTTGCACCTTGTTATGTTCTGCTGGCTGTTCCTAACAGCCCAGGTAATTTCTTTTTAGGTTTCACAAAGACCAGACTCAGCATGGTGCCAATTCGTGGGGTCTTTTACTCAAACTCTGTGCTTTTTTGGAAAAAGAGTGCTGTGGACTTGGCTTCCAGTTTTGATTCATCTCCAGTTGTTCCCTGCCTCTCGGTCTCACAGACTTGAGACTTTGGCACTGTTTCCTGTACGCTCCTAGAGCGCAGGGACCTGTAATCAGAGAGGTGGAGTTAAAATGTAGAGTAATGGGTTGCAGATGGAAGGTGTTAAATTCTCGTTTAAGACCTTTCGGAAAGCTCTGTGCATTTTCTGCAGAGATGGGAGGTGATCCTCCATCTCTTCCAGCTCAACAGATCCAACAGCTCCAAAGATACAGTCTGGTTGTACTGAGTGGCTTTATTGTTTTTATTGTCTCAGCTGCCTGTTGTTGCAGTATTTTGTGTCCAGCCCCAAGACCTTCTGCTCAGATCTGTGCTATGTGAAGGTCAAATGGGGCATACATTAAAAAAAGACAGGGTAAAAGGAAATTCCTTATTCTCTGAGCAAGCAGGGGAATATTGCGTGAAAGGTCTCCTTTGCCTGCAAATTGAATTTATACTATATGGTTTGAATTAACTTTGTACGGCTTATGGCTACTTTTTCTCTGATGGACTGTCTTAATTTTTTTTCTGGGATGTAACTTTGAAATACGTAGTGAGCGCCGGCAATAGTTTCCTCCTTCCTCTCCCACTGTGCATGAGCATCATTTGGTAGCAAGGCATGAACCCAAAGAGCTCCCAGGGATGTCCGTTGTACTCTGCGCTCCCAGGGACAGCCTTACCCTCCTTTCCATTTACTCCTGTTGAGGGCTGCTGAATTTTTCTGAGGCTCTGGCTGAGCATCAGGTGGATGGGAAGCGGGGCTGGATGAAAGGTCACGTTCAAGGAGGAGTCCCCTGTGGTCAGGAAAGCCAAGGGGGAGGCAGCAATCCTGCGCATCCCCCAGCACCTGACATGAATTACAATGTGACGGCAGGTAGCGTAGCCAGACGTCCGTTTCTCCACTCAGGGCTGCTGCCAGTGTCTGCTAATAATGAGGTAATACAATTGGCAGTGGTTTGTATTTAATCTGAACCGGCCTGGACTGACCTAGTGCAAGCATACGGTTTTCATCAGGAATTACCTTGGGAGTGCGTTCACATTGCAGGATGGCAGAACGGCTGTATCTGCCGGGGCTTGTTTAACTGTTGGGCTTCAAATAACGAGCAGCAGGAGCTGATCTGAATTTGGGCTTCATTGCAAACCCCGTTTCCTGTAGGGGTACGGAGGGAGGCTCAACCCTGTCTAGGTGAGGCTGAGGAGATATTTGTGCCGTGGGAGCAGGACACCTCGTCTGGACGAAACGTGTTGTAAGAGGAGCCTATGCAAGGTGTGCTGGAGTGGGTTTGTGGTGAAGCATAAACTGATATGACAAGAGCATTTCACACCTCGGTGTCACCTTCTGCCACAAAGGATCTCACCGAGCTCAGTAAATAACGCAGGGATCGGCTTCGGAGATGCCCAAGGACAGTTGCTTCTGGGCTTTTAGTGTGCAGCTGTTCAGTAACACAGAGCGAGCCTCTAAATCAGAGCAGAAATGAAAGCGTGTTTCATAATTCATTGCGTTCAAAGGCAAAATGGAGTTAGTTAGAAAAGGCTGCTTGATCTTAAGTGAAAATAGCAATTGCACAGCTTGGCTTTTGCCCAGGAACTCATCGCAGGTGTCATCTCGCTTTTAATGCCTCCATGGCTTTCGAGTGCTACCGTCAGCCTTGCTTCTCTGGTGACGCACCGGCAGCCCTGGCATTGACACGGTGGAATTGAGCGCAACGAGTGGGTTTGCCCACAGTGAATATCGTGGGGTGATGCTGAGGATGCCTAAGATCTTCCAGATGTCCTGCAGGGCTCAGAGTGGCAGGAAGGGGTTCCTGCCTGTTAGTTTCACAAGGCTGCAGATTGTCCCGTGCCATGAAGCCCGTGGCACGCGGAGAGGCCTGGGTTACTTATCTTCTGGGCTTTGATGTCGTAACGTGGCAAAGCTGTCACAGAGCTGGGGCAGAAGGAGAGTAGTTTAGCCAAGAAATGGTAAGATGAGACTCCAGGAGGAGTTGAGGCTCGTAAACAGAACAAGATACACTTTTGGGTACAAAGACAAGTGTAAACTCACAGCAAAACCAATATTAAGGAACATCAAAATGATCTTCCCATCCCCAGAGATGGCTGTCAAATAGTCCTAAGAAGTTGACTGCACAGTTGCACATCCACTTGGCTTTTATTTTGCCCCAGACAGCTGAGGTGAGTTTGGGCTTCCGGGACAGGAGATGTTTCATTCCCATGCTGTGGCTGGGGGTGAGTGATGAGAGCTGGTATTGGCAAGTGGGAAGCCCTCAGCCTTGGCCGTGCCTTGTCCTGAGGACACGTCCCAGCCCTGCCAAGGACCACACTCCCAGCTACATTTGCCCTCTTAGCGTGGCTTTGCTGAACACAGGTATTTCCAGAGAATATCTCTTGCCAATCCTCACTGGAGGAAGCAGGCATCAGAGCCTGCGTATCCGCTGCGTTTCCTACGAATGCTTTCCCCACCTTTTCTTCCACCTCTCTTTGCTGTTCTGCTGTTCTTGCTTCACCCAGGTGGAGAGGAAAGCAGCTGCCACAGCAGGAAATATTGTAGTTGGTGTAAAAAAACTGAATTAGGGTGAAAAATGAGAGTATACTTGAAGTATTTCAAGGTCTCAAGAGAAATCTTATAAATCATCAGCAACATCCTTTTATGAACTACCATGATGGAAGAGATGAAAGTACCAAAACAGAACAGAAGGCAAAGGGCTTTTCTGTGCAGAAAAGCCTCTTTTGGGGAAGGAAGATATGGAATTGTGGTTCTGTCACTCAGAGCAGGGGATTTATATTAGGCCAAAGCTTTGCTTGCATCTTGATAGAAGTGGTGCATGACAATACACCGGTAGAAGTTTGTTCAGTATAGCCGGGCGCTCATCCAGTGTGCTGTGCCTTATAGGGACATATTGTTTGCTTTTGCTCTGGAAAGAGAGGTCAGATTTTACCCTGGTTTATACCCTTGCTTTGCTTTATCCGTAGACATAATTAGGTATTGCATGAATGTAAACATCACAGACTATGAGAGGCGCATACATGTCTGTCTGCAATCTGGAGAGTGACCTGAAATGTTCTGCCAGTATGTGGAAAGTAAAATATTTTATATATTTACGTGCTGGAAAAGAAATTATTTGTGAATTCTTCCAATTGGCAGCAATGCTAGTAAAAATGCAGAGAAATGGCACATTAAATGTGTTGCCTTATCTGGGATGTCTACTCTTCAAGCATACTTTCGCAATAAAATAGATGAATGTGCGACTTAAGTGTCAAACTCTTTCGTTACAACATAAGACACTTTTATCTGAGGAATAAAATAAGCACTCGGTGTACTAATTAGAGGAGCAGCTGGTTTCAGTACCCTGGAAAAATAACTTCAGGCTAACACGAGATGGAAAAAAAGTCCCAGTGTGTCAAATTGTTTATTATAGTACAAATAGGAGATACTTTGATCAGGCAAAAGACGAGCTGGTTTCATCAGTGTACAAGCGAGCTCCCCGTTACCTTTTATCACACTATGTGACTCGGCAGCAGTAGCAGTGACAACACAGCTATGACATCCTTATGAGCAATAAAAAAGAGGGGAAAGAAATCCCAGTTTAAAATTCTGTGTGTCCTCACTCTTTGTTGAGTAGGGAATGGAAGAGGAATAAAAAAAACCATAGTTAGCTGCAACAATTGCAACGGAGTTCTGCGTTTTTATTGTCCTCATACGCTTTGCCTGCGGAAGTTGTGCTCCCGTACCCTCATGCATGCTCACATGGAAAGGGAATAAATCACAGCAACGTAACTGCCTGGCACCGGGGGATGGTGTCAGCAAACTGTCAGGTTTCCAGGCTGTTGTACTGCTGTTGGTACATAGACATTGTTTCGGTTTGCTTCCCCACGCAAGGAAGGGGACAGCAAATTTGGATGCTCCACCGGCTGGAGCGAGTATGCTGTGACTCGGGGATGGGAACAACGGAAGGGCTGGGACTGGGATATCTGTAGAGAGAATACGTTTCTCTTCTGAAAAAATGAGTGCTGAGCTTTCCCTGTGGCCTGCAGAAAGCGAGTTCCTTGCTTTTAGATGCTGCGTTGACGGGTAGATGAGTTTCTTGACGGGTAGAGGAATTCTTTAGGGATTGGGTTTAGTAGGGAGCCAGGCACGGTTGGACTCGGTGATCTCAGAGATCTCTTCCAACCTTCTGATTCTATGATTGTGTGATTCTGTGACCAAATGCTTCTGTCCAGAAAATCCACTGACACTGCCCTTTGTGGGACAACAGTGACACAGTTTGGGTTGGGAGGGACCTCAGTGCCACCCCCTGCCATGGGCAGGGACACCTCCCACTGGATCAGGGGGCTCCAAGCCCCATCCAACCTGGCCTTGAACACCTCCAGGGATGGGGCAGCCACCGCTGCTCTGGGCAACCTGAGCCAGGGCCTCCCCCCCTCACAGCAAAACATTTCTCCCTAAGATCTCACCTCAATCTCCCTTCTTTCAGCTCAAAACCGTTCCCCCTCGTCCTATCCCTGCACTCTGTGATCAGGAGCCCCTTCCCAGCTTTCCTCAAGGCCTCTTTAACTACTGGAAAGCTTCTCTAGGCTTTCCTCAGACCTTACCTCTTTCTTTTGTCTCTCCTTCTCCTTTTCTGTGCAGGGTCGTGTGTCCCCCCCCCCTTTACTGCCATAGATAAGTCCTTGTGTTTCAGCATTTCAACTTGACACTGTGTAAACGGTTCAGGCTGCTGGAAGCAGACCAGAAACAGCTCCTGTGTTTAAAATGCAGAGCTAATAGGAAAACCATGGACAAGTTGTTGCAGACTTTGGGTTTGTCCCGTGCTCACAGGCCTCTGATTTTTATAGGTGAGAAATAATCTAGCAGCATTTCAGCGTGGTTGTCCGTTGCGGTGTGTCAGTGAGCTGAGCAGCTCGGTCGGGGAGATGGATTTGATGCGACTTGGCTCTGTTTGTCCAGGCCACTTTCTTCATGTCTGCTCTGATTTGCAAAAGGGAGATTATCACATTATGTGTTCTCACTGCGGTGAGCGAGCAGTAATTACCGTTGCTGGTGAAGCTGGTTAGATTTGCAGCTCGGTACTGGGAAGAGGGTCGTAAGTAATATCAAATTCTGCCTCTGGTGCAGTGCCTGCACGGCTGAGTGCAGCCCTGCTGGATAGACAGGGCAAGAGGAATCGCTGAATTTTGATTCCTTCTGTAAAACCTGCCCACCCCGAGCTCCAACGGGGCAGGGTTCTCCACCCAGCACAGCACGCAGGCTGTGATCTGTCTCATGCAGGTGTGCCTTGAAATTTGTTTGCATCCTTGTTTAATAGTATTTATTCTTTAAAATGCAGTGTTCCTAGCATTATGATTTTCGTTCCACAGAAGGTGTGTGCCGCAGGGACCGCATATATTCCTCTGGTTTAATGAGCCTGTGGCTTGCTGTTCGCCTCGAAGTTGTGCCAAGCTGTCTGATAGCTGCTACGATGCACGCGGAGCTCTGCTGCTCTTCCTGGGGCGTAAAAATAATTCAGGTCCTGGGTATCTGGGATGTGATTTTGCTCCTCTTCATCCATTTGACAAAGGGATCAAACTGTTACAGCTTGCAGACCGCAAGAGTTCTGCAAAGACCTGGTTTTATTTGCCGGGTGCCTTTTCGCAGGGGATGCGGGCGCGGGTTGGAGGGGATGGCAGGGCTTGCAGAAGCTGTGCTGGAGTCACTCCAGTGCCTTTCCCTGCAGGCCAGCTGGTCACAGGGATGGTAAGTGAAGCACCCTGTGGCTTCCCAGGGCCAGCGTGATGCTGCCACACTGCTTGGCTGGTGGCTGGTGGATTTTTTTCACGCCGCAGTCACTGTTCCTGTCGGACTTTCCTTCTAGCCGAGCACTATCGGCATCCCGCTCGCTTCAGTGCAGGTGGTGGAACACGGGGCACATCGCGCTTGGCACCGGCAGGGGCAGAGCCCCCAGCCCTCTTCCATCACTGTCTCACAGCTCGGCTCCCAGACAGGCTCCCCTTGGGCAAACGTGGGGACTTAATAGATTTATTTTTTTTTAAAACGGGAAAGCCAACAAGTCCTCTGCAGCCATTTCCTCTTCTTTGCAAGACGAGCCAACAGGCTGTCAAAATGAGTAACTCTCAAGGTCTTTTTCTCAGTGTCTTGATGGATGCACCCCCGGCTCGGTCTTTCCGGGCTCTGTTTGAGCCTTTCAGACCCCATGGAAATTTCCTCCTCCAGGAACATATGTCTGTACAATTTGCTCATCTTTTATGTGCGGTTGTCACTGACCCAGAGCAGCCTGCTCCACGCAGCCAGTCCTCAAACCACGGGACTGGACGTGTCCCTTAAGGGCAGAGTGGGCTCCAGTGGAGATGTTTCACCCCCTCCTTCAGCTCCAGTACAGTTACTCCCTCAAAAACAAATACCCCAGTCATTAAAGCTGTGGAACGTGTGGCAGAGCTGGTGAAGAGTGAAAGAGGGCGGATGGATGTGTTTCCACTGTTTCCAGGGAGCAAGAGAAATGGGAAATCGTATTTACATGTACGGCTTGCTGGGGAGTGTCAGACCCCCACTGCAGATGGCTCTGGGGCAGAAACCTCCCAAGGAAATACCAACAGGACTCTTTGGAAATACGGGGTGTGCCTTGTAGTCTTTCTCCATCCTGGGACCGGGTTGCACATCCCACGCCTGTGGGAGCTGGGGAGGTCTAGCAGCCAGCTCTGCTGGCAGCCGCCTTTCCCGTAACGTTTGGAAAGGTGATGCTCCGTGCCTCAGTTTCCCCACTGCACAATCGCTGTGTTGGCACAGTAATGGAGCTGTAGCTGCTCTTTCCAGCCAATTGAATGAAGAATAATAATCAAGGCTGTTTTCAAAGCCAAAAGTTTTATGAAAGACTTTGCCTGGTTCTGGTTGAAGTTACGGGTTGAGGCTGTAATTAGGCAGAAGTTCTCTGGGTCGTGCTGAGGAAAGGGTCAGGCTGGGAATCAGATTGTTCTCCTCTGACCATAAAATCTCTGAAACCTAAATACTCGCCTGGGAAATATCCTGTGGCTGGAGCTTTTCTGTGCACATCCTCTGCATCATTTCAAGGCACAGCAGCAACAGCCTTCACCAGACTGCATTATTACTGCACAGGTTACTTTATGGGCGCAAACAATGACACAGACCGGGACAGAGAATCACTGCAGTTAGCTATTAAGAGAATAAAAATAAACAGGAGTGTTGTGTGCGCCTGGGACCCAAGCTGTAAAAGACTAGCTCATTAACTTTAAATATATCACCTAGCTGCACTCTGGAGGTCAAACTCAAGAAAAAAAAAAAAAGTGTGAATACTTATGAGTCTACACACAGCAGATCCTCATCTCCGGTTAAATGTGCCTCATTTCAGTACCACGACGAGAAACTTCTGAGGAGGGAGAACCTGATTATCCTGAAATTGGCCAGGGAAAAGACTAATTTAGAAAGCAGTAGGGCCAGGTTGTACAGGCTCTCGGTTTGATGCATAAGGCTCTGAAAGCCAGGTTTAAGTCTCTGTCCTGTCCTTGGGTAGGGGCGATACAATCCATGCACGTTTCCCCCCCTCTCTTTTCCTTTCCCTCTCCTGCCCTGTCTTTCTCCACCCCAATGAATATTTAATTATGTCCTCCAAGGGAGCTGCTCCAGCTGGAGACTTTTGGACAGACAGCGGCCGACTGGAGGCTGAGGGTCAGGGCTCATCCCATGGGATGGAGGGTGAGATGGGTTCGTGCTTGCTGCTCCTGTGAGCATTTAATTATTTCTTCAAAGCAGGAGAGCTCTGACAGGAGAGTTTGCACGAGCCCGTGCCCAGGCTGCTGCCACCTGGGACGTGGGGATCTGCCCTCCCGGCTCAGCCGGATCCCTCTCTCCTCTTTCAGGTCCCAAGTGGGATCAGGACAAATGTACCAGGAGAAGGGCAGGAGCGGGCTGAGGCTGTATGGGTGTAGCTTGGCTTGGTGTAAGACTGCAGCTGGGGCATTTTGTGCTGAATTTCTTTCTTTAGTGCCCTGACAAGGTGACTGCAGAGATCTGGCTGCCTTAAAGCACTTTGTTTCCTGCTAAACATCCTCTGCCAAATACAAACTTCCCTTTTCTTCCTTAAAGGAAAGGAGGCTGAGGGGAGACAAAATGCTTGGGCTGGAGCTGAAATCACATCAGCCTATAGAGAGGGTCATGATTTTCTGTGCTCAGCTCTAATGAAACACAGCACCTCCAGCGAAAGTGAAGGAGAGCACCTTGAAACCTTTTTGACCTGGGGATCTGGAAGCACGATCCCACCATGAATGAATTGGGTTTGAAGACAAGTAGCTTAGGAGACTAAATCCCCCTTCCAAAGAGCTGGAGGCTTCTTCAGCTCCAACCGATGTACAGGTTCAACCCACAGTTTACTCTCTGGGAGTGCAGTAGTAGCTTTACAGGCTCCTGTCTATGTTAAGTCATCATTGCTTTTCCTATTTCCACATCTCATTGGTTTATTTAGAAAAGTTAACAGACATTTGTCAAAGGTGCAGACGTCCCTTCCTTGGGGTTGTCATGTCCAAAGCAAATTTCCTTGGGCTACAGCATCTAGGAGAGCTGGAAAAAAGCTTAGTTTCCCACTCCATAGCTACTGCTCCATAGCCTTTGGTTTGCTTGGCATGAGTGGATGTTGAACACGACGAGAACCTTGATGATTCCCTGCTGTAGCTCTGCAGTGGCAGCCAAACTGAGCCCATAGCACAGCAAACATCGACGCTGGGGCTCTTCAAACTGAAATTATCCCCAGCGAGTGAAGAGTGCCTGATATGGCCTTGGCAGGTCCAGGACCCTGTGTGCTGGCCATATGTGGTCATGGAGCACTGAAAAGGTTCCTGGAGGATGCTAGGCACCTTCAGGCACCCGCGTTCCATGACGCAGCAGTTGGCCAGGCTCACGTTGGTTGCTCCAGGACGGTTACACCGCATCTAGTTACTCTTCCTTTTTATTGTTGCATTGGCCTGGCTTTTGACAGAACTGAGCAGTGTCTTGCGGGGAGCAAACCTTCGTGGGTATCTGGAAGCACTTAGCGCCCAGCTGATGCTAACAGACCAGTAACGATAAGCAGAGCTGATTTGGCTCTGATGGTGAGGCCAGCGGTGCTCTGAGTCATAGTTTTAGTCATGCAAGGTTCAGCCACATGATGGCTAAGCCCCTTCTTGCTCTTTGACATTAATGCCAGGATTAAGAGGAAGAAATACGTTAGGGCATAACTGCAAGTAAATTAATAAATGCTTTAGGTGGTTTAAAACCAGGGGTTAAGCTCATGCTAAGATCACCTACACAAGCAGTGATTGGTCCTTGGCTGATGAGTGGTAACTGAGGGATGGGTGGCATCTGGGTCTCCTCTTGCCCTGAAACCCCTCTGGTCTGCCCCCACCTTGCCACCTGAAGTCTTCCCCTGCCCCAGGTGACCTGCACTGCCATGCCTCGAGGTTTCCCCGCCCTCCCTTCGTAAATACATTATTGCGATGCGTGAATGCCTGTATCAGCCAGGGACTTTGGTATGGTTCGGGTTTATAAACCTCGTCTGCATTTGTGACCGGTGGGAACAGAGAGAGGAGGAAAGCTGCCACCACTGATGGACGGAGTGCAGCCTGCTCCATTCTGACTGTAGCTTTTCGCCTGCTCGTGTCCCATCTCTCCTTGTAGGGTTGTTTTCCTTCAGCACAATGAGTTCTTGCTGGAGTACTTCGATGTGAGCTTGGGGGCAGAAGGTGGGAGAGGATGCGAACGCCGCACAGATTATAAATTGGGATAGGGGGAAGGCGAGGGTTTGGGGCTGTGTGGTCACCACTGGTGATGGGCTGTTGGGGGCTTGCTGGGCGGCTGATGGAAAGGAGCAAGGGAAAGCGAGAGCAGCACAGACAGCACACGTGCACCAGCCGGGCGTTTTCCTCCCTTCTTCCTATTCCTTAAACCCAACTAAAAGTTCATTTCTGAATCAGCTGCACAGGGCTCCCTCTGAATATCAACTACTCTCGGGTGAGGAGCACATCTGCAGGCACAGCAAAGCCAAACACGGGGACGTGCGTGGCGTTTGATTTGCCTCCAATGCAGATTCTCAAACAGATGCTCGGCGCGTGCATCGCATATTGGCTCGTAGCTGTGTGCAGCACTGTGGCTCAGAGGAGGAGGAAGGGGAAGGCACCTTTTGACTGTACCCAACACAGATTTCAAGCTGAGTGCTCCCAGGATCTGCTGAGTAGCCTGAACCACTCGTAGATCCTACAGGTGATGTGGGTGTTTGGCGTTACCTGATTATGCCATGGTTGAGGTGACCAGCCTGGCACGTTTTCAGCTTGCAGCCACAGTTGCACTGGGTGCATCCTGGAGTCTGTGTGTTGTTATTTTTTATAATATTTTTCCCCTGGCTGTTGAATAGTGTAGAAGGAATTTTCAGCCAAAATTATGAGTCCTCTTTCTTGATATTGCGATGCTGCAGTCTCCTGAGATCGTGGTGGCAGGAAGATTTGTTTTCTGCAGCTTAAAACAAATGTTAAAGGGGTATTTCTACCAGGCAAAATGTTTAGGGGTCTAGTTTCCGTCCTAGTTAACAATTTTAATTGAAAAAGCAGTCAATAAAAGGATAATGCATTTTGTAATAGCATCTTTCTTCTGAGGTTGTGGAAAAGGCTATAATTAAGCTGATAATTAAACCCTGTGAAGTTAGTTATGATCCCTGGCAAAGGCACAATGAAGTCATGAGCAAGGCTTTGCCCAAAGTCTTGTTCTGAGTCAGACACAGAGCCCAGGAGTCCTGGCACCCGCTTTCTCGTGAGTCATGTGTCGGTCTAAGTCCTGCCTCTCCTCTTTGGATGAAATGACATTGTAGAAAACGCCAATTGAATAACTCAATATTTTGGAGTCACGTATGGATAGATCGAACATGTGCCTGGGCAGGCACTAGAATATCTTTAAAATGCAAATTTTTTTCTTGCTAATCTGGCTAATTTCTTTAACTCGGTTTGCATCACCGTGTATGGTTTTGTTACTGCTTTGCCTTTGAAGCGATGTTCTGCAATGTAAATTGCCCCAAATCCACTGTCACCTTGCATTACCTTCCTCAACATGATCCAATGTGCTGTGACTGATACAATCCGACTTGATGTCATAAACTGATGCCTCCCATGGGGAAGCACAAGGAACACATTTTCTCGTAGCCCATAAATGTTTTAAAAAATGGCTTTCCAAGTGATGGGATGCCCATTCCTTTCCTTTCCTGCTGAATAAACTGTCTCAGAAATGAGCTCCATCCTGCAAGCGTTCAGCCTCCTCCAGCCCTGCAAAGCCCTTCAGCGTGTGCTTAGCCGGGAAGGTGTGAGCAACTTTAGCAATGGGATGGCGTCTTCTTGCATGTTACAAGATCAAAGCTATTATGAATCTCTGCTGGGTTTCTGTTCAGAGCTCCCGTCGCTGGCTCACCCCCAGGATATTCACTCTTGCCTTCACAAAATTACGGGCAGAGCCTGGTGAACAGAGATCACGGTTCTGGCAAACGAGCGTTTTGACTCTGCTTATTTTCACATTGTGTTTCTGCGAAGATAAGGACAGAGGGAGATTTCAATCAGTGGTGCATGTGCTCAGATCAAGCATATGAAACATAATAAAAAGGACAGATAGCAGCAGCATGCGGTGCACGTGGTGAAGCTGTCACTCAGGGCTGCTGCAGGTACTGCAGTCAATAGTGACATTTTAATAGTAGCCCTTGCATTGATCTGCTCTTGTTTGATGGTTTCAGATGCTTCTTACCCTAATAATTTAACAACAGCAACTACATGGACAGGTGGATGCAATCAGTTCCAGCTGAATTTGAATAAAAAACCAACCAAAAAGTCTTACATTTGCTGATTCTGTTTCCAGACCTGAAGGAGGGACAGTATGTCCACCCTTATCGAATATTTTTAAGATCCTTCCACAGACATGAACTCTTTTTTTACCATTTTCTTTAAGCATTGCAGAAATTCTCTGAGGGGAAAGTAATATTTGATATAATAATCAGATATACTTCAAACAGCCACATGGCTCGTTTACAAAACATACAGTGTACCGGAGGGGCTTGGGAATGCACGGGCTCGGTTCATTAATGGCAGGAACAGTCTCCTCTTCCTGCTAATGGCACCCAAGCTGCGTCTCCACTGCCTGCTCTGCATGCTGAGCACACAGGGCTGTTGAGAGGTGGATGCTGATGGAAAGCTGAAACGAAATGCCTTGTGGATTCGCAGTAGTCTGGGCTCTTCCCTCTGCGTGTATTCTCTTCATCCGGAGGATGGTGTTGGCCCTGTAAAAGCTGTGCAGAGACCTGGCTGTCTGGTGGCTCTGGAGAGGGGAGGAGCCCTGGCCGTGCTGATGACTGCTGTCCTGCTGTCAAAGATGGGTTTTTGTGAAGTGACTTGCGTACAAACTCTCTGGGGCTGGGAAATGACCTGTTCATCTCTATTTGGGCATCGCTTGGCCCGGTCTTCAGGTGTGGGTATGCCACAACACAGGCAATTCATTGGGGTGACAACAACCTTGGGTCTGTAGGCACCAGAAAGTTGATGCAGAAGGTGCCACAGTGCGTGGATGGGTCCATGATGCGTAGCAGATCCGGAGCAGCATGCTGGACTCTGGCACTAGGTGAGGCTTCAGTGAAAATATTTATCTTTCTGTTTCATTCCAGGGGATGGCCAGGTTGATTTTGATGAATTTATGACTATTCTGGGACCTAAGCTGGTGTCGTCAGAAGGCAGAGATGGCTTTCTGGGAAACACAATAGACAGCATATTCTGGCAGGTAAGTGGTCATTTTTTTTAAATGCAACTTCAGCCAACTATCAGTAGCTTCTAGAATTGAGTTGTTGAAGAGCATTGTTGAGTTGTTTGGCTAAGCATGAATGCTTCTGTAAAGGCTACTCAGGTCCCTTTCGCTGTGTGTAAGACAATCCCGTGTTGCTGATGGACCTGCTCTTAGCTAAGCCCTGTGCAGAAGGAAGGGAAAGTCCTTACTGTGAGTGGAATGTGGTTGAAGACAACAAAGCACTCAGGTATTTGTTTGACATGTTTGGGAGTATTTTGGAATTCGTTTTTGGAAGAGAAGAACTAGTTTTTGATGACCTTTTTGAGTTAGGAACCTTGAACCTCTTTGGCTGCTCTCAGAAATGTGCCAGTGCCCAACATCCCTGAGCTGTGGTGGAGGGATGCTCCAAGTGCAGCGAGGTATTTCATGCAGGCCATGTCTGATCGGTGCTTTGGTGGTCAGTTCAAGTCAGAGAAGGAGGATAACCGTGTTGTGCCAGTGCAAGTTCTACCCATGGTGCTGCCCGGGGGTGGTTTGGTCCTGCTGGTGTCAGGTGTGGGACGGGAGGCAGGTCTGGCAGCAGGAACTGCCTTACATGATTTTAAACAGCATCAGACCTTCCTGGAAACACAAGGACAGTCCAGGCTATTATGGTGGGGATTAAAACTCTCCCAAAACACGGTGCTGCGCTTTTCTTGCCAATGCATTGAGTGTGTGGCTTCTTGTGAGATTACTGCTCATTTCCTTGATCCAACAGCCTTTGCTTGCTAATAAGCTTTACGTGTCGTACCAACTTTATGTGAAACAGAAGAGTCAAACCTGGATATAGGCATTTCTGCCTTCTTTTACTGCCCTCCAGCTCTGTCCAGACTGAATTGGATTGAGATTTGTTACAGACTTTTAGAAGTTTTTTTTTTAAAAGAATTGTTCCTGGCACATGATAGAAATAACCCTGGGTATCCTGGTCTGGATTCTGGAATTTGGTTGTCAAAGTGAGAGTTTGTTGTTGGTGACACCACAGTGCTTTGTAATGTATCTGGGGGGATGCGAGAGCTGAACTCACACCACAAAGAGCAGGGCTGTGGCAGTCAGATGGTTTTGTTGCCTACATTGCATCTTGCAAGCCTCATCTCAGCACCTGAGCAACAAGGAGTGGAGGGGCCACCATCCCACCCTACTGAGCTGGTGCCTTCCAGACCCCTCAGCAAGACTGGCTTCACCGCAGGCATTCAAGAAGCCAGAATACCCTTTGGGAAAGTCAAGTCCATGAGCTGAGCTCTTTGATGGG
Source organism: Neomorphus geoffroyi (assembly GCA_033558235.1). NCBI lineage: Eukaryota > Metazoa > Chordata > Aves > Cuculiformes > Neomorphidae > Neomorphus > Neomorphus geoffroyi. Next base: position 8,394,538 of record JAUMJM010000018.1, read on the forward strand.
GAAGCAGAGAAGTCTTGAGGCCTCCCTGAAATTCAACTCACAGGTTAACCCGCTGCCATTTAGCGACCCTTCAGCCCATGAAAAAATGCCTGCAGTGGCTTTGCTCAGAGGTCTGCCAGGAAGGGAGGACGTGTGCTCGGCTTTTAGAGCAGCGGGGCTCCTGGGCTCAGCTTTTGCTTTGCTCTTTCGTGCAGCAGAGACCATGGCCCCTGTGCCCCCCAGGCCACGGTGGGACAAGTGATAACCAGCCCCGTGGTGGCAAGGGACAGCCCTGAGGGTTGTCTGCAGGCAGTGAAGCTTTGACTGAATTGCACCAGTGCTCCAGGGCCTCAGAAAAAAATGTTTATGGTCTTTCACTTGTAAGGGTAAAAATACATCTCTTTACATAGCACTTTGCTGGATTTCAAAGCCCTTGAAGAGAAGACTTCATCTCACATTTCATTCCTCCTGGGGTAGGAGAGCTCATGAAGAATGCAGTAATTTTGCTGCTTATTCCCAAAGAAGAAAGCAGGAACAAAACAAGTAGAGAAGTGCCATTCAGGGAACAGGTTCCCTTTGCCCATTCCTACTTGGCTTTGCCCACTGCAGGGTCAGAAATCATCTCATCTTTAAGCAAAACGTTCATGCGTCTGCGTTACCTCCTGTGGAATTACAACAGATTTGAAACAAAGCCCTTTTCAGAACCGGAGCCTGGCTGTGTTTCCCATAGCCCCTTGATGTGTGGTTTTCACCTTTGCTGGAAAGGAATGACGAGGAGAGGGGGATGAGCTTGAGTTGGTTATGGAGCACTTCATCCTTGCTCCTAGGGAGTGATTTTAAGGAGCAGGTGATGCCCACAAGCCTGTGATTGAGTAGTGCCAGGTGCCATGGGCAGTGAGGGTGGGACAAGAATGGACAGCGCTGCCTTGATGTCAGCTGGCCGGGCAATGCCACCGTTGAAACCTCACCCCAAAGCTGCAGGCAGCAGAAGGCATCTTGAAAAGTCTCTTGTATCATTCCCAAGGGGAGAGAAAATCCACGTTGTCATCCAGAAAGTACTTTCCCCTCTTCAATCCAAACAGCTTCCTTCCAATTGTCAAGATTTTGGCTCTCAGGGTATTTTTGCCAAAGGTCCAGCTTTCTGTACCGTGGCACTCTGTTCCAAGCACGCCTTAATAATGCTTTAAATAATGCAATGACGGGGTTAAATACTAAACAGCAGCAGAAGGAGAGAGGAATTCAAACGAACAGGCGAGGGCCTGGAGATGTGCTTGCAGATGAAACTGGGAGTGAGTTGGTGAGATACAGGAAGGCAGTTCCAGATGGCAGAAGCTGCAGGGGGGAAGGATCTTAGAACGACAGCAGTGGGGCTGCAAGAGATGGGGAGGGGGTAAAAGTGGTGCAAGAACAGTGGGAAGAGGGAGTGATCACACCTGGAAGAGGCGAACTTGGAATAACTGGGAAAGGATGCATCCCTCTTATTGCATGTGTTGCCTAAAGAGCGATGGTCAACCTGGGAGAAGCAGGATTCGGCCTGCTGAGTGTTGGCAGGTGGTGGAGACAGACAGCGTCTCTCAGATGTGTTTTCCCTCCTTGATTTCCCATGTGGACTTTAAATTGAGTCGTATCGGCTTGTGTTTAAGGTGGCTGACTCTTGCTTTCTTAGGCAGAGGTGATCAGTTCTGCTCCAGTTAGAATGGCTCTCCACGGCCCCTCAGCTGGGCCAGGAGGTATTTAGGGGGAGGGAAAAACCATCCTTGCAAATACTATTTCAGGCTGAGTCAATATAGACTGATGGTACCAGGAGAGCTGAGGAAACACAGCCTCCCTTCCCACCGCAGACAGTTTGTCCGTGCGGGGTGCGATGCAGCGCACACCACGCACCGTTTTGCGGAGACCATCCCGCTCGGTTTCAAAATGGGTTTGGCTGCTCCCACAGGGTCTGCGTTCATTCCAAACGAAACGTCAAGAAAAGAAAGAGCGTGGATGAGGTTTCGAACTCTATTTTGGAAACCCGTGGGAGGAGGTGAGCCTGGCCTCCTATAGTGTCTCACAGGGTGTCTGCCCTCTTCCCTCTCCATCTTTTTCCTTCTGTGCTTTTTAAAAAGTGGCCACCCATTGCTCGCCTGCCTTGCCCACCTTCTCTGAGCTGCTCCGGTGGGTGCTGGCACTTATCCCCTGCAGCTTGTTTTCTTTACCGTATCCCGCAGTGGGTTTGCAGTGATTTGGTACTTCTGCATGGTCACACAGATGCTATTTGATGAATTTTCAGGCATGAGAATTTGTTTTTCCAGAGCTCAGGGAATATGAGTCTGGTTCCAGTTACGCGCTGAGGGCTCTGTTTTACACGAGCGAGTTTGGATGCGGTTCCAACGCGCGGCCATTCAGGTCTGTGAAGCGATTTAGATCAAGGGCATTATAGAACAGACAAACATCGCTACCAGTAAATTTTAGCTCCTTTTTTTTTGGCAACCGGACTCCAAATGTGTCCACTCTGCCCTGCCATTCTGAGCCAGAGAAAGGGATGAAAAGAGAGTGGAGAAACTGGCATTTTGTATTCAGTTACAGTCGCTGCCCGGATTGTTCCTAAGTGCAAAGACCTTCAGGCACAAGCGTTGAATAGTTTGCACAGGACGTAGTGTAGTGGATCTCCAGTCCCTGGAAGCAAGCAACAGGAACAGGAGTGATAATAACCTTGGATTACAGGCTTTTGATTAAAATAAACCTCTCGGTCTTGGCTAAAATGCTTTTTGAAGTCAGAACAAGTTTCAGCGCTTAAACAACAAGGCTGCATCCGCATCAGATGCAGAATAAATTCTGTACCCAGCAGCACCGATGAGATTATTTTGAAAAGTCAATACTTTGTATGGTGATCATTTTGAGAGGCTGCCTGCTGGTGGGTTTCTCTCTCTCTCTCTTTGCTGTACGCATGTGGAAGCTGCGGGGAACATGATTTCAGGCGGCGCTAATGCATTGCCTGCGCAAGGGTGTCTGGAAGCTTTGTCTTGCAGGAGGGGACAGCACTGTATCATCTGCTCAGACGTGGGGCCCATTCGTCGCGTTAGATATCACCCGATATAATTCACTGGTGCTCAGGAGGAGGCTGGTTGATTTGGGATAAATAAGGCTGCTTTGCAGGAGCGGGAAGACCAGAATGCCAACACAGTGCTTCGGGCTGGGAGATGATGCTCGGAGATCTCATTTTTCTGCAATAGTGATGTCTGTGCAGGTTTTTTTGGCGGGGGGGGGACAGCAGGAGGATTGTGGAGACAGGTCCTGCAACCAGAGCAGCGCAGCAACTGCTCTTGTTTCCTGAGCTTGGGAAACCCTTTTCACCTCCCCAAGCTTCTGCATACACTTGGCAGGGGGAGGAATACATGGGGGTTTCTGGTCTCTGGTGGATGGGTGGGCATAGCCAAAGGTGGGTTCCCACAGCAGCCCTGTGTGAGGACGGAGGGACAGCCAGGGACAGACCAGAGACAGCAGAAACTCCTGTGCTCCTGGGCAAACCAGCTCAGCAATGTGCTCCGAAGGGCATTTTGTTCCCTGGGTGGGGGAAAAACAGAGCAAGGGCTACATCCAGCTGTGCAGTATTGCAGCTGGCACTGGCTGGGGATGGGGCTCAGGGAGGCGAAGGGGGGCTGAGGGCTGACTGTGAACATGGGAGAGCAGAGGGATGTGCGGTGGGACACGGGCAGATTCATCCTCCTGGCGCAGCTGCTGCTGCTTTAATGATTTGCGGTGCAAAACTGCCCATCCGTAGTCTTGTTTGCAATTGTCACTGCAAATGCAACAGCGTCCCAGGGGAGAGATGTGGGCTCTCGTGATCTGGTCAATCAATTAGTGCTTTAATAGAGTGAAATGAAGGAGAAAATGCATGGGGACTTTGGTGACTCAGGGCAGGCGATGGTGTGGGAGGGAAGGCAGGGGACAAGGGGGCCGGGCTGTAGCTGTGCCACCTCCAGGAGCACTTGTAGCACTTGGCTCTGTACAAAGACAATTTTGCTTGGAGAGGGACTTTATGAAGTCCAGTGGATAAACCTAATGCAAGAGGAGTTCTCTTGTCTCTGCAGAGGAGCTAATTTGATGATGGCAAACTAACCTTGCTAGGGTGGCAGAGTGAGTGATTTGTATCACTGTGTGCAATTTTATGTGGTAACAGATCCAACCACTCCCCCACCACAGCAGACCATGGCATTGCTGGAATAACAGCCCGCCTCTCGCAGTGGCCGGGCATGAGGTGAGCGTGTCCTCTGCTCCTCCTCCCCCCGTTCTGGATTGCTGTGGGATATTGCTAAACCACAGGAGGGGGCACTTTATGGAGTTGCTTGCTGGTAGTGAGCTGCTCTGCTGCAAATAAGTTTAAGAAGGATGTTGAGATGCTGGAGTGCGTCCAGAGGAGAGCAACGAGGATGGGGAAGGGGCTGGAGCACAAGCCCTGTGAGGAGCGATTGAGGGAGCTGGGGTTGTTCAGCCTGAAGAAGAGGAGGCTCAGGGGAGACCTTATTGCTCTCTACAACTGCCTAAAAGGAGGTTGTAGTCAGGCAGCGGTTGGTCTCTTCTCTCAGGTGACCGGTGACAGAACAAGAGGACACGGTCTCAAGCTTCATCAGGGCAGGTTTAGGCTTGATATTAGGAAGAAGTTCTTTACTGAGAGGGTGATTGGCCATTGGAATGCGCTGCCCGGGGAGGTGGTGGAGTCACCGTCCCTGGAGGTGTTTAAGGAGAGGTTGGATGAGGCACTTAGTGCCACGGTTTAGATGATGCATAGGTGTTGGGTCATAGGCTGGACTCGATGATCTCAGAGGTCTTTTCCAACCTTATGATACTGTGATACTGTGAAATACCCCTTGATTTATGGGTTTCAGGCACTGCTGTTTCAGCCTTTCAAAGAACAGTCTCAAATCAACCTCTGTGGAGAAGGAGTTAGCTTTGTGGTTCAGGGTACCAGGTGATGCTCGGGGTTGGTTTCTAGCAGGGCAGGATTTGCAGCTGAGCCGAGCGCACGTAGTTTAAAGTTGATACAGAACTGCTGTTGTACTACTGAGTGGCCTTGTTTTTCTCTGTGTTTATGATGGGAAGTAATATTTACCAGTACACATCTTCACCTGTAACCAAATCTGTTCTCCTGAGTCATGGGGATCAAAGTTAGACCTCAAAACCTGGAGACACTGGAAATGATAGTTTTGAAAGCACTTGTGAACCAAAGCAGGACTGGTACCAAGGAGAAAAGCAAGACATCGTTGTCCACGTGTGTTTTGTAGCCTCAGTGAGGTTACTTGCACACGTAGCCTTCACAAACACAACACAGCTCCTGTTCAAAGTCTATTTAAAGCAGGCAGTTTATACTCAGAGGCACCCTGCCTGCTGGGTGACGGCGTACGACTGTCCTGGCAGGTGGTGATTTGGCTTTGTGCTCTCTCTGGAGCACTCACGTCCATATCCTCTTAGGGAACAGAGACTATTTTTCCCTCTGCCAACTTATATGTAAACTCAGTCTGCTTCTCTGTACCATTGGGATTTTTTTGCCCCTGCCTGATGGGTGAAATAGGAACCTCACTGTGGTTTTATCTGGGATCTGCATAGAAATGTAAGGAGCGACGTGTAGGGAAGGTAAATGTATGTGATCAGTGTGTGATGTGTGCGTGGGTACCTGGGTATGAGCTGTTTCTTGCTTGTTGTGGGCTCCTTGCTGAGGGAAGTCAGACTCCTCAGCACCTCTGAGCACCAGAGTGCGTCTCAGGTGCTGGTTTTGTTGGGGCCGGTGTCTTTTTTCTTTGAGTGCACTTCGATGCCTTTGAAAGGCACCGCTGGGTGGTGGAGTGACGGTAGCATGTTTCATGCAGAGGAGTTTCAGGGGCAACGATTCTGGTTTCAGATCCCGTATCCTCTGCACTCCAGACATCAGGAAGGAATTTTTTCCAGAGCAGAGGCTCCACAAGTGCTCATGTCCCAAGCCAGCACCAGATCTCAGGATCCCTCCTGCCTCTGCACAGCGAAAAGGGCATTTAAGGATCTGCAATTCAGGTGGCACCAGAGGACAGTGCCTTTGGCTTGCCTGGGTACCTCATGTTCTCGTAACAAAATAATTTCTTTCCCTGCGTTGCTGTCATTTTGTTGGAGGAAAAATTGACTGTAAAGAAAGTAAGTCTAATTTTCGTGGAGAAGAGAATTTGGGAATCGTTTAAAACAGATCGGATGGGGTTGGTCTTTTTTTTCTGAAGAATGTCCCCTATGGGATGGAAATCTCTATAGTGACCTTCCTCCAAGGCCTGGGTTTCAGTAGAGTAAAAATACTGTGAATATTTCACTGGGGTTTTAAAAGAGAAGAATAAGAGGGGTAAACAGGAAAAAAGGCACTCCATCACTCACAAACAAAAAAACTGTAAGCAAATGAGTTGGCAGCTGTTCGCAACAAACAAATGTGTTTAGAGAGAAAAATGACCTTTTATGCAAAAGAAAAGCTAAAAAAAAAGAAATTACTCCCTGAAATAACTGAAATTATGGCTGAAAACAAAAAAGAAAGATAGACCTCTGAAAAAATGCAAATGGAGAGCTGCAAAGACCACTGCGGTGGGGATGGTGGAGAGCTCAGGCGGTGGCTGAGATTTGTTAGTGTGAGCCAGGTGAGCAGCGGGTGCTGTGGCATTAAGGAGGGACCTCTAGGTCTTGGCTGCCAAGCAATTTCTACAGCATAATTCAGATTTTCCCAATACATATCCAAGATCTTCAGTGCAGTTTGCTGGAGCCTGGCAGCTGAAGCCAAAAGAAAGGTACCTGGTGCTATCGTGCCCGAAGTCACACCCTGGTTAGGTATTATGCTTCTCTGTCCTATCAGTAAGATACCTTGGGTTACAGCCCCAAAGCTGCTGTCAGCCAGGGCCAGCAGCAGCTCTTGGAACATCTCAGTGCCTCTTTCAGGTTGCATAGCAAGGTGCCAAGAGCTGCCAGGTTTCTGCTCGCACAGAGGTGTGAGGAGCAGCTTGTGCTGGGGGTTGCCTGGGGAAGAGGAGGGTGTTCACCAGCTGCCCGCTTGCAGTGGTGGCTGTCCCTACCGTGCCCACCCACCCTTCACCTCTGCGGTGTTCCCTCCCAGCACACGGCACGCTCTGCCTGTTGCAGACCGGTGTTTCTGAGTAGCAGTGGTGCTGAGCAAATCCAGTGGCTGTAGCAGACAGTTCCTCCATCAACAGCCGCCTTGAACTGCCATCAGAGTGGAGGTGTTTCCCTGGTTATCAGGATGGAGATGCTTTGGCCGTGCTGCCCCTGCCTCCTGCTCTCCATGTGAGGACGGGGGAAGATGGGTACCTGGCTGCCTAACAGCCACCTGTGCCTGTTTGACCCCCGTGTCCCTCCACGCTGTTTTGCCAACCTGTCTGCATGCCAAGAGGTGGGACAAGGTCTGGGCTACACAACTGCCACCCCTTCCCCCTGGCGTTTGCACGAACCTCTGCTTTCTGGAGGAACCAAGGTTCCTTCAAGAACTTGTGCCACGAGTGCTGTGAGCATCACCTTCCCCTGAAAGCTCAGTGCCACCACAGTCCCTGAGCGAAAAAAGCCCTGGTAGCTCCTTCCCCAGGTCTGACTTTCTAAATACAATTTTCTAGCGGGGGGATAATGTAATTTTACTAAGTGAGTGGAAGTGGGAGGTGTCCCTGCCCGTGGCAGGGGGTTGGAACTGGGTGATCTTTAAGGTGCCTTCCAACTCAAACCATTCTGTGATCTTCGGAAGAAACTCCTTGAGGTATTTTTTTCAATCAAATTCACCACAGTTGAGAAACTTTGTCTCTGCGCTCCCTTCACCATCGTTTAGCTATCTGTCTATTTTTGAATATATTTCTGTGCTGGCAAAGAAAGAAACCTTACACTCTGAGATGCGTGTGGTCTCCAGAGCCGATATCCTGATGCAGCCTGTAGTGCCACAGAGAAAATTTTTTCTACTGTTACTATTGAGTAACACACAACGCTATAAAGTGGTGATTAAAATAAATATTTATGTAACCCAGTGCGTTTACTCACAGTTAAGAAAATGGTTCAGGGTGTAGACACTTATGGCAGAAGTCCAAAGCAACCCGAGAAAGTCGGTGGAAGGACTCAATATATGTGTGAGTGTTGTGGGAAGCATTCGAAACCGATTTCAATGGCTTTTTCTTGGAAATAAGAAGATATAGCCTGTAAATGAAAGAGCTCTGTTCAAAATAAGCCAAGATGAACCTCCCTCTGCAGGTGTGTTCTAATGGCCAGCTTTCCTACGCTGAGCAGAGTCACAAGCCCGGGGAGGTCCCAGCAAGGTCCACGGGTGGAGTTCATGGAAGTGGCCCATTTTTGGAGCAGTGCGTAGGAGACAGTTGCCTTTCCCTGGAGGGAGAGATCAGGAAAAAAAAGTAATCATCTAACAATGATTTGCATGTTTTTAATCTCTTTGTACTCTTGCTGAGTGTGTTAGTTCAGATGTTTTCCCCCCCCCGAGGCTGGCTTGCTCAGGGGATTATTAATACAAGACGTCGCTGTCAATCCATCAGCTCCCCCCATGCACACAAAGCTCCATTTCCTTCAAACCTTTGGAAGTGGCAAAGCAATGAAAAGACAAATGAAGTAAATCGGTGCTTTTTAGGGGAGCGGAGCCTGAAAAGAGCTGTCACAAAGGCAGACAGACTGTACAGAGGTGCCAGATTTCAGGGCTTTCAGGAACTGTGATTTTCTTTAAAGATAAACCTTTGAACCTCAGCTTCCAGCGCTTGAGTAATTTGTGTTAGGAGACAACTGAGCTAATAGTATTTATTTTATGGCTAGTTGGTATGAGGGCACATGTCCCCAAATCAGCCGATCTCTTAGGTTAAAATAAAGCCTTTCCTCAGTGCTAGCTTCTTCTTGCGACATACGAGCACGGTTCTTGTGTTTTTCTAATGCTGCATCTTTATCACTGACTGGTGTGAAAACTCTGCTGAACTCCCAGATCAGAAACGCTCTTGTAGTTATTTAAATAGACTTCAGTAGACAGCGTCTCTTGTTCCTACTGACATTCAACAGTGCTTGATTCCCCAGGGCAGTTACGGAGCAAAAGTGGAATATATTGTAATTGTAGAACTGAATGATGAGGAAACTCTCCAAGAGTCACTGGTTTGGCTCAGGGAAGGCACGTGCTGGAGTTATGCTGAAAGAGAACACCTCTGCCCAGGTGTTTTTGTTGTTTTGTAGATTTTGTAAAGTGTTCTAGAGAAGAAGAAACCACTGTGGTGATGGTGTGCCCAGACTGGTGGAGAAGGGACCTCAGCTCTGGTCTTGGCGTGTCCAGAGCCAGCTGAGGCTTTGCCTTCTGCTGCCTCATCCGTAGGTTTGCTTGGCTTCGTGTTTCTTCCTATAGAGGACAAGGGTCAGTTTAGCCCCATTTGAGCACTTGTTTTAGGGAAAAAAAGCCCCGGTTCGGTGCTGCCTGTGCCTCAGAATTGAGATGAATAGAGAAGAAGCAACCTCGTGTGGGACAGGGCTGGAGTGGTCCAAAATATCAGCCCAAAGCAGCGTTATGGGCTGGAAGTGGATGTGTGCCAGCTGTCCTGAGCCGAGCATCTGGGCTTTGCTCTCGGCTTGCTGAGATGGTTTAAATTTGTGCTTAGCTTTGCAGCTTCTTAATTCAGGCTGGACTTGTATCAAGGCACAGGCAGAGAAATGCTGGCATAAATCTTTCAAGATCAGGCTCTTAGGAACTAAGGAAGGAGCTGAGCCTTGCCTGTTTGTGCTGTGCTGCTTCCTCCCTCGTTGAAATGGTGTTTTCACTTAGGGTAGCAGGGTAATATGTTACACTGATGATAATCAAAATGGTTTTGTGAATCCAGTTTGATTGAAAAATCACTCTTTGTTTTTTCCCAAGAGAAACTTCCATTTAAGCCTCTTTGATTTTGCCGTTACTCTCAGAATTTCGGCATTGTTTTTACAGAGTATGTGCGTATTTTTTATCAGCGTGGTTTTAAATGCTTTTTACTCTCAACACAGCATTCTTATTTATCTGGAGCATGTTTTTCAGCAAACAAATCAAGAGGGGTTTTTGTTATATCATTTGTAGCAGAAAATGGATCCATTTAGGACCTGGCAGAATGAAAATGACTTAAACGTGGTTGATGGGGGGTTTCCATTTTTTAAACACATGGTAATTTCTCACGTATAACTCTCAGGCACAGCTTTTTGTTTGCTACGTGTAGCCTGGCTGGCTGCTAAGGCAGTAAAAGTGCACCTGATTGAGGTGCTGACAGATACTTGCAAATCTTGCTTGCACTGCTGTTCTTTTGAGCACATTTTTTCTTTGCAGGGGTGAATTTTCTCTCTGCAAACTTTCTACGGATATCTCTGGGTTCCCATGGGGTAACGATGATCGTGATCCATATATTGAAGAATAATCACTCCTCTGGCAGCCTTGCTTTTCTGACATCTGTGGCAGTTGTCACTAATGTTGTTTCTGGCCGTGCTCAAGGACAAGCAGGGCCATGGCAGAGACCAGGGAGGCAGCGGTGCCAGTCCCAGGGGCAGGGGAAGGGTTGGGAGAGCCTCAAGCCCTGCAGGGCTCCTCTCATCTCCCCGCACGGGCCGTTCTGTTTGCTTTGGAGGCAGCTGACTGTTGATTACTGTACAGGAATTAAATTAGGTGAGTTAAAAACCCGTATCAATCATCGTCACGCATACTTGCATACGAAACGTAGACTCAAAACGTTTATGGTAATCAACGTGGAGTGGCTGATTAAAGTCCATTAAAATTCACTAGAAAAAACATCTAATCCTCTCTCCACTTCCACCCGGGCTCTTTCCGTCTCTTTGATAATCACTGCTGACTTCACTTATCATCCCTAACAACGTGCCCCAGGACTGGACATGTTACTGCTGGCATCTTGAAAACCCAACTGTGTCCTGAGTGTTCACATAGAAGGAGATGGGAAGCAAAGGTAGGAATAAATTGATTTATAGCAGACAAGGCATGTAATCTGTGGGAAGAAACATGCTGAACAGTCTATCACACTCACGTATCCAAACTGCAGCAGGAATTGATTTTGGAAATCTTGTGGTGCGGGGTTTCTTGCATCTCAGAAATTGCTGGTGAATGCGGTATCTTCCTTTTATATATACTCCCTTTCTGAATATGAAGCAGGTGTCGTCTCTGCTGAGGAGACCGCTTCTAACTTTACTTCACTGAATGTGTCTACAAAGTGCAGAAACACCCTGATCATTATTTGTACCAGGTCATTATGGACCTTATTATAAGACTGTGCCTGTGATTAAATCTCCAGAGGGTTGTTTGTGTCATTATTGCCTGGCTCGGGCTGTCTTCGAAACCTTCAGGTCTGTCTTGCATGTGCCTTTCGATAGACATCTAAAAGGGTTCCTAGAATTAAATCTCCAGCCAGTTAATTTAGCACCTGCAAAATTAAATCTTGGGCTTAGAGTCTTTTGATGAAATTGGGTCACAATTGTTAGGCGCTGCCTTTGAGTCAACCCTCAGGCTCTGATGTCTCAGAGATGCCACGACTCCCAGGGCCCTGAGTCAGCCAAAGGCAAGGAGCATCGCTGCCTCGCCTGCCGCAACAGGAATGCCAGTAGGTGCTTTTCCAGCTCTGGGCAGTTTTCATACACCCCGGAGCGGTTGTTAGAGAGCTGAATTGGTAATGGAGTCCCAATTAAGCCTTTATGTGGCCTTTTGTCACCCCCCCCTTGTTATTCTTTCTGCCATGGCAACAGTTTGCCGCTTGTGGCTCTGATGTTTCTGTGCATCATCTCCTCTCCATGGCTGCTGACGTGGTCCTGCGCGCCATTCCCCGTCGCTTGTTGTGCCCTCCCTGCCATGGTACCTCTGGTCACATAGCAGGGTTGTGATGCGGCTGTGCCCGGCTGATCACCTCTCCCCTTCACAACGTGCAGCACAGCCCTTGCCTAACCTGCCCTTTAGCTTTATTTCATCAAGGCGGTGGTTTGTGGGTTTTCAGTGCATGGTAGAGCACAGTTAGGCTGATGGTGCTTTTGGACCAGAGATTGGTACAGTTTTCATCAGGTCAGGTCTTGGCCACTGCATTATCTTAATTCCTTCAACAAAAGTGGGGAGAGAGGGGGCGGTGTACAAATACCCCCGCATTCCACGTCACAGACAGCCGTATGACCGCTACTTGTGTGCGTAGAGAAGCTCTGTGTTAAAAGCCTCTATTAACATTGAAAAGCCACTCACCTGAGAGGGAAGAGAAAAGAGAATTAACGCAGTTCAGCCCCACAGGGACAATAATTCAGCACTCTTGTGTGCTGATAGCATGATTTACTCTTAAAGCACCTGGTTGCAGGAGGCTTTTGCGCAGGGTCTGGCCAACGACTTCCCGGATTGCTTTTATTTTTCCCGTTACTGATCTCTAGATGATGAATGTAAAGGTTAGTATCCGTAGGTCGGTCCTACAAAACATAACTAATTTGTATGGCATTCCTGCTGTCTGTGGTGAGATCTGCCTTGGTAAGCACTGCTTCTGCTCCTTGCTTTGCAGGGTGATTTTTACAAATTGTTGCGTGGTTGGAGTCTCTGTCCTTGGAGTCATCCAAAGCCCTAGTGGAAATGGTCCTCAGCAACTGCTCAAGCTTTGAGCAGGAGATGGGTAGTGCAGTGGTCAGGGTCCTGCAAGGATGAGAATCATAGAATCATAAGGTTGGAAGAGACCTCTGAGAGCATCGAGTCCAGCTGTGCCCGTCTCCCTACGAAACCCTGTCCCTAAGGAACTCATCCACTCGTCTTTTAAACCCCTCCAGGGATGGTGACTCCACCCCCTCCCTGGGCAGCTGTGCCAATCCCTGACCACCCTTTCAGTAAAGAAGTTCTTCCTAATGCCCAGTCTCGAAGTGCCATCCGAGGCCAGGATTGGGCGGAGTTTTCTAGAGGACTGCGTGGGCTCCCGTGTTTCTACTTCCATGTGCCCGCAAAGCTTCCTAGCGCTGCACGGGCGCTGGGGCAATGTGGAGCAGCTGCTGTTTGCATCAGTGTCATCTGCCCGTGCTGCAGCTCCCGAGATGCTTGGCATACCCGGAGCCCCAGAGGCTGCCCTCCCTGTCCTCCTTCACAATTTTGCTGAGGCTTATTCCAAAGTAAATTAGAGCCTTCCTGGCTCTCTGTGGTTACAGCAAATGTAAAGTGGTGATTTGTGGCGTATCTGACCGGGAGTCGGGTCTGGCTGTAACGGCGCAGTAAATACCGCCGGTACACGGCAGTCATCAGCCTTGCAAGCCTTTTTTTTTTTGCTTCTCATTTTGCACGTGGCCAGTTCCCCTCACATGGGATGCAGCAATTGCTTTTTGTGTGCAGCCCTCATGATGGAACGCCGCTGAGGTGCTGACCTAATGGCTGAGGGTTGATGTTCTTGGCTTGAAATTATGATGCAAATTTATGACAATGAACTGGAAAACACTGTGGGTGATTTTATTTGTTGCGTGCTGTGTGCAGATGTTTCCTCGAGCCTTGCGAGGCACATGGATGCACAGGAGCTTCTTTGGAGTCTCCTGACTCTGTCCCAAGGCCACCGCTTTGCCTTATTCAGTCTGGGTTAGTCACAGGCAGGAGATGCACCTCTTAACTCCAAGGGCTGCTTTATGGCGTGATGTGATTCATAACCAGCCGAACAGCGGGGTGGTAAGTGATGCTCTTTGATAACACGTTGGAGGAAGCAGGACACAACTCCAGAGAGTCCCTCTTTCTCAGCAGGTCCTGCTGTTGTCACACTGGATGCACATGGAGATCATTTAAGATAACTTGGTGCTCTGCTTAAATACAAAACCCAAGCAAGCGTAGTAATTGCATCCGAAACAGTGAATTGCAGAGAAAATGAGATATGGAAGTCAGCTGAAATTTTCCTGTAGCCGGGAATAAAGGAAATACTTGATTGTGAGAACTTTGATCCTTGAATTTTGCATCTGAAAACTTGCAGCTAGAGGTCAGAGCCTCTAATTGCTCCAGGGATGGAAATATTTTCTTGTTAATGATGCTGAAGATAAAATCTGAAAGATATGACTAATAGGAAACAAATGGATCCGTCAATTTGAAGCAGACTATTACTGAAATGGAAGTCAGAAGTGGAAAGCCTTAATATGGGAGATGGACTCCTGCCTTAATGTCTGGAATCAAATTTCGGGATCTCTTGAATCGCTGGATCTCAGTGATAGACATTAATTTAGATGTTGATTGAAAACACTCCACAACTTGCACAGAATGAGGGCATTTGCTGTCAAGGTGCTTTAAGCCGATCGCACTATCTGAACTGGATTGGAGGATCTTTTGGGCATTATGACAATTCAATTGAGTTTGAAGAGGCAGGAATATTACATCTCAATCTGCAGGTCATGGTGGGTGGCTGGATGATGAAGTCTCATTCATTTTTAGTACGAATAAGACATTTACAGACTTTCAGATCTAACTTAAAATATCACTGACAATGAACAGGTCACATTCTTTCAATGTGATCAACTCAGTGATTCATAAGTCTCTCTTCTCTTTGGAACGGGGTACGGTACCCAAGCTGAAAGTATTGCCTGTGTTCTGACCTAGAAAATCTGGTTTTCATGGTGTAGTGGTGGGTACTGACCCTTGCTCAAGGAAAAGCACAATTTGAAGAGGTGATGGGGCCACATTTGGGAAGTCAGGGTGTCCCGGTGGGCATCTGTGAGCTGACAAAAGGCGGCGCGCCCCTCCGTCAGAAATCGATCTGCCAGGCACGCGTCACGTAACATCATCCCACCGGCAGACGCTGTCTGAGGAATTAGCTCTGCTGTTGGACGAAGGGCCCGTGCTGAACTGCGCTAAGGCTGGACTCGATGATCTCAAAGGTCTTTTCCAGCCCTGTGATACTGTGATCTGTGAAGACTGCCCGCTTCTTCGCTGCAGTTGCTAAAATATAGCAACGCAAACGCTGAAGCTTGGGCTGTTGCATTGGCAAGTAAGCCCAGGGGAAAAGGAAATCAGTTAATGGTTTTAATTAGCAATCTTTTCATGTCTTCCCCTCGTTGTCCGTGAGGAGTTCTGCAGAGACAGCGCTCTTCGCTCTGCACAGATGGCAAAGGCATGCAGAGCTTGACTGCGCTGGGGTTTGCAGCCGACCATGGCAGTGGGATTCAGTCTTCCTCTCTCTTGCTTGGATGCTCTGTACAACGGACAGGAACACCCCTTTTTTTCTGGTCAAAATGGACTTGGGGATCCATTTTATGCCTGGTCCATAGGACCTCTGTGGCAGAGCCTGTACCTGGACGCATTTGCCTGCAGGAAAGCTGGGGAGGGGCTCTTTATTAGGGAGAGCAGAGATAGAATGAGGGGGAATGGTTTGAGGATGAGACAGGGAAGATGGGTATTAGAGACTAGGAGGCATTTTTTTCCTGTGAGGGTGGGGAGGCCCTGGCCCAGGTTGCCCAGAGCAGTGGTAGCTGCCCCATCCCTGGAGGAGTTCAAGGCCAGGTTGGATGGGGCTTGGAGCCCCCTGATCCAGTGGGAGACGTCCCTGCCCATGGCAGGGGGTGGCACTGGATGGGCTTTGAGGTCCCTTACAACCCAAACCATTCTATGATATTTCTTGTTCCCCTCATTTTATTTCTCCTTTGACTACTTGGGGAATAAATCCAAGTGCTGCACATTTTATTTCTTTAAGTCAATGCAGCAAGCAGGAATTTAAGATCTCCTGGAGCAGTGTCTCAGTGTAATAAGGTATCGAGGGAGAATGGCTTCTGAAACCTCAGTTACTAATCTTATCACACAGGCAGAACTTGTGGTTGTTTTTAGGATATGACCGGATTAGTGAGATAAATTTTTAATTAAATTAGGATGATTCCTGGGTTTGATAGATGCTTCAATTTTCACAGTCCCTGAAAACAGACCACATAAGGTCTGAGCAGGTTTCAGATGCTGAGGGACGCAGGGGTTATTGCCCTCAACCTTCAAGGGCAGCCAGTATTGCAGAGGAGGGACAGGCTGCAGCCTCAGCAGGTGGTGGAAATGGAAGTGATGGCCTTGGGATGGAAATGGCTAATGAATGAGGTCATCTGCTTGGTGATCCTTCAAAACCTCCTGTCGCCACCTTGCTGAAATGCCACCTGCTAGAGACTCAAAAAGCCTGGGCTCGCCAGTCTTGGGAGCACTCGAACAACCGAGCGCTTTGGGGTGCATTGGAGAGAAGGTTCACGTGGGTGACACTTACAGTTGTTCATCACCTCTTCAACTCATGGAAGTCAGGCAGGTTTAAACCTGAGGAGGATCTCAGCGTTACAGCTGGTGTCTCTGGCACATAACCCAGGCTGTCACCGCTTTGGCAGCTTCACAGCAAACTCCTCCCTGCAGAGAGGGCCTTTTCCCAAAGCTCTGGACTGGTGTGTTGAGTCAAGCCCAGGAAAGCCAGTTTTGATTCCCAGTCCCTCACCCCTGCCTGCATTTGCTGGCCTGTCTGCCTTCCTTCCCACTGAGTCGCCGCTGCCCCAGAGCGTTCCCATGCTCATCAGTCTGCCGGGTGTCGAGTGCTTTCAGCACAGACAGCGTGGATTTAATGCTGGCCATGTGCATCTTCCTTCCCCATCTGTTTTTTAATTGCATCTGAAATACTCCAGAACAACAGTCTCACCCTAATAAAATCAGAGATAACAGTCCCTAGGAGAGGAGAGGAATGGGGCACCCACTCCCCATGTATTGTTTCAAGTTGCCTGTAGAGCTGACAATTGGAACTTATTGCAAGTATCTGTGTGTACATTTATTTTATTAATAGCCTCTTCTAGCAGCGTTACAGAGCATCGCAGGTTACTTGCACCCTGAGTAGATGCTGTGGTCTTGCCTGTTGAAAAGCAGACTGTCCTCTGTCCAAGCCCTTTGGCTGTACATCCGAACAGACTCCGTACAGCGAAGGATGTTAGAAGCCATCATTTTAAAGTCAGCAGAAGTGATACCATAAAAAGAAGCAACTGTTCGACGGTGTTGACGCTGCACACACCAAACCCAGCAGCTTCTGCCGCTTCCCTGCTCTGGCAATTTCTGGGCCAAACCTTTGCTGTTCCCAGAAGGCACAATGCCAGCATTCACCCATTTTCTGGAAGGTAGAGGTGGAATTTGCCACTTTGCCTTGTTCGCAGTGAAACACTCGGGAAACATTTATTCCTTCTTCCAATCAGTCATTTTAGCAGCAAACATTGGCTGCTAAATGTTTCACCATTGCAGACTTGATTTTGTTCCCCTCTCTTCTTGCTCTTGAGGGTAAAGAGTGCATCCTGGATTTTCCTTAAAGCCGGCCCTGTGGAGATCAGTGCAATCTGCAATGTGTGTACAACAATTTCCGATAACTAAAACCGTGCAGACACGTGGTTTTCTTTGTACTGTAACGCCTGCCTTAGCCCTGGCCACAGCCTCCCCCACGGGAAAACCTGCTCCATCCTTCTCCATCCTCATTGAAAAGCATTTAGCTGCTTCGCTTTGCTGTTTGGGTGCTTTCCGCTACCAATTCAGCTGAGATTTGCTCTATCTTTGGTTTATCCTTGGGTGCACGTCGCGTTTTGTATGAAGTTAGTATTTCTCAGGACTGCCAAGCAGGGAAGCAGGCTCAGATAATATAAAAAGTCGTAAAAACAACACCCCTCCTCCCAAACCTGAGCCATTTTTTTCTTGCAGACATAATGAAAATGCAAACTCAACTTATTAGCTAGGCATTCAGGGCTGATTTCATGATTTTATGTTTGGCTTTTCTCTATATAATATCCATTTTCCTCTTTCATAACACCCAACAAAAAGATCATTTCACAATCCACTCCTATTTTGGTTCCGCCTGTTTCCAGGCCAGTCAAACTCAGCCACCAAACAGCTGGCAATTCAGCTGCAAGTGTGACTGCAGCCTAACGGGGTCCATTCGGGGAACTCCAGCCCTACCTCACTGAATCTGAGGTAGGAACTAAAGCTGGTGTCGAGATGCTGCCAGTGGCTGACCCAAGACTTACGCTACCAAAATGAGACTTTGACAAGCAAGCCGGTTTCTTCCTGTCATTTTCAGTGGGAAGTTCGATGTTCAGTCAAAAGTAGCACATTTGCAAAGTGGGATCGTTATGAAATCTCATAAAACCTGAGACTTTTTGACCAAAGTGGTGGCTCAGGCTGCGTTTTCTTACAAAATAATGCAGTGTTGCAAGCTGATGAGTTCACGTCAATGATATGAATTATCCATTCATGATAGGCAAATGATTCCAATTTCTTTGGATTATTAGACAAAAAGGAGCAGGTGGTGTCAGGTTTTCCTGTTAGTTGTCAACAACATAAGTAATTTCCACCAACTGTTCAGAGGCTTTTCACTCCTCTCAGCAGGAAAGGGCGCAGTTCTCAAAAATGTACACTTGGCTCAAGAGCGCCTGGATTTGAGTAAAATTTAAAATGTAGCTTAGTTTACTGAAAAAAATCTCAATGAAATCCACATGTGCTTTCAAAGGCAAAGCTTCGGTTCCTCGCCTGTCAAAGCAGCACGTTTCTTAAATAGCACATTTACATGTAACGCTACTCCTGAACCGGCCTCTGTTGTGATCAAAGTCTTCTTCGTGTGAAAATTTCTTCCCAAAGTGATGCATGGCTTTGCATGACTGGTGATCCAGTGTTGTGGTTTCTATTTCCGCGGCAGCCTGCACGTCTGTGCTTCTGCGACCCCAAAGCCTTCTCTGCAGACGGGCGGCTGTAGCGTTCCCGTGGCAGATACCCAGCTAGATGGAGCGGAGATGCCGCATGCCTATATGAAACAGCTACAAACCTAGCCCAGCTTTTTCAGGACTAGACTTACCTTCTCTAGGGCCAGTACGTGTCTTCTTGAAGTTTCTTCTTGAAGTCCCAACAGGTAAGATTGTATCCAAATGCAATGGTTAGGGCACGTGGCAAAACCAGGTGCGGCAGGTATTAAACACGGCATGCTGAGACATCCATCAGTCTTGCGAGAAGTTGGTTAGCGCTGGTCCTTTGGAAACCAGCAACAATCTCGGAGCAGAGCTTACTCTGCACGCTGTGCCTCCGCAGTTAGTGGAGGAACACATCCCTTGTGCTGATGCACCAGAGAGGATGGGAATCCTGACTCCTAATTCCTTGCATATGTTAGATCATGGTTAAAATTGCTTCCTTGTGCTGTACCTATTTCCATTTGGCTGCTGTACAGATTCTTTAGATACATTTGGTACATCAGCTTTTCCTTAAGTGGTGAATCACGCTGACGATGTGTTGAGTATTAATAAACACTCGCCTGTTTTAGGCAGAAAAGGGTAGAGGACACCAATGTTTTTACAGCTTAAAAAGCCCAGAGAATTAGAATTCCAGTCATAAGAGCAAGTGTTGGTGGAAAGGAACTATCTGCATGTCTAGACACTGCGTTGGGGCACATTTTTGGGGGGGGTATCCGAAAAGCATTTATGCTGCTGTTGATAATAGGTTGGATCGGTATGTGGATTATGGTCCTTTCGTGCCAGCTCACTGTTTTCCTCCAGGTTTGCCGCGAAGTAGTGAGCATGCTGTCTCTAGGGTGGTGGTGGATTGCTCCCCCGCTGATTTCCCTATCTGTAGACATTTGCTGGTTGCCCGGATGTTTTCTGGAGTGAGAAACTATGTCTGTTTTCCTCACTTCTGCTTACTCTGTGGTTGTAGTGTAAAGGAGTTCAGTCTAGGAGTAAGACTTCAGGCAAAGTGGATGCCTGCATCATGATGTCTGGTTTAGAACTGTGGTTAATGCTGGTCCGAGATCTACAGGGCAGTGGAGAGGGTGTCTGTTCTTCTGTAGTTGGCACAGACCTTTCTTTTATCATTCTGAAATCAGCAACAATGAACCAGTGAGACTCCTGAGAGAGTATCAGGATTTACCTATTTGCTCTTGGTTTTGCAGGAAGTCTTGACACAGATTTCCTCTTTGGGGATGCTTGGACACTCCCAACACCCCAAGTCCAACACAAAGGTTTTGATGCAATGGCTTGGTTAGGAGCTTGCAGTCACCTGGGAGAGATTTCAGGAGCCAGCCTGGTGCCATTAGCTGTATTTTATCTCCCCTGCAGTTGGTAGGTCAGTCAAGGTGACAAGAGACTCCTGAAGAGGGGCACAGACAAATTTTTCTCCACTGGCTTTTAGCAGATATTGAGACCGTTGCCCTTTGCTTCTGTTTTATTTCACCAACTGTTTCAATTCTGTGTCAAACCAGAAATCATTTTGAACTCTACACATCAAGCAAGCACACTTCATCCCCTCCAGCACTTACCTGCAGTTTGACAAGGATGGTTCTCAACCCTGAGTCTTTCTTTTGATGTATATTGAGTGGCTTTTCATGGTAAAAGCCAACTTAAAGTTGAAGTTGTTGTCATTGGAGGGCACTCAAGGCAGCAGATGATGAGTTGTCTGTTTGAGCAGAGCTCAGACAGCCTCATTGCTGTCATCGAGCTGGTTATGATGTTGCTTGGATACAAATCCCAGAGTCTGCTGGCAAGGGCAGCACAGAGACACCAAGGCAGGTGCTGGGTCTGGATCTTTCATTGGAGGTTCGTCTGCAGCCAACAGAAGGGCAGCAGTCCCATTTCGTGTGTGGCACCTTGTTTCAAGGGTTTGCTGTCCTGGTGGCTTCATTGTCTTCTCGGATCCCTGGGAATAATGTTAAGCAAAGCGCGTGTGGGTCGCTGAATGATGAACACCATGCTGAGAGGTACGGTCATCCCAGCTGGACCCCTCGCTGCTACAAGTCACGTGCAGAAGCTGTGTTGGTAGTGCAAATCAGGACGTGGAAAACACCATTGGATGATGCAAGACCAGTAGAAGAAAGATGCTGTTCCCACTGCTAATCATCTAGTACCCACCTTCTGTGACAAAAATAAGCAAATGCGGAGTGACACCCAACCTTTTCCATATTGAGCGTCTTTGGAGCTCTGAGCTGGCTGTTACCACTCAGAAACGAGATCTTCAAGTTATTTATAACAGATAGATCCATGAGAATGTCAGCACAGCCCTCAGCAGTAGTCAAAACATCAAGTGGAAAGCTAGGAAAGTTTCAGAAAGGAACAGGGAAAGAAACAGAGATCGTCATTGCACCGGTGTGAATCAGTGGTGTGTTTGCATCTTGGAAGTCATTGAGTTCTGCCGTACTGCATCTTGGAAGGGAGATGATGGGATGGAAGAAGTTAAAGAGAAGGGCAAGGAAAAAGGTCACAAATTCCAAGTGATGACTTCTCAACCTGGGAACTTCAGGTGCGAAAAAAGATAACTTGGGAGCGATGTGTTAGAAGTCTGAGAAGTGATGACTGGATCTAAGAAAGGTACAGATGAAATGATGGGAGACAGTTTCAGAACAAGTGAAAGGAGACTTCTCTTGCAAGGTGTGACATTTCTTGACAGCAAAAGTTTTGTGTGCTGGAAGTTTACAGAACTTCCAAAAATAACTTGGCAAATTATTCAGTCAAACTCTCTCTTCTTCCATCTAACAATAAAGGTAAGATTTTCTTCCGACACACACTTTTGGACCTATCCATACACAAAGACACGTCCATCCATAGATAACTACATCTATATGGAGGAGAGCTTCTTCCCAAAGAAAGACCTGGCAGTTTACGGAATAGTAAAAGCAAGCATTATGTTCTTTGGGCACTGCCGTCCTTGCCTCTGGCATCGGAAGGCAGCAACAGGATAGCAGGTTTTAACCATAAAGCAAAAAAGCAGAACTCCTGGACTGGTGTCAGGACTCCAGCCTGGCATTTCTACACTGTGTACCTTTAACCAAAGCCTTCGATACCTCTTCTTCCTTTTTGCAACATTCCATAAGGAATTTACTTCTCGTAGACCTCTATTGACCTGGGATGGCAGTGGAGCAATGGATCGAACCGTTAGCATTTAAATGTGATTTAAAAAAAAACCCTAATTAAACCTTCAAGAATCAACAGAAAACTCCAATTTAAGCGGTCACTTTTTATTTTTATCCCATAAATTACAAATGAGACTAGTGATGTCCGAGGATTCTTTATGCCTTTCCTTTATTCTGTATTTTACCGAAGTTTGCATCTTCCTGGCTAATTGCCACAGAGCACCGGCCTGGAACGAGTCTCTGCCAAGGCTGAAGAGAAATGAAGAAACAGGATATCGTTATGTGTGCGAAGGCAGGATTTATTGCCCCTTGTGATTACTGTAATTCCTGCTGGTGACCTTCTCCTAAGAAACCACGGCGCCAGCCCCAGCACTGCCACACACGAATGCCATCCATGCTCTGAGCCAGCTGGGAGCACCTAGAGATGACTCGGCATTGGACATTCACCTACATTCTGTTGGTATTTCCCAGCAGACCGTGAGCCTGTGGTGCTCAGGAGCCTGGGAAGCTTTGGTAACCAGCCACCAGTTCCCCACTGGGATCACCACAGAGCTGCACGGAGGGTTTGAAAGAAAACTTTTATCCATTTGGATTTGCTTATACGTCCTTGTTTTGACGGGCATGATACGGCACTTGCCTCGTTCAGCATGAGCTGGACCGACTGTTGCGGGTTCGGACAGGAGCTTTACGGATCTCTTATTGCAGTTCCTCTTGTTCTCCGTCTCTGCTGGAATACTCCTGCCTGGGATCACGACCACCGACTCCTGTAACGGACCCAAGTGATGGAGTTGGAGAGTAACTTCTGAGAATTAAGAAACAAAGGAAATCAGCCAGCAGCACAAAGAGTTGGATTACTTCCAAATCAAAACAGTGCCACCAACAGAAAGGCCAAAGCTACCCAGATAACTAACAAACCATAAATTATTTCTTCATGTCTAATGGCAACATAATGATCTGCCTCTGTGATGTTGCTTGAAGTGGGATTTTAGATCACCGGAAGACTCAGAAAACCACACTCTGTTAAAAATCCCTTTATTCCTAAGAGCCATTTATCACCTGTAGGAAAATTCCAGATAAGTTTTCACAAAGCCATGTGACTTATAATTAGCTAGCGCTCACACAACAAACTATTAAAAGGCAATTAACTCAGGGAAATTTATCTAAGCTGTTTACAGAGCTGATCTAAAGAGTGATAACATTTTCTTGATGGAGGAATGTCAGATTCACACAACCTGTCCTTGAATTTTTATAAACTCCTCAGGACTCCCCATGCCCCTGTTAATTTTATGAAGTCTTCGTTGCTCCTAAAGACCAGCCAACAGTAATACCTCTTCCTTGGGATGCTCTTTCCTACCTTTTCCCCAGGGTACTTTGCTTTGGCTGTTTCTTGGCTCCGAGAGAAGAAGATTCCTCTTTCCTCTCCTGGATCCTGAGCATCTCATTCATACCCATTCCTTTATTAATTGATATCATGTATAAATTAGCAATTAGGGTTTGTTCCTTCTTACTGCGTATTATGTGTACTTGTCAACGCTAATAACTTGTCTCTTCCCAACACAATTTGAGAATTACGCGTGAACGCTGCGAACTACTTAAAATTATATTTTACGATGCCTTCCTTTTAATTACACTCAGTTATGATGTGTATGTATATACATATATACACACACAGAGCAACAGGCCGTGCAGTGGCTGTTGGGCTCAGATTGTCTCCGAGCTTGGTGACTCGGCAACAGCTCACGGGGAGGCGGCTTTCACGTCCCTCCAGCTCTTTTCAGCTTTTCCCTTTGAGAATCAACACGAACATCAAAATTCTCCAAATACAGTGTGCAGCGGGAAAGAAAACGTTTAATATGGAAGATGGTGGAGCCTGGAAATTATGCTGCTTATATGTAAATTTTATTCAAGCATCCACAGTGGCAAAAAAAAGAAAGAAAAAAGGAAAACACACATGGAAAAAAAATCAAGAGGATGGATGATGTTGACAAATATGCGGCCCCAAACGTAACGTTGTTGTTAGAATTGTCTCTGTTAGCAGAATCTCCTGTGTGGAGTCTGGAAGCAGCTGTGTAGTCAGGAAGACAAAGCACAATTGGTTTGCTTCAAATAAGAATTCAATGTGTTTTCCCTGTCTGGGGCAGGCGCTGCTGCCTGCAGCCTGTCTGCATGGGCTGAGGGGCTCGGCCCCGCTGCTGCTCTTCCCTTCTGCATTGTAAGAAGAGTCTCACTACCAAAATTGTCTCAATTACAGCATCGCAGTCCTCAATCCAGAAAGGACCGGTCTTTTGTTCATTTGGCCAAAGGAGGGGCTTGTTCATAAAACCTGAGTGGCACCAGTGACCTGCAAAGTCTGGATGCTTTTTCTAAAGAAGCCACATTTCCTTTCGCTGGAAAAAATACATCAGTGAAAAACTGAGCCATTTTGATACCTAAGCTGCAGACAGATCTAACAGAGTCTTCTCATCTCACCTACCTGATAAAATCCAGATGCATTTGACATACTCGGGTTGAGAGCAAATATTTCAGCCTGGCTACACCAGTGGCAGCAAGATTAATTAATAGTAAAAAGCCACTGGTGGGGGTTTGCACGGCTATAGGGGACCAGGTTACCAAAGAGGGTACCTTTTCAATTGATAGTTTCCTTTTGGTTTTCTTTACACACTTTTCATTAAATCAGATGTTTTGAGACGAACACTTCAGGGCAACAAAGAATGAGGAAGCCCAAGGAGTTACTGCAGGACCACAAAGCAAGTAGTGTGGGAACACCCCAAGGGCAGCAAAGCCTGGCTTCGCCTGCCCCTCGCTGTGGCTGTGCCGAGGAGGGAAAAGAAAGGTCAGAAAATGAGCTAGTTTAAAATTTAGCCAGATATAGATTTCTCTCTCCTTAGGTATCTCAAAGCAACACCACACGGATGAAGCGCTCCAAGCCGAGCGTCGGAGATGACAGGCTGACAGGAGTCAATCAGCTGGAACAGCTGGCCAGGGACCAGCTTTCCTGTAGGGAAAGCCAGCTCTTTGAAGCATCTTTTCATGAGAAGGGAAAACAAAAAGACTTGAACTGTGACACAGGGAGGTTCTCCTGCAAAAGCTGCCCAGCTGGCAGCCACGGATTGTCCCCTGCACGCAAGCTTCTCTGGAGCAGCCTGCAGGTGATGCTGGTGTCGGGGTGGCCGTGCCCTGCAGCACAAATGCTGAGGAAAGCCTCTGCGTTGGTAGTCATCCAGCTCCATGGTGCCGGTTCCTTCCCTACAGTAGTTCCTCAGGTGCAGAACCTCGTACAACCCTTTCCTACTGGGAAGACGTAGGGATTTTGCAGGGACGGAGAAGAAATGTTGCAATGCAGTTGGGTTTGTCCTCTGCAGAGGAGCTGCCAGGGCGTGGGGGAAGCTTTAAACTCACGAAAGCATCTCCATTAAGGGATGCAGAGAGCTTTAAACGTACTGGCAAAGCTGGCAGTGCCCGTGCTTGTCGGTGACTATGAAACCCCTGCAAGCGTTGCTGTCGTGACCCGCTGGGGTCGTTGGTGTCCTTATCCCTGTCATCAGCCAGCAGCATGGAAGGACTCTTTCCCTTCCAGTAGCTCTGTAAGGTCTGTGAGGAGCTGTGCCGGGAGAGCCGTCTCTCCTGCGCGCTGCTGTTCCTGATTGCTGTCTCTGGGGGCTATTGCAGTGCAAATCAACAGTAGCAATGACAGGGACATGCCTGGCATTGATTTGCAGCGAGATGAACTCACAGCAGCCGACTAGCGGATTGTTATGGATTTAAATTGTAAATGCTGCTTCTGTGCTCTCCCCGGATGTGGATTTGCAGTGTTGGGCAGTGGGAGACACAGGACACGGGTGTCTGAAACAGCCAAGGGCTCCTGAACCTGCTCAGTGTAGAGCTCTGCCAGGTGTTCAGATGTTTTCTCTCTGGTTTATCCTGCAGAAGGATGTTTCTCTCTTGCTTCCCTTGCAGAAAGCAGTGGGGTTGCCTTCAAAATTAACAATATAATTGCTCCAAGTTACTCTTGCAAAGTGGGTCCAAGGAGAAAGAAGGGGGCAGTCAGGGACCAGTCAGAAGAAAAGACTTAAAAATATGAGCCTCAATGGGTTTGAAAGATTAAAAAAAAAAAACCTGCTGGGAGCCACCCAAGCGAGGGATGGCAAAAGCATGTGTGAAACCGTCCCGAGTGAGCTGCCTGACCCTGGCATTGTCTTGAAGAAGGAAAATGAAATTTGGGTTGTGGCTTTCAAGCCTACTGCGTTGTTCAGGCATTGCTGTGAAAAGAGCTGCCCTGTCCCTTCTTTAGCTTCTTGTTAAATCAGATCTTACAGGGCTGCACTTTTGATGCCCTAGATGAATGTCACAGTACCGGTTCTTCAGGTGAGCTCGGCCGGGCTCGTCGGGCAGGAGACAATTCAACCAGAATTGTGCCATTTTGCTTCTGGTCCACTGATAACGGTGAGAAAAAGGTTTGCTCCTCCAGTTTAACTAATATGAAAGTGCTTTGCTGAACTTTGAATACGTGGTGTTACTTGGCGTTGAGGCTGAACGGGGAAGGCTGAGCTGGTTCTTGGCCTGAATTAAGACCAGAGGAAACGTGCACACAAGGACTATAAATCTGCAAGGGTCACTGCAGCCCGGATGTGCTGGGAGAACAGGTGCCTGGGGGACTGCCAGCAAATATTTATGGGATCGATTGGATTCTAGCTGTTAAGAACCTGACGTAGTTAGATTGATGCAGACCTGGTGTGGTGATAGGAAAGGCTGCTTCTTTCTGCAATATGTGACGTTACCCTTCCAGAGTGATGTAACTGCATTTGTGAGAGGAAGTGTCTTGCATGTGCTTATTTGGGCTTTTAAAGGGTTGCAGTTAACTGAGTGAGTTCCTCTAGAGAGGCAGATCCTCATCCAACAGGCAGCTTTTAACGTGGAAATGTGTTTGTCTAAAAATAAACCCATCCCTAACTCTGCAGTTGTCTGAATGGAAGTATTCAAGTGGCAGCATCTCGCGCGTTGCAACCGAGCACGGCACTCCTTCCACTGAGCAGGGGGTCAGATGGGAGTGGGGTTCAGTGCTTTTGATGTTATGCCCAGGGTCACACTGAAATACGAGTGCACTGCCAGACTGCACAGGATGGCTCCCAAAACTGACTGAAAGTCTGAGACGGCTGTAGCTGCACCAGCTCCAGGTAATCTAAAAACATTTGTTTGGCACGATGGGACAGATGGGCTTCTCCAGGCTCCCAGAAGCGGCACTCAACCCTTGGCCACAAATATCTACATTTCACTCCCTCTGTACAGGGAGCTCACCGGTAACGGGGCTTTGCGCGCCCCATCAAGCAGGCGGCAGCTCCCTCCCCACCTCGAAACCCCTTTCTACAGCCAAGGGTCTCCACTGGACATAAATTTTCACAGCTACCAGTCTTTGGGCATCTCCTGCTAACGGACTGTCCCGAGGGAAAAGGAAGAAAAGGGCTTTCTGGAGCTTGACCCCAGGCTAGGAAGGGAGTGGGACCTGCGTGGCCTTTTCCAAAAGATGCTTCTGCAGTCAAGCAGAAAGAATGTCTCATCCCTAAGAGCTGAGAGGCTTTCATTAGGGTTGACCAAATAACCACAAAGGGTCATCGTGCCAGGGCACAAAATGCAGCAAGATTTGCATTCATTAAGACAAACAAGCAAAGTTCAAGGTAAATCCTTGGACAAGTTCAATCACTCGTCTCATGCAGAAAGACACACACTTGTAGCACGCATGCGTTAAGGTCCCAAATACCCCAGCAATCCCGTTTGACTTGATTGGCCATTTCGTGTTATGCAAATGGAGCTGCCAAGATGTTTAGGGGTTGGGACTGGGTGAAAGGCAGAAGGGCGTCCTTGCTTTGAAAGCCACAGCCTTGTCCCTCCTGCCATTTAGAGTTACAATATTGATTTCTATCTCTCTAATCTTTCATCTCTTTCTTTTGCAAAAGAAGACACTTCTGCAGCAGAGAGGATGGGATTATAATGCTGCTGTCGAGCCGAGGCTCTTGGGCAAATAGTAAACATTAAGTAACATTTGCAAAGAAACTGAATTCAAGGACTCATGAAACCAAGGTTCTTTCAAGGAAAAAGGTCAGCCCAAAGCTTCTGTGTGGCCGATGTCCCTCACAATAGACCCTTTCTGCCAGGGACAAAATCAGTCAAATAAGTCGATGCCGTTTTTCATGCTCCCTGCCCAGGGTGAGCGTCTGCAGTCAGCTCATGAGTCGGCTGCCAGATCTATGTTAGAAGCAATGACCAGCTGCCTCTTTCCCTCTCATTGTTAGACTTCCAATTAATGAAGTTCTAATGAAATCAGGGTTTGGAAAGGAGACCGAGTTTTCATGGATCAGTGACATTTTCTATTAGAAAAAACCCTGATCAAGCTGTTGGAGATGCATGCCCTTCTTCAGAGCCAAAAGAGAAGCTTGATGACTTCAAGCAAAACACAGGTCGGAAACAGCTGGGTTGTATTAATGCATTTAACAATTTGGTGAGAAAATGGGGATTGACACCTGTAGGGCAGAGGAGGCTTCAGTGAGGGAACAGGTGAGGTCTTTGGTTCCATGGGATGGAGACGAATGGGGAATTACAGCCTGGGGAATAATCTGGCATCAGGAGAAAGCAGAGCGGGGAAAATTTTAATGTGTCATAAAATTTATTCTTCATATCCAGAAGAGTCGTGTGTTCGAATCCCTAAGGATGTTTCTCTTGGAAATGAGGTATCTTAGGGATGGGGGTGCGGGGGAGGGGGGGGGGTAAGGGCTCTCTCTGGGAAACTGGCACTTATGGATGGGGTGTTGGGTGATTTTTACATGTTTTCCTTCTGTTCCTGGTCGGCTTTTGGGTGAGATGTATCAGCCAGTGGAAAATTCACTTCAGACAAAGACACTGCTGAGACTGAGCAGTGCTTGGAAACTGCTGGGTGAAAAGCCCAGGGAACATGGTTTTTTATTTGTTTTAAGACAGCATCTTCTTTCTTTGTTGGTTGTATCTGTTCCATGATTTTCCCTGTGGTTCCTGGTGTAAGGTAACATGTGGCAGTCAGGGATACTCAGGTCACGGGGTCAGGATTCATTTTTCTTACCGAGTGAGTCTGCACATCTTCCCATGTGGTCCATTCAAGGGCACAGGGGTTCTCTCAAGAGGAAAGCGTCTTGCAGTGATCTTTTCACAGGCGAGAGATGTATGGTCCTTAGAAAAAGTGTCTTGGGACAGGACAGTGCACCACAACCCTTCGGTGAGGTTCTCGGGGTTGCTGCTTTCTAGCTCTGTTTTTTCCTGGATTGTTTTTGTGGATTGCTGCGGTTTGGATGGTTTATGGCATATCCAATAAAACTGGATGTCACCTTTCTAGGTAGGAAACATCCTTGTTTTACTGAATCACCTAATCCTGTCAGAGATAGCTTTGAATCAAAACAAATTATCCAACTATTTCTGTGTAACTGTCAACACGGTGGAACAGGATTGTGTTTCCCTTGAGCTGCATCGTCAAAATTATCAGCTGGTTTTTTTTGATTGCCGTGCATTTCCCCAACATTGATAAGAGGCAACTTCACCTTGTGGCTTGAGGGGGAGAGTGAGCACTGGGTGAAACGGCTTTGTTTCAGTACACGGAGACAAAAGGCTTAGCATGAGATGTCAGAGCTAAGAGTGTCATCAAGAGTGCGTGGTCTTGTTTTACCCCAGCAGATTAACCCCCGTACCAGGGCTGACTGTATTTCACATTCCTGGGCTACATGTGAAGATGAACTTAGTGCGGCAGCAAAGCTTTGCTTTCTTCTTGAACAGAGTTGTGCCTGGGGAAGCAGTGGAAGAGTAACCCATCATGGCCATGAATTTGTTGGTGAAGGCTTTTGGGTAATAGGGCATGGGGTCTGGTGACTGGCAAACTCATGTTGGGCTTCAGCTGGAAACACAGCCATGGTTTGCCACCCAGTCCCTGTCCTTGGGCTTGCTGAGTCACGGGGTGCATCGAGCACAGCTCCAGCAGCCACACAAAGCGCTGTTTGCAGGATCGGCGAGCTGAGCCATCATGTGATGGTTTATTTTAGTGTAAGAAGAGTCCTTAAGCATCGCTGAGCTAAATATTTCTCTAATTCATGCATAACTTAAGTACAATTAGCAGATCTCACAGACCTAGGTCAGACCTCTCTGCCGTGACATGACAAAGCAAATACCCCAGCGGGCTCGTGGAGAACAGAGCAAGGCCGTGTTTTGGACCAGGGCTGCATTAACCCTCCAGCCCTCTTGTTCAACTCCCCTTTGCCTCACTGTGTGCTGAGACTGACCCATGGTCAGAGCTGCCATTAAACACAACCTAAAGCATCCAAAGGCATTTATATATTGTGATATAGCACAGGGAAATCTAACGATTAAGCAGCTCAGACGAACTGAAATGCTGAACCAGCACACCCCGTGTGTCTTCTGTTTCAGTGAATGTGTCCTCGGTACCGCTCAAGCGAAGACCTGTCCCAGGACCGCGGTGTGGTGCTCATGACATGAAGAGCTTGGTTGCTCAGAGGGTTTTCACTGCACTCCCGTTGGGTCCAAACAAACCCATTGGGTCCGATGCAGAGCTCTTGAAGCCGTCACCAAAATGCATCATCCCTTCTTGTCCCAAACCAGAGTTTATCATCGAATGGGCTACTCTTACTCCATTTCACCTACTGCTGTGTGTCCTCCTGTGCTGGGCTGTGTTTTGTGAGCACCAGAGCCCGGAGCTGAGCCGTACACCTCCTGCTCTTCCCCGTGGCCTCCTGAGCTTTTCTGCAGCCAGGCAGCAGAAAAAGATGCTCATTTTTTTTCCCAGTTTCAAGGTGCGAGCGCTCCATTCGTCCCTCCTTGTCGCAGACCTGCTGCTCTGAGTCATGCATTAAAATTACTTCTCCTGAATTTTATTTTTTTGCAGTGACAGCTGATTTGTATTTTCTGCCTTCTCTGCTCTGGTGTATTGGTAGCTGGCAGGAGCTTGCAAATGCCAAGCGAATTGCTGGAGGGGACTTCAGAATTGATCACCTTGTTTTTACCGTGGCGAGGAAAAAAATCATGTACTCCTAGCAACAGACTAACTTAGCAGTTACTCCAGGCTTTAATTGAACTTTCTACCTCGCAGTTTTCAGTTTAATTAATCTTGTTTTCAAACAATGATCATTATATGGAGAGCAAAATGTTATATAAAAATTATTTTGAATGCAAATGGAATAAAAGATCGATCGATCGCCCAGCACAGTGTGACAGAGACACAAATCAGAAACTATTAAAATCACCTACGTACTTTCTTCATATATTCTGAGCCTTGGTGCACAAACACTGATTTTTCATCTGCTCTGCTCTTGAATTGCTAAACTGAAGTGCAAAAGTGGAGGGGTTTTGCTATGTGTTTCTGTCTGTAGCTGAATTAGATATTCACCGACTTTCTTGGGGGCTTTGGACTCGTCAGGAAAGATCCATGACAGCCACAAGCCAAGTGAGGAGCTTCACCCTCCTTGATGTTCTTTGCGTCGGTGCAGTAATGCGAGCCACGGGCTTTGGAGGGCAGGTGTGATGGACTTTAGAAGAACTTGTTTCTACAAGTTGTGGGGGAGGCTGTAAAAATAGCGAAACCCAGGTTCTTCGTGTGCCTTGACTGGACAGCTGCCTGGGGGCCCATTTCATTGGGCAGTCCCCGCTGGGACAGAGTGGTGCGGGCAGTTCCAGCTGCGGATGTGGCCAGACTGACTGTCAGCCTCGGGACCCTCTTAACAATGTCGATGACTTCTGGCATTTTAAATTTTTTATTTTCTACTTCTCCTTAGAAAGTGCCAGTTTGACAAATCATAACTTTTACCCGCACAGATTAATTTCTCATGCCTTATGTGAATTTCTCACTGTGAAAAAAAAATTGCTTTTTTAATATTACATGTCTTCCAAATGAGAAGGTCCCAGTCCTGAGGTCACGACAAATTTCTGTTTCCAAAATACAGGCTAAAAGATAATAACAAATCCAGTGTGAATCAGTAGAGGTTAAAATGAAACCTCAAGGATTGTACCATAATTACCAAAATGGGAATTTTTTTTTTGCTGATTACATTTGGCTTTTAGTTTTTCCTCTTTCATCTTCTCGGATCCCATAACCTTCTCAGACTTTGTCATTTTGGCCCAAATCATGCAGCAAAGCACACTGCAGGATGGAAAACATCCTTCCTGCTCTGGTTTTGTTACGCACCAAGGGAAAAGAGGTCCAAACCATACCATTATGTTGCCAGAGAGGGTCCTATATTTCTCTATATGTACTCTACAATAGCTCTGCTTAATCTAAATCAGTTTTTGGCAGTAAATGTCGGTGCCTCAAAAATGCCTGTGATGGGTGCCAAGAGGCGGTGGGCACAGATCACTTGCAGAGCTCCAAGTTGCGCACGAACACTTTGTCAGCACCGGCCGTCCTGCCCCATCCACCCTCCTAATCACTATGAAACGAGGGGACCCACCTAAAAAAACCTCATAGTTGGGCTAAACCCAACCCAGCCTGAGAAGCTGCTCTTTATCTGTCTTAGCTTTGTCTGGTGCAAGACCGAAGTATTAGGAGTTCCGTTGCTGCTTCATTATTGTTATTTTTGTTGACCATCATCTGCAGTGTCAAGGGTGCCTCAAGTTTCCTGTAGTCTCCTGGTCTCCCTTGACAAAGCATTTATTGATTATTAGTGTCCTTCACGCGTTTCAGGATTACATCTCCCCTAATTCACTTCTTCCAGCATTCTCAAAACATTTGTAACTCTTAAGTAAACAGTGGGTTTCCTTTGGCTAAAGGCTTTCAGGAGGCACTCGGCAGCGGGGCTGCACAGCTGGTTTCTTTACTCCACTTGGGATTCTGCTGCCTGATCTAATTCAGAAGCAGCTTAAAAATCGCATCTCCAGACGGGGATGCTGCCCGTGGCCGTGTACGAAAAATGGGGAGAAGAGCAGTGGGTTGAATTCAATCTGTTTTGTGAAGCAGACGGGACAGGTTATTTTTGGTAGACGTTGGCTTTCCCTCACTCCACAATCCTCCTGCGCTTGCTGGGTGTCAGGGTTATTGTTATTGTCAGAAAGCAATAGCTTGTGCTCTGGGGCTGCTTCGCTGGCACCGTGCATGGCACGAGCTTTAGCTGTGGGGCAGCTAACGCAGACCAAAGGCCCCTCAATCCTTCAGAGAATCAGAGAATGACAAGGTTGGAAGAGACCTCTGAGATCATTGAGTCCAACTGTCCCCACTAAACCCTGTCCCTAAGGAACTCATCCCCCATCTTTTAAACCCCTACAGGGATGGCGACTCCGCCACCTCCTTGGGCAGCTGTGCCAATCCCTGACCACCCTTTTGGTGAAGAAGTTCTTCCCAATGTCCAGTCTAAACCTCCCCTGGCACAACTTGTGGCCATTCCCTCCCGTCCTATCGTTGTCACTTGTGAGCAGAGCCCAGCACCCACCTCGTCACAGCCTCCTTTCAGGCAGTTGTAGACAGGGATGAGGTCTCCCCTCAGCCTCCTCTTCTCCAGGCTAAACACCCCCAGCTCCCTCAGTCTCTCCTCGTAGGACTTGTTCTCCAGCCCCTCCCCAGCCTCGTTCCCTTCTCTGGACGCGCTCCAGCCCCTCAATGTCCTTCTTGGAGTGAGGGGCCCGAACTGAACACATCCTTGCTTAGGGTATGCCTGGATCAACAGGTAAATCCATCTCACCTGGCACAGCTAGACACAGGAGCCACTGTCCCATGAGGGTGCCAGAATGCCCCTCCAGGGTCCAGACCGCTCTGCCCATCTCCTGATGGAGGACCATCTTGTGGGGCAAAGAATGAAGGTCCTTTTTTTGGCACACCCACACCGTGACCACCCCCCCCCTTTGCCATCCCCGTGTCAATTGAAGACGGGGAAACAGGACTGCCTAAAATCCACTGCCCACAGCAGGAGACGCTGGCATCACCGGCGCAGAGCACGCCTCACCCCACCCCACTCATGGATTTACGCTGGGGAGATGAATCCGTTAGAAGCTTCGTATCTACAGGGTAGGCTCTCGCTCCCAACGGGCAATTCCCAGCCTGAGCTCTAATTAAATCCTGTGAGTTTGCTCCTCCGGGAGGGTCCTGCAGGCATCGTGTGGAAGGTCAGGATTTTTCAGACCTATTTACATACGCACTTAGATTGGGATCAGCCCGGGAGCCTGTGTGAGGGCTCAGGAGCTTTAAAACCAGGCAAAAGGAGTTGTCGTGTTAATCTGTCCTTCAGCCGGCGAGCATTCTCTCATTAGAAAAAACCCCAACACTCCTCTCTGTTTTGGTTAAACTATTTCAAGTTAATTGAATGGGCCCAGGATTAATATTCCTACTGTGCTTTCTGTGGAGGTGTTACCTATCAGGGGGCCTATTTCTCTTACTCCAGTTGAATAACCATGACATCCCAGCTGCGAAGCGCAGAGGCAGAGCTGCTGCCCCACTCCACTGCTTAAGGAGTTTAAGTCTGTGACAGGGGAGGTCAGGGCTCGATATGAGGAAAAAAGTCTTCCCTGAGAGGGTGACTGGCCATGGGAATGCGCTGCCCGGGGAGGTGGTGGAGTCACCGTCCCTGCAGGTGTTTAAAGAGAGATCAGATGAGGCACTTAGTGCCGTGGTTTAGATGATGCGTAGGTGTCGGTGTTGGGGCACAGATTGGACTCGATGATCTCAAAGGTCTTTTCCAACCTTGTGACACGGTGATGCTGTGTGATGAAGGATGGCACCAACCTCACCAGGTGTGCGATCCAGCAGAGGGAACGATGCTCTTATACAGCCAGGACCCCATGAGGGGATTTCTTTGCGGAGCAGCTGTCAGCAGTGTTTTCTACCCCCAGATCCAAACAGCCGTGTCTTCATGGGTTCATTTGAAAACCACGTTAGGTGTGCCAGCTCCTGTGCCGTGCAGCCTGTGTCGTAGCCAGCAGGTTTAAGGGATGCTCTAAACAGAGTACAGGTGGGAAGATGGCAAGCAAAGCCGATACCACCTCTTGGGCACTGGTGAGGGACCAAGGGAGGAAACACGGCCAGCACTGAGCATGTAGGACTCAGCTGTGGCCCCCATCCCCCCCCTTGCCCCCTGCTCTGTAAGCAAGCACCTGGGTGTGAGCTGGGACAACCGTACAATTTACCTTGTCAAATATTAGTTTGCTCAGTGACCCCGAGAGCCAAAGTAGGAGGTGACAGCATGGACCGAGCCACCGGCAGCAGCTGTGGTCAGAAAAAGTGGTGTGCAGGGAGGAGGACAGCATGTGGGAAACGCAGCAAATAGTCCTTACCAGGAAAACAAGTGTAAAAGGGCTTTACTTGGCTCTCTCGGCACGAACAACGTGTCAATAGTGGGGGAGGGAGCAATAAATAAGGAGTAGCAGCACCAATATTTAGAAAATGGTATTTGAAGCATCCTGACTGTTGGGCTGAAGGAGAGAGATGCTTCCAGAGGGAGCAGGAGGGGGATGCAGGGCATTCGGGCTGGGTGTGAGCCGCCGGCTTTGGGCTGCGCAGCTCTGCAGGGGTTTTGCAGGGCAGATGATTTTCAGTGTTGTTTGTTGCGTTACGGCGCGGTTCAGGTGTCGGTGCCCGGGGAAAGGGCTGGCTGCACCACTGCTCTAGGTGGTGCTGGGCCAGCAGCTCCGAGCTATGGGTGCAGCCTGCAAGCAGCAGGATGGCGCGAGACACCCATCTCCAACCTCACCGTGCAGGTCGAAGGTGACTTTGGTCGTTATATTTAAGACGGGACTGAGCCGTGGCGTGGGTTTGGGGCTTTTTTGGTAAGATGAAATGTTATTTTCTCCATGGAATAATGCCAAGCTGTCAAAACCCCCGGCAGGCGAGGGGCTCCGGGGCAGCACCGGGGAAGCTGGCTGCTCCCAAAGGCTGGGTAAGCAAGCGGTACCCGGATGGCAGCAGCCTCAAGCCCAGGGTAGCGGGGAGAAGCTGCCACAAGTGGCCGGGGGCTGGGATACGTGCAGGGCAAGGTGGCCCCGGGGCACGCAACAGCGTGATACAGGCTGCAAAGTGTCCCTCTGTCCCAGGGTCACCATGAGAGTCACTCCAGGTCTCAGGCTGGCAAATGCTGACCCTTAGGGCATGTTTTCTTCAACAGAAAATTATAGAAAGAGAAACTTTCAGACTTGGGGGGGGAAGTGTGTTGGGATATTTAGAAAATATTTCATATGTTGCCATGTATTTTTTTATATATACACACACACGCTTTATACTTTACATTTTAATATGGATATAATAAGACAATACTTTTATATTTATGTGGTTTATATATATATATCTATCTCTATATCTATCTATATATATATCTCTAGGCTCATTCAAGAGCTTTTCCAGTGGGAACCTGCCACTGGATTGAAACAGCACTCACTTAGGCAGGAGTAGAGAGTCTTTCAGCCTGCACAGCACAGCAGATCCCATCCGCAAACACAGCTTTGCTTGTAGAAGCTCATTCCCTTTCTGCACGGTCTCCTTACCCCTCCGGATTCCTGGCTTCTCCAGAATACGCTGTTTCCTTCTCATTATAAAATAGCTGTGGCTGAGCTTATCTGGGAGGTACAGTTGGTACAAAAGGACCGTTCATCCAGCCCCCAGACACAAATGGCAACGCGTTAGATCCTGCGTGGGCCACGCTGGGGCCGTGCACTTTAATATATGGCCAATAGGAAACATTGGTCCTATGGAAAAGCCCCAAATCAGTCATTTATGAGCTCAAAGCCCGTCTGGCTCGAGGCAGCGAGTGCTCGCAGAGCTGTCGGTGTTCAGAGCCACCCAGCAATGATGCGGCTGTGGCCAGCACGGCACAAAGCCCAGCCGCTCTGCAAAGAGCCCGAGTATTTTTGGAGGGCACAGCCCCCGTTGCAGCAGTCGACTGCGGGTGTGAACACAGCCAGTTTGCCTTGCAGGTAGGTGTCGGTGTTGGGTCGTAGGCTGGACTCGATGATCTCAAAGGCCTTTTCCAGCCTTGTGATGCTGTGATGCTGTGATATTTGGGACACCCATGGCCTGACTTGCGTGGGTCTGAGAGCAAAACAAAGACCTCCTCTTCTTATTCAGAGATTATCAAGGGCTGTCCCACACAAGAAATCTGTGAAACATACGTGTGCTCTTAGGGACGTGGTTTAGTGGTGGAATTGGCAGCGTGAGGTCAATGATTGGGCTCGATGGTCTTCAGGGCCTTTTCCAACCTAAGTGGTTCTATGAGAATATGAAGCTTTAGGTTTTGCAGATCTGATTTTCAAAAGCACCAGCCAAAAGCCTGCTCTCCTGCTGCTGCCTCAGTTTCCACTTGGACCCAACAACTGCTCAAAAGGACCTTTTTTAGATGGCTTCCTTGGGAAACCTGTGCCAAATAGGCTCATGAAAAACAATTGCCAAAGTGCTCTCCTAGCTAAAGCCATCGCTGTCCAAGGAGCAGCTCCTCCTCTGGTTGAGAAGAACATCTTTACTGATCTGGCTTCAAAAGATCTTGCAGATCACCGGAGTGGCCCTGCTTACATTGCTCTAGGGTCCCGGCCTGGCATCACCCCGGCTGCATGGCACGGAGGCCAACTTAGGTTTCAAGAGAGGAGCCTCCCACTCTTTTTTTAAAAGCAGAGCAGATGTTAAAAGAAATTATCATAAATAGTATTTCGGCATTTAACTCTTCAAAGAAGCAAGCTCTTCCCACGGGGCCATTTCCCTGCATAAAGCAGCAGGAGAGCACGCCAGGTAGGACACAGAAGTGTCTTAAAACTGTGCCAGGAGTGAAAGTCGTGCTCTGCAGGCACGGCAGTGATCAATCAGCCACAGACTTTGGAAACTGGGGGTGGAGAGACTGAAGGAACTGGCAGGGACTCTGCTTCCATTCCCAGCAGGAAATTTAAATCAAGGTGAAGTGAGGAAGCTACAGGCTGGAACAGATCAGATCCACTTTCCCTCATCTCTTGGGACAACATCTTCCAGCTTCAGGAGATGTTTCTGCTCGAGCCAGTTACTGAGGTCCATCAGAACCTGCCCTGGGCAATGTCTGGTGCTCTCCATGGAAGCCAAACCTACCTGCACAAGTGCAGGTTTTCATTCGGGGCACTCACCGCCTCACTTGGGGCGTTTGAGCCTCAGCATTAGGCACAGTTCATTTCTATATCACTGCTTACAGTGTATTCCAAGAGAACCAGTTCAGAAGCAGCTTCATTGATTTCTTCTAATTATAAATCCAATAGAAAGTTTTCAGCTTGCAACAGTCGCAGTTTTCCTCTCAGCGGAGCCAATAAAAGTTAAGAGTTGCTCCCTGGTTACTGTCATTACAACAATAAAAAGCCAGAGTAATTGAAAAGTGAATCAGGGAAACTGCCAGCCTGGAGAGCAATGATAATAGAAGAAATAACCAGGGAGCCCAAGCCCAAATGAAAAGTCTTGTCTCTGGCTGCACTGAGCTTGAGCCCATTCTTGACAAACTCCCGTGCTGACGTGCCTCCTGCATGCAAGCACCAGAGGGTTGAACAAAGCCGGAGCAGTGACCAACGGTTTGCCAACAGGCATAAGAGTACATGAGCCATCAAGGATGATTTTGAACCCCATCCGAGATGATTTCCTCTGTCTAAAAGGCAAAATGACAACGGAACAATAAAAAAAAAAAAAAAAAACCAATAAAAAAAAGTGATTTCTCCCTATATTAGCGTAAAGCTTAAAAGCAAGAGCTGGAGACACAGGAACAGATGTATATTTGTAACGAGAACAGTTATTTCCCAGTAGACAGGTTAAATGGTACAGGAAGACCCCAAAACCCACAAGTCATTACTGTTTCTGCATTGTTAAGATTAGACAATAAGCATGGCCTGAAGCAAAGCGACAGGCATTGCCACAGCAGGCTCTCTAAAAGCTTGTTAGCGGCAACGCTGGTACAGACGGAGACCAGCAAAGACTTGTGCGAGTGACAGGGAAGGAGCAGCGTATGCCAACGTAGGCAACGGGGTTTTCACACCTGTAGCTCTGGAGGCAGACATGAAGGAGCAAGGGGTTGATCTGGAGATGTTGTTCTTCCAACACAGACATCTTGGGAGATGTTGGGATGTCTTGGGACATAGTCAACGGCAAGGGTGGGATGCATACACCGTATCAAAGGTCCCTCATCGTCAGCTGCCCTGCTCGTGTAAAATCTGTGTGCACGTCTAGTAAGTAAGTCTTAAAAAGGCTCACACACCCTGCAGATACCCTCAAAACCAGATGCAAGAACAGGTTTCAGAGACACTGTTCTGGGCTGGAAGCACTCACAGGGCTGGGCATCCATCTGGTGATGGGTGAATGTAGGTTTTGGACAGCTTCTTTTTTGGTCCCTGAAGGGGGGGGGGAACAAACCTATGAACTACAGCAAAGAAGAAGTTCATGTTGGTCTCTGAGCAAGAACAGGAAGAGAATGCCAATGCAGGTTGAACATCACACCCTGATGAGATGGGATGGGGGTGACGACACGCAGACAAACTGCTTCTGCTGGTCTGAAATGACCTCTAGGATCAAAATCATGGGTTTGGCGTATGGATTGGGCTCGGGTTCAGATCTGAGTTCCCCCAAGACACAGATGTCAGAGGAATGCAGGACTGAGTGGTGGGAGAGATTGCTTTTACCTCCAAGGTGCCGGTGTGCAATCAGCGCTGCAGGAAGCCGAGCGGGAGGGCTGTAGAGCCTGGGCAGCCTCAAGGCACTCTTCAAACCTTTCCTAACGACACCTCCCGACACCGCTGTATGGCAACTATATGGTTTAACTCCCATTTCCACACCTCTAGTTGCCAAGAGAAACGCTTTTCACAATCACGCTGGTTATGAAGCACGCAGCTGCTTGATATTATTTGCTCTTTTAACATAAAAGAAAGCAGAATATGGGTGGCAAGATTTTTCTCATGCACAACAAAGCAGGCTGGAAATTTGTGTCTAAATACCAGGGGGATTTGCAATCCAGCTTTGAACTGTGCAACAAGGAGCTTCTGGTGACAATTGTGCACTTGCTATTTTTAGCTGGGCAACATGAATGTTGAATCCTTGAGGAACAAGGACAGCAGCAAACCCACCAAATCTACCAGGCTTGCTTTTCAGAGAACTCGCCTGGAGCAAAACCAGGAACTTTGGCTCCTGCACCTGCTGTCCACTTTTCTGCAGATTTTCTGTACCAGGTTTTTGATTGTTGCAGGAAATAATAAATAGAATTGTAGAAATCAGTGCTTCTAAGGATAGATGGATAAATATATATATGTATGTGTGCAAATCTGCCTATACATGCACAGATGTGTGTAAATATTTCAGGATCCAGGTTTACTCGAAGTGCAATTACTTTTCTTAGCGAATCACTGAGAATTAAATGCAGTTTGCAGTAGTGGTCAGGGAATTCAACCTGAGACAAGGAGCAGCTCAGAACTGGTAAGGAAAGGAGAGGGAATTCCTTGCTGTACCGTTTCCAAAATGCCAGCTATGCAATCTGATCATACGCTATTGCCGTGCTCCCAATTGCAAAAGCCGGGACAAGCTGGCATTACCTTTCCTCCACTGCAGCTTTAAGCCAGAGGTGTTTGGTATTTCCTAAGTTTCTTGGAAGTGGGTGGTGTAGAAGAGGGGGGGGTACAAGCCCTGGTGTTCTCTGTTTGCCGTAGGCAAGCTGGTGGTTTGGGCTGTAAGGCCTGAGAGTTCAAGGTGCTGTTCCTGCGTTTCCATTCTTTCTTGGCTGCACGGATAGCTCAGAGAGCCTGAGCTGACCTGGCACTGCAAGTCAACCAGTGTGAATGCCCTCTCTTCCATACCATTAG
This sequence comes from Neomorphus geoffroyi, assembly GCA_033558235.1. Lineage (NCBI taxonomy): Eukaryota > Metazoa > Chordata > Aves > Cuculiformes > Neomorphidae > Neomorphus > Neomorphus geoffroyi. The sequence continues at coordinate 8,435,115 of JAUMJM010000018.1, forward strand.
TAGATATTAGCACCGCAAACTTTACACATAAACAGAGTTCATCTGATGCAAAATGCTCATTTCTATGTATTTTGCAGGATCATTTGATTTTAATAGCTGGTGTGTGTAGGAACAACATTTGCCTACTGACTTTACAGCAGAAGTCAGCTAAGAGAGAAATGTTCTCTGCTTGTGCTCGCCACGCCGACACAACTGGAGAACTGAAGTGAATAAAAAGGGGCAGAGATGAGGTTGTGGCTCACGGCAAGGTCTAAGAGCTACCAGGGGAATCTCTCGGGGCTTTATCTCTGTTGGGATGGCCAGGACTGATACCAGATGGCTGCATCTCCAGCCTGGAGGACCATCCCCAGCACAGGACGATGCTTCTCTACTGCTCTGCTGGCATTAAGTAAGCTGGCAAGAGCTCCAGCAACATCCACTTGCAGCGTTCACACCGTTAGTGTTAAATGAGCCCAAAAGAGCAAGATTTCCAAAGTTATATTGAGGTGTTGAAATGAGGTTGAAAAAAAACCATGAGTAGGGAACTGTGACATGCCCACATGCCTCTCTCTCTTCCTCGAGATTCATGCTCGGTATCAGCGACTGCGACTAACTCGGTCCTCTTCCCACAGTTCGACATGCAGAGGATAACACTGGAAGAGCTGAAACACATCCTGTACCACGCCTTCCGGGACCACTTAACGATGAAGGACATTGAGAACATCATTATCAACGAAGAGGAGAGTTTAAATGAGAACTCTGGCAACTGCCAAACAGAGTTTGAAGGTGAGGGAGAAAGGTCCCATGTTTCTGTACAATTATTCTCTTCCTGCTTAGCTTGCAAAACTCAGGCTGATCCATGAAACGCAGCGGGCGAGCACGGAGTTAGCATGGATTAATTTCAGAGTAAGTAGTGACGACACACTTATAGAGCTCAAGAGCTGCCGTTAGCCTTCTTCCATGTGGTCTAAGTAAAGGTGATCCTGTTCCATAAAGGGGGATTAAAGAGTGGGTGCTTTGCCTTATGTCTTTCCTTCCTCTGGTGGGATGTGCAGCCCACGCTGAGGTAAGCGTCTAAGACAGGCCAAACTTCCCTACGGAAATATGCATCTGTCTTCTCAGCCTATCGTGGAAAGTGCTGCATTCGCACTGGGTCCTGCCCTAACAAGCTGTGTTAGGCTCCACCAGTTTTCTGTTGCCTTTCTATAAATGGAAAAGATCTCCAAGGAGCAGCTGGGAGAATCCTCACGCTGTGTTGTAACACCAGCAACGAGCGGAACTGGTGCATCGGTGCCTGCGCGCCTCTTGTTCAGCACCGTCGGGACTCCTGGTGTGGATCTGCGATTTGCAGATGGACCCGAGGACAGCTCATCGCAACACATCTGAGAGCATCTGCAAGATCATGGTGTGAGCAACCCTCAGAGGTAGCTAGAGAAAGGAGAACATTTTGCTTCAGCTGATATTCATTAACACAGCAGCCCCCCAGCCGCGCCACAGGACCACCGAGTAAGGGATCAGCAGCCGGCATCAGCCACAATCTCAACTTTCAAAGTAGATTTTGTGCTTTGAGCAGAGCTAACACTGGCAATATTCCCCATTATAAGCTACCTTGGGAGAAGGATTTTTCTTGGCCAAAGGATCTTGTGCTGCTCAAAAGCATTGTTGGTTGGCACAACTAACAGGTACAAATCACCTCAAGTGCAGAGAAGTCCAAGGAAATGTGTACAGAAAACCTCAGGATGTGCCCATCACCATGAGACAGCTACTGTGCTTTCCCATCCTCAGCAGTGCCACTTTATTTTGGCCATTTAGGGGGAAATCCTGATACTCTGAAGCATCAAAAGGCCTCTGAGAGGGCACTGAGTGGAGACAATGAAGCATCGGTAAAACAAAGCAAAGGATAAAAATATTAGTGCAATTCTTATTGTGGGCAATTAATTGGATTCGGAAGCTGTAACCAGCACACCCTCCGCTAAATACTGCGGAAAGATGGGGAAGGCTGAATTTTAAAAAGCCTACAGGAGGGAGGCAAGCAGCAACGCTCTTCAAACCAAGATAAGCAACGGGTTTTTTTGTTCCTCCTGGAGAGCAGCAGGGGGGAAGAGATGCTTATTTGCATGAATGGAGTTGTTAGTCCCCACTGACCTGCTGATTCAGTGGAGACGTGCGCCAGCTGTCACCCTGGCGAGAGGCGTGCCGGCTTCTTTCAGCTCTGGTATTGGGTGAACTATCCCAGTCGCCAAAAAAAAAACCCACCAAAGAAATGGGTCTGAAAACCTAAACGCTCAGCGTCTCATTTTTGGAAGTCCCAGCTTCCAAAAGTACAGCAAGAACAGCTTTTCTCGTGGGATGTTGGCATTGCTGGTGCTAGGCAGAACCTAGAAGCAAAACAGATCCTTTTTTAGATTTTGTTAGAAATACACATGCACGCAAATCCAGTGAGAATAAAGATCAACTGAATACTGACAACAAAGAGGCAAAGTTTGGCTTCGGGTCCCAGAAGAAGAGGATGGTTCTGGTCCATGGCAGCTCTGACACGAGCATTTCTCTCAGGAAAGGCAGGCTGAGAGCAGGCTGTGTCCCTGCAGCTCTCCAGGATGGACGTGCCATTACCTTAACGTCCCACTTGTGCCCTCAGTGTTCCCATTTCCCAAACACCAGGTTCCCTACAGAGCTCAAACGCAGGAACGAGAGCCTCATGGCATGAACCCATGGCACTGAGGGACAGCAAGTATGAAGGTTAGACAACACCTCAGCCTAGCTTTAAATGTTCGTACAGACGCGCCTGCATGTAAGTCAGGCACTCTTTACTCACTTCTTAATTAGTGGGCTGAAGGCAATACCTTTTGGATGTAATTTTAGAGGCTACCTTGGGATGAGATGAATAGCACTTTAAAAAGCACCTCTTTCTTTCAGCTGTAAAAGTAGCCTAAAGGGACTAACGTAGAGGCTCACATCTATATTTAATGTACGTTTCTTCCACACCGTAGAAGTGCCTTTAATTATGGGTAGGAATGAAGCCAAGGGGAGCCCCGATGATTTCAGTGAGACCTGGGAATGGCTCCTAAGGGAAGAGACTTAGCAGATGCTTTCAGTCATCCCTCACCGAAATGGGGGATCTCCACTCAGTGCCACACGGCCATCGAAGAGAAGCCCTCAAACCCTTCTCCATCCTGTAGACAGAGACATCCTTTCTTCCCCGCAGGTGGGGTTTGGTGCCTCAGCCCGGCCAGGTGCTGAAGAGCACTGTACAGGACACACTGCCAACAGTACAAATACACACACATTTCTGTCGTTCTCAGAATTGTGCCACCTTGGCTTCTTGTCATAATAAGGTCTTCACAGCTGTTTAATATTCTTCCTGTATCAACATGGACAATATGCCTTATCTCTCTCCCACACTCAGACACGCACAGAGCCATCACAGGCTTTAAACCAAATACAATATTCATCTTATGGTCAGGGACAAGTCCAGGGTTTTGTTCAGTTCATCTGAACACGAGAGCCATTTGCAGGATGTTATATCCAGGCTTACATTACAGCTTTCCCTCCTACGCATTTCTAGGGGTGTTTGTTTGCTTTATTCATGATGAAGAAGCAATGAAAATGCCCAACGCTTTGATACAAGAAGCCCACACCAGCCCTGCCAATGAGGAGTACAACCAGAAGAGAGACATGGTTATGTCTTCAGCCTTTCTTTTAATATTCATTAGTGCTTCGGGCAGCAGAACGAAGCTGAGAGCGAAGAAGAGTGTGTGTTTTTATGAGAAGAGACACAAGAAAATGACAACTGCGTGCAGTGACGTACTAACAAAAATTTGCAGTACAAAAATCATCTGTCTGGCAAGTCCCTTTATCCAGATGCTCATGACATTAAGCTCATGGCAAACAAGAGTGCCAGCTGGTTACAGTGGCCCGTGCTGTGTGCCACAGGTATTGCATGCTCAGCCCTGACACTCTAACTGGATGTCCGAGAGCTGTCGCAGCTCCCCTCCCTGCTCCCCCGTGATCAGCACTAGGAGCATCCGCTGCTCAGCTGAGGGCTTGGGAATGAAAAACTGACCTTTTAGAATGGAAATAATTCCAGCCAGCCAGAGAAAGCAAACATACCTCACCTTTGGTAGGGTTATGGCAGAAGCCATTGCAAATAGACTGTAGCTATTTATGTTAGCAAGCCTTTTCCCCGATCACCTCAAACGCACCATGGGCACTGCGACCTGCCTGGCAGCCACAGCCAGTAGACTGAGGCACCCTGAAACAGGCTGGACCCTTTAACCCCATGTCCTGGTGGGGAAGTCACAGCGATGGTAGCATCCCGTCTGTGCCACCTAGTGACACCACGGTGAGTCCTCCTCACCAACGCTTTCTCTACACGTTGAGAAGATGATGACCCGGTCTCGATTTGCCTTTGCTTCTTGAGATCCCATTTACATTGGATAGCCTGAGGGTTACTCTGCCCTAAAGAAGATACTGCGGCATCTCCAGAGGCGCTTCAGGCTCTGACCATGTTCAAGCAACCAGCTCACTTCCAAACTCCTGCACGTTGCATGGGTATTAAAACCTCCTGCCGGCAACCGAATGCAAAATAGATTGAGCCTTCAGCCCTGCAACAATGCAAGCAATGGCAACCGGCAGGAAAAAGCACAGATGCCATACTTCAAATGATCTATGGATTTGGAGAAGGGAGACAACTGAAGGCAAAAACCTCACCAGTTAGCAGAGAGGGCAAATGGGGCTTCATATTTAAGAGGGCAGTTCACAGGACAGCACGTGATCTTATTTAGAGCGAAGCAAGTCAGTGAGTTCAGCTTCTGTGTCTCCCTGTGGATTGCAAGGGTGCAGAGGAACTGTAACACCTTCTTGCTGGAATAATTCTTGCTGAGCCCCAGCCAACAGAAAGAGAGTCTGTCTGGGTCTGTAACACCTCCATATTTCAGCACTGAACTTTCCCCTTTCTTCTGGAGTTATTTGGTTGTTTGTTTGATTATTTGGTACACCTTCAGTTAGTCAAGAACAGTAGCAGTGATTTACCTGGATGCTGCTGTTCTAAAACTCTAAAACTTTTCCCTTGATGGTGTAACAGAAGGCTAAAAAAATATTGTTCAATTCAGGCTTATTTCTGCAAGAAACACCAAACGTGCTTTACTCCTTTCCTTGGAATAGGAGAGCTGCTAGGCACAAAAAGCCTTGGCCGGTCTTCGATTGCTGCTTCTAGTCAGTGTAATCAGCATCGGAGCCCCGTGCTGCCCAGCGATGCAGACTGTGATGGCTTATGTCACTGTTTGGTCTGCTGGCTGGGAGTGTTTTCCAAGTGCAGGCATAAGAGAAAAATAAATAAAGAAATAACTAAAGCTGTGACTGAACAAGCTTTTCAAAGCGCTGGGGCATCATGCGCAAACGCAAGCAACCACGGTATTGATTCCGTGTGCATTACAAGAGCGAGCGAAGGAATCGAGTGGAGCAGTACAGCAGAAAGCAAGTCATTTAGGAGAGCTGCTCTAAGGGGGGATTCGTTAGGTGCCTTGGAGCACTGATGGTGCAGCATTTCCCTGCCCTTGGCAGTCTGACTCAAAGCTCTGCCTAACGAGGGCTTCTGGTGCCTCCGGCGCTGAGCGGATGCTGGGGGACCGCGTGGGCGCTGGGATTAGGACATAGGCACTGCTAAATCCTGGCCAGAGAAGGTGAAGGTGGATGAAACAAGTATTCAAAATTCAGCATCCAGTGCTTACCCCCACCCCCCGCCCCCGCTCTGTGCAGCAAGGTTCAAGCTTGGATCAGGACAAAGTTTTTTTCCATGTATTCTAAGAACGTTCTTCTGGATATTTCCAAACACGGCCACTCAGAGCCTTTTCATGCTCACACTTCAGGTTTATGGAAATGCTGAGCTTGTTGTCAACCATCTGAAAGTCTCCCATCATCACAAGTAAGACTGTTCAAGGCAAAAAGGTGGTGGGTACATCACCTTACCCCAATATTGCAGATTGTTCTGATATTCGTAGGTAGCGAGACTACGACAAGACATGAACTGGCTTTAGCAAGTCACAGCAGGAATCCTCGTTGATGAACTTTAAAATTAAAATTAAACAAAGTCAAACACTGAAAATTCCAACTTTGCCTGCATTTTAACTGCTGCAAATTACTCTCACCTCTTTTGACAGTTATTCTGCAAGCATTCATTTGAAAAGGTTCTTAATAACTCTGATTTTGCTTCAGCACAGGAAACCCAAAGAGTTTGGAAAAAAATGACTAACATGCTGTGCATACTCACAGGAACCATCACCGTGGTTGTTTAAATGTTGTTGGGGAGCACAATTTGAACCTCTGCTTATTCCCAGTTGACCTGTGACTGGAAAAACCTGGATGAATCTAAGGGGAGTCACAGATGGACAATGTTCCTGCCTCAAGAACTTTAGAGAGAACTTCATAAAGCGCTTAAAAGAAATATACAGATAAACCAACACGTCTACAAGCGTTTGAAGGGTTTAAAAGCCAAGGTGAGAGAAAAAGGACTTCAAACAATGTGAGCTGGTGGTCTATTAGGAGAGGTGGTTTGGAAGCAATGAAAGGTAAGGTGGATTATTTGGAAATGTCCCAGCAGGGAGAAGTAAGACTCTGCCAGCGCAGGGCTTCTCTGAGGTGTGGGTGAGTGGGTTGTGCCAAGGTTATAATCAGATACGAGGGAGGATTTCTGAGTTCAGCTGATCCCAGTGGGAAGCAAACCCCATTTCTTTGGCCGAGCACCTCATCTTTCCCATTTCTTCCCTGCAGTGCACGCCCAGAAGCAGAACAGACAGACCTGCGTACGGAAGAGCCTTATCTGCGCATTTGCCATGGCCTTTATTATAAGCGTGATGCTGATTGCGGCCAACCAGATCCTGCGGAGCGGCATGGAGTAGCCTCTCGCCGTGACACTGTGAACCAAACTGACCATGCATGCGCATGCCACCGGGTGAGCTCCCCCCGAAACCGACTCTCACACGGCAAAGAGACAGGCAGGCAGACAAAGCACCATTCGACAAGGAGCCTGAGGCCAGCAGCGTAACGTGTCTTGTGAATCAACTACATCTTTTTGGCAGGGACATAAAAGGGCTGTCTTAATGCTTTAAAGGTTTTGTTTCCTAATGCAATAAAAAAAAAAAATATACAGGAGCCCCGAATTATTGCTTCAAAACAGCAATGGTAACTTGGAAGAGACTTTCATCCAGCGGTCTGTTTTGCAGTTTTAAGGAGGCACAGCCTCATGACTTCTTGCAGCGGGGCTGCCTTTTAACCTAGGGGCCGACTGACTACTTGGCGTAGCTCTCCGCTGGGAGTTGATCGTAGCATTGCCACAAGCAAGTCCCGTGCGTTTATTTCATGTGCTCCAGCTTCACTTTGTTTTTCCCTTATGACCATGCCTTTGAGTTAATGGCATTAGAGGGGAGCTAGAGCATCCTTGTACAGTATTTTCAAAGTGAAAAAAAATAGAGGAGAATTTGCCAGCATCAAAAATTTCTATTTTTGCTTTGTAAACGTCGCCTTTGACACAAGACTGTGGGGTAGCGGGAGTCCGTTTGTCATTTTTCCCCGAACCGTGAATCAGGGCTTAAGAAGCGCCACCCGCTTTCACACATGGGCATTTCTGAGATTTGTGCACAGTCTTCCAAACGACTCTGCAACCACCAGCGCCAGTTAAAACCCCCTCTGTTTGGTCCCATCTGCATAGTCAAAAACTCATTCTTTCCAGCGGTTTCGCCCTTCTGCTGTTCAATAACCTTATCTGACGTGAAAATCCTCTCTCCTTGCCTGCCCAGTGTTTATTTACTTCATTTCATACACCCTGGTTGCAATATGAAACATCCGTGTAGACACCTCCTCAAGGGAGAGGTTGTATTTTCACCTAGCCAGCAGCCTGTGGTTGTGACCATCAGCTGCTCTGGTCCCTCCCGGGAGCCATCCCACCACCGGCACCACTCCCCCCCATCCCATGGGCAGGCTCCAAGAAGGGCGTTCGGAAAAGCAGACTGGAGCAAGAGAAGAAGGGATCAGCGTAGAGCCTACCACCATGTGTCACGTAGTGTGTCAGACTGAGATCCCGCAAGGGGTAGTTATTATTCCTGGAAGGGTTTTTAACGAGCAGCAGGGAGGAAATGGAGTGATGCAGACAAGAGGGAAAACACATCCCATGGAGAGCACAAGGACTGGACAATCCTGGATCCAGGATTACATCTGAAAGCATTTTTCCATTTAAACTTGGCGCGATTCCTTGCATTTACCTTTGGATGAACTGTGCACCTGTGTGTCACCCTGGGAGAGATCCGGTTTCCTTGCCCTCGTGGGAGAGGTTTCCCGGATGGTGCTCACGGAGCCAGCACAGGGAGTGCTCCCAGGGAGGTCCGCAGAGGTGCCCAGGAGTCGGCGTTGTGACGGCTTCGTTCTGCTTGCTGGACGAGCTCCAGAAACACCAAGGAGCAGCGAGCTCTTGCTCCTGTAAATGCAGACGACTGTTTCCTGTGTCACAAGAGGGGGCAGGATGGCTCCCAAGGGACTGCAAACCACGAGCTTCTCTCATCCTGCACAACAACCATCAGCGTAAGCCTGGATCCGTTCCAAAGACTCGTTTCAGGTCTTTCTTTGATTACAAGTTCGATCGATAACATTTAACCTGTATTTTTTTAGTAACCTTATTTTAAAAGCTGCTTCTCATTGTTCTGTCTGCCACCACCCCTTTAAACTTCTGTCACCGCTTTGGATTTTGCCTTTAGGTGTGTGTGTCTCAGTCGCCCACCCCCACAGCGTTGCCATTTTCCTGGTGCCCCCCTCCATCACCAGAGGCGACAGCCGTCTTTTCCAGAGCAGCTGAGTTATTTTTTCCTGCCATTCACAAACACGCACTTCTGTGTTTCTGTTCTGCTGTGACTATAATAGAGGTCAACTGCAAAATATTCTGCAAAAATTGTTCCGTTTCCCAGATTTCTGTTTGCCATAGGGCTGCAGCAGACATCAAACCAACAATGGAAAACCTCAGGCAAGCTCTGAGCGCGGGGTTCACACCACTGGGGAGCCAAGGTGCGCTCCCAGCGCTCGCTGCACTGGACGTTGCAGGTAATGAGCTTTGAGATCATTTTAAGGGAACGATCAGCCACGTTTTTAGGTCGCAGGGGTATACGAAAAGGTGGCAGCAGCAAGAAAAAAGTCTAAGCACTACTTGCCACTGAGTAATACTTACGACTTTTTTTTTCCCCTGGGACTGTAAATGTGGGCAGCAGGGGTAGATGGAGTTGGAGCGGAGAGGTGGGCACTGACCCTCCACCCCGCTTAGCGCTGGCACAAACCCAGGGCAGAGCGGTGCCACGCCAGTAAGTCCAATAACACAAGCTAAAGTACATAGACCAGAGGTTTCTCCACATTCTTCTCTCTTGCCTGACAGCTGAGACCAGGCAAACCCCAATTACAATAGCTACCTTAAGGATGAGATGATCCTTCACATTCCTTTAATCTTTCCGGAATGCTCCATAATTTCTACATGCCTGCACCATAAAAACCTTTGTAAATACAGTCATTTTTCAGTATAATTCTTCATCTTGAGACTCCATTTGTAAAACCAAACCTGTAATTAATATATTGGTAAAAGCCATAGCCTGGTGTCAGTAGAGTTCATTGCAAAACTCCCCACTGATTTTACTGGGTACAGGATTTGGGGAGGGGGTGGGTTTGCTTTTTCTGTAAGGAACCCGATGTATACATTATGAATCAATGTCATGTCTTGCCAGAGGTCTTCTTTTCCTCCCTAAAGCTGCCTTTCTCCATCTAAAGATGTATTGAAGAGATCCCTTCTTTAATCAGTCCGGCTCTTCTGGTAGCTATTGGCAATGCAGGATGGATCAGGCTAAGCCATTTCATCCTCTCCTCTCCTCACCTTTCTACCAACACCTTCCCATCCTTCCTAGCCAGCAGCATTGGACCTGTGTCTCTTACCTACCTCCCTGGCTCCATTTATGTAACATCCATTTATCTTCCCCCTTTTTTTTTTTTTCCTTCTACACAAAAAGGGGGGCTAAAAAAAAGGGCTTTTTTGTTGCTTTTACAGACAGTAGGTAAAAATAGAGCAGAAAAATTTTGATTGGAACCTGATGGCAAAAGCTTAGGGGGAAGAAAGTAGAAGAATCAAAGAAATAAAAAAGCCCCACATCCCATACTTTAAGAAAACCCCACCTATTTAAGTGCTAATTAACATACTTTAAAAAAATACCCAGACTGCAGCAGCGCTAGGTAGAGCTGTCAGAAAAAAAAGGACTAAACTTATTCTCTTGCCAGTTACATGAGAATTTAAGTGTCTTTTCAGCACTGCAATTCTGTACGAAAAGGATATTGCTATGGCAACCCTCGCTGTTCGTGACATGTGTGCCACTGTGTCGGAGCGACACGCAGCAGTTTCAGATGCACCCCCAGCCAAACCAAGGATGGACAAACAGCTCCCCAAAGCCTGGGACAGCATTTCAGCTCGTGGATGAGACAATCATTAAGAAGTTGTAAGCACCCCAAAGACAACTCTCTTGGTTTAGCCCCCCAAAAATGCACACGATTAAACAGTTCGATACGCAGGGAAGGCTTCAAGATGGATTGGTTTAGCTTTGGTTTGGGAGCAGGTGAAATCAATGCAGTGTAAGCACTCCTTGACACAGGGTGTCCTGTGCTTGTCAAGGACACTTTGGGCAGGTCCTTCACAGAGGGCTCGATCTTTGATGTGAAGGATTTGGGTTACTGCTCCTGCAAGGCACCGGGCTGCATCACTGATAACCAATGACTTTGACCGCTGGCTTTAATTTCGAAGGCTCATCCTAATTTTCTGCTCCTGGAGAAGCCAACAAAGAAATATTGCTTACCTATCAGGTCCAAAGCCATAAGATCAGCCATGAAGAAAACCAAAGCTGAGGAGTTACCAAGGCAGAACAAGTGCATCATGGTGTTGGTGGCCTCGAGGAGCTGGCTCCTGCCCACAAGCGGATGTGCCACCCAAGGACACTCTTGACAAGTCCACTGCTCAGAAATTAATTTCTAATCAGAAACAATAATGGAAAGAATGAAGCAGAGTGAGCAACAGGGAAAACTTGGCTGCGTCAGAGAGAATTTGGTCCTCCTGCTGTTGGAGTTCATATATGATACAAGAGAGTTGCCAAATTAAAAATGGTTCTTATTCATGTTTGATGGGTACCCACAAATGTGCCACCTACTGTTAGCAGACACCCTGTCCTGGTGAAGGTACCCACAGACCCTCACCCACCCTGGACAAGGGTCACCTGTGAGCAGAAGGGTGGGAGGTAGTAGGAGACCCAAATACCTGTCCCTGCTCCCAGGTGAGCTACAGCCAAATATTTGGGTATGAGTTGGCAACCTGGAGAGGTTTCATACAGACAATCTGATGGTTATTGGGAGCTCACCTGCTGGATATGGTGCACTGGTAGGGCTGGATGTTGGCTACTTCACATGGCGGACTTCCAGCAACTTTGTCAAAGAGTCACACACGTGCACCCACCTCTTTAAGGTGGGGCCAAGTAAATGGGGGTTTTTGGTCCCTCTCCCATAAGAAGTAGGATAGCAAGCAAACAAGTCAAGAAAGAGTAGAAAGCATTCCCAAGGATGCTACTCCGGATGGCTGAAGTCTTTGACAGGCTTAGATACGCGAGGTATCCACTGACAAACGCTTTCTTCCATGGAAAGCATAGGAATAATCTTTCACAGAAAACCATGCTGCACCTGTCTGCCTCCTGCAGAAGACCAAAACATCTCCTGGGACACCCACTGGATTGTGATGGCTGTCCAAGGTCCAGTGCTGGCTCTGCTCAAGACGACACGCTGCTTTGCGAGGTGTCTGGTACGGAGAGACTCAGCTTTCTCCCCGAAAGTCTCTCTCCCCCCACCCCACCCCACCCCACGCGCACGTGCACGGAGCGAGCCCTGCTGCAAAGGGCTGTCATCGCACAAAAGCAAGAGGTGCACAGTCTCGAGTCAGACTCAGAGCTGCGAGCAGAGAAGCAGTAGGAGGAATACATTAAGATCACTAAGAATGAAGTTCCCCATTTTATCCACCCGTGTAATAAATTATTTAGTTTCTGCTTTATGGATGACTATTTGAAAGAAGAAAAAAATCAGCTCTTCTAAAATGAGAATCTGATGAAGTATCTTTTTTCTTGGCTCTGAATCATGCTTACATTCCACAGATGAAGATGTACAGAACTTGCTGGTTTTCAATCTATTATTTTACTGTACTGTGTTCTGACAGTGCAATTACATTTTCTTGGCATCACTTAAAACCTATTACTTTCCCAGGAATTTAATACAGAAAAAGAAAAGGCTCACAACATCTTCATCTCTTTGTTGTTGGTTGTTTTCAGGACTGGATCTTGGGTTTCTCCAGTTCAAGTAGGATGTTTTAGGCAGCTCTAGGAACTGTAGAAGCTTCACCAAGAGCAAGATGGACAGAAAATCTGAAACCCACATTTTAATTGGAAGAGAACTCCACTCCTAACTCTCCAGTGTCAAAAGTCTGAAAAACTGCCTCAATTCAGCATCTTGACCAGGAAAGAATTTCAGGCCCAGAAGCAAGGAGAAGAGGGAGAAAGGAGATAAAGGGCATCCTCTGGATCTAAAGATTGGCAGTTGACAATTTGATGATAGAAATACCTTAGGTTTTTTTATTTTCTGCTGTGACAGACCGGAATACTTTGTAGTCTTGAAGAGCATTATCAACTGAAATAGCCATTTTCCAACAAATTATTTTCTACAGCTCTTCATGGCCGGTCTTTACCAGCATCATGAATAAGCAGCTTCAAATGCTCCTATTTATACAATGCTTTGTTATAGTGAGATCCCTCCAATTTTCCTTTACCAGCTGCTCTTCTGTCTTCATCAGCCAACAAGTAGACAACCACCCCATTTGAAGCTGTTGAGCTTGTTCTAGCAGCCACCCTTCTGGTCAGGCCAGCACTCGGGCATATCGTGTCTCTTTTGAGAGCAGTCCCACCAAAGCCAAACCATAGAGCCAATATGTTTGCAGCATCAAGCCCCTGGGGTTGCCATTTGACAACAACCTTCACACCAACGCCTCTATATTCACGTTGCGCCAACCCAAGAACGGTATTACATTTCCTAGCATCTCTTTCAGAGGAGCCAAAGTTATTTCAGCTTCATTCAGCAGCTTTGTTTTCTCGGATTTTAATTGGGGTGAGGGGCGGGAGAGAGATGAAATTCCTCTTGGACTCCAGGGTAAATTAGAAGTAACTCATTAGAGTTAATTGTCTTAAACTGGAATAAGCCCAGAATCCAGCCTCTTGCCATTTAATCCATACTAGGATCTAAGGAATCAATGTTTCCCGATTGATCTCTAGGAAGTTCTTCACTAATACGTGCATCTCCTTTGGTCACAGTTTCATCCCTCACTGTTTTCAAGCCATTTACCCTTCATTGTTAAATCTGACCATTTTTTGCTCGTTAACAGAAGACATGGCATTTTAATTAAAGGCAACAACTCACAGTCAGCAGTATAATGCTAAAAAAAAAAACAAACAACAAAAACCAACCCTTTGTACAAAATACTGTAAATATTAATATAAATTAACTTGGCATGCAACTTAAATAAATCCTATGTTATTGTAAGTTACGCAAGTGTATAAAGACGTGTATAAAGGAAAAACCGAATGCCATACGTATCGGCTGTTTCCTCTAACCAAACACTAGTGTAAATATATAATCTGTATAAAAAGATTTTAATTTTACCATTATTTATGCAATAGAAATAAAGGTTTTTTTCTTTTGATGAAGGATGAAGCTTCTTTTTTAACTCGTTTTCAAGCAGTCATTGATATTTATTCATGCCCAAGTACAAGAGCAAAAGCTAGATTTGCATAAAATACTGGGGCAGAGACCCTTTGTTCCTTCGGAGGGCTACACGAACAGTTGGGTTTTTTTATTTTGCTTTGAAAATAGATTTACATATTTTAAAACCTGTTACTACAGAAAGAACTCCTGGCTGTACGGATGCCTTGGCTGTTCAGAGCTGGAGAACGACACAGATGCACAGGACTCGTCAGCGTGCCAGAGCTGAACGAATGTCTCCTCAGGAAGTGGAAGTCAAAGCCATTGCTGCTGTGGTTGGTGGGCACCACATGCAGATCTCAAAGAGAAAGGTCAGACCAGGCCATGCGCTCTTCTTGCTTAAAAACTCAACCCCCTCTTCTTAAACCTACCAGTCAGAGCCTGTTTCCCTGCTCAGAAGAGGACATTTACCACAGGTTTTAATCCTGTCTCTTCTACTGCCAAGGCTCCATACCACGAGAGCTGCTCTGTGAGGTTAAACCACACTCACGTGTCCTGAAGAGCAGCCGCTCCCTTAGCAAATCCGTATCTCTCTATTTCACCGTAGACCATTCTCCACAGGTACCGGCCCACCACGTCCTGCAAGCCATTTGGCTGGAGAAGATGAGGATGAGGTTAATGGTTGTGCCCAAGATTGCTTGTAGTGCTGCCTAAATTAAAGCTTGAATCTAGGCAAGTTGTCTTCACCCACACAGACCCAACTCTCAACCTCGATTTAAACGTCATTTTGAAGGGAATCAACATGAAAACTCTCATTAAAGACAAACTTGGGAAGTTTTATGTCAAGAACAACCCATTTTAGTCCAATGAAATATTCTTTTCAATCAGAATGGCTCTCCAAGGGGTCACGTAGTAATTTTTTCCTCAGTGACTTAGAGGAGTTTCACGTGCTCTTATTTAGCTTTTATAGCCATAGTAGCCTACGTCCAGCAGGAGAAAGCCGGAGCTTACGGTGCCTTTCTTATCTAAATCTTATCTACGGAACAGTGCTTTGCTCCTTGTACTGGAACCACGCTTGGGGGCTGCCAAGTACAAAACGCAGCGGGATCCGTTTCAAGTGTTTTGCTGGAGAGAGGCTAAATGTTAAGACAATGAAACAACCGGTGCAACCCCTAAAGCTCCCACCACGCCCCGAGATGGAGTTCCACCTCTGCTTTGTGCTTGGAAAGGAGCTGTGATGCTTTCTCTAGACCTGACCATTTTTTGCAAAAACAGTATTTCTGACTCCCTCATTTAAACTGAAAAAAATAAAAATTAGTATTTTTTTCCCCAGACAATTACATACATCACGCTCCATTTCGTGAGCTCATGTTATTTATTAATGGTAACTATTTGAATAACAGCCTGGCAGCTCAGATGCTGTTCCTTATTCCTGGAGCCACCACAGCTTTCGGTATGAGCAATTGGCTATGCATGGATTACCCCTGAAAACAAGCGATGCAGAAAACTTATGTTTACAGAATTTGTAATCGAATCGTGTGTTTTTTTTTTTAAAAAAAGATACTGTACACTCTGGTTGACTTCTCACATTATGTAACTGGAGAGTGTTTTAATGAATGGCTTAGAATGAAGCTGAATTCATTACAGGAGTGAATCAAGTGTATTGTAGGAATTCCTATATATTTGTCATAGGAACAGACGAGTAATAGAAGAAATTCTCTGCTGGAAGGAGAAACCTACAGCACACAGCTCTCCTTTGAAACCAGCATTCTCATGCAAATCGTGGCATTCAGTGTCCTCAATAAAACCACAGGTTTCAGCCACCAGAACCATTCAGAAAGCAAAATTTGCTGGTGTCATTGTTAGGACACATCCTTTCTGCCCCCCAGCCCTGAGCGAGGATGAGCACCATGCTGGACAGGTCCACATGATACCGTTGGGAAATCAACATTGGCTGCAGGGAGGAAACAAATTTTAAAAGAGAAAAACGCACCACGTTGGAACTGAGACCAAACTGCTTTATCCCACCGTAAAGAGCCCACTCATACGACCACGGCTGCAGCTCTACCAAAGCCTGTTTAGTTCTTGTGTTATTTTAACGCTCTCCGTTCAACAGAAACATAAAAGTGAAGGATACCACCCAAAAGTCTCCTCCTTCAGCTGTGCCCCAACGGGAGGTTTTGGGTTCCTCCTGCTGTGGGAACAGGTAATGGGCAGGCGCGGCCACACGGGTCTAATCCATTTCCTGGGGAGCTGGTGGAAACATTCCCAGACTTAGTGGGATTTGGATTAGGTCATCACACAGCACAGTATTTCACACCCTGGCTCGTTGCTTTGTTTAAATGGAGTCTGGCCAAGGCCTGAAATTTCATTACTGAAATACAAATACTGAAGAAATAAGGCTTTCCTTCCTCGGAATGAAATTCAGACACGGCCCCGTCTAAAACCTCTTGCCATCATTGGGTTCCCCAAGCTCAAAACTCCCAGCAAGCAGCGTCTCTGGTCAGACACAACACTTCCCTCCAGGTAGGTGCACTGTCCCCATGACCACGCAGGCTGCTTTTGCTCCTTCAATCTCACCCACTCAATATGCACTCCCTCCTGATTAACATCTATAGAAAGCATTTGCTAATGCAAATCCAGAGGCAGTAATTTATTTGGTGCAAGCTCGTTAATCCTGGCAAGGCTTTCCCGTGTAAGTATAGGCTAATATCATCTTGTTTTAATTGCTTCTTTAAGAGTTTCTCAAAAAAATCAAAAACATTTTAATTAAAAAATTCACCAAGAGTATCTTCCAAATCTTTTCCCATTTGTTCTCTTCCCACCAAAATGATCAGCACATTTGCAAAGTTCTAAAGAAAGCAATTAGAGCAGATGTTGATCGCCGCTGCTAGCATTGAGGTTGCTGAATGCTACGCATCAGTCTCCCAACTTTCACTTTTTTGCAGCTTTCTGAAACAGAAATTTCCGTGTTGCTCAGAAAGGAGGCTGTCTACGCAGAAGCTGGGATGCTTTCATGCCAGCTGCTAAGGTTAGGGGAAATTTGGGAGGGAAGAAGAGGGAGGAAAGGAGGGATAAAGGGCTTAGGGCAAGGAACAGTAAGGA
The DNA here is from genome assembly GCA_033558235.1 of Neomorphus geoffroyi. Classification (NCBI taxonomy): domain Eukaryota; kingdom Metazoa; phylum Chordata; class Aves; order Cuculiformes; family Neomorphidae; genus Neomorphus; species Neomorphus geoffroyi. The sequence continues at coordinate 8,451,993 of JAUMJM010000018.1, forward strand.
ATGGCTGAAAGCCATTTCATTTTACCTATAATACCATTTGTAATGAAAAAAAGGTCCTGTTTCACCATCACCTCCCCAAAGGGCAAGATGATAAATCCACTGAAGTGCCACAGGTGCATGCACGGCTACAAGACTGTGGAACTACCAGACTGAAGGTGCCAAGCGCCAAAATAAGTGCCTTTTAACCCCAATTTCTACTTGTCCATCACACGTTGTCAAAAATAGTTCACCATATTAAGACAGAAAGCTGAGATAATCGAAGGACGACCAAACGTGTCAGTACGGACAGGAATCCCTGTGCAACGGTGTGAGCACAGAGTCAGCAACTTGTGGCATGATGCCCATGGTACAGACAGGCACATTTTCATTGTCCTGTGACTGCTCAGGGCTGCAAGACTATTTGAGGAGCAGTGTCTCCCAACGCCAGCAGTGCTCCCTTAAATGCTGGCTGATGATAGAGCACCTCTGGGTCTGAGAGAACTCGGGAAGAGGACCATGTGAAGTTGTGCAAAAGCTCCAGCTCTTCTTTCTCTACATCTCAAATCAGTCTTACAAAAAATTCAGGTCTCTGCCTTCAGCCTTCTGAAGCCATCGATTCACACCTGCCAGAAAGGTCCTGCTCCCCTACAGATGCCGGAGAAATCCCCTGCAGACGCCGGAGAAATCCCCTGCAGACGCAAGGATGGACCCCACAGGACTGGTTTCCACACACCAAAGTTCATCACTTCTTAGAGAGCAGAAGTTGGTTTCTGTGGTGCTGAATTTCACACACCCACACGCAAATCCTAGGGCGATGCCACCAATACCGCAAATACCTGGCATTATGGGTCTCTCATGTGGGCAGGGTCACCTACCTGTGGTGAGGCAGGCAAGGCTCACTTGGATGTCCCACTCCTGGTACAGCTGTGGGGACAAAGCAGGGCTTCTCAGATGCGTCTCAGGCCCAAGGAAAACACGACCCCGAGCATCACTGCCACCGAGCCATTCCGAGATTCAACAAGTTCCAGCCTGCAAAGCATTTTACAAAGAGCATTAAAAACTCCTGAAGTAAAGGATTCCAAATGGAGGGGTTGAGGGACCCTAGCGCTGGCAGAACGAGCAGTACCGCCATAATAAGGGTAATCACTGCATGTTATACCGAAAAACCACTCTCGAGTGATTGCTGTTTGCAGAGGCTGATTAAATATAAATTAAACTCATCTGCATGTTAACCAAGATATGTGAATTGAATAGCAAGAGCATACCTCCCATTGGCTGCGCGGAGATTTTGGGGGGCTGATCCCATGGCCTGGCATGTCTGCTCCGCAGCTTCTGGACCAACACCAGCAACCCTGGCATCTGCATCTGATTGAAACTAGAACATGTTCATTTACACAGAGATGATTTCAGGTGGAGTATGAACAAGCCATTCGTGAGCCTCAAGTTGTTCGTGGGGGAAGAAGGCACTTCCCTGTACTGCCACTGCCAGATCACCGGTTACCGCTGCTCATCTTCATCTCATTCAGCTTCTCTGATTTTGTGTGGTTGGGGAAGACGGAGGGGAGAGAGGAGAGGGAGAGAGGAGAGGGAGAGAGGAGAGGGAGAGAGGAGAGGGAGAGAGGAGAGGGAGAGAGGAGAGGGAGAGGAGAATTTTATTTGCAAGGGACCTACGATGATCATCAAGTCCAACTGCCTGACCACTTCAAGGCTCACTAAAAGTTAAAACATGTTATTAAGGGCCATGTCCAAATGCCCTTCAAACACTGACAGGCTTGGGGCACTGACCACCTGTCTAGGAAGCCTATTCCAGTGTTTGACCACCCTCTCAGTAAAGAAATGCTTCCTCAGGTTCCTGGCAATGCCCTGACTGCTCCATTAGCCCTTGCCATTAAGTGACCAGTCAAAGCAGAAGAGATGAAGTGGCCAGTTCTACATCACCAAGCATCCTGGCTGTGATTAAGAAGAGATTTCTTAATCTTCTCCCCCATTGTACGAGGAGGAGAAAGCCTTATTTCTAAATCTGAACTATTACCCAGAGACCTAGAAACTGGTGCCATTTCCAGCTTAGAGTTTGTGGCTGGGGAGCAGCATGGACCTCCCTGGTATAGAATGGATGGGACTAAATCTGAGCACCCTGCACGAGAGGTGTTTGGAAAACCTATGGATTTCTCCTGCCTCCATCAAGATGCGGCTCTTGACCCTGGGGTGAAGGTACGACTTGCTAAGTGATGTCAAGGGATAATTGGTTTCTTGATTTATATGTTCATGCATGGCAACCATGCACACCAAGATCCATCATTTTTTTTCTCTCTGTTCCTCAGGAAGCCTTTTTGTGTTCAAGAAGGAGCCTGGAGACTGTGTGAACAGATGGATCAAGAAAGATCCACAAAGAAGATAATGACCAAAGCTATAAGATCTGAGGGAGAGGGGATGTTGCTTCTTACTACGTGGAGTGAGCTCGTACTGTGCTAGTGCCAATTTTAGCATCTTCTCACACTTCAAACCATAGAGGATCTAAAAGCCTGAAAAATACTGAAAATGGGAATTGCTTCTTTTGGTGAAAGAAAACTCCAAGTACCAGAAACAGGCTCCAGATTAGGGTCTGTCAACACATTCCTGCCAAAACTAAATGTATTTACAAGTGCATAACCCGCACTTCAATCCTGAAGACCTTCAACCACCTACTTGGAATATTTATTATTTCTTAAACTCAATTTTAAAGAGCATTTTCAGATCCATTAGCTACTGCTCTACTCATTTAGAAACTGATCGCAACATTCACTGCCTCTGGCACAAATTAAATTAGCAATTATTTTGAAATGTTTGTCCGCTATTAAAAGGAAAAAACAAACATCGGTTCAGAGGACAGAAGGGAAGAAACAACTCCAGAGGGAAAACACTGTAACAGCCCTGAAGAAAGGCAGAGCATATGGATTTGCTTATGCTGGTCTCAGGAATAGGCTCGAAGAAAGAGATAGGTAGCATATTAGGTGCACTACGAATCGTTATTTCTTGGGAAGGCGGTTTCAGTGCTGCCGTGATAAATTGCTTCCAAGAATTCAGAGTACGGAGCGCTGACATCTGTCAGGCGGGAAGCTGGGGTTCGCATCACAATTTCAGTTATTGCAGCATTCTTCCCCAAATTAGAGAGTGAACTTGCACAAAGAGAAAGGCTCCTTTATGTAGGAAGCTGGCGAAGTTAAAACCATTTCTGGCTTTCAAGAAATCCAAAGCAACCTCCACCCGCCTAGGTAAACACGGTGTTTCAGGCTGGCAAAACTACCAACCCTAGCAGAAATCCCCGCGCTAGCACCGAGGTTGTTATTGCTGCAATTATGCCAGTGCCACACTCCCCAAAAAAGGATTAACATTTAATTCTTTCTAAATTAGGTTTATGAAATACTGACTTGCTGGTGCCTTTGCAATAAGCTATAAAAGACACCTTCTACTTGACGTGCAGCAGGAGCTCTTACTTATCCCTTTCACTAGGCTTGGCTCAGAAATTGTCAGCGAATGCCCCAGGCTGAGCTAAGCAGATACCAGCAGGTAGAGCTAACAACCAGGGTTAATAAAAATCAATGGAGCATTCTTACAAGGCAAACTGTTATCCCTTTACAGCTCACACTCTCCTCGCTCTGACAGAAAATGATGATCAACAGATGTAGAAGCATCAGCCGGGGGCAGCTCCAAAAAGCTGTCTCTTAATCCCATCCTTTTGCAGTCCCAACCATCTGATTTAGATATTCACAGACATTTCTTAATACTTGTGGGACACTTTATCTCATGGGCTAAACAAATCTGTTTTGCTCCGCATCGCTTTTAAGTGTGGAATAATGTGTTCTTAAAGTTATTGCGACCCCGCTGATAGCAGAACCCTTCCAATCACCGGGACCTCATTAAGGAAAATCCTTTGCATCAAAATGGTCCGTGGTTGCGTTACTGCATGACAAAGAAGTCTTGGGATAACAAGACTTCCAAACACGTTCCAGTCCAAGACATGACCTCACCACAAGGCTTTAATGCCTCTTGCTGAAACAATGCCTTCTTCTGTATCCCAGGGAAATGGTTCACTTCTCTGGCACGCTAAGGAAGGGTTCAGGAGCAGAGCTTGCGGCTCACACCTCTGTGCTAATCCAGACCGGGAGCGATCATCCACATTTACTGAGCAACTGCAAAAACACGGTTAGAAATAGCAATCTGCCCTCTTGCCGCCTCTCAGAAAACATATACGATTATGAATTACTTTTTCATTGGCATTTGTGGCAGCAATTAGGCTGCAGAGACACCACCTGCACACAGGAGTAACAAGTCCAGCCAGGAGCACCTTGGAGGCTGTCCCAAGCCCCGTGCTGTCCCCAGTCCCAGCCACCAAAGCGGGCTGGTCAATGCATGGAGGTGGCTGGAATGGGAGACAACTTCCCCGATTTATTCCAACCATAGCACAAAATACCTTTGTGTCAGGGTGTCCATCTAAACCACCGGCAGCCAGTTTACACTGTAGAAGTCCGCTGGTTATTAGGGGAGGCTGCATTGGCGGTGAAGATGTAGGCAGTTTTAATAAGCAGTTTAATGAGGGTTTTATCCAAATTGTGCCGTAGACTCTACTGAGTCACAGTTACTCATACAGGAAGACAAGCTCAGGTGTAGGCATCGGAACTCTAGCCATCCATATTTAACTGCCTGAAGCCTGTCCCCGCTTCTTTAGCCATTAGGAAAAAATGATAGGCAAACCCTTAACTGTTCTCCCCAGCCTCTGAATCTGTGAGTGTCATAGAATCATGTGGTTGGAAAAGGCCTCTCAGATCATCGAGTCCAGCCGGACCTGTCCCCTCACTAAACCATGTCCTAAGCACCAAAGCAAATTTTCCCTTTTAATAAAAAGCTCAATTTTCTCTTCTCACCACTCACTCTCATCCTTCCAGTTAGAGCTGACATCAGAAGCAAGAGACACCAGATGAGAGAGTACCTGGCCCAAGAGTAAGCTTAAATATTCCTCTGGTTTAGGGGGAATCACCATTTATCTTCCATTACATCCAAACACTTCATTTTTTCAGGATCTGATCAATAACCTGATAAGACACCGTTGACCCAAGTTCTTATTTTCACAACTCTTTCACTGAAATCGAAGGCAGAGTTGATCTAAGCAGTAAATAAAAGAGTTCATGGTCGCTTTGAGAAATACAAATTCCCAGCGTCTTTTTCCTTTGTGAGAATAAATGAGTGTAAATAGCACGGTCTACATCTCTTCTGGAGAACGAGAAAAACATATTCTTTCTGTTTGTTTTGGTTTTCCTATTACCTTCTGCATATAGAAGAGCAACCTTAATTAATGCAGGCTTATTATGAAATTAGAGCACCAAAATAATTAAGGCATTGATTAAAAAGCCAATAAAACAACTAGCTAAACTTCTTTTGGAAGAGGAGGAATATGAATACTAATTGATTAAATATTACAATTCAGTCAATATTTAACCATTCAATTGTATTGACTTAATTTCTACATCGACCTGGGAATAAACACCTTTGGGGACTTAACTATCTTGGATGTTCGCTACAGTTTGTGTGTTTGCTTGTTTTGATGTTTCCTAAACTTCTGGCAGAGTAGATCTTTCCTGGGGAACCATACTCCATGAAGATACTTTATGGCTAATGAGGAGTTCTGGTAATTGTGTTTGTCTTTGGAAATCAAGAAATCCATCACATCTATAAAAAGAAATCCTCTTTCCTTCAGATAGCCCTAAAAATGAGTTCTGGTGAACTTCGCAGCTAGCTCAAATCAAAGGTACTGAACGTCCCATGGCCACTCACTCGCAAGGTCTTTCGCAGGATAACTCAGCCAACAGCACCCCATAAAGCTCTCTTTGGATCAGGTCCTCACACGTGACAACAGCCAGGCTGCTCCCCGGGACCAGCGGGCTGAATTAATGCCAGTGTAACCCTAGCACTTCCTATGCTCTCCCCAACACGAACCAAGTAACATTTGGGAACACCAGAAAGCCTTGGAGGAGGCCACATGCCCAGCCTCTTCCTGAAGTTATGTAGGGTGAAGAAAGCAAGCCTGTTCTTGAGGTGGTCAAGGTGTTCCTAAATGCTTTCCAGTGCTCACGGAGCAGCTGGTTGCAAGAGAGATGGACATTTCTGGAGACAAGGTTGTGTTTCAGACTCTTGCAGATTGTTTGTTTTGAAGAAGTAACGCAGCTTTGTTTGCCTTTTCTTTTTCCCGTATGATATCCTCCAGTTCTTTTTACTTAGGGAAACAAACCAGCTATGAAGCAAGCACCAAGGAGAGGGAAGAGAGCAAGAAGGTTTGCTAACACTTTTTCAGCTCAGCATCTGCATTAGATCCTTCATTGGGTCTGCAGAACAGCTGATCGCTCCCAAGCGTTGAGCTTCCTCTCTGCATGGACACACGCTGTCCCAGCACCTCACACAGCAAAGCTCACCTTACATACAAATACGCGTGCTTCCATCAGGAAGGTGTCTTGAGATGTCTTGGGGGCAACCAGAGAGCAATAAGGTCTCTGACACCACACAAGCGTAGTCTTGTCTGTCCTCTGTGCCTCACATGGCTACACAGCTCAGAGCAGTGATTTTATAATGCCCATCTTCAAAGAAAGCTCAGATAAAGTGGGGCAACATTGCTGGTTTATCCTACTTGTTAAGAGTAACTCTTTCAGCTCCAGAAAGCTTGGTACACAATTCCCAGTTCCCCTGTTAGGAGGCATCATCTCTTGGGAAAAAACATTAATCCGCCTGCAGAGGGATGGTTGGTGTTGGAATGGGTTGGGTTCGGTTGGAATGGGTTGGGTTGGGTTTAACCTCCCAGCCTTGCCACAGAAGTGGATAAACAACATGCTCCAAGCTAGGCTTGAACTAAGAAAAGCTAAAACCATCACCTTTTTTTGCTTAGCAAACAGGAGTTTTATCACTGCTATCAGGAAGGATGCTGAAAGAGTTTGAAGTTAAAAATGCAAATCAAAGCCCCAGTGAGATTGCAGCAAACAACCCGTAGTGTGTCATTTGCAGCACGGCAGAAAGAGTGTTCTGGCACACGTGTGAGATGTGTAAAAAAGCCCATTGCATGTCTTATTCCTGCCTTAGGCAGAGTTAAAAAAATAAATGCCCAAAGCCCCAAAAGGGAAGCTTATTCGGGGATTATCAACGTGACTGTCTCCATCAAGTGATGTCTCACACACTGAAAGCAGCTCCTGAAAATGAGGATAACAAACCAATTTATGACATCTAGTGGCAAAAGCAGATGCGCACACCACGCACTGCCAGTGCACGAAGCCCTGCGAGCCTCACACTCGTATGCCAGTCAGGAGAGCCAGGCTATTTTCAGCACCGAGTTCTCTGTACTTACATCTGCGCTTCTTGACAATCATCCGCGTGCAAAGTGCAAACTCTTTCTTTGCAGGTCTATCAAATTCAGGGCGCTACATGCAACGGATGAGTGCTTTCAATTCCACCACCAACTACGCTGCACAGGGAAAAACAGACCTTTGCGTAGGCAGACATCATACTGACAATAGAAGACAGCCTCGGCTCAAGCCCAGATAGCTGTGAGCTTTTATTATCAACCTTATAGCTGGCTTCTCGGAAACGATGACTGGCTGCATCCTTTACTCCTCTGGTTTAGAAAATGTCCATGCCAGAGTAAGAAAAAAGCTACCGAGACTGCACCCAGGATCTCTGAAGTGAGCAGGTACTTCCATTGCTGCTCAAATGATGGAAGCGTGCACTGAAGTTCTTAGGACATTCCAGAGCACACACGATGCTCGACGTAGCCATGCTTTCCTCTTATTGCAGCAGTAAGAGATGGCACCTTTGTGCAAAAACATCTCCTTCGTGTCCTTTATATCCACCTTGTTCTCCAAGTAGCCAATTATTTGCTTCCTTTCTAGACACCTTTGTAGGACGTACTGTGATCATTACAGATTGCTGCTTCAGGACACAGCATAAACTCAACTTTTCTAGGTCATCGGTACTGCTCTCCACCACGAGAGAACTGCCTCAGCCCCGCAGGAAGAAACCTCAGAGACCTTGACAGAGCTTCTCCACGGTGAAGCCGCTACCACGGCATTGCTTCAGCCCCACCAGAATTGATTCAGCAGTGTAGCAGGGCTGTCAGCACGCTTTGCTCCAGGAATCCAACGCAAAGCCGATCTTCTGCTCAATAACTGTGGCTGAAGTTTACCCACTTGACTTCCTCACGCTCTACTCCATTTCGGCAGGCCAGCGCTCTCTTTACTGCACCAGGGACTCCTGTTGGTTACCAGCAAGCTGCTACCCACAAGGTTCAGCCCCACGTGTGTCCCAACACCCATCAGGGACAGGCAAATATCTGTAGGGTCTGAGAATCAAACCACCCTTCCCTAAGTGACCTCCACACATCAGCACCCATGGATGATGACATCCATGTCAATGCAACCATCGTGCCCAGGGGTGGCCAACACCTCCTCCAGCCCGTGGGAGCTGACTTCACAGCTTGACCATGGCTTCAGTTTGGTCTTGCTGTGATGGACATTGAAAATCAGCAAGTGGAAAGGAGGAGGGCTGGTTACAGTGCCCAGAGCAGGTGAAACCGGGTCCTTTGAATCCAAGGAAAACCCTGAAAAATGGAAAGGAGAGGAGAGGGGTAGACACACATTTGGAAGGGGGAAGCTAAATATTGCAATAAATGCCTAGCTACTGCATAGCTTGATTGTGCTGCTAAAATGCACAGTGCTCCACCTAATAATGCAACACAAATAGCCTAACACTGTACTAAGATCGATCCGCACTGAATTAATGAGGATCAGTTTAGAAGAATAGTTTACATAGAACGAGCCACATCCCTGGCTGCCTTCTAAAGCCATTCTTTAAACTATAAAAAACATCAATTATAAGAACCTGAAAAACTTGCCTTTCTACTGCTGAAAGTCCTTGGTCTAAAAAGTTGCCATACTCAAAGATCAGGAAAAAACCTACGGTTTCCACTTTAGACACTGAACCCAAGATCTTTTTAAGATGAGGAGACTGTCCAGATGCCAGGGAAAGGACAAGGTGACTGATCCAGAGCACTTGGCACAGAGAGACTTTATCAAATGACATGGCAACGGGTACATCGCTCACGCTACGATCTGTGTTAATTAAAACACTTGCAGGAGACCGAGCTGCGTAGAACAAGCCAATCCAGACCAAAAGGAGACTCTCTTGAGTTCCTGTCATTTCTGCCAGGTTGCAGGAGACCAAACTCTCCCACTGAAGGACACTCTGTAAGAGAAGGTGGCACTACTTTTCTAGAACAGCTTTTTAGTTTGTGTTGCGAGTCCTTCAACAGAGAGAGGTGCAAACAACTTTTGGTTAATCCTTCTTTCTTAAATCTCCTCTCTGCATCAAGAAGTTATCAGAAAAACCAGTGGGCGAGTATAAACAGACGTGAAGCAGAGTCATGGAAAGCTTGTTGGGGCTGGGCACAGGGACTGAGTGATCTCAAAGGTCTTTTCCAACCAAGCGATTCTATGATTCTACGTTATGCCTCCTCAGTTGACACCACAAGTCTTTCCACTCCCCATTAAAAACATTGCGACACACCTTAACAGAAATTTATTCAGCCTCCTAATAGGGCTGCTTGGTAAGAATAAGCTCTCCTTAGCTGGGAAAGGGGAGAAAGGCTAAAATATGGACATGATCACAGCCTTTGAAAAGACCACGACCTCTGAGGAGACAACCTTGTCACCACTGCCCCTGCCTTGATACATCCTATTGCTGAAAAACTTAGGTTTTCCCCTAGTTTGGCTCTTCCCTTGGAGCAGAAGCTCCCATAACCGTGCCAGGAGCACCTCGGCTCTCCAACCATCTCCCACACCTTCTGAGAAAGAAATGGGTTGGAAGTCTCGTGTCTGCGAGGAGCAACCGTTCCTTCCCACTGGTTTAGCACCGGTGCCTCCAAGCCTTGCTCCTAGATTATTTTCCTTTTGTTTTGCCTCAGGATCCTGGAGACCTCTTGTGGTGCAAAGTGGAAATGTGTTTGAGAAGAGTAAGGGAGGATTGAGAGGTCCGGTCTGGCAGGCTCCATAGATTCTTTAAATAAACTTTAGAAACAAAGAAACAGAGGATGCAAGATGCTCCCACACAAGAGTAACCAACCCTCCTCTTGAAAATACTGCAAATAAATAGATAAGGTCCACGTGGCCTTTATAGGGACACAGCGACTGGCTCGGTTAAAGAGCACAAACCGCATAACCCTGACACGAGGCTGCAGCAATGCCACGCCAGCCTTCTCCACCCCCGGAGGAGCCCTGGGAATCAGGCTTTGCGCCTTCACTCACCGCTTGCTTCCCTGCAGGACCCTGCTTAGAAGGGTGATGCCAGCCTGTGTTTAGGCAGAGTCAGGCTTCGCTTGCTCGGTGTTGGCGTTCCAGCCCTCCAGCCCTTTGCTGGCTGTCTAACTCGGGGCTTTTATCAGTGGGGAAACATTCAGATAACAAAGACCTGAGCCGCTCGATGTACAGAGCAAGGGCTGCCCTGGCACTCCTGCAGCTCTGCTGCAGCCATCGACTCTCGAGGGTGAAGGCAAATATTGTGGTGGAGACGAGCCCAGGACTGAGACCTCAGATAAGGCTGATTGCTGTGTTCACCATAGGTACCCAGGAGGGAAGGGGGATGCTGCTCTGCTGACCTGTGGATCTCATCATTGGATTGTTTGTTTTAAGACCATTCTGGCCTAAGGGTAGGGAAATCAAAGAAGGGAAAGCCAACATAGCTCAAGCTCTGCGAGGTGCCTGTGGGTTGCTAAGCAATGATGGGTGATTTAGTTCAACTGAAGATTTTGATGTCCTCTCCAGTCAGATGGCAAGATCAGCTCTGCTTGGAAAGACACCTTACGGCACGTAGATGCTCAAGTTGGGTGCCACCATCATCACCTCCCGCTCAGCCCTGCTCTCGACAAGATGTGCTAGTGAAGGAGACCACAAAGACGAGGCCCACCCACAAGTGAATTGAGCTGGGACATACATGGAGAAGGCAGTCCGTTTGCTGTGCTGTTGGCTTGCTTATCTACAAGGGCTTTGTTCTTATTACGGAAAAAGCGCAAGCGTAATTTTTAAAGGCTTTTTTTCCTCAATGGATGCTCCTGCTCAGCTTCTCAGCGAGCTCAGGACAAGCTTAGGTTGGCTGTTTCACACACCTGTGATCCTGTAACAGTCCACACCATCACAAGGTCATCACACCAGGGAGATCTCAGCACAGTGCACGAGCACAGGGTAGCGCTGCTGAAGGCAAAGCCACCTCTGCACCAGCCCTTGAAAGTCCATCTCTGTACTCTCAGCAGCCAAAAGATCCTTCCCTGCCACATCAAAGCTTTTTAACGTGAAGCTACAATTACACATCACTATCCAACAACAGCTCTTAGGTGGAAACCCAGATGATCTGTAACTCCCTTTTAAAATATTAAACTACCTTCTTACCTCCAAGTTCCTGAATAAGCAATGGCTGTGTGGGGCTTGGCTGCCTGCTGACATTAACCCGTGGCAAACACTGAGGAGGTTTTCCAGGTGAATGAGAGAAGTGGAAAGAGTTGCATTCGAAGGTGAGGCTGACTCTGCAGCTCTGTGTTTTCCACTGGTCCTTCCAGCAGTGCCATCCTACGGTGACACTGCCCTTCCCCACCTCCTGCCACTGGGTTTTTCAAGACGTCACACTTTCTGCCCTGTTTGCAGGTGCAATTCCCCAGTTTGATAGACTGACAGCCAGGACAGCTACTGTCGGAAGGATCAGGGTTAAAAAAGGGATACAACACACAGGATACTGGACTGCATCCTGCACCACTTGACACTTCCCTGGGCTCAGCATCCGGCTCCCAGTACGGCAAACCGAGGGGGGGGGGGGGTTGGCTGGCACCAGGAGAGCATCACTGCAAGAAAAGCACCTTCCAGGCTCAGGAGGTGCACCGAGCTTAAAACTCACCTTCCTGCTTATTGCCACCTTCACCGGGCAGCTAAATCCTGGCCAAGCGCCACGTCAGAGGGTGCTGGCCGGGCAGAGCTCCCCAATCCATGCTCCCCTCTCCAGCTGGGCAAATATAAAACATTTCGTAAGACAAGGCTTGACTTTCCCAGTTAAGGATTCACCTAAAGTCACCAGGGCATCTCTCCCAGAGAGCAGCCATTCACAGCATGACTCAAAAGCCACTTTTTTTTGCCCCAGTTTGAGTTTTCTAGCCCCATTGGCAAGTCCATGCCTGCTCCCAGCCCTGCCATCACCCTGGGCTTTCTAACCCTGCAGAGCTGTTTGGTTTTCAGGCACAAGGTGGCACTGAGAAGCAGCTCTCCTCTCCGTGAAGCACAGCATCAGCTCAGAACACCGACCCACAGCTCCACATCGCGCTCTGTGAACCCCGTAGGGTTCAGATGCGGGAGGACATCACTCAGCTGGGCCACGTGGGGGGGCCACCCAGACACCTCCTACCGCTGCCCCCCCAAGAGCCCCAGACCCATCATGCTCTGCCAATGTTGCCCTCACACACCTCCGTGAGTCTCCATGCCTTGAAGGGTTCAAAAAGCCGTGGCACTTTTGAACACGGTTTAGTAGGCACAGTGGTGTTGGGCTGGTGGTTGGACTGAGTGATCTTCACAGTATCACAAGGCTGGAAAAGACCATCGAGTCCAGCCTATGACCCAACACCTACTCATCATCTAAACCGTGGCACCAAGTGCCTCATCCAATCTCTCTTTAAACACCTCCAGGGACGGTGACTCCACCACCTCCCTGGGCAGCGCATTCCAATGGCCAATCACCCTTTCAGGGAAGAATTTCTTCCTAATGTCGAGCCTAAACCTCCCCTTGTCGAAGCTTGAGACCGTGTCCTCTTGTTCTGTCACAGGTTGCCTGACAGAGGTCTTAGAGGTCTTTCCATGATTTTTTTTTACTGGTTCATGACACCCATCCTCTTTACCTCGCCCAGAAGCTCCTCTTGCACTGGTGATTTCCAGTTTGCTTGGGTGACTTTTCTTTTCCACACACGCTCTGCAGCACGTTTCCCTTCAAGAAGAGAGATGTGAGTGTGCCCAAGGGGCAGAGGGCTCTGCCCTGAGCTCAGCCCTGGAATGCGCAGGAAAAGCCTCCACTCCGGTGGCACCAGCCCCAGGGGCAAGGAATGGCCTCCGGGCAAGCACTGGACACCAACACCTTCCCAGGTGTTGCTTGGGAGAAGCAAGCAGCTACGAGACAGCTGCCAACACTGCTGGAACACACAAAATGATAGACATTGGTGGAGGTCCCACATGAACCTTGCTGCAAAGAGGACAGGTAGTGGCTTTCTGGCAAAGCCCAGGAAGGAAAGAGCACCTCACGCTGCTTTCCCTATGTGAGAGGCTGGCACAAATGAAGACCGTAGCCGAAAGATGAAGCACCTCAGACCAGCCCCTCTGTGATATTTAGCAAGCCCTCTGGCTCAAGTAGATGGCGAAGCAAGATAGAAAAATCTCAAATCTAGCAAATAAACACAGTCCTCTGCCTCCTCTCTGGCTCTCGGGATGGGTATCGGCACCCAGGACAGGTGGGGGTATAGGCAGGTGCGTTGCCTGCAGCCACCTCCCCAACCTCAGAGCAGAAACAGCTCTGCCCTGCACCAGGACCACGGTCAAATACTCTTCCCTGTCTCCACCCTTTGCCTCTGGCCTTTCAGCCGTTACCATGCCTGTGCTTCAGCTCCCAGCACGGGGACACCCACGTTGTCCAGGGCACGGGGTCTCTCGCAATCAACAGCCGGAGCATGTTGCATCCAGGGAAGCTGAAAAATAACAGTCATGAAACCTTAAACACTGCAGCGAGGAGCAAATACCTCCCTAGGTAGTTTTCCAGGCCAATGGTTACAACAACCTCTCTGTATGTTTACACACAAACCCCAATAATTAAAGCAAAACCCAACAGATCTGCGTGCGCTCCTAACCAGCCTAAAATTTAAAAAAAATGAAACCCTCCTTGGAAAACAACTCTACTTTTCCTGTGCTGTTCAGCTCTTTGGCGTCTCAAAGGAGTCCAATCTTTTAACGAGACACATCGCAGGATGCAATTACAAAGGTTAAAATCCCAAGTGTTCAGGGAAAAGCTTTATCCCTGCAGCACGGGAGCGGGAAGAGTTCTGTGCTCCAAGGCTCTCAGCACAGCCGACTTCTTGTGACAAATAGTGTCAGCATTGTTGACTGGATCGTCTGTCTCATTACAATTTAATAGCAAAATTGCAGGGAAATGGATGAGCTTATTACTTTTTGCAATTTCACACACAAATTTGCAGTATGGGGGAAATCGTTCATTGAAACATGAAAAGCAGCTTATTTGATTTTAAGGTTTTAAGGACTCTGGTTTAAAGGCTTGAGTAATAAATATCTTTTACCTGCCACATTTTCCCAGGAAGGACTCCCATACCAAGGGGCCTTCATTTTGTATGCAATCAAATATTAAGTAACATTTCAACTGGCATTTTTCACTCCTCAACCTCGCAACTCCAGCCGTTACATAATTCATGCGAGACTAAAGACAAAATCCCCCCTCCTCTGATTGCGACAGGCAGGAGCTCTCGCTCACATCCCTTCACCTGCAGCAAAAGGAAATTGGTGCTAACCAGGATCATCGAGGGCTGGGAGCAAGATTTCTACCTGCATTTGCAGCTCCGAGGATGCTTCTGTAGCGAAGCGAGCAGGAAGAGCGAAGGGCCGGCTCCGGCACTCAGCCGCAAGCACGCTCCTCGCAAAGCATTCTTTTTTTTCTAAATGTGCATCTTAGAAAAATCATGTTTTCCCTCGCCTGCTATTGTCAGCGATCACTTTTCTCCCAGCAGTCAAGAGATAGCAGCTGATTAATATCAAATCTCTGGGAGCTGTTAAGATATCCATCAAAGGCCTGAAGAGTGTGTCTTTTGCCTATTGAAACAGTTTAGCCGCTGATGGGATTATAATTATCTTGCTATCAACTGCAACAAAGCGGCTCAGCAGGAGCCGTTACACTTAAACAGAGGAGGTCAACTAAATTATCCTAGCGGGGGAGTAAATGTGAGATCGTGACCTTGCTCTATAGATTGCCCGTAATGAATTGGGTTTATGATTTATATTGGGGTCAGGCTTTCACCTGGCAGTCCCAGACCAGTGGGTCACGCGCTCGGCAGTTGGATGGTCCCTTGTTGTCACCTCCCGTTGAGGATCTGGGAAGCGTGACGCCTCTCTGCACCAAGCATGGAGCTATTCCTGGCTCCAGCGATCAAGAAGGAGCAAGAGGGAGCTGTTGCTTTTGGGCTAGGGTGCACGAAAGAGCTGCAGCTCACTCGTTTGTGGGCTAGAAGAAACACAGGGAATAGGAGCAGGAGGCAAAAATCCACCCAGCCTCTCTGTCAGGGCTGGGGAAAACAGAATGACTCAAGCTTGCCATTCAAGTAGGAAAATTCAGCCCCGACACGTGAAAAGTATTTCTGACAGCTGGGAGGAGCCATCAGCGGAGGTTCAGGACCAGATGGGATGAAGAGTTGCCAGGAAGGAGTCTGGTTACAGCTGCCATGGGGACAGAGAAGCTGCTCAGCATCTCCCAGCCTCTCAGCATCTCCCTTGTGCACTGGGGCTGGGAGTGACCCAGGCTCCACTGCAGAGTACGGCAGGGCTGGCCCTTCCCGGGCTCCGGGCTAGGTTGGGCACCTTCCTCATGGCCAAAGACATGGAGCCAGCAGCCCAGCGTCTGCCTGTTGCTCATCTCACTGAATCTGGCCCTAATCATTTCCATCTCCCTTTTCCGATTCCTGCTTTCCTCCCAGCAGTTCCTGGCTTTTCCCCTCAAAGTGCCAACGTGCTTGTGTTCCCACCACTGACCCCACCACAGGGCAGCTGGACAGGAGGGTCTGGTGTTTCTTCTGCTCTCATTCATCTCCACTAAGGTAGCATAAAGACTTGTAGGATATTGTGGGGTTTATTTTCCTTATTAGAAAATAAAAGAGACAATCTTAGCCTACAGCAAACCCAGGTTCCCGCGACGCACATCCTACACCTACTCTAATCCCTTTCTCCCTGCCTTTGCATGAGTGATCTGGACCGTCTCAACGAAGGGCCACAGGGTCACTCCACCCCTCAAAGAGATGCATCTCAAAACACCAAGGCTTGAAAGAAGGATCTACCCATTACCATCACCCTTTTACCTCCGGGAGGTCTCAGTCTGGAAAAACCATGGCCTTTGCCACATAATGACCATCACCCAGCCTTGTGTCAAAGCCCTGCAGCGCTGGCAGAGGCAGGGTGGGTACCAGCTGCTCTAACGAGCTGTGCCAATGCCTATTAGCAATAAAAAGAAAACAATTTGGATTATAGGCACTAAGATTAAAATTTAAAGAAAGAAAGAAAGAAAAAGACTGATTTCCAACTCAAAATGCAAACTCAGAGAGGAAAGCGGTGGAGAATCGAAACAGCAAAATGGTGATGCACAAAGAATAAAACAACTAGGAGAGAGGACAAGAATATGGGGAAAACAAAGCAAGAGGAAAAAAAAAGAGAGAGAGGTGAAACAGGAAAGAATGAGTGAAAAAAATCAAAAGGAGTAACAAAGGAAAGAGAGAGCAAACAACAAAAAAACCCCACGTGGAGAATAAAGGAATGAGAGAGGACAGAGATGGAGCAAACTCATGCAGAGAACAAAGAAGGGAATGGAAGGCAGCCCCAGACACAAGAACTAAGACACAACAGTACTAAAGACAAAGGGAAAGTGGAATAAAAATAGCACCAAAGAGGAAAACATGAAGGGAGTGAAGGTACTGGAAAAATGACACCGGAGTCAAGGGGCAAAGCAGCGCGTGAGAGGGCAACTCCAGGGCACCTGCTGCTCCTGTGCTGCCCTCCCTTCGCCCGGCGCAGCCCTGCAGGATGAGCAGCCCGGGGAGGGTGAGCAAAGCGAGCAGGTCGTGGCAGAGCCCCATGGGCAGGGTTGGAAGCGTTGGTCCCATACCATCTGCCTCCCTCCCCAGCCGGGGACAACAGTGTCCTAGGCAGTGAAGTTCCTGCATGCAGCAACGACCCATGTGGGAGGTCTGCTCCATCCACCACATGGAGCTGCATCCCTGGGCCAGCTTTCCTGGGATGAGGCTTTAAGGACATCTTCAGTGCTGAGGAGCACTGCAGGAAATAACCCATCCTCCTTGGAGGGAGCCTGCAAGGCTAAAAGGATCCTCACGGTAGCTGTTCTGCTCCCAAAATGCCCAAGCGGGTACTGGATTAGTGCCAGCTGCCAACTCTGCCTCCGAGCACAGCAAATCACCTTGTCCCCACTCCGCTGTTATTTTCCTCCCGGCTGCGATTTCTGAAGAGCACAATAAGAAATTAGTTCCTGCACGGGTTCTTGCCTAACTCTGAAATACTTGCCTATAACAATAAAACCTAGAATTACAATAGCCAGGAAAGGCATTTGGAGAGCTATTACCCATCACGTCTCAGAGCCACCAGATGGGAATAAAATAAGAAACTCCTCCTCTGGAAAGCTCTCCGGGTTATACAATCTTTCTTCTTGTTATTTTGCCTTCTGTCACAGGAACAACACTTGACACAGAGGATCACGATGGCTGTTGTAGGTAGCAATTCCTGCATGCTTTCAAAATAAATATTTAGCAGTTTAGGAGCCCCTAGAGCTAATGCCTAGGTTAGTATTTTCCCAATAAGCAGCGCTGCCTCGAGCGCCACCAGCGTGCAGGTATTTCAGCTGCAAGTGCACCCAATCCTCAGCTGGGGCTTGCATGAGTAACCCAAACTATTCCTGCAAAGAGGAACTGCTTGTTTCTTCTGCTATAAATTCCTACCTCAGCCCATAGGTGAGTCCTCCCCGGGGTGAGGGGTCATGGGTGGCAGCAGTTGCTGTGTATTCATCACAGTAATCCCCATGGGATGTGACAGTTTACTCACTTGCTCTCGACAAGATATCCTGGGTAAGTGGAGACTGCTGAGCTGGGCTTTCAAGCTTGTCAGTTCTGCTCTGTTATTCTATTTGAGTCTTGCTAGGAGGATGCCATCACTTTGCTCCTAAGCAACAGGCACAGCTGAGGTCCTGGTCCTACCTGCACCAACTTAGCTGTAAACTTGAACCAGCTGAGCAACTTCACTCAGGGCTTCAGCGAGTTGTGTGGCTCCTGCCTGCAGGAAGACTTAAAAGACATTTACAATTTGGGTAATTGTTTTGTTTACAAGAAGAGAGATTTCAGAACCACCTCCTCCAAACTCACAGGACCAGCCCAGCCTCAAGACCTTGGCCTTTCAGTAAAAATGCAGAAGAGCTCAGCCTCTCACGTCTGGAGCTGGAAGGGCTGATGTCCCTAAAGCTGGCACAAAGTCCTTCCAGTGCTTAGAGGTCCATCTAGAGACCAGCTTGGTTCACCAGTGATGAGGAAGGGCCTTAATACTTCATCCCAAAGTCCTTGGAAATCCAGATGAGATGCCTAATGGTCCTTGGACACTTTTATTCCTGAGCTCAACGCAAGATTCTGGACATTAGAAAGAATTTCTTTACTGAAAGAGTGGTCAGGCACTGGCACAGCTGCCCAGGGAGGGGGTGGAGTCACCATCCCTGGAGGGGTTTAAAAAATGGGTGGATGATCTCTTTAGGGACAGGGTTTAGTGGGGAGACGGGCACGGTTGGACTCTGTGATCTCAGAGGTCTCTTCCAACCTTCTGATTCTGTGATTCCTCTGCACAGGTGAGCTGTGGAGATTTCAAATGCCAAATTTCAACTGCAACACATTTCACAATGCCTAAACCTGTATCTGTGAGCAGCGCACAAGCGCCCAAATCGCTCAGTGAGCAAGCAGAGAGGCTTTTCTATTGGGAGTCCATGAGTTAAACTTCTGACTTCAAAAGGACAGCAGTTTAGCTTCGTTGGACCTGTCTCAAAGTTTGGCTCTCTGCCCTTGAGCAGCACAAAGATCCTGCTCTGGGCATCAAAAGGTTGGGCGCTCGCTCTGCCACAAAGCACCCGGGATCCCACCATTCCCTAACCTGGACCTTTCCCCTCAGAAGGTGTAGAGCGTGTAAAACGCACACAAGAGCACAGGTTTTCTTCCATCATTCTTGCGTCATCCTTCAAGAGGGTGCAAACGGGACCGTCCAGGATGGAGGTTTGTCTACCACGCCGTGCACAAACAGGCACGATACCGGAGGCTACACTTACCTGGAGTCACACTAACAGCCTGCTGTGTCGTCAGCTCGGGTGGGAGAGCTGCTGCTCCTGTCAGGAGAACTGCAACGGTGCCCTTTTTACACGGTGCGCCCGCAGATGTTCCCTCCTGCACGGGCGTATGTACCTCGCTGTCCTTACAGGGACACCGCGTCACCAGCCAGCCTGTTTTTTAGGACAATATGGATTTAAGAAAGTGGGTCTAAGGAGTGCCCCAAGCTCCAGGTTCCATTTAGACACAGGAACGCGTTTGCAAGTGATGCTTTTTTTACCGTGTAACGTCTCTTTTCAGCTTCTTGAATGTAACTGCATTATCTTGGTGAGTGGCAGCCGGCAGGGATGGATGAAAACGTGAGGTTAATCTGCATCAGCCATCTCTCTTGATTTCTCCTTCATTTCCATTTCTTTTTAAAATGGAAGTTCCATTAAAACAGCAGCACTTTTCTATTAAATAAGTAACACAGAAGAATGACTGCCTCTGTATCTCATCAGCAGTGAATCTTTTCAAAATCACTCAAGAGGCGAGGCTCAAATCATATATTTAATAAGAACCACTTCGATATCACTTTTTAAAGCAATTAACATATTATTAGAGATAAGCGCAAGATGCAACATTTAGATCCAGATTTCTAAGACAGATTTCTACAGTTTAGGGAGGTGCAGACCTCGGGTCGTCGCCTCAGCAATCACCTCTGCATGTCACAAACCAATGACAGAACAGAACTTCAGTTACATGGACACAGCAGATTAAATTCTTGCTTTTAATCCTGATTTTACTCACGCTGCTTCTTTTGAGCCATTTGAAAGCACTCTACGTACACCGGTGAGAACAGGGAAACCGCCCGACCAGGGTTTCTGCCTCACCTGAAGGTCCTGGAGCAAAGCGTCCGTTTATATCGTCCCCTTTCTTTGGGATATTCAGCCATTTGCTTTCTTTATGGGGCATGAAGGGAACATATCTGAATCTTAATTTTATAAAAAGGATCAAAGAAGCCCATCACCAACAGGAACCCCATCACCAAGTTGTCTTGTGTCACCTGAGGGCGAGCTCCCAAGCACACGTACATCACCTCCAACAGGCAGCAAAATTGCCACCAGGCAGCTGGAGATGCTCGGTGGTCCATCCCGCTTCCGCCTCCCGAGTGGAGCCATCCCAGAGCGACTTCGCCGACAACCCGGCGTGTTAAACAGAGCAAGTCCCTCCTGCCTGGTGGCTGGAGCACGTGCTGCCAATTACGGTAGCCGAGGTGCAGCCACACATTCATTTCTGCTGCCGGTGACGGGGACAGAAACCTCCAGCAGCTGAAGCAGATGGAAGGCTGGGGGCGGTGACACCTTATACCACCACAATTAAATCTGACAAAGCCCATCTGTCGGCGCCCTGAGCACTGGCAGGACTAGAGCTGAACCGGGAACCGTGAATTATAGCACAGGCAACATCCAAGGGCTTTTTGATTGCTTCTCCTGAAACGTGCAGGCTTTTTCCAACACTAAACAATGTGTAGCTTCCACTGATGACTGACAGCAAACTGATCGCTCAATTAAAGGGCGTTTTACCGTTTTTACCAGTAGTTGTGAAATTGCAAATCCCCCAGACGCCCCTCGGAGTCCATTCCATCAGTACACTGCTTTTCGTAGAAGGCAGGAAGGGGAAAAATACCATGCATCTAAAGACATTGTCATGGTGTTGGGTTCGTAAGTGCTAAAATTTATTACACAAGAGATGATGCAATAGCGAATAAGAGAGCAAAATTCTACATCGACTCCTTACTTCGCAAGTCAGGACAACTAAGAGGTTTTACTTGATTAAGGAAGGCAAGGGAAAAAAAAAAAAATCAGAGACAACCCCAATGGATGAGGAAGTCTCGTCAAGCCTAAATGAACAATCAGTCCTACGTGACGCTCGTTGCTGTGGAAGGAACAATGAAAGATATCTGCTTCTGTTCAATAAATTACTACAACATAAGTTATAAACCTGCAGCATGGCATTGAAAATTAAACTCATTAAACATCCAGGTAGCTTCATCCTGATGCAAATGGAAGACAGGCATGAGTGCTCTGCAGCAAACAACTCTGTGCACATCCCGTCTTTGGGAAACATATTTACACATACATTTTATATATTAATACATTTTAGTGCACCCTAGCCAGAGGGCAACCAGAAAGAGTATTATTCTGTGAGAAGGACAGGAGATGGGCTGGCTTCTCCTCTCCACCGAGTGAAGCCTGCATCCACCCATCAGTCTAGCATCGATGTAAAACAACTTTGCAAGACCATGTTTGCCTTTTGCAGGTAGCCAGACATCAGTACCCCAAATGGTCTCCCTTTGATGACTGGGTAGGTTTGGTAGCCGTGGGCCAAAAAAAACCAGGTGAGATCACCCTACTGTATTAACAAGCCTCAAGCGACTTCAAGGTCAAGAATTTCAGCCAAACTGCTATTTCTTGGTCTCTTGCTCTCCCTTTCCCTTCCTTATTTCATCATTGCCCATGGAGGACAGCAGTAACATGCGCTGTTTGAGGTGGACCTTGACCACGGTCAAGGCTGGATGTCCTTGAGCCTCAGAAACAGAACTACACCACTACAAAGTTGCAGAGATAACCATTACCAATGTCTTCATTCAGAGCAAGGACACCTTAAAAACAAACCCTACGGTCCCCAGGGGAGGGAAGCCCGAGTAGGACTTTCTTTAGCATTACCTGCTCTCAGCCTGTTGCAGACACCACTGCATCCATCCTCACTTCTGCAAGAAAAGAGCAAGAAAAGGGTAAAGGTGGGTCTTCAAGGGGACAGTGCCAGGCCAATGGCCCTGGTGAGAGGGCAAGGTGGGTCTGCAGCTCCCCTGGCTCCCAGCTGGCCAACATCTTGTTGTGCAATGCATGGGCTGCTGCACAGCAGGAAGAGTCCTGTGAGCCCTCCCCACCACGTGTGCATCTGACCGATCCGAAACGGGCAGTGGGACATCCAAGGTCTTTTCCAAGGTGAACCTATCTGGGGTCACCATGGGA
This sequence comes from Neomorphus geoffroyi, assembly GCA_033558235.1. Taxonomy (NCBI): domain Eukaryota; kingdom Metazoa; phylum Chordata; class Aves; order Cuculiformes; family Neomorphidae; genus Neomorphus; species Neomorphus geoffroyi. Next base: position 8,474,151 of record JAUMJM010000018.1, read on the forward strand.
GGGAGTGGTGCTGCATGGCCAACAGCAGCACGTGGGCGATGGAAAGGGAGCAATTTGAGACCAGTGGTTTTATTCAGTCGGGTTTTGTTTGACAGCATCTGCGATTAAGGGTTGGAAAGATCCATGGGAGCTACCAGGGTAAGCTTTGCCTCTCCCAGACTCAAGAAAGGGACTGCAGGATGCAGGGTGAAGAAGTGGGTAAGAGAGAGAGGACCTAGCGAAACATGACATCTTTCAAACTCAGCTCATGTGAGGCTTGGCAACCTTTTCCTCTCACAAGCACGGAAGTTTTCGTGTGTGCCAGGCAGGTACACCCGGGGTCTCTTGACTCCAATCATGGTGCAAACCTACCTGGCCCTTCGGGAGAGCTTGGAGTTGCCTGGGAAAGCAACAATTCCCTGTCAGTAAAATGCTCACAAGACTGCACGAGCTTATTACAGTCATTCCAGCAGAAATAAGTGGTACCTTTTAGAGTGCTTGCCAGAAGAAAATAGCAGTTCTGACCCAATTTCACACAGTTTGAATCAGCTGTGGGAGGCTAATGGACAATAAAAATAAAAAGACACAAATGCCCATTTCCCCCATGTCCTCTCCTAATAACATGAATAAAGCTCTGTTTTGATATTCTGTCCTTTCCAAAGAAGTCCAGTCAGATTAGTCCAAGTCAGCCGTGTTTTGAGTCAAACTCCTCTGACTCTTCCACCCTTTACTTGATGAAATTTTTAATTGTCCACCTTTGTCCGGTGCAGCTGCGAAGAATCAGATCGATGCCGGCCATTCCCCTGTTCTCCACCTCCAAGCACCGCCCCGTTCCCTTGTTCAGGATGGCACCGTTCTAAAATTAAAGAATAAGGGGGAAACGTTAAAAACATTAAAGCCACGGAGTTGCTGTGAAGCGAGCCAGGACCATGCACTGCCAAGGAGCGCAGCTGTGTCCTTGTGTGTTGCTGACTTAGCTGGGCGCTCATGCGACTCAAACAATAAAATAATTCCTAAAACAATCAATGTGAATTGAATGAGCAATTTTTATTAGCGACAACACGGATCCCGAGCATGTCAGCAACCAAAGGACATCTGTAATGTTTAGATAGCATGGCTGGACCCCTGCGTTAGGAAGGCGCGACTCTTCTGTACAACGTATATGAGATACCATGTTTTCATGTATTTCACCACCCATCATCAGTAAGAAACAAAGAAATCTGGAACACATACACCTGGGGGTATCAGGAGGGGAAACTTCTACTTGAAATCATTCTAAAATGCTCTCCCTGCCCCCTGATCCCTCTTCACCTTTTCCCTCTGCTGTAGGACTTGGCATTTGCAGTTGCTCAGGACCATTTCATCTTCTCCCTCACTGTCCCATGGCAAAGACTACGCGCCACAGCCCATGGTTTGGGAAGCAGAGGAGCAGCACGACGGCAGCCCTGTAACAAACCTGTATGAAATTCCAGCGCTTGTGGAGGCTGCTCTTGACCTTGTCGCAATCGAGGAGCTGAGGGAAGCGGCTTTTCACGTTATCCACCAAGCAGCGGGTATCGGGTAGAAGAGTTGTGGTCCCGAGGGCGCCAAGGTGAAGGAAGCCCTCCTTGGTGTAGCGTGCAAGCTGGGGGCAGAGAAGGAGAAGAATAAGACCATCAGTATCTTTGGAGCAGCACTGAAAGGCGACAGAGGAAAGGACAAGTTTGCAGAGCCCCAGGAAAAAACTGTGAGGATGATGGTGCACGGAGGTAGCAGAACTGACAGGAGGAAAAAAAACAACTTTCTCCAGCCTTCTTTTCTTGTTATTTTGGGGGATTCTTTTGGCAGATGCAGGTGAGGACATGGGGCACAGGGAAGGGATAAAAATAACTCTGAGCCTGAAATCCATCACAGGGCAGACTCCTCCACCTTCCCTTGGGCCCAAACGCTCTGTAGGTTGGGGCAATGGATGATTTCCCCCGGTTTTTAATCGGACCCAGCTGGCTTGGCCGGTCACCCTGGCCCAACCTGTGGCTTCTCACATGCTTGGCGAGCCAGCCTTGCTTTGGCCTGTGAACGATGCTGCCCATGTGCCTGGCACAGCCCTCCAGCAACTTCAACAGCAGCTGGGCAGCAACGGCAGCCAAAGGGCGCCAATATATAATTGGCCCCGTTCCCTGCGGATGCAAGCCCGTACCTCCCCCACGGTTCCGCACCGAAGCAAAGGCTCAGGATTGCAGCCAGCCCCTGCAAACCCCCCGGCATCCGACTGCCCAATGCTCCCAGTGACCTGTCTCAGCTGCCAGGGAGATGCAGGCTGGGAGCATCGGGCAGTGCCGATGGCTCTTAAGGGCGCTGGGCAGACAGCACACAGCTGGCACCGAGATGGCACTGAGACAGGGCCACACACAAAGGCCTCCTCCATTTGCAGTGTTTAAGGAATCCCACCAAAATATTTCCCTAAGCATATTTAAATTCAGGAGTGAAAAAAGATGAATGACAGCGGCCTGCCTTTATAGTTCAAGGGAAGGATATACACAGCTGCTTATTTAAATTATGAATCAATCCATTATCGAGCAGATAAATAAGGAGTCTCCAGCACGTTAATTAACTGAGCATATCTGTGACCCAGATGCTTAAAAAGAGACAGTAAATCACGCTGGGAGTTCAGGTGATCTCAGAATAATGAAACACTGGAAATCAAGTTAAAACAACGTAGCAGGGTCCAGCTCCAGCCAGGAACAGCAGATACAGTTATGGTGCTTGAAGCCAATTTTGCCTTCCCTCTGTGATGCTGGTTGTAGGCAGAGGTGTGCTGAATCCCCCCACTGGTCACTGTGCCACCCATCTTCCTCCAGCTGGGTGCCTGGTGCGCTTTGCTCCCAGCTGGTGGTTACACTTTTAACTAACCCGTCGTGTATCAAAGCAAGACCTGCCCTACTTTGCCTCTCACCGAAGTCTCTCTGCCAACAGCATCCATCCCCAGAGGTGATCCAGCTGCAGCGGGAGTACAGAGGGGTGTGTGCATGCGTGCCCATGCCATACAGCTGATGGTGGCATGGGGCAAAGTACTGTACCAGCCTTTCTGCCCCCCAAATCCCTTTCCAAAACGGTGCAGTAGAGTACATACCTCTCTAGCTTTACAGCAATTCCCCCTCCGAACTGCTGCGCTGGCTGCAGAGCGTAAAGCTGTAACCATCACCTCCTCCTCCCGCTGATTCACCGTCTCCCCCAGGTGCAGGGATGGGGGGTCCTATCCCCCACCGAGCTCAGCGCATGTGCTGCGAGGCTCCCAGCAAGGGAGCTGCTCCACACATAGGGCTGGAGCAACCTGGGAATGACTCCCTGGGCACCTGAAGCCGAGCTGAAGGCTCAGATTCACATTATTTGTTTGTAGCAGCTCGATGTTTCGCTGAATCAAGCCTTGAGCGAGACGGTGCTCTCAGCCTGACCGCGTTTTTAACCACGCAACTCATCTGAATTGGTATTTGAGCACCAACACAGAGAACGAGGCCACTTGCCTTGCAAAAAGAAATAGGTATATAAAGGAAAACACAAAAAAAAGACAAGCCCTCTCCGTGACAGATGGAAGAAATCATCTAGAGGTCCCAAATGGGCAGTGCAAGTTACTCTCCTTCTCCTGTTTCCGAAATGTTTCCTACCACGTAAATAATCAGCGTGCTAGACACTTTCTGGGTCTTTTTATGATGTTTGGCAGCTTCTCTTCAGAAAGTTGGCCTCGTGCCCACAAGGCAACACGAGTGCTGCTCTTACACGTTATCGCCTAATGTGGTGGGAAAAATAAGTAGAGCAAAAATCAAATCTTTCCCGAGGAAGGGAGCAGGGTGGGGGCTGCAGGGAGACAAAACGAGCTGAAAAACAAACACGGGTACTATGAAAAATGCATTAAGTGCATTATTAGATGTGTCATGTACTATGTAGATAAATAAAGCCCCGAACAGGCGGCTGGGTCTAGCGCACTGCCTAACGTCTGATCCACTCTGCTGAGCACAGCAGCGCAACAGCAACAGCCCTTGCAGCCTTCGAGCCTGCCCAACCGTTAAACCTGAGAGTAATTATTCCCCCCCAAATCCCTTCTAACGCACAAGCGCGAGCTCCACTGTGCTCCCGAGATATTTATGGAATTCTTGCCTTTTGGGATAATTTGCCGACCACGGAGGTACCAGCCTGAGGAATGTCTCAAGGAATTACCTAACCTGGCACGGGACAAGAAACAAATGGAAAGCCCAAGAGGAAGGAGCAGAGAAAAACTGTTTGAAGATATTAACAAGTTACCTGTTTGAAAGTACTTAACATTGAGGAGGTCTTCAACTCTTCCATCAGTGTAAGTGGCCCAAAGCCACATCCCCAGAGAGAGAAAAGCGTTCACACCCACAGCCTTTCGCAAACATCTTTCCAGGTAAAACTGCATCCTGGGTAAAACTGCACCTTGCAAAGTCCCCCGCTGCCAGGTACCACCCTGAGGGGCTGCTCTGCTCTGGATCTGCAGCCCCCCAGATGCCAGGAGAGGGGAGTGGTGCACGGATGCACACGCACCTGCTGCACCGCCTGGGCTGATCTGCCATCGGCAAACTTACACCACCAATACATCTTCTTTGATTATTGTTTCTGGCTGGCTGCATCTCAGGGATGGGAGAAAGTTAATTAGACATCTTAGCACCTGGGAAATAAAAGCCTTCATGACCTTCATTGACTCTATTGGAAAATAATTTAGAGTTGTTTAGCTTCCTTTCTGCACTGAGATCATCAATTAGCAACCCTAAGTAAAATGTACAGTATTTTCTTTTTAACACAGTCTAATCTGATGCATTGTTTTGTCACCCTCGATACCACAGTGTCCCAGATGATCTCAGTACCAATGGGTTTGTCCTCAAGTCCTGATGCTTAAATGGGCAAAACATATTTTATCCTTTAATTAAATGAAATGCTCTGCTGGGTGAACATTATCTTAAGTTTTATAGTATTATAGTGCTTTCTATCACCATAATATATCACATAGTTCTGTCACTCCGATGAGGTATTGCTATATTATTAGTGTAATACATCATTACAGCAAGGTGTTTTCATGATGTATCGCTTAAGAGATGAAGCCATCAGGGAGGAAAAAAAAAATCCATGAGCGGGCTCAATATAATTACAGGATAAAAGGATACTTCATCATGAGATCTCATAATGATTTGACCTGGAAGTGAATGAAAGCAGGGAGAACAGAAAACTCAAGGGAAAACAAGAGAAAGAAGACAAACATTTTCCTCAGTGATAGATGCTACAACAGAGGCTGCAAGCAAAAGCCAAGGTCTCGTTGGCACTCAGCACTATGGGATCACAGAATCACGGAATGGTTTGGGTTGGAAGGGACCTCAAAGTCCAGCCAGTGCCACCCCCTGCCATGGGCAGGGACACCTCCCACTGGGTCAGGGGGCTCCAAGCCCCATCCAACCTGGCCTGGAACACCTCCAGGGATGGGGCAGCCACCGCTGCTCTGGGCGCCCTGGGTCAGGGCCTCCCCACCCTCACAGCAAAACATTTCTCCCTAAAATCTCATCTCAGTCTCCCCTCTTGCAGCTCAAAACCGTTCCCCTCATCCTGTCCCTGCACTCCCTGATCCAGAGCCCCTTCCCAGCTTTCCTGGAGCCCCTTCCAGCCCTGGGAGCTGCTCTAAGGTCTCCCCAGAGCCTTCTCTTCTCCAGGCTGAACAACCCCAGCCTCTCAGCCTCTCAATCCACCACATCTAACCGGATCCATCCGAATGCTACGTGCTTAGCTTAGAACAATCAGCAGTCAGCAGCAGGGAGAGCAGAAACTCCGTAACACTACAAGTTGCCCTCCCTTGAATGGGACCGCAGAGTAGGTCATTCCCCCTCTTTCTGCTCTGGGCTGCTCATCTACGGACACGCAGCAGCCACGGTGGACGGCAGCGCGGTGCAGGGATGAACTCAGAGTGGGGTATTCCGATGAGAATTCCAACGTTACCCAGCACGGCAGAGAGCACAACCCACAACACTGCCCTCCCTGCATCAGTAAAAGGCAGGCACAGAGCTCCCGCGCTCACTGCGGCCAAGGAACCTGCTCCTTAATCATCAAATGCATTAAAATGCGTATGGATGGGCCGCGTGGTCAAAGACACAAGTCTAGATTTTCAGACTCCACGTGAACATTGAACGTAGGTGCCACAGTGCGTGATTTCAGGCGCTGAACAACTCAAGGAATTGCAAGTCCTTGTATTTTTATACATATATAAAACAAGTGAGGTATGTGAACAAAGTGTTTACATTACTTCTAATTATATTCCCGGCAATAAATTACAACACACAGCCCATTAATTAAACAGGAGCAGCAAAAGTACCATTGCTTCTGTGTGGCGCCCGTGCTTCTGCACAAGGCTAATTTGAAAGCGTCTGCGCTCACTGATAGCTACTTTTAAAAAGCATTTTCGAGGAGTTAAACTAATTGCATGTATCATGAAACAAAAGAACTGCCAAGAACTGGCTCTCGGCTGGAGAGGGAAGGGACAATGTGGAGGTGGAAGACCAAGAAAGAAAATCTGTGCTGAGCTTGCGAGACAGGCAAGCTGAAGGGAGCCAGCAACGCCGCAACGTTTGATTTCAGAACATCAGGTAGGAAAAGAAAATACTATTAAGTTTATTCACAAAAAGTGCTGCGGAAAAAAAAAGAAATAACCTGTTTTTAGCCATTGATCTTAAAGCCCAGGGTCGGCAGACAATGTCAGGCTAATTCAGTTTCTCATACTGTAATGCACTTAGAGGTTTAAGCTTCCATCCAGAAATCCAAAAGGCAGTTTGTGCCATTTAAGAAAGAAAACTGTGCATTTAAGCAACAGCGAGGTTATATTTAGCAGGGACTCGATCAGCCACAGTCGACTGATCTTTGTTTAAAGGCAAGGATAAACCAAAGCGAGATCTGTCTCGGCCCTGAAGGCCTGGTTCCTAGGCTCAGGTGCCTCCTGAAGTTTGCAGTTCAGGCTTAGGACAATTTAGTCCTGCTGAGCCTGGAAAGCCAAAGGTGACCACATTGTGACAATGAGCGCTTTACACATTCCTATCACTTAAACCACACGTTTTTTAACTGAAAATGAACACCCTTGAGCATGCTGGACCCCAGATACTCACTGAGGCTGCCACGGCTGCACCGTACCGCAGCTCTACACGCCCACTGGGCTCCGTCTCAACCTTCAACTCATCCTCATGCCAACAGGGCTCATTGTGCAAGTGGAGCTTTAAAAGACAAGGGTTTATGTCCCATTTGAGGCCTCTGATAGAAGAGAGAACTGACATCCCGTCTTGTTGAGCCCTGATTAATGCTCCAGGTTTTCCTCCAGATCTGATGAGCTAATCCTCAAGCCGTGACAAAGAAGTCGGTTCTTGTTTCAGGAGGGGATGGGATCGCACGTTCCCAGACAGCTAGGGAACAGCTACAAGATTTTGATGCAAACTCTAGTGTGTTTTTCACACCTGAAAAGCAGCAGTTGGGGCACCTCCCTTGCTGACAAGGACCTCTTCCCACGTATGGCTGGAAGAGCCAGACTGACATTATCCACAACATCCACTGGATTAAAGAAAGTTCTGTTTTCAAGACTGAGTTTACTCATTTCGGGTATTCACACAATATTGGGGTATTCAAATAAAAAAAAGAAACACCCAGGGCCTCACTGGATAGAGCTGAAATGCCAGAATAAGGGCTGCTACTCCGCAGCTTTAGGGAGGTCAGACATGATTTTGATAGTGAAAGAAAGCAGAAAAAACCCATATCATGATTCCTAAAAATCCCATATGTCATAAAATTTTCATTCTGTTTCCAGGCCTAAAAGGAACCATTGTACTTTCTCCTTAAAGATTGGAGGGGAGAAGGACGTTGCGCTGAGGCATTCGCACGAGGAGACGATGACCGCCAGGCATACAGAAAGAAAAACACAAAGGGAATCACAGGATTAAGGCAAAATACTGAAGCGAGGATATGGGCGGAGAGAAGAGAAAAACAGAGAGGAAAAGTTAGTAGGGAGTGGGGTAACTTATCCCCAGAGTTGCAGATGCTTCTAGTCCAGCTTAGAGTCTGCTCCTGGTTTTAGGGATGCCAGCAGCAGCAGAGCTTGTGTGGGACCTGGTTTTGCTCCAACTCTACGGCCACTGAACTAGCAACACTGCCGGGCTGCTTTCTTCTTAAAACATGGCAAGAGATGAAACTACAGCAGAGGCTGAACGAGCTCATCATTATTAACTTCCAGTATTTGACACATCCCCTAATCCTCTAAAAGATACGAGATCTAGAGTGAATCCTGGAATGATGATTTTTAATCTAGAGCAATTTAAAATTAGGATAAGAAGCTTCTGGGTTGCTCCAAAACCTCTTGGAGAGGCAGCAGGAGTGCTAGAAAACTAATGCCAAGCTGAAATGGCTAATTATCATCCTACTAGAAAGCACTGTTTATTTTCTTTACCCAGTCGGTACATCTTTACTCTGCTGGGCAAAAGGGAAAGAAAATTTCTTACAATGCTGTGCTTGCGTACCCTCTGCTCTGCTCATCGGCTGTTTGCTTTCAGCATTATTTACCCTTGTCTGGAAGATTTTTTCAGATTACGCTTTTACCTGCAGCTCTGGCAAGATTATGGTAATCCAGAAAACAGGTACTCTAAGAGCTGGGAAAAAGCACCTTCAGGTCTGATGTATTTTTAAGAAGAAGCCGGGCCGTATACGTGTGAGAAAGAAGGCAACGGACACGTTGCGCATCCCTGCTCCCAGCACAGCGACTCCTCACCTGCGGTCCCCAGCCGTGGCACGGGTACAGTATCGCTGTGTGGTTCTCCTGCGGACCCTGGTCGAGGCAGACGTCTTTCGCCTTGTTGTTTCGAAGCTGTAAGGAATAAAAAAAGCGCAGAGTTATACGGCCCTTCCTCTTCAGAGACAGGCGATAAAGCGACGTGCAGCAACGTCTCCAGCCTCTTGCTCTGGAGCGAACGTGCATCACCAGGCAGAATCAGGCAGAGAAAGGTTTAGGGCACCGTATGTTTTCTTTAAATACAGGGCCTAATGATGACTGCTTTTATACAATAATCACCATTCAAAGGCGTCAGCTTCCTCGAACACAGTTTTCTTTGTATTGGGTCATGTGTGGTGGGAACAAACGTATTTTTAGACAGCCACCAGCACGCTGCCAGGAGCCCGAAATCAACGCAGAACTGCTCGTATTTCACTGGAATCTCAAAGTGCTCAACAAGGCAGGGGAAAAAAGTCCAGCCGAGTGCAAGGAGCAACTTCGCATCATCGATGCTGGAGGAGAGGCAGAGGTGGCAAACCACCCGTCAAATATGGTTAACGACTCGGGGTTGATCTTAGAGGGCTTTTCCATCCTTAATGATTCTATGATTCTATAAGCACTGAAGGACACCCCTGGCAGGGAGCGTGGAAGTGCTGGGTTCGTGCCACGAAGCCAAGTGCCTGCTGAACCCCAGCCACGTCTGTTACCACAGAGATAACTGTGAAAGCAATGCGTGAAAGCATTACATAATTTTGATAATAAATCTTTCTTAAAATTAATGCCCATCTGGGCTGCCCGGGTTGTGCTTCAAGAAGTCTTCCCAAATTGCCACTACTCCATGAGACCTATTGCAACAGAGAATTACTAGTTCCCATAAATGCCTGGTTTTATATTCCCAGGACAGTCTCAAAGCCAGCAGAGATTGAATTAAGTCTCCTTACTTTATCTCATCCTTAAGCTGTTGTGACAACGCACGGTATCCTACAGGGACCTTGTAAGGAATTAGGCTGAGTTTAAGTCAAAGGTTTATAAAACGACTACGTATTAAAAACAGACACAGCTGCCTAATCCATGGAGTCAATGGGTAATACAGATAACTTTCTGTCAGTTCAGTAAATGAGGTATTAAAATATTTTACTGGGTATGGTCTCCAAGGTCAGAAATAAATCCCAAAATAGGTTTTTAGAAGAAACTGTGAACAGATTTATACAAATTCACATAATTATACAAACAGTAGGTTTTGATTCACATTCCACTCCTTTGAGGCTACTTCTCATCAGAGACTCACCAGCAGTAAATATTACCAGTCTGATCTAAGGGACTGCTCAGCCTTAATTACCTCGCCATAAGCGATGGTGTTGTTGTATCTCCTCATTTCTGGATAAACGTGGTCCAGGTACCACTGGAAATTTTTACACTTCAAGCTCTTCCTTAATGATTTTCTCTCGGAAACATCCCCAATATCGATCCCTGGATTCTGAAAAATAAAGACGCAGCACGTGACCAAAGGGATATTTAAAAACCGTATTTCACTGCTGTTTGAGATCACTTTCAAGCTGCCTGGAAAGTGCCAACAACGGAGTTAACTCCATGCAGAGGCCGTGCCAGGGAATTTTAGCGTGTGTTCAAGCTGAAAGCGTCCTCATAGAAGTCAGAAGGAAGACTTGAGTTTCACAGCCACATTGAGGAGGAGGTGCATTCTAATCTCATGGGTTTTGAAGGCATCCTTGCTATGGCTACCGGAGTGATGCTGGACACATTTCAGTCCTGGAAAGTATTTAGAAAAGAGCACCCGAATGGAGAAGAAAAGATTTTGAAGAGAATACGAGAAGCGCACTGTAACAGAGGTGAGGCTTCCAATCAATTTCCCTGGATGCAGCTGAAAAAGACTAAATTTGTCAAAGGGCACAAGAATGAAGTATTTTTAAAAGATTTCCCCTCCCGTTTAGGTACTGACACACGGGGCTTTCAGAAAAGCTTTACAGCAGATGCCCATCGAGATTTAAAGGATGATCACACACTGTTTCCTGGAAATGCAAACCCTGCCTGCGGGTTGAGCACCAAACACCTTCCCCTTACTCACCAAGGTTCTGTAAATCCACTAAAAAGCAACACAGAGGACAGCACTGGTAAAAGGTATAAAATAAGAGGGGGAAGAAAAGAAGAAAAAAGAGAAAGGTTTAAGGTTCATTTATAATAGAGGCAAGTAGCTAAGAATGCAGGGTGAAAATTACACGGGAAGGGGAGTTGAAGCTGAACCTCAGAAAAACCTCTTGACAATTTGGACAATTATGCAGCAAAACAGTCTCCCTGGAGACACAGAGGAACCCCACTGCTTGAGCCAGCTGTAAGCACACACGGCTACAGTCGCTGTCCCTGGAGGAAGAGCTCGCAGGAGCCACGAGCAAGGGCTGAAGAGAGCTGCCCCTCCTTTAACAATTTATTCCATTACAGAATCTGGGGAATCAATGCCAGGTGAAGGGAACCAAAAGCTCATTGTAGCCCCTTTTACTCCTTCCTACAGGTGTCTGCGTGTCTGCTCTATTTTAGCTCCTGCTCTTGCCTTTTCCGGTGATCATTAAATACAGCTGGGAAAGCAATTTTCCATTACAATGCTTGTAATGATCTTCTAATGAATTATTCACTCTGCTTTAGAGGAGACACCATTTTAATGCGAGACTGGTAACGCATAGGTAAAAATAAAGCTGATTCAGTGTGGACAGGTAAGACAGGCTGAAATCTGAGTGGGTGAGATGGGATGCAGAGCAAAGCGGGACCACAAACCCGTCAGCGCCTCAAGTATTCAGCGCAGGGGGTTTGGATTGGTTTTGAATGTAGTGGCATCGCAAAAATAATGCAGTGTGTACCCATAACCCCCCGCACAATTCCACCTGCCAAACCAGGCTTCTCCAAAATTAAATCCTGATTTTACTGATCAGACCTACATAAAAACCTCAACTTGTTTTTTAGGGTAAGCCAGATCTGTTTCCCCAAACCCATCCCCAGTGCCGACGCACGTGACGTTGCCTTTCTGAGGGGTACAGGACCTGTAGCTTCATATTGAATTTTAATCCTGTTTTTCCATGCTCCAAAGCCATTCCTGAGCAGGAGCGTGGTGCCTCCCCTCTAAAAAGGAATCAATCTAAGGACTGGGATAATTTATGCCTGCAGTAGTTTATGATCCCTGTCTATGGGTGTTTGGATCTTGCGGCCTTTTTCTTAAGAGAGACTTGAAATGGCTCGGTCCTGCAGGCAACTCTGCCCCTCGGAACGCCTGGAGCGGTGCCCGTCACAGCCAGTGCCATCCTGCAGCTCACCACGTAAACAGCATTTCTCCCCATCTCTATCCATGTGTTTCTCAATAAGGGAGTAACCCAGGACCCCTCACCACCCCCAGAACAACAAACCAGCAGCACCAGCAGCTCATCGACCCTTCCCAGGCACCCCTTGTTCTCCAATGCAGTACAACGTTGTGACTGCCATGGCTTTAAATGCCAGTAACTCTCCCCAGATGTAACCTTTCTTCAGAAAGCAGGAGTGGCTCCTGGTTTGACGGTTGAATGTTTTTCAAAATGCCCCGGAGCACAGTGCTGTCAGGCAGGGACGCTGCCGCAGCAGGATCAGAACCGAAGCAGCTCTTTGCAGGGATCTGATTGGCAAGGTATGAATATCTTGTGTTTATTTTTAGTACCAAAAGGGTGGCTGCAAATAATTGCTCACACGGGGTCTGGCTACTCACGGCAATGGTTTTACCTCACTCTTCAACAGTGCAGCCCAGCCCTTGTGCCAGCGAACAATGCAGGGAGAGAGGCTGGTGGGGGGGCTCTGCAGGGCACCCTGAACCCCCATCCCACCCATCACCTGGAGGGCATCGCTGCCTCCACCTCCCCCCCCACCCCTTTTTTTCTCCCGGCAGGGGATGGGGAGACTGGCTCAGCCAGGGTTGCTCCCAGCAAACTTCAGGGAGCGTTCAGAGCTGGGGGGCAGGAGATGTTCTTGGGTTTCGTGATTAGACATAACCTGCACAGCGACCTTGGACCTACAGAGAGTACTCCTAGAGCCCACAGAGCTTTATGCAGGCAACCCCCTAGACAGGGCTCTGTGCAGGATGTGTCCCCTGGATACGGTCAGTCTGTCTTGGTGGAAGAACCCCACGGTTTTCCGAAGATGCCCCATGTTGCCGCGTAGCAGGATTCACATAAAAACCGAGTCAGAGCTAAGAAAATGTGACCATTTCTGAACAGAAATAAATATAACCACCAAAGCTATTTAAAGAGAGTGGGTTCGGTGCACCTGCATGTGGTGCTGCTGGGAGGGGATCTCCTTCCGTGAGACATCAACCTCCAATCCTTTGCCTCTGACCGTGGATTTCTGATGACCTTGACTTCCCCAACGCTGTGAAAGGAAAGGGCCCAGGCACCTGGGCCACACACCGCGAGCCCTGGGCACTGACAGCACCTGCAAGGTGGCAAACCCGCGTTGAGCTGCAAGTAACACGGACCTGCCCGAGCCACAGGAAAAAACCTCATGCATTAATGATGCTGATATTAATAATCTTCCGCCGACTTTACAGACAGACTCCATCTACAGAGCAGTATAATGACACAAACTCGTGCTGTGTAAACACTCAACAGGGAGATAAACACTACAATACAGGTTTAATTTTTAGAAATGAAAATAAAAAGGTTGATGTGAACCGTAGGAATTCCACCAAAGTCTGCCCGTTTTGTAGCATCTTCGTCAAAGCTGAGGGAGCTCTGCTGACTGCCACAGCTCGGGATGTGATGCAGGGCATTTAAGGCTCTCCGTCACCCAGGGGCACCAAATACTCTATAAGTTTTTAAGGCAATAACGTGAAGACTTAGGATAGGGTGGTACCTCCAGCGGCAGGTTCCACGCGATGTAGACGTGCGATTTGTAGTCGTCCATCCACACCTCGGCCACCCGCAGGGCGTTGCGTTTGGTGTAGAAACCGATGTTGTTGTTGTAGGGCTTCTTCTTGCGTTCGATGTGAGCCACCCGGGAGCACGGCAGGACCTCCATGCTGCCACCGCAGAGCCACACCTGCAAAGCGATCAGAAAACACTGTGAGCACGGGGCTCCGCTGTGGGCCCATGTATAAATTAAAGAGAAAGAAGCGATGGGGTTTGAGGTTTCCATAACATTCTGGTGGGCACAGAGCATCACCTCATGTAGCCGGCAAGGGGAAACCCATGGCCAGGTTTGGCCTTGGCTCAAAGGCGCAGGGAGAATTTAACCTATGCCCAGAGCAAAGCGCGCCTCAACAGTAGAAGGATGAGGTCTACATTCAGCACGTGGTATTCACGTGTTGTAGGACGGGGTGCTGAGTTTACAGGGATGTTGCGACTAAATAAAAAGGATTAGTAACTGGAATAATTGAAACAATTGCAAGATCTCCTCACGCAGGAGGGATGACTCAGTGAAACATATGGCAGGGACAGATTTCTCCCACTTGAAAACATTTGTTCATTATTTTTCTTTCACGTGCCGTTTAAAATTCCCTTAAATCACGGTTTACAAGTTAATAAAATTGTTTGAGATTCTCCTTTTATCACACAGAAAGGGAATTCAGAGAACAGACGCCATACCTGGGGTCTTCTCTCCCCGTGTGTCTTCACCAGGAAGTTATGTATCTTAAATTAGATGTGTACCCAGGACACCGGGCACCGTGCGATCGTTACAAACACATATGCCAAACAGGCCTAATAACCCCAGTTTCGCCTATTTTGCATTCCGCTCCGCATTATCGTTTCGCACAGTTGTTATAACACCCATGGTTTCTGGGATCTCTTCCAGGCTCACCACCTTTTATCCCATCTGCGTTCCCTAAACTTTTCCGACCCCGTTCAATCCGCTCTCCCACCACCACGAGGAGCCTCCTGGCTGTGTCAGCTGCCCTTTTTCATCTCAAAGAGGGGGGGTTTAGCCCACCCAAGGCAGCGCACGTGCACACCCCAAGCCCAGGTGACACAAGTCAGGGGCAGGACATCCTTTCCTTGGGGTAATCCCGCTCCTCACGCTGTTCCCACTTGGATCGCTACAGAAGAGAGGAGCCCACATCACACCACCGGAGCCCCCGTTCATCACCTGGTGCATAAACACATAACAAAAATAAAATGCCACCTCCCCCCTGTCCCGCTCTTCAACCTTTCTGAATATTTTAAAATACAATTTCATGCCTCCAGAGCAAACTCAGAGCTGATCTCAGACATGAGAGGCACGCCCGCCCCTCCTGTCCATGCGACCAGGACAGGTGCTTCTGGCCAGCAAACTCTACAAGGTCTGCTTGAAGCTTTGCAACAAGCCACATGGTGGCAAAGCAAATAAAAAGTGAGCAAGGGAGTTCTTAAGGAAAATATGTATTTTAGAAGGCAAGAGTGTGACAGAAACTGGTTGTGTTTCTTGCCTGCTCAGTTCTTTACTTCCTCAGTGTCTCCGTGAAATAGGAGCATCAAGCTCTGCCCTCAGGTGCTCCCAAAGCTGCCGAATAAAACTGCCGGTCCTGGAAGATCCCCAGCACCATCTGTTTTTGTGGGTTTGGGGATTTCTTAAGTTTTGTCCTGATTTGAGATCAGAACCATTGTTTTCAAAATGTAAAAACCATGACATAATAAAATGTCATTTTCCAGCAAACCTCCCTTCAGAAGTAAAGGTGCAATATTGTATTTCCAGGCTTTAGTTAAATAATTCACATGGCTTTGTGCTAGACAACTTCCCAAGGTTTCTGGAATATCCATACAAACTGTCTTGAAACACACACATCGTAACAGCCTGAGGAGAAGGAGTGCTGGGCACTGTGTAAAGGGCATTGGTTATAAACATATCCACAGCCACTTCCAGAGAGATCAATAAAAATTTAATTCCAAAAAGGCACTTACGTAATGAAAGACCATATTCTGTCTCCTAAATAAAGCCTAAACTGTCATTGTAAATTAAAAAATCTCATTGTTTTTACAGGCATTTATAACAGTCTCTGCTGGTAACAATGGGAGCAAGGAGAACTATTACACGGGAAATGACCAAGTCACACCCAGCATCCCGGTCCTCAGCGTATGGAGGAGTAAACCATGGCCCCAAGAAGACACTGGTTGTCCCCACGTGGCCTGGCAAGGACTTACTGTTCCCACTGACATGCAAAACCACACATGAATGGGTCCACAGCTGACAGCACAGCGTCTGCAATCCAGGAAACATCTTCCATGGCCACGAAGCATGGGATGGCTTTGCCCTACAAGCTCAGCACGATGCTTCATCCCTGCAAAAACCACAACTGTGGAGTGGTGAATGGCCCCAAGAAAGGCCAAAGACTTTGTTCTCTTGGTGCCAACATGAGATGAGCTGCGAGACACCACAGCCTAAAGGTCTCAGCAGACTCTCCATCCTCCAGCAAAGCTGGAAGCCGTTGCCTGACTGATGCCCCGATGCACCTTGGCCACTTGTGTCCATGTGCTGCAGGCAAGGGCCACACTCAGTCGTGCACACGCACAGAGGCAGTCGCCTCCGTGCAGTTCCTCGGCTCCAGCAACTCCACTCTTGTGCACTCAGACCGTGAGGACAGAGGGTTGTTCCGGAACCTTCATTTATGTTCCTATTGAGCAGCCGTTTGTCCCACCAAAGCCCTTTAACAAACAGACGACCTTCTTATTAAGCAGATTTTTCACGTTCATAGCAAATAAACCTACATTCACTTAAGATCCTTTATTTACTTCAACTAATAGCATTAACAGGACAATCAGTCCAGCATGTTGTTTCTTCTAATTCCTTGAAGAATTATCTTAGTAGATGGGTAATCAAGAACCAGCACAACATTAACACCAATCAGAAAAATAAGGTATTGTCAAATGAATTAATGTTTAGCCTATTTAACAAGGCAGAGTCTTTTATATTGTTTCCTTCAAACGATGAAACCACAATCACTTCATTTTACAGAACATGCATGGATGCAATATAAAAGCATTTTTAAAGACTCAGAGTATGTAACGCAGCAGGTTAAATATGACGAGCGAGTCTCAAGTTTCTCCCTTATTTTCTGACATTCAAATTTCAACACAACTATTAACTTGCCATTCATCCACCCGTAAAGAGACGCAGAATTAAAAATAGAAGCACTCCCCTCCAGTAAATGACGGTGACTCAATAAGTTCTCCATCAGTCTACACACAGGAGTAATCAGACACCCAGAAAGATGTCTGGATTTATAAATAACCAGTTAACACTAAATTCTAGTGAAGAAACCCCAGAGAAGCAAATGGAAAACAAATCCATCACCCAGAGATCTTTGATGTGTTGCTCAGAGCTGGTGGGTAATACCCTTGCAATTACTTTCCAAGCAGAATGTGACTTTGCTAAGAATTAAGCACGGAAAAGCAGTGATTCCACTGAAGCAGGGAAATGTCTGAGCACGGCTGAAACTGCAGTGCCAAACGCTTTCTAGAAGCGTTTGCACAAGGGGGAGGCAAACTTTGGTTGGCACAAGACTGCATGACCTTGTTCCAGTGATGGGATGACCCAGCTTTGCTTTCTAATCCCGCTCCCGAGGCACGAAGGCATCATAGGCGCGAGGAAGTATTTGTGAAGCAGCTGGCACCTCAGTGACCTCCGCTGGGATGACCCAAAGTGGGCAGCAGACTTGATGTGATGCAACAGCAGAGCTAGAAGGGAGGTCCAGGCACCTCTCTCCTGCACAGGTACCTGCAGTGCGGGCGCGCGAATACTTGGCAATATTCAATAGCACCGTATTTCTCCACCTCCCAGCCAAGACATCAGCCTGTCCTCTGCCGTCCACCTTCAGGCCTCCAGTTGCAAAGTCAAAGAGTTGTTTTCAAATTGCTCTTCTGGAGCACTCTATACCTCATTCCTGCTGATGTCTAGGACATGGGGAAATGTAAGATTTGGAAGCATCCTGGAAAACAGCGGTGTCCAGGCCTGCTGGACGGGACTGCGAGCAAGCCAAGGGAGAAGACACCCTGGCATTGCCTGGAGAAGTGCACATCCCCTGCAGCCACCGCACTCCTGGTAATGGAAGGAGAATGGAAGACCGCTCACGCAATGCCATCTACCAATGGTCCTTTGTGCCAGTAATAGAGCCAGAGAGAAAATCCCGGTTTCACTTTACCAGCTCCCTGCAACAGCCTCAGAAAGAGTTTTCAAAGTGCTAAGCAGTTAAGAACAATTACTGCTCGTGATGCCCTTTGCCCTCAAAAATATACTGCAGCCATCAATTTGCTTCTTTCCCGTCTGCCAGAGCCAGCAATTACCCTCAAGGAGCATTATTTAAACAAAAAGGCTTTTGGCAATCTGCCTAATGTCAAAGGAGCCAGCCAGGCAGAAAGGGATGACCCAGAGGAGATCCAGCACCCAGGAAGGTGCTGAAAGCCCATCCTGAGCCACATCAGGCTCAAAGCATCGTCTGTTTTCCCCAGACAAGCAGGGCTAGAAATTGGTGCTGGAGGGGCTGCCCGATGCCTTGAGGCTGATGGTGCTATTGGTGCCGTACAGGTCTGGTTTGCTTGGAAGATGTGTTTGGATGCGGAGGAGGATGCTGAGTATGGGGGTCTGCCGCCTTATCCCACTCCATCCCGTTCACCGTGCGTTGTCCTCCTCCGCCCACCCCACAGAGCGGGTGCTCCATCCCCCGGGTGCAGGTGCAGCAGCACTTCAGTCCAGCCCCACCTGAGCAGCAAAGGGCACACATGGAGGAAGGCACGGCCGCAGCTCTAGCAAAAGAAGGGGTGAATAAATTAACTTTAAAACCAGAGTTTTAATGAATATCTATTAAGAAAACATTGTTCCTCTCCCTAGCCTTTCACAACCAGCCCTCGCTATGTCATGGTGCCCGCTGGCAGGGAAGCAGAAGACAAATTCATTAATTAAGGAGAACACTTCCATCAGAAAATACTGGCACAGGGGCTGCTTCCCCTGGCATGACAGACTAACTCCGTACAAGGGAATTTGGGTTCTCCATCTGGTTTTTTGTACAAAGAAAGCCAACACCAGAAAAAAAGAGAAAGACTTCTGCAAGCTTTTTCTATTCCAAAAACGTGTGGCCGTGGCACTTTGGGACATGTTTTAGTAGACACGGCGGTGTTGGGCTGAAAGTTGGACTGGATGATCACACTATCACAGCATCACAGATACTTAGATGATCTCAGAGGTCTTTTCCAGCCCTAATGATTTTATGCTTCTAAGACCAGAGGGCTTGTTCTCCAGCCCCTCACCAGCCTCGTTGCCCTTATACAGTGCTGTGCTTCCTTCTCATCCCTGGGATATCATTAATAATAACAACAAACAATAGGAAGGGACAGTGACTACCTTGGGTCCTGGACACGGCGTTCTAGCTGGAGCCCGGTGTGACACCCGTAACGAACACCGACAGCTCCCATTAAACGATCCTGACTTTAGTTGCTTATAACTTTGCCAAATTTTAACTATTCAGACTGAAATATATCCTGGAAGAGCTCGAGCCCGCCTGCAGCTAATGCAAAGAGACATCGTGTCTAGTGGTGTCAAGATGAGTCTGCGAGGTAAACTTTCAATCTCTGAATGTATTGTGACAAAAGGAAACGGAGGGGGGGGAAACCCGCTCTGAACTTTCATTACACAAACTCCAGGCTTTTTCAGCTGATAACTTCATTTCCAAGGTGATTAGCAAACCCATGCCTTAATTAGCAACAGATTTCCCATTTAACAGCTTTGCCTTATCTTCGCCCCCCTCCTTTCTTTTAAAAGTAACTTCCAAAGTTAAGAGAAAAACATAATTATTCAGGGCAGCTAAAATAATAAGGAATGTATCAGAACAAAGACCCAAATAATAACATTGAAAAACAGCAAAAAAGGCAAAGAAATAATCATTTCTCCACATGCTCCCTCATACAGTTCTGAGAGACGGTATCTCTCCAAATTATTCCTTTTTTTTTTCAGAAGAAACATGTACAGATACATTTCCTGCTACGTAGCTGAAGCAGTTTCTCTCCTTTCTGTTCCTGTTTTGGCCGTGCTCAATTCCGCGTCCCCCCAGGGCACCACGGGAGGATGTCCCCAGGCTCCAGCTCACACTGCCATGTCCTGCTCCCCGAGACGCCAGAGCAGCAAAGGGGTCAGGAATGGGATGAACAAGTCACTTCCCTAAACCTCTGAACTCCTGTGTGCCCAGAGCAGGGCTGCTCCTCTCGAGCGGGCAATGTCGATGCGGGGCAGGGCAGTCCAAGATAAACCCCTCACCCACAGGCAACGGGGTACAACGTTCCCACGCAACGGCTTGTGCCAAGAGAAACACCACATCGTGGTTTTGGAGCAACTATCCCTTACACTTAAAATTGCCTTTTAACAGAGAGGTAATGAAGTTCTTGCCAGGTATTTAAGCATCCTCAGCACAGAACAAAGGCAGTGTGTTGGCCTTATTTCCTCTAGAAAGCCTTCTAATTTGGTGCTCGCAACTATAACGTCGCTGTAGTAGCTTGATTCCTCCCACACAAGGTCCTTGTAACGTAGCAGTGAGAGACCATGGCAAGCCTGTTCCGTCCTAATTTTGGCAAATAAACATCTCCACATCATTAGCTGATGGCTGTTCATGGGCGACAACGAGAGGTTGCACACCTCTCACACACAGCAAGCTGGATAACACTTTATATTGTTATACGTATTTACATATATAGCTCCTATATCATCACTGAAATGTTTCTTCAAGCTGTTGTGAATTCCACGATCTCACGTAACAACCACAGCAAGCGCTTCAGTAGAAACGTTATGTTGAATTACACGAAGGTGAGTTAAGAAACCACATACAGAGGTGGGAAAAAAGAAGGAAAATCTGCTCTCTTTGGGAACTTTCTACTTCCACTGCAGTGAAATAGAGTATTCATGTTCTCTGCAGGTGGACACCAGCACTCCCTGAAGAGGATTACCTTTTAATATGGATACGTGAATTTTCAAAGACCACATCAAAGGAGGCCTGGTGGCGTGAGAATTGGTACAAAAGCAGTGGATGTGGCCGCCTTTGAGGCTGTTGTGTGGTGGATCCAGCAAAGGTGCAGAGTTGTATCTACAGCCAAGACCAGCAACCAGACCAACCGGAGAGTGAAGCATTTCTCAGCGTGAGGAGGAACAGACCTTCGGGTACATCGATCTCAGAAAAGGCAACGCCATGCGGGTAGGGACAACATCTGCACCGATGGATCCAAAGGAGCCCCTCCTCTTGTTGGAAATCTGAACACAACTCGCCCTGAACAACTAACGACTACCTTGGAAACCTCTGTGAAGAAATGAAAGAGACTCGGCATCCTGCACCTGGAATGGGAAAAGGGATTTCACTGCTAGATCTGTAGATTTGTTTTCTCTCTCATGAGCCCACGGAAACCCTTTCCAAGAGGGTCTGGACCAAGCAGTCAGATCAGGTGTGGGTTTCATAGGCCATTTCTTTAAAATACGATTTCTGAATGATATATCCCCACCTGACCATCTCACACCATGTCCATCCAAGCAGGGAATAGAAGTGGGAGGAGAGGGTGATACTGCATTTAAACAATCAATTCTTTTTCCTTTTCGGTATTCCTTCTCTCACATTTCATTTCCATGGATGATACCACTTTGGACAGTTTCCTGCCTATGTTGTGCCAGACCAATAACAAAAATGTCCAGCTTGTCCAGTGTCCAAATGCCTTAGCTTTCCTGCTGAGACTACAAAATTCATTCCTTTTATAACGGTCACTTAAAAATGCCAAATAAGAGTGGAACTCAGGTGCACAATTGACTCCACAAATCCTAACCTATGGCAATATCGGGTAATAGCCACGGTTTTCATCTGCTTAACTCGGCTAGGAACATAAACAGTTTAACATCTGAAATATTGGAGACGTTAGAATAAAGCAAGCTTCACGTCAGTGCCAAGCAGTGATTCCTCTGCGCTGCCACAGTTCAAGGAGAATGATACACACAGAGCGCAAGTGTGTTTGCTCAAACGGGAGGCTTTTCCAATGAAAAATTTATGCTGCGCTTCTCCACCAAACGCAACATGACCTGTTCTAAATAGCGCCTCGTTCCTGGCTACAGTAGGTATTGATTTGACTTTATCACTGGATAAGATACATAAGAATGGACTTGGTGGGAAGCTACATTTAAAAGCCTCCACTCCCAAAGCACAGCATGGGGAGGATTAGCTGTAATGACAAGCGTCCACATCCTCTGGGCTCGGAAAAACTGCTGCATTTTGCTTCTCAGTGCTTTAGGACTGATATTTTAATTGCTGCAAAACTAAACGATAGAAACCAGAGCGACTGTAGCTTTGTCGTTGTAGCATTTCCAAAAGTTATTTAAAAAAAGAGGAACGGAATCTTTTTAAATCCACATTTTGCAAGTGCTTAGTGAAACCGGAGAGACGTTTTCACACCTGAACTCCCAGCCTTGGCTGGAGCTGGAGCCAAAATGTGTATCACCAGCTCCCAGCTGGCTGAAACCAGCCCTCCTGAGGAACGCAGAGCTCCAGTTTAGGTGCTGAAGTGGTTTGTGACTATCGTGGTATAAATCCAGGTCTCTCCTAATAAGTTCAGTACTAAAATTCCTCAGTGCTCTCATGTTATCTGATCAGCCTTGGCAGCATGACAAGGCCCTGATTATGTTGTAATAGTATAATGCAAAGATTATTACAGACTCATAAAAGACAACTGCCTTCAAAACAGCATCAACAATACCTGGAAGCCCTTTCCAAAGGAGAACAAAAAGCAGCGCTTCATACACTCATCCTACAGAAATTACCGGCACAATTTGACCCTGAACTACTTCGAGGTCGCTCTTCTTTCTTTTTTTTATGCCAGTAATGTAACAAAACCCTCTTGATTTCATTTTCCTATTACCATTTCTGTCAAAGCTGTAAAAATAAAATAGCATAAATAGTTCAAGAGAACTTTCATCTATTTTTCATGCAGAAAAGTCTTTGGAGAAAATTAGCTGCAGATCGCTCTTCGGACTAACACGATGCCACGTGGGGAGCGGCAGGAGGAGGGAGGAAGGTGCCACGTATCATTTAAACCATAAGAGGCGGTTCTGAAACAGAATTATTTATGCAGAGAGAAGCCGGCGCGTCACAGAGCAGCTCCTGAGCTGACAGCACCCAGCTCCACCGAGCTCCCTCCAGTCCTCTTAACTCCAGCACATCACGACTGCAGCTTTTGTGATGTGTAATTATAGATATCCTCTCATCAGACGCCGACGGGGAAGGCGCTGGAAGGAAGCCGAGCTCCTCCATAGATGTTCATAGATGGATACGATTGAATGTGACTCAGCCTATCCTCCCTGCAAAAACCTGCTCAAGTAACTCATCAAAAAGAGCAGCTAATGAGTTTAGAACTAGAGCATGCAAATACGGAGGGAGGAAACTTAGGCAGTGCCTGTGCGTGTCTGCTGTTCGGTGTGAATGCCTCCGAGTACGCACAGACACGTACACACACGAGGTACTTTATGCCTTGTCAGTGCTCAAAGCCAGACTGACAGAGTTTCCTAAGCTCTCTGATGTTTTTGCCGCGGTCTCTCTCATTCATTATGCTGGGAAAGGATTCTGAACAACAGTGTTGAAACAAACCGTCGGATTTACCTAAAGCACTCTGTCTTCCTTTTAGATCTTGTTCTCCTTAGGACTGGCTTCAAAGGGTCCTGCCATACTCTGGTGCGTGGACCCCTAGTGCAAAACCTATTTTATTGGTCCTGCCAAACCCAAAAGCGACGCTGCATTGCCACATACGCCTGGCTGTCGCTTTAGGAATGATCCATGGGCAGCTCAGGCAGGGCTGAGAATCATAGAAGGGTTTGGGTTGGAAGGGACCTCAAAGCCCATCCGGATGCACTCCCTGCCATGGGCAGGGACACCTCCCACTGGATCAGGGGGCTACGAGCCCCATCCAACCCGACCTTGAACACCTCCAGGGATGGGGCAGCCACCACTGCTCTGGGCAACCTGGGCCAGGGCCTCCCCAGCCTCACAGGAAAAAAACTCTTCCCAAGACCTCATCTCAACCTCTGCCCTTTCACCTTAAAACCATTCCCCCCCATCCCACCCCTGCACTCCCTGACCAAAAGTCCCTCCCCAGCCATCCTGTAGTCCCTTTCAACACTGGAAGGTCTCTCCAGAGCCTTCTCTTCTCCAGGCTAAACAACCCCAACTCTCAGCCTGTCCTTGTCATCTGGTCCTTGTTTTAGAGGGGAAAAATCATCTGCCCATTTTAGCGACATAAGTCACCCTCGTCTGAGCGCTGTCGCACGCTACTGCCCAACGCGTTCCCCCTCCCAGCACCAAGTCTGCTGCAGACAGACGTAATGTGCGAGTTTGAAATGTTAAACTAAGGCTCAAACCAGATGGCTAGAGACCAGGGCAGCTCTGTCATATTTTTGCCATTCACTCTGCCATCTGCTTATTTTCTCTGGCAGCGTTAAAACCCTCTCTTCAGTGGAGCCGTCTCTTACTTTGAAATAATGAATACTTTGCAACTTGAAGCAAGTATGAAAGTTTAAAGCCCGAGCAATTGCTGTGGCTCTGAAGCTATCATCAGCAAACCCACTGATAACGGATTGTCACAGCCAGCCCTCCCCCTCTGCTAAAACACGATGTTAAAATTCTGGTGCACGTGCAGGTAAAGCATTGTGCAAAACTCTCTAAGGCTAACAGCCTACTGACAGCTGCTCATCTCAACATGGTAGGCACCATCACCTGTTGAACATCGCTCCTTCAAGTCTGGCCAACTCCCTGAAAGTTCCCATCAGGACACAACAGCCGCTGAGCTAGAGCTGCGATTTTAGATTTGGATGCCCTGTCTTTGGGGGCAGCGTTTAGGGTGGTAACTGTGGCGCAGCTGCCTGATCTAGCCATGAAACACTCCAAGACCATCGAATTACCTCGGTGGCTGTCCGTCTGGACTCTCTCTTTCATCTTCAAAAGTTTCCAAGGCAAGCAGCCAGGCCTCGTACTCACCGTTAGATGTCAGTTTAATAAAGACCATGGCATTTCCTTGATGTGGACATACTTTGGGTGCATGGTTGCTGACTTCAGAGGACTCAAACTTGCTCACAGAAATTCAACCCTTCAACTAGCACACAAACGCAATTGCCAAGAGGCCCGCGGCTGCGTAGCGAGTGGGGGGAGATTTGGAAGGGACAGAAACAAAACCATGTTTGATGCAAAATGGGTTTTTCCTCCTGTTATAGAGAGCACTGTTTAAAAACAGGTCTGCTTTCCTATTTTTATTAACAATAGCTGTTCTTGCAGCCTCTAATCGTGATTAAAGCCTTGTTTGGATATTAAGTCATGCCCTCTATGGGATCAGCAGCACAACTCCCGTTGTCTTTCCCAGAGCCAGGATTCACCCGGTTTCGCTGAGGGTTGTCGTGGACACATCTGCGTGACTGGGTGTTATTCCTTCCATGTTACAACGGGCTTTGCGTTGGTGGCACAAAAAAGGCAAAAGTATCTTGGTCAATTCAGGATTTTCCCTACCAACACTGAACTTACATGTTTGGATTATTTATAGTAATTAAAGAATCACAACGTAGCTTAAGAAAATACATCAGAGCTGTTGGCAAAGCTGCTTGACTGAGCCTTCCCTGAGCGTAATTCAATATAACCCAGCAAAGGCAAAACATATTCACTATTGCACTATTTAGGATGGGCCAACCCACTGGAACAAGAGCACCTCCGTCACAGCTCCACTAGGAGACCTCAGATGACGTTAATGACCAGAAAAGCAGCAGCAGCTCTTCCCCAGCACAGCCACATCCACACCTGTCTATCCCTAACTGGGCATCAGTCGTGGCCAGCAGGAAAGTGCCCTTGGTGGCTGCCCAGGAAGCATCTTGCTTCACATTAAGTCCTCTTATAACCTGCATTGCAAATTTCTCCTTTGATCCACGGCACCAAACTACCAGGGTAGAGATCAAAGCCGTTTTGAAATCCTACCTCTGCCGCTTGCAGACTCCATTAGCTTCTCACAGCTGGCACTTCATTCCCGAGGAGCACATTTCAAGGCTTCCCCATGCCCGGTAGTCTGGCCATAAAGCATCTCCTTCATTTCTTTCCCCTTGCCTTGGGGTCTGGTCACAGCACGGACACCACTTTGCAGAGCATGACAACTAATGACTTTTCATGTAGCAAACACCAGCTGGCTGTTGTGCTCATTATATCGCACCTCTTGACTGCAATTTAACGGCAGCGCGACCCAAACGAAGCGTTGGCTCTGCGCTGTCCCCAGGTGACTCTGGCATTACCTGGCTGCTGTGTTGCAGAAGAGGCGGCACAAGCTGTTATATCAGGATGTCTTTTTGATCATCTTTTCCAGAAGGGACAGCTAGGCAGGTCTCCGTGCCATCACGGTGTCTGGGCACTGCCCTGAACACTGCCTGAAGGTGAAGTTACACACACAGAATTATTGTAAATCAATAAGGCTGCGCTTGATGGGTCCAAACAGGAGCTTTATGCAAAAGATGAAACACATGGACACACGACCGCTTTGGTGTTTAGGCATTTGTCTGCGCTTAAGGAAAACCTGAAATCTCACAAATTCCTTATTTTTCCTCTACTACATAGCCTGTAGTTCAAGTATCCTGGGGAGCAGAGGGGTGGGTGGCAGAGCCACAGCCCCTCTGCCCTTACAGTGCCAGCTGGCTGGGTGCACGTCTGTGAGCACCCCAAGGCTGGAGTCCTCCCTCCTCCCTGCACTTTGCAGCAAGCTCTGGTTCTGTAACTGTTTTGATTTCAAACTATTGACATCACTGCGAAGAGGAAAATACGCCTCCCCTACACTCAGCTCCCACAGCCAGGATGCACGGGATGCACGACAAGAGCACCCAGCACCGGGACCACGAGAGGCTGCAGAAGCCTCCGCTCTCTGTCATTGATTGGTCAAGTTCCTGGGAAAGCTGATCTGACCTTAAACCTCAGCTATCTCTGTGCTGGAAGTGGACTACAGCCCTCAAAAAGCCCCTTAGAGCCTCAATTATTCAACAACTCCTGTACAGAGATGCTTAAGACAGATGTTCAGAGGTCACGGCGAGGACACCACTGGGCTAGGGTAGAGAAAGTGTGAAATATACTGTCTTGGTTCTTCCACTGAGCATCTTGACAAGTTATTTCTGTGCTATCTACCTTTGTTCTCTCCTTTTACAACCTGTGTACTCTGAGATACAACTGCATGAGGTGAGAGGCTGTCACAACACATGCGGATTGTTCTGAATGCCACGGCGGTCTAACCTCAGCTGGGGCCCATTCGAGATACTGGAATATAAAGAATAATTTTGTACAGTAGTGCTTTTAGGGATATTTTAAAGTTAAATGTCTACCATGGCGTTTTCGAGAGGTTTCTTATCTCCGAGCCCTGTGAAATTTTCCAGTTGAGGAGAAGATCCCTTCAGAAACTTCTCCAGGATAGACTCCTGTACGGCATAAAAGACATTGATTCTCTTATCCTCTTCACAGACACTGTAAAGTAACTCCTGGACAGCCAGTGTCCACACGTATCAGACTGAAAACCTGGTCTGAGACATCTTCTTGGTTCCTTAAAGCACGAAGGAGATAGGAACATCCATCGTGTGATTCTGGCATAGACAGCTAAAGCCAGGTGAGACGAATCAGGGTATGTATTTCATATTCTCCACATAGCACACGGGGCCCTGAGCTGTGGCTGGGGTCTATAAAAACAACAGGCTGGCGGACAAGGAAGACGTTGTCACGAGTTTTATAAAGGGCAGTCTCTACTTCAATGGATCAAAGACCTCCGTTAAAGTTCTAACACAGAACCCGAGTCAGGAGAAGAGAGTTGGGCGACGCAGGCTTATTGCCAAGTGTTGAATGATAAACCTTAAGGAATCCTGACGTGCAATAAACCCCCTGTTTTTCTGAGCACTCAAACCTTTTAGGTGAATTAAACTGTGCTGGAAGTTGGTCAGAACAGTCACTTCTCAAATTGCTCTAGGGCTAAGCCAAAGGAGCTTCCTCTGAAATCATCGGGTCAAACCAAACACCTCTGAACGGGTCATGGACTCAGTTCATCGGTTTATTTCTAAACGTTAGGAACCAATATTATTTATTTTGCATGAAACGTGAGGAATAGAGAGAGCGGTATTGATATACGTTAACCTAAGTCCACAAATGCAAAGTCGTTGCTTAAGAACATCCAATATCCATTTGTGTCTGTCTTCATATTTCAGTCCTTTTTAAAATCACTAATTAATTAACTCCTCCAAAAAAAAAAAAAAAGCAAGCCTCTGCAGAATAAGACGCTCTCAGCTCTCAATCCCTGCACGAGGTACTGCAAGCCTGGTTAGCAGCACTACATTTCATTCAGCGCAGGCCAATTTCAAGATTGCATTTTAATAACAGGCTCACAGTCCGCATCCGTTCTTCTCTGGCTCCTCTTGTCCTTGATTTGCCAATTAGAAATAACTGCGGTGGAAGTGATACAAAGCCACAGTGCTGGTTTCAGACAGATTGTCACCCGAATAGCTATGAGAGGGCCATAAAAAAAGCTCATAAGGAATCTTTTTTCCCAACGAAGCATGTTAATAACAACAATTAATGTTTTCATTTATTGCTATGTATACACACTTACAAACACACGTACTCAGATATTTTATTCTAACACGAAGAAACCAATTACCAGTCCCTGTCACGGAGAACCTCAAAAAGCACCAAGAAGTATGAAAATGGTGATTATATTCTAATCAGACATTTTCAGGGAGCGGATTTCTCCTTTTCAGTCGAAGCCTGGAGCAGCACACAAAACAGACTCTCACTGTAGAAATTTATCTTTATGTCAGAATTGTTTTCCAAGTCTGCTTAAATTGGCCTGCGCTTTAGACCACACCATGCGGTGGCATCCACCTCCCACGTTCATTCCCACCCATTCCCTCATAGTCTGCACCACACCGCGAACATCTCAAAAGCTTTATGAAAGCCCAGAGCACCGGGCATTCTGCAAAGGCTGAAGGCAGCACCGGGAGCACCACACTCATCTGACGAGACAGGCAGCGAGGAACTGCTGGACCATGCAGTCTGACTGCACTTCTCCCCCCTTTTCCTTTTTGATTGGCTCCAGGCATCCTTACCTTGGAGCGTCCCGTAACAGCAGGCTCTCGAAGCTCCAGCAGTGCAGAGACCAACAGCGCCTTCGCAGTGCGAAAACCACATCTTCACAGAATCAGATTAGAAGGACCCTCTGGAGCTCATCCCATCCAACCTCCCCTGCTGAAGCGGGGTCACCTCGAGCAGGTTGCACAGGGGCAACTGCAGGTAAGTTTGAATGTCTCCAGAGAAGGAGACTCCACGCCCTCCCTGGGCAGCCTGTTCCAGTGCTCTGTCACCCTCACAGGAAAGAAGTCTCTCCTCATGTTCAGGTGGAGCTTCTCTCGCTCCAGTTGGTGTCCATTGACCCTTGTCCTGTCACTGGACATCACTGAACAGAGCCTGGCCCCATCCTTCTGACCCCCTCCCCCTTGAGACCCCCTCTCAGCCTTCTCTCCTCCAGGCTAAACAGACACGGGTCTCTCAGCCTCTCCTCACGAGGGATCCTCCAGGCCCCTCATCACCACAGCCGGCTTCCATAATCTGAAATTAACGCCCTGTGTTAATCACCCTGCCCTGTGGGGACAAAATAGCGTTCCCATCAGACATTATGTCGGGTTCCTCACGACGGCATCCACCCATCTGGCCAGGTTCCTGGTACACATCTGCTCGGAGACACAGCGAGTTCAGGCCAGGGAACCACGGCTTCCGAAGCAGCCCTGACTCATGGAGGGGATATTTGTCCCCTCTCACTTGGCCTAAATATATCGAAAGTCACCTTTTGCGACACGCTAGCCCCCCAGGGGTGGGGAGGTCAGTGGGACCTGTTGTAGAGGGCCTTCTGCTGGCTCACAGACTTTTGTGAGGCCCCAGTGAAGCACAAGAGCAAGTCCCAGCAGAGCCTGCTGATGCCCGGGTGGGACGGGTGGGTGCTTCTATATCAGCACCCTCACCAACGTTTTCAAAACACTGTATCTGGAGAAAGGCTGTGCTGCAGAAACAGCAATCCCTGTCATTCAGAAGGATGAAAGACATCACCCATTAACAGCAAACAATTAACGAGGCCACACTGTTCTTGGCTATTTTGGTCTGAGAGACTGAAAAAGATGGGTGCTCCTGATGTAACCGTCACTGAGTTAATTTATTCCACCACATTTTCCACCATGTATATGAAATACTTCCCAAGCCATTTATCTAAACGAAGCATCGCGCACTTAGAAACAAATCAGCACGTGGTGGCTACCCAGCCACGTTCCAGATTCTGCCTTCTCTAAAGAAAAGACTCAGCTCGCTTTGGAGCCCACTTCGAGCTTTGCTCATGTCTTTTCCAAGCACTCACAGTCACTTCCACATCTAAAGCCACCTTTCATTAAATTGAGATTAAAAGGACTTTCTCCACAGACCAAATCATAAAATGGAAAATGTCTCATTTCGGCTTTTGCCTTCAAAAACGAGGCTTGCCGTTCAAGGGCACACCAGCACTAATAACTTTTCTGCTGAAGCAGCTACTGCTATTGTATTCCTTTCAAACGCATGACAGAGGCTACAAACCCCAGAGCAGCAGCACAGGACATGGTTTTAAGCACAGCTCTACAGCACACGTGCAGCGTGTTTTGTTCTGGGAGACTTTACTGCACCGTGAACACAAAGGACACCGAGGTGAGATGCCACGCTCACACTTTCACCCTGCAGATACACGCTATGAATTCAGTATATAAAGGTCTGGCCATATCCGAAACCAGGGAAGAGTCAAAAGCATCTAAAAGCTTTTGCTTTAAAAATTTGGAATACGGTGATTTCAATGAAACTCCACCGAAAACGAAATGTGTCATTTCAAGAGAATGGATCAAGAGCTCATCAGAATGGAGAGTGTCGGTGGGTTTGGTTTTGCATAAAGCTCAACACTTATAATAAATTATAATAAATATGAAAGCTGTGAATGGAGCAAAATTTCAGATTTAGCAAAACAAAACATTCTCATCAACCAGAGCATTTTTTTAACTTCAGTTCTGGAAACTTTTCAGGCTTTTTTTGAAACGCATTTCAAAACCCAAAGGGAAATAATGAGTTTTGGAAACTGCAATGTATAAAGCGAATATTGCAGAAGAAAAAAGACAATGAGCAGAGCCCTGTCTTCAGGTCATGACGACACTATGACTCACTTCTCATTTATTTGTTTAGATGTCAACATCAGTTCTTATTAGCGCCTAATTCATCAGCATTCCTGGTTTGGGTATGATTTTAAAATGACAAATACAGCAATTCCCTGTAAATATACAAACCCATAAGAGATGGAAACAAAGCATGAAAGCAGAAGATCCCATCCTGGTTGCTGTCCCCAAGTTTTCTGAGCCGTCTGCTGAACGAAGCGTCCATCGCTGCAGCCCGGGAGGCTGAGCAGAGGTTGCCTTTCATGCGTTCCTCTGCTCTAGCAAGGTCGTGCAGCAGAAGGGTTGCTCCAACGCTACGCACGGTTTGGCAAGTCGTACCAGCGCGTTAAGATATTTCATTTTATTTCACCTCTAAGTCACTGGGCAGCCTTAAAGTCATTGCAGACCTTAAAGCAATGAAAAGCCTTCAACCAAATTCCATCTAAAACGAAGCTTGGGCCACATTCTGGCTCCACTTCAAATTACACTTGTAAAGCGTGAGCCAAGTCCCTCAAGGAAAATGGAAATGCTTCCATCCACTTCGATAGGCTTTAAATCAGCCGTAAGCGTGGTCCCACATGCTGAAATCGGTAGTGCTTCATTTGAGAGGTGCCAATGCCATCATTACCTACCAGGGCCGAGATTTCAATCAGAATATGCTGGAAAACCTTTCTTTTTAATTAAAAAGATGCATTCAGGTGTGAAAGGACCTGCTCCTCCGAGGCTCCAGGCCTGAAAAGTACCTCTTGGCTCTGCTTCATTAGTCTAACTAGAAGCTGCTCATTGATCTCTCCTGTAAATAGCGAGCTCCAGCACGCTGTTGAGCACAGTTCTGCACATGAAGGCAGGGAAAAAGCCGGCCGGAATGCTTGCATCTTCCTTATTGCCATGGATAGCATCATAGAATGGTCCGGATTGGGAGGGACCTTAAAGTTCATCCAGTTCCAAATCTCCTGCCATGGGCAGGGACACCTCCCACTGGATCAGGTTGCTCAAAGCCCCATCCAACCTGGCCTTGAACACCTCCAGGGAAGGGGCAGCAACCACTGCTCTGGGCACCCTGTTCTGATAGCCCAGGTATGGAAAGGCTGAAGTGCTCCTCCTGCCTCCGCAGTGTTTCCACGTATTTTTAACTTTCTGTTCGAAGGAAGAGAGCAAGAATCTCCTTCCATCATCAAATAATTCCCCTATATTTTTGACTAAGCAGCCTCCTGCTGAAAGTACCACAACAGAGCAGCTACACGTGTAATTTCATCGCTATGTGACCCAGCTCAGAGTCAAAAAGGCTGCCCAAGCCTTCAGCACCACTGGGGAAATATCGGATCAGGCTTGGTGTCACCAAACCTGCCTGGCACCAGAGAAGCCCATTACAGGTATGCACACACAACGATAACGTGTGTGTCAGTGTGCCGGTGATAACGAGGCTTTGTACACGCTCACAAAGCATATAATAACTCATTTGCTGTATTCTGTCTATCATGGTTTGGGTGCTTTCAAATGTCTTCAGAGCTATTTACAATTACTCATCCTTCTGTGGCATGAAATGAGAATCTGAACTCAAACTGCTGGTACAGAGCTTGTCACCAACTGTTTTCATCTCAACATAATTACTTTTGAGATAGATGCCTTCACCAGAGAGAGATGACTCAACTTTCCCAGAGACCAACGTGCTCTCTGGTTCTCCAACACCCTCTTGCTGTAAGGAAACCTTGCTGAAGGTGTTTGGGGCAATCCACTGCCTAAGCCCCAGCCTTGCCAGGCATCCAAGCCCAGCCTGGCTTCAGCAAGGATGGGGCAGGCACAGAGGCCCACAGCAGAAATCCCATTGAGGAGCCACAGCCCAGACGTGTCAGGCTTGCCAGGAACCAGGAACTCCATTTCCATGAAATATACCATTTGGAAATTCTTCTTCATACTCACCCGTCTCAGATAAGGGCAACAGAGCACAGAAACAGACTCTCCTGTCACAGAGCTTCTCAGATTTGACCTGCCATTGCTCATCACAGGCTGAGAGAGTTGGGGTTGTTCAGTCTGGAGAAGGCTTCAGGGAGACCTCAGAGCAGCTTCCAGTACCTAAAAGAGGTCTACAAGAAAGCTGGGGAGGGATTTCTACAAGGGCATGAAGTGAAAGGATGAGAGGGAAAGGCTTCAAATCGGAAGATTTAGATTAGACATTAGGAAGACACACTCATCACAATGAGGGCGGGGAGACTCTGACCCAGGTTGCCCAGGGAAGCTGTGGATGTCCCATCCGTGGAGGTGTTCAAGGCCAGGCTGGATGGGGCCCTGAGCAGCCTGGACTGGTGGGAGGTGTCCCTGCCCATGGCGGGCGTTCAGAACCAGATGGTCTTTAAGGTCCCTTCCAACCCAAATCATTCTACGACTCTACTGGAAGAATACACACACAAAGTTTAATCACGGACGCTCCTCACCAACCCCATATGTCAGCAATTAACCCCTCGGCCAGCACTGCTGGCAGCAAGCCAGTCTAACAGCAGCTGCTTTTCACTTCTCTTAAGCTCCACACACGTAGGAGAGAGACAGGATTTCATCTCATCTGTGTTAAGATCATATGTTAGTGGGTCACGCACGTGCTCCACAAAGCACAGCAGAAGCCCTTACGCTGCCAATGGCATCTCTCAATGATGACAGAGGGACTTGGTTTTAATCCCAGATCTGTAAAAACCTCTTAAAATGAACTAATAGCAGCTGTTAAGCAAATATATGGTTTAAAGGTAGCAATTAATTTATGTCTTGTCAGGGGTCGCACCCTACGCTATCTGTGGATCAACAATTCCGTGGTATTTAACTCCTTCCAAAAGGAGCAACAATTACTTAGGACAATGGTATTGTACTCACTGTCTGTCTTTAAAGTGTGTTGCTTTGCCCAAAGCCTATTGTTCTATTCCATTTTCATGCTGGGAGTGTTTCCCTTTTTGCATTTTATAAATGAAAACCAAACCCCCAAGTTTTCACACACCAAAAAAGGAAAAGAAAGCTGAAAATCATTCTTTTGCTGCTTTTCCCTTCCTGCTCCAGAAAGCAAGTTCTGCAAAGCTTCTGACGAGTCAAATGCTTTCATAACCAGTTCATAGCAATTATTTTCTCTTTTTTTTGGCATCAACAAGTATAACACTGTTCATCTTTCCAAGCTGGAAGACCGGGACACACTGGAGATCTGGCAGCAGTTGGGAGGGGATGGCTGAAGCCGACACCGGCGCCTGTCCCTCTGCTCGAGTTGGCACCGGACTCACGGACAGGTTACCTGCGCTTACCTTAACTCACGGTTACCTGCGCTCTCAAGCTGTGAAGGGCTGCAGCTGCCAAGCAAAGGCACAGCCTGCTCGGTCACGGCTGTGCAAGGGCCAGGGAGGTTGAGATTGGATATTAGGAAGGGGTTCTTCACCCAGCGAGTAGTGGAGCACTTCAATAGCTCCCCAGGGAAGCAGT
This sequence comes from Neomorphus geoffroyi, assembly GCA_033558235.1. NCBI lineage: Eukaryota > Metazoa > Chordata > Aves > Cuculiformes > Neomorphidae > Neomorphus > Neomorphus geoffroyi. Next base: position 8,508,559 of record JAUMJM010000018.1, read on the forward strand.
CACGGCATCTGATCTGCCAGCATTCCAGAGGCGCTTGGCCAATGCCCTCAGTCACATGGGGTGAGCGTTGGGGGTGTCCTGTGCAGGGACAGGAGTTGGACTCGATGATCCTTGTGGATCATCATTATCCTTTGGGTAATTCTATGATTCTATGACTCTATATTCTAGCACTGGATTTGAGTCACCAGTCCAAAATGAGAGCTTTAACCCCGCTGTGCAAAGTTTGAAGCAGTCATTGACCCAACCAGCCTACCTGCACGTAGTGCCCCACCGTTGGTAGGTCCTGCCTCAAATTCGAGGCCAGTCTATGCTATTCTTACCCAGCTCCTGTCTTTTATCCTACGCTTGGTTTTGCACTGTAGTAAAGCAGCAAAAAAAGATTTTAACAGAGAGCATCTCTTCCCCTCCCAGGCTTTTAATAGCAAGATCTCTAACCCAAGCTCATCACCTCTGTTTTTCCCAAACTCATGCAGAAAGAGAAGCACCTCCACAAAGAGCTTTATCCACCTGACGTTATGGTGGGATGAATCATCCCTCAAAAGACATTTGTCTCTCCTTGATCTGCAGAGATAGCCCAGATGTGAGGCCAGACGCAGAAAGATGTTTCAGGATAGGTGAGATGGATATTACACAGCTCATCCACACATGGGATTGTTTAAGAAGAGCTTTGGTCAGGGTTGGCATCCCTAGGTTCTTGGCTCCCTGGAGACCAATGCAGCTTCTACATGTGTCTGGTGGGAGCAGCATATTTTAGGTTTAAGGCAATGCCCATCAAAATCAATAAAAAATCCCTGCAAACCTCACCAGACATTGAATAAGGACTAAAATATTCAGTCACTAGAAGGAAGCTCAAGCTGTTATTAGATCCCTATTATCCCTATTGAGGAGAATAAGTGATTAGTTAAAAAAAATGGGCTTCACCTTTGTGGGGCAGACGCAGCTGATGGTGTGCTGTGCTCCCCCAGGACGCACGTGTTGCAGCAGCACTCACAGGGCTCCCCACCCAGTTCTTGTTCCCTCCTCCTCCCTGCAACCACCCCCTGTCTCTGCAATCACTTCCAAAAGCAGTAATTTATTGAACTAAGTTTTAAGCAAGGCTCATTTTTGTTTGCTGTCAGCTGCTCACAACGAAGGCGCCACATCGGCAGGAGTACCCCGCCTTCCTCCAGTGCTAGTTAGGCTAATTGGGACTAAATACCCAATTTCCACCCAACTCTGTTTCGGTGCAACAAATCCCACTCACAGTGTCACTGTGCCACACACAAGACTTCTTCTACTTGCCCTAAGACCAAGAAAACGAGCTGCAAATGCTGTGTGTCACGTGCAGCCCAGGGGCTGTTACACAAGGGTTATTACACCTACAGTAACCACAGGAGCAAATCCAGATACTGCTCAGATATCGTCACCACGGGAGTCACACTGTCACGGCCACTGCTGGCCAAACGATTATAGGATTCTGAGCTCATCTACGCACCACAATAAAATAAAATCTACAAACCAGCAGGAAATGTGCAGGCTAACGCTGGAAGAAAACGTCTTTGGAAACCGAAGTGGTGACTCACTCGAGGATTACAAGAACTGGTAGGAACTGGGATAATCAGTGGATTAAAAAAACCACAGAATAATAAATCCCAAATCTTAAGGCTCAAACTGTTAATCCATGATTCATGTTACCGGACACATTCAAGGTCAAGTAGGATGGGACTCAGAGAAACCGGATCTGGTTAAAGATGTCCCTGCTCCTGCACAGGGGTTGGACTAGATGACTTGTAAAGGGCCCTCCCAACCCAAAGCATTTGATGATTCTCTTAGGCACCACCCTGCTGAAGCCCCCTTGCTCAGGGCTGCAGCTGAGAAGAACCACAGAATGGTTTGGCTTGGAAGGGACCATAAAGATCATCCAGTTTCAACCCCCCTGCCATGGGCAGGGACACCTCCCACCAGACCAGGCTGCTGGTTAGAAGGGCTAACTCAGGGCCACTGGGCACTTACCGAGACTCTCCCTGTGACAAAAGCCCATCGCAGCAAAGCAGAAGTGGAAAATCTGGAGCCGGGCAGATCACATCTGGCAGTGTCTGCTAAGCCTCATGTGATTTCACTCTGACTCTTAAATCTACTGGCTTCAAACCATGGTAAAAAGACGTATCCAAAATGAAAGGCACATTCTTGGAGGGTTCTTCTGCTGCCATCTGCAAATCATTATTTCTCCTTCATAAAATTAATTAAGTGCAAATGGCTACAAGAGGGGGAAAGAAGTTCCTTAGCTCCTTCCAGCAGGAACTTTTACCAGCAGAAAAAGGAGAAAAGACCTGTGTGCAGCCGGTGTCCCCGTATCCTTTCAGTGTGGTACCTCCAACGGAGAGGAAAAAGGAGAGCCAACGCGTCCTGCAGCTTCACAGTTATCACAGTATCGTAAGGTTGGAAAAGACCTTTGAGATCATCGAGTCCAACCTATGACCCAACACCTACACCTACTCCTACTTGTCAACTACACCATGGCACTAAGAGCCTCATCCAATCTCTCCTTAAACACCTCCACCACCTCCCTGGGCAGCGCATTCCAATGGCCAATCACCCTTTCAGTGAAGAACTTCTTCCTAATGTCAAGCCTAAACCTCCCCCAGCGAAGCTTGAAACCATCCGCTTGTGCAGAAACAGCCTGCACGTGTGCAGCCCACCAGAGCCCTTCCTAAAGCACCGACTGCTGACACACTGCTCCGCTCACACCCTGGGGCCAGCCAGAAAGGTATCAGCTCTAAAGGGATTTTCCAAAATTAATATATACCATTGCAAGAACCAGTACGGGGCAAAGCCATGTTCCCGCGGGGAACCTCCTGTCCCCTCCCTGGCAAAGGCGGTGGGAGCGTGACCGGGCACTGGTGTGTCTTCATTCTGCCCAGGGCTGCTCTGCAGATGGAAAGAGCCGGCCAGAAATCATCTCAGAGGATGTCTGACCCACACCCACAGCTTAGGGGCTGGCGTGACACTGCGTCTTTGGCTTCGTTTTATCCTGGAAACGACGGAGAGAAGCTCGGCCCAAACAAAGCTGCTTTGGGGCGACCGTCTTGTATGATCTTTAAGACATTTCGTTTCCTTTCCAGGGTGAGTCATGAGACTGGAAGAAGCGAGAGTGTAAAATGAAGCAAGTTATCGGCTCCCCATCACCGGAAGCATAAAACCCCCTTTTTCTCTCCAATGGCAATTAAGAAGGAACAAAAAGCAGATAAAACCAGAGCCGGCTGCTTGCCATCTCTGCTTAATCTTCAGCTAACTGTTTTCTCAAACCTCCCCAGCCTGGCTGCCCTGCAGCTGCAGCACAGTGGTCCGGGCAGATGAGCCCGTCTCGAGAAGGAGGATAAGGACATGAAGGGAAAAGAAGATAAAGAGATGGGGGAAACGCTCGGCATGCTAAAAAGGGCGAGAACCTACAAAGCTATTGCTCAGAAGCAACACGGGAACAGAGATGAAAGGGAAAAGATTAACTTGTGTTGTTCAATCTTACGAAGGCACAGTACACAGCGTGAGTTAATAGGGCTTCTCGCTGAAAATCACACAGGACAGAATTAGCAGCCGCTAAAGCAAACCGGGGGATTTGAAGATTAAATCTCAGCGCTACGGTGAAGTCTTTATTGTTGTAACTCGATCCAGCTGAGCTGGGCAGCGCTGTCTGTCTGTCCGTCCCAAGGTACCTTCAGTGAACCTAAAAGTTGCTGCTGAGCAGGGATGCGTCACGGATGAGACGCAGCTGAGGTGAGCACTGTGCCAACTTCCCCGTCTGATTCCATGGGTTTGTCCTCAGAAAACCCAGCTCTGGAAAACCCACCCATCTGATGCCTTTGTACAGCCCTGCCAGGCTGCTGAAAGACCCAGAGATTTTGTTGTTGCCCTCCACATCTTTCACCAGATTCAACTCCAGGTAGACTTTAGATTTCCCAACTCCATCCCCACACGCTTGGCTGCCATCTGGGTTCCCCCAGAGTCATCTGACTCTGCTTTCACCCATGGCACATTTCTTTTTTTATGTTTGGGCTTTTTTAGGAGCTCCTTGCCCACCCTGAAGCCTCCTGCCGCCTTTGCTTGACGTCTCGCATGCTGGATGAACCCATCCACCCAGACACATCTTTAATTTTTGTTCCTTTTTATAAAGAAATGTCAATATAAAGTAACTCAGAGTGTGTTGCAGTCTTCTTGGATCCTCACTCTGCGCTGAGAAGGCTGAGCAAGCTCCACCAAAGCTCCACTTAGATATCCCACTGATAAAATATTATTGATAATGCGTTAGGGAGAGATGATTTTGGCTTTGTTTTTCTTGAGCATAAAAGCGTTAGAAGCAATTTTCCTCTCTTTTATCCAAACCTGAAATATATTATTGAGCTCTCTAAATTCCATTAAAGCATCAAAGCTGTGCTCCACACTGCAGGTTCCTTAAAAAAAAAACAATAAAAAACCCCAGTGTACTACAAAAAAAAAAAGCCCAAACTTCGAAGCCTGCTTTGAGTTTGAGCTGTCAAAATATTTTCCATATGCAGTGCAGGTACACGCTTACGTCTGCCAGTCATTGCAGATGTCGTCTCTGGTAAGAGGAATATTACTTTCCTTGTCACTAACGTTTTTATCCATTTTGTGGAAACTCTGCAGCCTAATTGTCTATTAAAGGTGAGTAAACAAGATGTGATTTCCGGGAGGACACCCACGTAATGCACGTGAGACCAGACAGCAGAAACGCCAACCACGACTGCTGCTTTGACTGAAGCAACCAGAAGAATTTGGATAAATCAACAAACCATTAAGGCTAAGGCTCCTCCACACAGTCCCAGGTATTAGGAGAGCTTTAAAATATTTGCCAGCAACCCTTCAAGCCCCCAAAATCTGCTGTAAGCAGCTTTAGCAATTACTGCGAGCGTCTCCTGTAAGCACTGGCTGCAGTGCTGCTGCTTTTCTCTCTGTCCCCGCTATCAGAGCCTCTCCTCAGTTTCCTTTCTTCGTGGCTGGTCCCACACGGGGCTCTGCTCTGCCATTTCACCCCCGAACACCATCAGATGGACAAACTAAAGCGGCTGGAAGGGTTCTTTTGATAAACCAGCTAAACTCTTGTAAATCGGTGGCGATTCTGCATCCTCCAAGGGCTTCCTCTACCTTTCGGATGAGGACTTTGAGTAAGACTTAGAATCTTAGAATGTCCTGAGTCAGAAGGGACCCACAAGGATCATCGAGTCCAACTCCCGTCCCTGCACAGGACAATCCCAACATTCACACTGTGGGGCTGAGGGTGCTCTATGAATGCTTCAGCCTGGAGGAGACTGAGAGGGGATCTCATGGCTGTTTGCTGCCTTGTCACAAGGGAGGGAGGTGAAACGGGTGCTGAGCTCTTCTCTCTTACGACCTATGATAGGGCCTGAGGGAATGGCAGGGAGATGCCAGGGGAAGGGTAGATTAGATATTAGGAAGAGGTTCTTCACCCAGCGAGTGGTGGAGCTCTGGAACAGCTCCCCAGGGAAGCAGTCACAGCACCCAGTCTGCCAGCATTCCAGAAGCACTTGGACAATGCCCTCAGTCACACGGTGTGAGTGTTGGGAGTGTCCTATGTAGGGATGGGAGTTGGACTCGATGATCCTTTTGGGTCCCTTCCAACTCAGGTGATTCTACGATTGTCACACTTGGTGTCATTAGTGCTTCCCTGGGAGCCACTTGTGACGAATTCCATCTCCGTGTCAGATTCTATATGAAAAACCACATTGAATTGTGGCATCTTGGCCCCTTGGAGATCCACCTGAAGCCAGGCAACCCAAGCTCAGTTCACTTTGACAAAGTCCCAGGATTACTCAAGCTGGTTAAGAGATGAGCTGCTCACATCAGACATGGCCACGTTGTTCACAGAGGCCAACAGCGTGATTGGCATTGGGAATTTCAGTGCTCAGGGCTGGCAGCTTCCAGGCCAGAAGGTACCATGTCACCTTGAACATAAGCATTTCCTCTCGCTCTGAAAGCTATTCCATATTAGTCAAATGTTATTTGTCACCTGAAACGCAGTGACAGCCTAACACCGAGAACACCCCGATGCCAACAGGCACGCTCGCTAGATTTGCAGCCAGTGTCAAGGGGACAGCGGGATTCACAACGGTCGGTTGCCCAAAACAAAACACTGCGTTGTGCTCTTTAAACAAATGCCCTGCATCCAATTCCCTTATGCCTCTTTTACAAATTGAGATGCTTAATTAGTCCATGTTGAGTTATTGCATATATTAATAGGAAGCTCATGAATAAGCACTGTGCTCCTGCCTAGCTCAGCAAACCGGCTCCCAGAGCTGCCGTGCACATCGAGTCGAGCACATGGATTCTGCAAATTAAAGTCAATGAGAAAATCTAATCTTCATGGGTTTGATTTTTTATTTTGCACCTCGCCATGTAAAGGCTTCCCTGCCCCTGACAGCCTCTTGGCGAGGGCAGCCTGAACAGATGCTCAAACATACTTTGTCTTGTTTCCTTCAATATCAGCCTGAGAACAGCATGAATATTCAAAATAAATCACAAACAGGCCAAAATACCCTGCAGGCTGCACACACCACAGCACCGGTGAGCTGCCGTCGCTGCACCGCCAGCGCTGCCAGGGCTCATGATGGGTTTTAGTGCAGTCCTGAGCATTTCCAAACATAAAATCATAGAATCACAGAATCACCTGAGTTGGAAGGGACCCAAAAGGATCATCGAGTCCAACTCCCATCCCTACATCAGACACCCCCAACACTCACCGTGTGACTGAGGGCATTGTCCAAGTGCTTCTGGAATGCTGGCAGACTGGGTGCCGTGACTGCTTCCCTGGGGAGCTGTTCCAGAGCTCCACCACTCGCTGGGTGAAGAACGTCTTCCTAATATCCAGTCTAACCCTCCCCTGGCATCTCCCTGCCATTCCCTCAGGCCCTGTCATAGGTCACAAGAGAGAAGAGCTCAGCATCTGTTTCACCTCCCTCCCTTGTGAGAAGGCAGCAAACAGCTCTGAGATCCCCTCTCAGTCTCCTTTTCTCCAGGCTGAACCTCCTCCTTCTCAGCCCACCTGGAAGCTCAGCCTCCTGAAATATATGCTATTCATTCATCTTATACCAGCATCGTGAGTTTATTACCTAGACAGCACCCTCAGCTCCTTGGAAGTGAACAGCCCAGGCAGTAAGGGCTTAGGCAGGATACGTGCACGGCACTCATCACCCCGTGCAGTCCCAAGGTCTCACCATCACGCTCCTGATGGCCCTTTGCTGCTGCAGGTGTCACAAGGACTCAAGCGAAGGCGTTTCTCAGGATGCTTCACTTGCAGAGGAGTGAAAGGAGAATTAAGAGCTTGGCAGCCAGAAGCAGCATTTAGCTTGGCAAAAGTGTAACCAACACCCCCGGTGGCCTCCAGCCAGGATTGTGAGCTGGGAAGCTGACTGGATCCTCCACGCTGACAGTATCGGTAACGCTAACGGGCCTGTAAGAATTCCATGGTGTTAGGAGATCCTCACAAATCCTCATGTGACAGCGCTGTGGGAAGCAGGGCAGTTCAGGGTAACACGAGCTTTTTATTCTTGGAAATAGTGGCAATTAATGGGAGGCTGGATTTGCTGAGCACTGTGTCCAAACACATTCTCTGCTGCTCCCATGTTGCATAAAAAGGCATGATAAAAAGTTTCTGATTCCCATTTTAAAGATGGGGAACCCAAATACAACCAAATCCACTACTCAAATACAGAAGGAGTCTGAAACAGCTGGAGACGGAAGCAAAACTCAAGCGTTGACCCTTCTGGTGCACTGGAAGTAGGCGAAATGTTACATTTATTGCAGAGAGTAAGAAAAATTGGGAGAAATTAAGGGATAAAAAAGAAGCAATCTTACTCTTTGCTTATTTACAGCCCCTCTCTGTACTGCAGGAGACCACATGCCTGCTCCCACCTCTCTGACTGTAAAGAACCACAGCCAAGTGGGCAAATCCCCCACAAAGGGCTTCCCAAGGGACATGGACACGGATATTTTTGCCTGGTCAGAACGTCCACATTGACAACCTCCAGTCTGCAGAAAAGGAATTTCAAAGCTTTTGAGCCCTGCTTTGCACCAAACACTTGGTAAAATTCACGATGCCCCTAGAAGGAAACGCAAGCCTGGACCTGGCTGGGATGTTGAATTGTAGCAAATACCATCAGGAAGGAGCAAAGCCTGTACTTTCAATTTCCCCTCTGAATTTACTGCAGTGAACAGGAAGACAACAGAGCAACAATAAGCCACGATGCTTCAGCATTTCTGGCTTCAAACTCCCAAATTTCAACACTCTCAGTTCATGCAAGACCTGGTTCATGGAATCAACCACCTTCAAAGGTATTTATTTATCCCTTATATCAATTAGTAACTCTACCCCGACCTATCTCTCCCCCAGCCAAAGCAGCCCTGACCCTTGCCATAAAGTTTGGCTCCAACATATAATCACACATTACAGCCACAACCTCAGCAGTGGCTGCAGGGCAGGACCGGCGTTGTCACGAGCCAACCCGGAGCACGACTGGCCCGTGGATTCTCAGCCCTTCGTGCGTGATGCGATGAAGCTTTGCATTCACAGCAGCCTGAAAGGTCCCTTGCATACAGGAATTCAATTAAAGAGCTGAAAGGCGGCCTCTCGTCCCATTCTGCCCCGACAGGCACATCAATTTCTGCCCACAATTAACCAGGGCGAAAACAACAAAATGAAATCTGAGAGCAACCCTCATTCTCTATTGACTAAAATTCATAGTTGGCTTTCAGATAAAGGCCACTGTCAATCTGTTACCTTTGTCCAAACCAGACTGAGCAAGAGTGCAAAGGAGGAAATGCTGGAGCTGGTATTCAAACCAGGGAGAGCTTCAAAGTGACAAGAGAGAGGAGTAAAAAGGGTGCGAGAAAGCAGAGTGACAGGAGGTTACACAAGCACCAAGAAAGGGATGGGATTATCTAAACAACCTTGCAGACAAATACTCTTTGTTGTGACGGGCTGCATCCTGAATTTGTTTCTTCCTTTTTTAAAAATAAATTCTCTTCAGCTATTTAAATTCTCTTTATGGTTCTATTTTTCAAGTAGTCCTCAAATCATTTTGACTTCGAGACAGATTTTGGAAACATTACTCACAAAAGCGTGAGGAGCGTGGTCCTCGCTGCTCCATTGCTGCTGCTCTGACAAAGCCTTCCCTCTCTTTTCCTCTCCTATTTTAACTGCCAGCACTTAAAACTTATCAACTGTGATATTAAGAGAAAAGGTAAAGCAAGAGACAGGGCTCATTTATTCTTCTTGCTGCTTCACTTCTCAGACGTCAAAGAGCCAAGACTGCAAATCAAAATGTCCTTTTAGATGCATGGCGGCTTTTTTTAATGTGGAATTTTGATTAAAGATTTAACTCAGACCATAAATCTAATTTTATTCAGTGTTTCCAAAAGGTCTTAAAGTTTGGTGAGTCCCTCCTTCCTTATTTTAATATTTGCTGGTAACTGACTGGCCCAAATAGCCCAGAAATGAACTCCATCAGCGGGGCGTGATGCTCCACAGAATACGCCGCTTCTGGCAATACTGACAAATCCAATATTTCAAATTGTTTCAATTCAGAGGCAAAGCAATAACAAATACATCCCTGAAAAATTTCAGAAAATTGGCTATTCAAAAATTGATTTCCCCATTGGGATTTTAACCTGAGGGAAAGATTATCTTCACCAATAATTTGTTGCAATACAATGTTTTTTTGAAAACCAGGCAAGGGATGCTCCGCTCTGGACACAAAGGCATCTCGCTCAGGAATGCTCCCATATCTTAGAACAAAAGAGAATACCAGAAAGCAGAATACAAGACCACAGAGCAACTTAACTGGAATGCAATACTGCAATATTTGCTTGAAAAGTCGGCTGCTGTGACTTTCGTGACCATGTACATAAATATAAACCCATTAAACCTAACGCAGTTGAATTTGAAATTAAATTTTGAAGCGCCCATGGTTTTTCAAGCTCAAACTTTAAATGCAAAAATCTGTTACCTCGTGGATTTTCATTCACATTTATGAAACTCTACAAAAATACAGATCTTGAAGTGGGTATTTCCAGCAAACACCAGCTCAGACAACAACTTTCTGCTTCGCTCTACCGCCAAGGACTGCTAAGTCCTTGATGGATACCAACATCTCAGATATGTGATATGATATATATGATATATAATACAAAATACGTATTTGCACAGCCTCCCCACTCGTGCTGCACTTCACAGGGATTTCAACGTACCAAGGAATAATTTAGTCTTGTTTGTTGGCAGTGAAAAAGATGTGCTGAAAGTTTTTGGTATCTGAAAGAGTTGCATTAGCAGTAGAATACTTTAGTCACAAGGATGCGATGAAACGTGCCGGATCAGCCAAACACTTTCCCTTTTCAACAGTCGTCATCAGGTTTCTTTTGAGTTATAGAATCATAATCATTAAGGTTGGAAAAGACCTCTAAGATCAGTCAGTCCAACCACCAGCCCAACAACACCTTGCCTGTTAAACCACGTTCCAAAGTGCCACGTCTACATATTTTTTAAACACCTCCAGGGAAGGTGATTCAACCACTTCGCTGGGCACGAGGTATGAAGAGACAAGACACACTCAGGGCATCCGCAGAAGGCAACGCCAAATGCTGAAGGTGGTAAAAGAATGGACAAATCCTTAAAGTCTCAGTTTGTAAAAGAGCCACACTAGCATCATGTCCATGAAGAAATCATAAAACAATATAAACCCACAACATATCCCCTTCATGTCATCCTGGAACCAGCCATACTCCTTCCAGACGTGATTTCATCCAACATGATGAAACCCTTCAAGCACGTTGGCTTAAGGAAAACCAGGTCAGTCCGAGGCCAAAGCACTGACCTACTTTTTACTTACTCTTTCTAAGAAATAAAATATGAGGACTGCAGGTTCCGTCCTGTGCTGCGATGCAAAGAGGGACGAAGAAAAGGATGACTCAAGCACTTTGGCTCTGTTCCTCTGAACGAAAGGCAGTTCAGAAAACCAGAGAAGCAGCTCACCCAAAGTGGTGAGCAACACCACTGAAGGAGCAGCAGGTGGGTCACCGTAAGCACGTACACACACAGAGACATAACACAACAGTGAAGCAGCAAATCCAGTCCCATTCCTGCAGCCCCACCTGAAGCGAGAAGCTCAGGGACAGACATGGCCTTAAGGGCAATGGACAACTGGGACTTGCATCTTCTGCATCTAAGCTGGGTGAGCCGAACCACCGCCCTCGATCATGCTTCAAGTACAACCGTACCCTCCTGCTGTTTTAGAAATGACGAAGGCTCAGGAAGCTGAGGACAGTCAGCTTGGTTGTGAATGGCAGTCTCACACCTCCTAACCCTCATCCTGTGTCTCCACAAGCAGTCCAACCACCACACTAACCCGTGGCCTCCCAGATGCCTCATACCTGACCAGGACCGTGCTAGGCTGTAGGATTTTTATTCCACGCCCAATCCCATGATTTACATCAGCTATGAAAACAGCAAGTTGGCTGAGTCTTCTCTTCTACAGCAGCTCGCACCCATCCAAGAGCCCACAATTTAGGTCAGATCTTTTTTTTCACTGATCACTCTCTGTAGAAGCTCAGTTGCTTAATAGGATGTGCCTGCTTTGCTGGCAAAATAGAAACCTAAGAGTCACGGGGAGCTCGGATCCATAACAGCAAAATGATGGAAAAAATTGTACTAGGAAGGGCCAAGAGAGCTTAGTTCTTGGCTGCTGTGTAGTAAGAACTAAACGCTGGTTGCTAGCTCAGTGCAAGAACTCAATATTTTTCTGCGCTAGTCTGGACTTCATAAAGATAATAAGGAGTAACTGCACTGCACGAACATTTCAGCTCAATGCATGGATCATTTTACATGAGGAAAAAATGGCTTCAAACAAAAGTTTTAAGGAAAAATAACTTTGAAAAACAAGATGGGTACTGACACCTTTTGGTTTTGCTGGGCATAATGCCTGGAATGCCTGAAACTCTATTTTCCCTGATCAAGCAAGCAGCCGTTCAAGTGACCCAAATGCCCAACCACAGGGGTTGGGAAGTGATTAACACCGCACCAGCTGACCCGCTGCCGTCCTAAATGTGTTCTTCCAGATAAAAATTAGAAAATACTTCATCTTCTCTTTAATTTGCATGATATTCACCTGCATTTTCAACACTTATTACTGCTTTCATAATGGAATAACCAGGGTAACGACTGATTATGAAATTGAGTTTAATTTCCCAGACCATATATTAGATTTTAATTAATTCTAATGACTGCTTATAGCTACTAGCACAGCGCCACGTTGGGATTTGTGTGTATATATATATACAAAACATCATGAAAGCTTTTTCTGCAAGAGTGTTTCTGCAGAGAAGTATTTTTCCAGCTCCCTGGTTTTGTTTGGAATTTGGGGTCAGCAGGAATCAGCTAGGATGGCTGTTTGAGATTGATGGCTGATTGGGATTGGCTTAGTCCCACCTGAGCTGAAGGGAAAACTGTGGAAGGAGGTCTCCCAGCATCGCATTTGTGCCTCCTTTGAGGCGTAGGAAATGCCTGCAATAAGTACTCAAAAGACTTCACTCCCACAATTCCCAGCACAATCTCCTCCTTGTCTCGGTGCCTACAGGAGCAGGGCGACACCTCCAGCGTAGAAGACCTTGGTCCTCGATGGTAACTCCTTACCCAGCCGGATCCAAATAATCCAAACAATCCTTAAGGCAGGCAAGAGATGAGCACGGCTGAGTCAAGACCTGCTGGTTGAACTAAAGGGCAAGAAGGAAACGCACAGGCAGTGGAAGGAGGGACAGGTATCCTACGAAGAGTACAGACACAGTGCCTGGTTGTATAGGGATGGGGTCAGGAAGGACAAGGCACAGACAAAGCTGAAGACCACAAGGGAAGCAAAGAATAATAAGGGTTTCTACAGGTATATCAGCCAGAAAAGAGAGGTCAGAGATAGCGTACGCCCTCGATGAGCAAGGCTGGCAAACTGGTAACAACGGACAAGGGAACGCTGAGGTACTCAACAATATTTTTGCCTCTGTTTAATAAGAAGGATGCAGAAAAACTGTTGCGCAGGGTCTGTTGCGCTTTGACAAAGGGTATTGGCTTTAAACTAAAAGAGAGGAGATTTAGGTGAGATATATGAAGGAAATCTTCACCCTGAGGGTGGTGAAACACTGGCACAGGTTGCCCAGAGAGGTGGGAGATGCCCTATCCCTGGAAACATTGAAGGTCGGGTTGGATGGGGTTGTGAGCAACCTGATCTGGTCACAGATGTCCCTGCTTATTGCAGGCTGGTTGGACTGGATGGGCTTCAAGGGCCCCTTCCAACACAAACTATTCTACAAAATCCATGTGACTTGGGGCTGTAACACAGAAAGAGGATATTTCATTATACTTAAGAGCTGCTGGAAACTATTTGACTCTTGGAAGGGGAAGGGCATGGCCTGCAGAGGCAGATGGATCCGGTTCCCACCTCCGCTGGTGGCGTGAAGGACCACTGAGAAACCCCAGTATAACCTGAAATATTGAACTACCACGCGACATTCAAACAAAACAGAGTTTAAAGCCCTATAAAAATTCTCTACTACATTTTCTTTTGAGACAAGAAATCTATTATCAGCCCAGTTTTCCATCGCACAAGAAGCTGTGTGAAACCAATGAAAATGTTTCCACATGGAGAAAGCCTCCGTGTTTTCTTCTGCAGCCAATTCAGCGAAACACGCGCAAACACAGCCTTTCCTTCCAGCGAGCGCAGATCGTGCCCTTTCTTCTTTTTAAATAGGAAAAATGGTCCACTTTCTAAAAATGGTTTCCATTTCATAGTTGGGAAAATAATATTCCAAGTGCCCTCTCTCCTCAGTGAAACTCTTTCACGTTAATTCCTGCAGCATCTGGTTTTATTTCAGGAATTTTATGTCTGGCTTTGCCAAGCAACTGTTACAAATGAGACAAAGGATGTGAACCAAAATAGGGATAAGAATTTACAGTATGTTTACTTTGACTTCCGAAAAGCTTCATTAAGGTCCAGGCTGTCCTTTTGGGCCGGGGGACTCAACTTCTGCTTCCAGTGGTTTCCTCCTGAATCCAGCCCACATACCTAGAGAAACTAAGAGCTTTGTATTCTCTTTTTTTATCAAGCCTTAAAGAATTATGCCTTTTAATGTATGGCACAATCTATATTTGAACACAACAAGTGGGAAAGTACATGAAATCCTGCGATTTTGTAACTGGAGACTGAGAAAAAACAGCTATTTCATTTGAGGTTTTAGCTTTTCACTGTGGAGGTGGCAGGGGAAAAACTGCAAGTGAATTTATAAGCATGATCTTTCTTTAAATCCTTTCCAAAGAACCAGGAACTAATCAGGTCTGGGCAAAGTTTCGATAAGCAGTTTTCCAGTGAGGAAAGAATATTTTTTGTGATAACGCTGGCCAGCGGCAGAAGGGAACGGCTGTTTGGGGCACATCACTGCTGCTAGGACACGGAATTCCTTCTAGCAGGATCTGCTTAGAAAGCTCCATCCAAAGCCAGCTACCTGCAACGCCCCAACGTTCTCCACCAGTTTTACTCCAAGTTCCTGATGTAAAACCTTCAGAGACACAGAGGATTTTGTTGCCAACGATGAGGCTTTCCCTGATTCCCCACACCATAAGCATCTCAGTAACACCAGGACGTTGACAGATGGAGCTATGCCCGGAGAAGAGGGCTCTGGTGCTTCTTGAACCACTGCTTTCCAAACCCATCTCTCTTTAGTACTCACACAACTCTTACTCCTATTCTCATCCTTCATTTTTCCCTCTGGTGTTCTTTCCCAGCTCTGACAGCAGTAGTTGTACGCTCTTCCTGCCAGGGAAAAGGTCTCCTTTTTCACTCCCAAGCTTGCAGGACAGCACACTCTCACTACAGCACCACCTCCAAAAGCTTACCCCTTCTCAGGAGTTTTCTTTAGCTTTCTAATTTCCCTGTATACTAATTCCCGCTATTAATAATCAGTTGCTGCATCTGGTTGCCTGCGCAGCATTTGCCACTAAAAAGGATTTCAGATGTATCAGAACACGCTTAGTCTGGCAAAGCATTTGATCTGTAGTAACGCGCGGTGCCCTAAATTGCGTAAAGCCAGACTGCATCAGCTCTCAGGGACTTACGCCTCGGATACTGTAAATATATAGCTTTAAACATATCCACTTTTGATCTCAAATCTGAGACAGAATAATAAAATAATCCACTAAAGATGGGAGCTTGGGAAGATGCAGTGACTAAAAGCATCCTTTGTTTTGAGGCTAAGCTGGCTCTGAACCAGAGCTCTCTTACTAGAGATGGAGAAAGAAGTCAATTTGTTCTGCTACTAAAAACCAGATTAAAGTATGAGGCTACAGCACAGCAAATAACATCGTGTTCCTTCTCCAACTCAAGCGAATGGTTGTATAAAACAAACAGAAACATTTTATAATGCAAATGGAAAGGGAAAGGAGGTGGATTTTCACAAGACAGATCCAGGCACAGGATTTTGTGAAGTATCTTTCACTCCAGGAGGGCAGCGGTAGCAACCTGTCTCGCATTCAGGAAGCACTCGGCACGCTGGCAAGTAATCCATCATTTAAAGCTCTTTTTTTTCCTTCAAGTAGTTATTTAGCGTTCACAGTGCATTAATTTAATGGTGGATCTCATCTACATACTATGCTAAAGGCTCACATTTAATCAGAAATCAGCCTTACACTTGCCAAGCACCACCTCTCCCTCGTTTCTTTGATTTGCCCGATTCCAGCAGTGCTGATGAAGGACAACGGTCTTTTATTCACACCCAGACAGCACGAGGTACCCACACCGCAGTAACTCATCTTGACCGACACGGCAGCCAGGGCCAGGGCTGGGCAAACAACTCACGCAGACCAATTTATCCAGTTCAGACACCAATTTCAACGACCTTCTTTGCTTATGAATTGCCAAAAGGCTTTGATATTTTGTAAGTGCATAAAATATTTATGGCTGTAGAATGAGCACATGAATACGAAACATCTCAAAAGGCCACGGGATTTAGGGGTAACCCTGAAGACCTAGGGGTGCACAAACACTACAGGAAACGTCCAGAAACCGGTGGCCTACAAGAAAGCTGGGGAAGAACTTTTTTTAAGGGCAAGTAGCGATAGGATAAGAGGGAATGGCTTTAAATTGGAAGGGGAAGATTTAGATGAGACATTAGGAAGAAATTCTTCACAATCAGGGTGGGGAGGCCCTGGCCCAGGTTGCCCAGAGCAGTGGTTGCTGCCCCATCCCTGGAGGTGTTCCAGGCCAGGTTGGATGGGGCTTGGAGCCCCCTGATCCAGTGGGAGGTGTCCCTGCCCATGGCAGGGGGTGGAACTGGATGGGCTTTGAGGTCCCTTCCAATGCAAACCATTCCATGATTCTGTGGTGATATTTTTGAGGGGCAGTGAGGGGACAGCAAAGCTGAGTTCAGGTACAGTTGGACCTGCGTTAACCTGCATTATACACACCTTGTACGAGTGCGCAGGATGCACTGCAGTAACCACATCAGTTACAACAACAGAATACAACCAATAATGATATCACCGATGTCACACACTGATATAAGCCAGAGTTGTATCTGGGGACACCAGCAAGTATGAACGACAGGGTTTATAAGCCTTCATTAATCCTCCACACCCCTTTCACAAAAGGATGGCTTTCTAACGTACGACTCCCCCTCCCCTCCCAGCCTAATGCAAACCCCAAACCGTCACTTTGCATTTCATTTGAATCACAAGAGACACTTCAGGAGGTAACAAATTGAAGGCATTCTTGCCCTATATATTTTCCCAACAATAATTTGCTTTACTTTATGCAAAAAAATGTCATGAATATGTATTCCAATAGCAGCACACATAAATCAGAGCTCGGGGTGAATACACAGCACGCAGCTCCTCAATTAGAAACCTGCCTTCCTCGGGGATTAAGCAGACTGTTTGCAGAAAAACACCAGGAGCCACTTTGTCCACAGCAATCGGTTTAAGTAATGCACTGCCCCAGGCTACACACACTCCATGCACAGGCTGCGGCTGCCCTTCCCATTGCCAGCTTCACTGCTCTTCCCTCTTGGACCTATTTTACCATCTGCAACGTTTGCTGGACCTGGACCACCCAATCCCAGCTATTCACAGGTCACAGAGGTAACAGCCTGTAACACCCATCCTCAGCAAAAAGCACTTGTCTGAAACTCTCAGTGACATCTGGCTCAGCTGTGGGATGCGGTGCAGAGGTACCGACTCTCACTTTTACTTTAGAATTCCCTAGGCTGGAGCAATGCCACGGAGGGAGACAATTTTTGTCATGGCATTTTTACAGGAATAAGCAATATTCGTTCGTGCAGCGTATTTTATCCAGAGACCAGATATCATAGAATCAGAAGGTTGGAAGAGACCTCTGAGATCACCGAGTCCAACGGTGCCTGTCTCCCCACCAAACCCTGTCCCTAAGGAACTCATCCACCCGTCTGTCAAACCCCTTCAGGGATGGTGACTCCACCCCCTCCCTGGGCAGCTGTGCCAACCCCTGACCACTCTTTCAGTAAAGAAATTCTTCTTAATGTCCAGTCTAAACCTCCCCTGGTGCAAGTTCACACAAGGAGGACTTGGTGCTGCGGTATCCACACTAAACCACAGCAGCTGACCTGCTCTGCTACAGACCGAGCAAAATCCTGCCTGAGGATTCAGCCTGGCTGATAGGGGAGTCACACACAGCTCTTGGAAATTACAGCCTGAGTGGCACGTGGTTCTCACCCTGAGTTAACCTTCTCTGCCCGGATGTGGAAGCTCACTGGATGTTTTTTTCTACAGAAATAAATACAGTTGCATCTTGTCCTGCTTTTAGAAAACCTCACCAACCTGCGTTTCGGAGCCTTTGCTGTGCTGCGGTCCTGCAGACTGACACCACCACGCCACGCGCTTGATCCCTCCCCGCAAACAGATCCCAAGCAGCCTGAAGACACTCACCAGCTGCTGCCCAACTGCAAAGCCCCAGAGCGTGGGCACTCTGCCAGCACAGTGAGCCTGGGAAGGACAAGCTGGGGTCCTGAGCGTGCTCCTGGCTGGCAGCAATGCAACTCTGCATGGCCCAGACCCCGTGAAACGCAACGCCGGGAGAGCAGCCCCTGGTCAGACTTCACAGAATCCAATGGGCACCGGAGACTCCAGCAAGTGCCAAGTCTAACCTCATTCCTTTACTGTATCCAGGTCACAGGTTTGGAAAGGACTCCGCGATTCTCCTATGGAAAATCTGACCTAGAGAAGGACAAAGTGTTATTACCATCATCAGCAGTAACCGTCCAGTCAAAAGGAAGGTTCAGGTCCACTAGGACCGACTTGACTCAGGTGCCATCGACGCGCGTTACTTCAAAGCAGTAGCAACAATCAAAACAGAAAACCGATGAAACACTGAGGGAAAACACATTTTCAAATACTCTTATTAAATTATCCCCAGCCAAGGGGATTATTTTCTGCATCATGAGTGGGCACAGTCGTGCATCTTCCAAAGACCTTGAGAGCAGAGAAAGACTGATCATAGAATCATAAGGTCGGAAGAGACCTCTGAGATCATTGAGTCCAACTGTGCCTGTCTCCCTACTACGCCACATGACTCAATTTCCTGGAAACATTTATACACAACCAGCAGAAGGCCAAGACAACTCACAATGACAAGACAGCCAGATTATAAAGAAAAACTACAAGTCTGTCTACATCTCATTCTGCTGTTTATTGAGGGCATCTAAAAGGGAGAAGGGCAGAGCAAAATAAAAAGGCTGGCGTTGGAAGCAGGTCCCTGCCCACAAATGTGTTCTCGATGTTCAGAAGATTTCCTGCATGGTGCAAGACCCTCTGTTTCCATGCTTAGGAATTCACCATCCTCATCATTCCTATTTCCTTGCCGCTTATTCCAACGTCAAACAGGGGCCTGGCAATAAACCTGGGTTCTGTGGTTCCTTAAATTCAGAAACACTCTGCTCTGAAGATGTGCCTACAATAACAATAAAGATCCCAGAGATCCAGATATCCCAGGTACCATCACATCCATTTCAACAGAAAATCTCCACCTGCTGTGATGATAACCAAGACGAACAGGAAAACGCCTGAATAAAGACTGCTTTTTATACTTGCAAAACTCATAAAAACAGGTGGGTTTACTCTCTTTTACACTTTAAGATTTCCCCATAGCTAACACCAAGCAGTTGTCATTTTCTGCCTACAGGGAATTTTGTTTTGGATCAACTCGAAAACCATGAGAGCAGAAAAATGGGCATTTTCTACTAACTTTAGTCATTACCTGCTGCCCTGAACATGTTTATGGGAAAATAAGCTAGCTCACTTCTTTAAGATATGACCGCGCCACTTCCAGGACATCACAATAATTTAAACAGCAATTCTTATGCAATGTGCAGGAACTGCAAGGCAAGACCTCATGAAATATGTTTTATATCTGTACATGCTCGCGAGGAACATTTGTTGTCTTTAAATAGCGTTGCCTTTCAAAGAAACTGATATAGAGAAGAAAAAGTGGGTAATGGCAGCCTGGGAATAAGAATCCTAGAATCATTAAGGCTGGAAAAACCTCTAAGATCATCCAGTCCAACTGCTGGCCCAACACCACTGTGTCTACTAAACCACATCCCGAAGTGCCACGGCCACACGCTTTTTGAACCACTTTCAGGGGTGGAGACTCCACTGCTGCCCACTGCCCCCCGCAGCCTCTTCCAGTGCTTCACCACTTTTTGGGTGAAGAATTTTTTCCTAACAGCCAATCCAAACCTCCTCTGATGCATTTTAGACCATTTCCTTGTCCTATCGCTTGTTGCTTGGGAGAAGAGACCAGCACCCACCTCATCACAACCACGCTTGTTGCTTGGGAGAAGAGACCAGCACCCACCTCATCACAACCACGCTTGTTGCTTGGGAGAAGAGACCAGCACTCACCTCATCACAACCACGCTTGTTGCTTGGGAGAAGAGACCAGCACCCACCTCATCACAACCACCTTTCAGGCAGTTGTGGAGAGCAATGAGGTCTCCTCCACAACCTCCTCTTCTCCAGGCTAAACAACCCCAGTTCCCTCAGCCGCTCCCTTATAACCCCTATGCTCCACACTGTTCCCCTTCTCCGGATGCGCTCCAGCTCCTCAAGGTCTTTCTTGCATTGCGTGGCCCAAAACTGAACCAAGGATTCGAGGTGTGGCCTCACCAGCGCCGAGTCCAGGGGGACGACTCCTTTCCCACTCCTGCTGCCACACTATTTTTGACCCTTTTACAGGCAGGTCTTCCCTGTGCAGAGTCCTGCACGGGGTAACCCCAAAAAATCTCCTTGCCCGATCAGGGCCAGAGGTGGTTCCCCCAAACCGGTGATCTGTCAGTTATGGCTCAAGATGGTCCAGCACTGGATGAGCACTAGGAAGTTAAACTTACATTTGAGAGGACAGACAATGAAGAATCAGCGATCGGTTTTCTTATGCTTGAAGTGTCTGGCTCTTACAGTGTGTTAAAGTGTTCAAGATGAGTGGATTGACTGTCACATTGTTCGCTGGAAGGCAGGAACTATTTCACATTGATAGTTCAGGCTCGTGGTGTCATGTTTGCTGGTTTCAGACTTTTCATGTATTGCTGGTTAAAGGCCGCTGAGACCTGTCTTTCCCTGACCCAGCCCCGGGACTGTTAGATACCAGACGTTTCGCTACACTTCAAGCATCCTCAGTATTTTTCCTTTTTCTTTTTTTAAAGCAACATTTCAATCACTTTTAGAAGAGAAATGTCCTTCCTAAGGTGGGGACAATTTCTCAAAGCTGCTCTTTGTGACAGTATAAATGTCTCCTGCAATGATTTTTTTTTTTTTTCACCTAAGCTCCACTGATGCATCGATTCTGTTCATCTTCTTCCTAACTTACTGTTCATGGGAAAAAACCCCAAATTTTGGCAGTAAGAACAGTACCAGAAAATGCATGAGATGTCTACTCTGTCAGCTGCATCTCCACAGCTCATCAATGCCAGCCTGCCTGTCCCTGCTACCTGTACATCAACTTTCAGATTAGCACACATTTTTATGGCCCATCTAAACCTCCCTGAAGTGGTTTAAAATGAAAGCGCTGACGCATCAGCCCTCCCTGCAGAACAGGAGTGCCAAATGCAGCATCCACGCAAAAGGAAACAGATATCATCTTCGAGCGTCTCTACGAGTGAGGTACAAGGCAGGGTCAAATGAGGAGCAACGGCAGGAAAAAAAAAATCAAATAGAAAAATCTGTAATATCTGCCACTGCTGACTTTTAACTGGCTCAGATGGGCTGGCGAGTACAGCAGCGATGAGGAGGATGAAGTCGGGCGCACTAATCTGATTAACAGGTGATTAAAAGGCACGGATTGATAAAAGACAGGGGGGTAAAGGGTTAACAAATACCGCACTCCAGCAGCAGAAGAGAAGACACTGTCTGCCTTGGTGATGAAATGAGTGTAGTTTTGACAGATCTGGGTCTGCTGCGCTTAACCTCTCCTGCAAGGAGATTCAGAGCTGATTTGCTCTGTCACAAGAAATCCTTCCTTGCTGCTGAGCGCTTCCCCTACTTATTATGATTTCGCTGGCGGCAGCACGCACAAACAACGTGGAAATCACTTGCTGTAAACTAACGTGCGTCTTCTGTGCTTTATGGCTTTCCCAGACTTTTCCTATATACACCCACGAGTCGTGAAGCACGGTCACAAAACAGAGGTGAAGTAAGGACCACAAGATGTGTCCCTTCTCAGCGATCTGATCCCAAACGTAGGCACCCAGCCTAAGGCATTTATCACAGTATCGTAAGGTTGGAAAAGACCTTTGAGATCATCGAGTCCAACCTATGACCCAACACCTACACCTACTTGTCAATTACACCATGTCACCAAGTGCCTCATCCAATCTCTCCTTAAACACCTCCAGGGACGGTGACTCCACCACCTCCCCAGGCAGCGCATTCCAATGGCCAATCACCCTCTCAGTAAAGAACTTCTTCCTAATGTCAAGCCTACTTATGCCAACTCCCACTGCAGGAGTTAAGCAGGGTAAATCACTCCAAGTGTCCTCTTTCTTCTCATTAAAAGGACACGCGTTCCCCTCCAGGATTTTTCAGTGAGAGACACAAGAGGAGAACCTTCAACTCAAGAAGCCCAGAGCTGCAGCAGCACCCACAGCAGCACTGCATGGCCACAACCAGGCGCATCCGAGGCGGCACCACTCGTGCATGCACAGTGAAACAAGATGGAAATAGGTGGGGCAGAAGAGACTTGATTAAGCTGAGCAAGGATAACTCTTGGGAGTCAATCTCTTTAGTTTCAGCCAAATTCAGGCCAAGGTTTTGAGAAGAGAAGCTGGATGCCGCCAACAGTCAGTGCTCGATGAACAGGAGAGACGTGTAGTGCTGCTGCCCCAGAGCTTGGTCCCACCCTCAGGCAGAGATGTGGGCAAAATTTAAAGCCAGAGGCAGTCACTCTAAAGTTAATAAGCTTCTAGATTTTTCATCCATTAATTAATTTAAGAACTTGTTGAACAAGTGAACTTTTAGCAGCCCCAAAAAACTGTGAAGAAGCATCTTCTTTGGTGCATTCAAATGCCCCTGTGATCCCTTTGGTACACGTCCCACTGGAAAAGCTCAAGAAAATGCAACTCTCCAATCACTTGCTCTGTGCCACTTCCGATTTTGCAGATTTCTCACATCCTCCTATGCTATCCAGGCTCCAGACATCCTCTCTGCCGAGCACCTCCCAGTGCAGGAGCCCTTTCGTACCCTGCATTACCCCCACTGCCCTCCTCTGAATCATTTCCAACTCTTAAGTCACTATTTTTGAGACTGAGCTCCCGGAGCTACACAGCGTAGTCAGGGTGTGGGCAGTCCTTGCCTTTATTCTCAGCTCCTTTCCTGATAAAGCCCGGTGTTCTTGTTCCCTTTTCAATTGCTGCTGACACAGAGACGATGTTTTCAGAAGCTGCCCGTGATGTGCCACTGTAACACCGACACCCAAATCCCCACGCAGAGGACAGGGTTTCATAAAGGGAAGGATGGACATTGGCAGAGAAATCAGCAGGGCACACGCGACCCTGCATCAAATGTGGGTCAACCATAACAACAGTTCCACATTTAAAACACCAAACACCTCGGAAGTAACGCTCACAGAGAAACCTGTTTACTTCTGAGAGCCACGGACCCTTCCAGGTGACTATCAAGAGCATTTGTACTGTGGGCTTCTCATGCTCTTCAGCTGACATTATCAGATATTCTTTACGGCTCTATTCTACTTACGTGATACACATTCGCCAAGAGCTAAATGCTTTCAACGAGAATAATCTACTCTGCACTGCTCATTTCGAATAAAGTCCTCCTTTTTCCTTTACAGTGATGCTTTCCAGTAATGAAAGCAGCTGGTCCCAAAATGCCCCAGGACTTACTCTCAACTGGAATTGAAATATGGAAATTTCGGGGGGGGAGGAAAAAAAAAAAAAATCTCATTTGCACTTCTTGAGATGCGCTCTTAAGCCAGAAAAAGTCAGCAGAAGCAGTATCATTCCCTCAGCGCGAGACCCGGAGATCTTCAGCCTTAGGCCAAGTCTCCTGTAGCTATAAAAAAATATTGCTCTTCTCTCTCCATAAACCTGCAGGAATTTACACCAGCAGGAAAAGTACAACTGAACACAGGCTCTACCAGATAGAACCACTCATTTATCTACAGTTCAAATAACAGACCTCAGGTGTGCGTATATCTGCACGTACGGCGCACGGCTTCAAACGCTGCTATAAACCAAGGAGTTTTACGAATACCTGTTGTTTAGTTAATCATCGATTTATTTCTGAAACCTGCACATTGGAAGTCAGATAAACTTTAGGAGAAAAAGGAAGAGAGATTCAGTTTTATGAGAAGATAAAAAAAGAGGCTTATTATATATTACCATTATAGTTCCTCCTTCAGATGTTTCAGTGTCTAAAGAAATTTAAAGGGCTCTCTGTATCTTCCTCCCTCCTCTACAGTGATGACTGCCTTTAGATATATATCCCAGTTACAGTAATATAACCGAAAATGATGACATGCCATAGGTATTTTATTATGCATTCAGTTTTTTAGGACTTGGATTATAACTGCATTGCAGAAGCCTGGTCAGTAAAGCTGAGAGAACTTCTGCAAAGATAACAAAACTGATGATTTCCCATTTCACATCGCATTTTCAAAAGCACTGAACATATCTCCCTCCTAAACATTACAGGTCTTCTAAATTTGATATCAATAAACACATTTTTTCCCTTTATAAGTCTCACAGAAAGAGCCAAGCAAATCCATTAAACATGCAGACTGCTACACCACGAACGAGGCGTTCTCCCAGACCAAATGAAATCAACGCAGCCCAGGCACACGAGTCCCCTGGGGGTTTGGTTTTTAGGAAGATAGTTCTCAATTTTATTGTTCAGAAAGATGTTGGGAAGGGAGGAGGAGAGGAGCAATTTCAACTCTAAGCATCCCTCGCAAAAAAAAATGAAAATACAGTTCCTGTAAGTGTTTTTAAATACAACAGAGATTTTAGAAACAAGAGGCGCTTTCCAGCTCAAATGGAAGAAGAACAAACAGCCAAGCTCCCTGGCCTAACCTGTAAATCTCTACCAAGTGCAGCAGCTTTTGAAGGCCTGGGAGATGTGAATGAGACGGGCACACCCACACCATCCTCTGCCCCATCCACACACGGGTTCGTGTCAGCACCATTTCCCTCTCCAGGCGGTTGGGCTCTGGATCAAACAGCTCTCAGCAGAAGGTTCCTTACCGTCCCGTCCCCAAAGTCACCGTGGGGAGCCCTGCCAGAGCAGCCACGCTGCCCTCCATGGAGACACAGCTCCAGGTCACCACGCTGTTAATCCAAATGTCTCTACTCAGCCACCAAACTGGAACTCGGAGCAATCAGCCACCCCCTGCAACCCGTCCTTGTTCCCAAACTCCCAGTGTTGGCAACGGAGAGAAAAATTCCCTGAAAGATATTGAAGCTATAACACCAATCACGCACAAGAACAGCAAAACCTGCTCCACGAGGAGACTTCAGAATGGGCTAAAAAACCCTACATCTGCCTCCAGCCCTTCACCTCGCCTGGGCAGACAAAAAAAGGGGCATTTCACATACCAGGAATTCTCCTTCTTGAGCTCTTCCTTACACCAGTGACCAGAGTCAACCCTGGATGCTGCTTTAATTACTCTTAAGCTTATACATTAGGAAGAAAAAAATTATTAGCAGTTTCAGCCGAGAAGGAAACCTCCCTTTTACTGTTCTCGAGTGTTCTCCTCGTATCATACAAATGATAACCCCCGAACAACTGTTTGCTGCTGTAATATAATCTAAATAGACAACATAACTCTTGTAAAAATGAGACAAAGGACAGGAAAAGACACTCTTCCACATATTTGACAAAAGCAGCAGATGATGTAAATGAACAGTTTTGAAAGGCTTTTAAAATGGTTCACTTGACTGATTTTTGACTGTCAGCAAAAATTACCATTAAGACGTCGTGCCTGAAAAGGTCTGTATGCCGTTCCTGCAGCTTGTACAAATCTGAGTAACTGAGACCTCGGAGGCAGCGATCAGCCAGGTTTGTTTTCTCAATAGTTTTTAAGTCTTCTGTACTTTGAAGCTTTAGCTCCATGGCTTTAGAAGCACATGGAGATGCATCATCAGAGAAGACGGGGCCCCTGCAAGCAAACATGGGAGTTCAGCAGAGCCTTGGCCAAGTCCCAGTAAAGCAGTTACGGTCCGTAAGAGAGGCGATACAGGCTCATTACCCAAGTAAAGCAGCAGGAAAGCAGCGCCACTGCTCCAACGGGACAGCATCGGGCACAGCGGCGAGTGAGGAGCAAGGCTGGGCAGCAACCACAGTCCTGGCACCATGGCACATCAACGCCCCAACGCTGGGCAGCAGAAATGCAAGAAAATTGCCTGGGACTCAGTGGCCGTGATGACCTTGGACTAGAAACACGATTGCAACGCTCTGATACAACACAGGTGGCAAGAGCTGTGAAGGGCGTTGGGATGGACGATGTGGCTGGCCCCCCTTTTGGGTGCTCTGGCAAAATCTCCTGGTCTCTGGGTCCCACGGCCACACGCTGCCCCTTGCTCATGGCTTTGGGCACGGCTGCAAGGAAGTCCTCGGTGAGAACAGAAGGGTTTGAGGGCTGTCAGGATAGCTCAGTGCAAGAGCTGGCTGGAATATCAGAAAGCTCTGCATTTTTTCCCCAGCTCTAGGTTATTCCAGCTGTGGTGAATGGAGACATCTGCCACGAGAGAGGAACCCCCGGGGCAGGCAGCACGTGTCGTCTCCTTTGACTCACTGCCTCCCAGCACCCACTGGAGATGCCATTGGAGCAAGCACGGATAAGGAGAAAAGAAAGCTTGCCAAAATCCAAGTTCACCAGCACGGTGAGATATTCTGGGATCTGGAGCTGGCGGAACAGAAATCAAAGCCATAGGAATGGTTTTTTAATGTTCACAGCCAAAACCTGGGCTCCTGATCCTGGAAAAATCCAATAAGGAACATGAGCTATTTGCAGACCCACACTGATTTTCAAGTACACGTGGCCAAAGCTAAGGTTTTGAATATAAACCAGATGTAAATGTCTACATTTATAGGGGTTTAAAGCAAAAATCCTGGGAAGAAGAAAGGAAATATTTTATTTCTTAATGCAGTTTCTCCGCATTCGTTTGTAATTCTACAGCTGCAAAGCCAACCAAATCCGATCAAATGGACGGGTGACAGCTCAGCCTCAGGTTTAGGTTTAGATTTACTCTCCTGGAATTCTCAGCTGCTTGGAGGCAACTAGGATGAGGGGATGTGTCCTGCCAGCACTGGAGACCCAAGGAAAATCACAGAGGAAAGAACCAACATAGGGATTTGGACCAGTTCTCTCCATCCAGAGCTCCTGGGAAAAAAAATGGGCAGGTACAGAGGGCACACGGAGCGCTTGGGGTTAACAGAGACGCGTCTGTGCCACAGGACCCCATAGGTCAAAGGAGATGATTGACAGTTACACCTTTGTGAGCGCACAGGCATCTCTGGATGGAAAAGACCATATAGTGAGGAGTTTTATCGCCATTCACAATGCCTTTGCCAGCAATGTTAGTCCTAGCTCTTGCACTTTAAAGGTTACAGCGCTTCCCCACAGTCCTGGCTCATCATTTAATATCCAGCTTAGATCCTTCATCTGGAAAGCAAACAAAATGCATCCTCAGACGCAATTATAAAAGCACTGCTATGCCCTTAGCACAATCAATACTTGCATGATGCCAAAGCAACAGATAAGATAAAGGAGATACAGGCTGCTGAGCTGAGCAGGTCAGCAAAGAGACTGTTACCCTGCTTTCTCCTGCAGCCAGGTACCCACCTCTCGTGCTTTGGGAGGTGTGTAGGTCATGGATGTGCAACGTGCCGGGCAAGGACTTGAAGGATTTAACAGCTGACATAGCTGGAGCACCCCCGGTGCCTGAAGGTAGCAGCAAGGTGCTGCTCCACCTGGTGTCCTGGCCACTGGCACCCCAGGATGACAACACCGACGATCATCTTCCACCTGAAGCGAGCACTTGCAGGGCAAAGTGGAAAATCCTTTGTTATGTGTTGCTATCGCCTCGTGTCCTGGAAACGCAGAGCTATAGACTTAAAACTCCTATTTTACATATTCAGTTAGATGTATTTAGTCCAAATGTGGATTTATATCTAATTGTCTCTCTCCATTTAACTCTGTTGCTTTGACAGAATGAAGTACCTGCTACAAAAATAAACTTGGGTTCTTTGTGCCTGAGGCAGACCTAGACAGTCATCTCCTCTCCGGGATTACATATGAACTCTTCGTTATAAGCTGCATTATTTGCAGCAGCTCCTGCAGCTCTAGGAAATTCAGATTTTCTTTCTCTTTTCAGTCCTAGCACTGAGCTTCAAGGCACAGATCTGATATGAAGGAGCTGCAGTCAGCACAAAGCAGGATTTCTTAATAAAAACGCAAAAGAAGGGGTGATCT
Organism: Neomorphus geoffroyi; assembly: GCA_033558235.1. NCBI lineage: Eukaryota > Metazoa > Chordata > Aves > Cuculiformes > Neomorphidae > Neomorphus > Neomorphus geoffroyi. Next base: position 8,536,608 of record JAUMJM010000018.1, read on the forward strand.
TGACTTGATTGACGCCGTTTCATTTGCATATGCCCACTAGCGGTACTTTGGTTAATTAATACATATTTTGTGTCTGTAGATGAAATAATGCGCTTGCTACTGAAGCTTTAGGTATAAATTTATGCCAGGAACAGGTTAGTTTACTTCCTGGTGTCTTCCCTCAGTATTTTCTGTGCAAATAAGACACAATAACTCTCTACAAGGTGGTGACACATGACAAAACCCAAGAAGGATGCACTTGTATTTTAAAGCTGGATGAGTTAATTAGCTCATAAAATGGAAGAACTGTTTGAAGGGGGCAAGGGAGAGGGAGGGATGAGAAATAACATCTTCCAGTGAAATATTTTGCTTTGGAAATATTAACCCTTACGTCTCAGGTTCACCTCAAGAGGTCTCAATCCAGAAACGCCCTTAAGAAGCACTTACATTTAAGCGGGTGCAATAGTGCCACACAAGTTAAGACGACTGCCCAGGTGCTTGAAAGTTAAGTGCTCTGCTGGATCACAGCCTGGGTAGTCAAAGGTGGAATTGCTTTTTATTCTCTGATGTGCCTCACCAGCCTCCTGTACCAGCTTCTTCTAACTAGCTGAGGGAGAGATGGGATGCTGAAACCGCTAATAAAATCCCGTGTGAGGAAAAATCTGAATATACCATAGACTCATAGAATCGCTTGGGTTGGAAGGGACCTTAAAGCCCATCCAGTGCCACCCCCTGCCATGGGCAGGGACACCTCCCACTGGATCAGGGGGCACCAAGCCCCATCCAACCTGGCCTGGAACACCTCCAGGGATGGGGCAGCCACCACTGCTCTGGGCACCCTGGGCCAGGGCCTCCCCAACGGCATTTTGAAGAATTTCTTCCTGCTCTAAACCTTCCCCCTTCCAATTTAAAGCCATTCCCCCTCATCCTGTCACTACTTGTTCTTGCAGGAAGTCCGTCCCCAGCTTTCGTGGAGCCCCTTTCAGTACTGGGACGCTGCTGAAGGTCTCCTCACAGCCTTTTCTTCTCCAGGCTGAACAACCCCAGCTCTCTCAGCCTGTCCTCACAGCAGAGGGGCTCCAGCCCTCACATCATCAAGTTTTAGGGAAAACCAAAGAAGGTTTTAGCCAAACACCTGAACTCTTACAGAATTTGCGGCTGGGGTTTGGATGACAGCTTCATAGCAGCACACGGAAGCTGCTGACGAGGCAGCCCAGGGTGCAGAGGTGAAGCTGCAACGTTTTCCCTTGCCCTGGGGACTCCTGGGAAAACTCTGAAGCCAAGGAGACAAATGAAAACTGTGTGTAATGTTCTTAGGGTTAACTACCTTCTATGCATTACAGCAGCAGTGCATCATAGTGATTAGATCATCCACGAGGCAACACACTTGCTATGAACAGTAAATGCACCATAGGGAAGCCAGAAAGTTCACTGCTGTGACAGCACCCACTTCACAGGGAGATGCGGCTGTGAATGCTGCTCAAAATGAGTCCCCCAGAGCAAGCACCACCTCTGCAGTCGCCATCGAGTACCACAAGGACACACTAGACTGAAGGATAAATGCACTGGGAACCATAAATCATGTCTAGTTATTTCCACTGTTATTCTCAATGATGCGCAGGGTGATATCTCAAGTGATATCACATCGAGGGACACGCGTTCAGCACCGGGCTCTTGCTACTCACAAAAGGAAAGAGATTTTCCAGGATGGCTGAAGGAGATAAATTATTATTTCCCATTGAATTTTGCTAGTAATTCTGTCCTCCTTGTCACGCTGAAGCAGTCACTCAAGCGTGCTGGTACTGAAAAAGAGGTGGAAGAAGTGAGGCAACTACTTCGAGAAGATGACTGAAAAAGCCAATACTTTTATCGCTCCTTAATACCAGTAGAGCCCAAAGACAGCAACACATTTCTAAACACGAGACGATACAATTCCTACCTCAATCAAGCTTCACGGATACAAAAGCTACCTAAATATGGTAAACCAAGCAAAGTGAGCTCAATTTAGGAGCTTAAGTTGGTTAAACAGGATTTGTTTAGATCAATGTAACTCATAGGCTGGACACAGCACGCTCTGCCAGATGCAGAGATCTTCCAGAGCCTTCTGGGAAGCTTCAGAGCTGAGCATGCCAAGTGTTGTACCAAGTGTTGGCATCCTTAATTTTTTACATCTGCTTTCTACTCGCTGCATGCCGGAGCTTGTGACAGCACAACGGCAAATTATGGCCAGGAAAACACTGAAAAGCAAAAGGTCAGGGGGCAGGTGACTGGCATACAAACTGGACTGAATTTTTTGGAGGAACAGGTGACCGTAACGTGGCACAATCCATCAAATCTGGCCAGAAGAAAGTGCTATAAAGCAATCCCTAAGAGCAGGATACCGGCCTCAAAAAGATCTGGATGTTCATGGGGGGAGCCCAGGAGGAGGCGCAGGGTCCTCCAGCGAATCTGGGATGCCTGAAGGACACGTGTAGGAGGCAGGATAGAAAGGTCTTCCTTAATTTGGGAGTGAGGCTGGCTTTGCTACAGGGCTGGGACAATATTTGGTCATGAATATTATTATTACTATTAATTTCTCCTGACAGGAGACCAGACAGAACCAGGACAGACAGACGCAGGGAAATGCAGTCAGTCTCTGTTTCTTGCCATCGGCGTTTTGCATCGGTGACAAGTTCAGACGGAAAAGAAATATGGCTTGAACAGTTCTCGGAGCCGAAGCTGTGGTTGCAGCAGGGGTCTTGGAAAATAGTGTTTTCATTTGTAAAAATGAAGAGGTTTGACCTGAAAGTCCTTGAGAGAGGATGACTGCAACACCTTATGGAGACACTGAACACACTAAAAGCTGGTTGGGAATTTCTAACTACAAGCTTTTGGGTTGAAAAATCAAAGGAGCGTAACGGCACTGATTACATTTTCACCAGGAACGATCCTCAAGCTTTGGAGAAATCTGTAGTCAATGAAAAGAGCCTTTTCGCTGAAAAATCCCAAAGCTCAGTGATTATGAGACAGGATTACTCCCAGGTCTGAGGACACCTCCCTGCCTGAGACACCAAAGAACCCTGGGAGTCAAAAAAATCAACTTTGTGGCTCTGGATGAGGTAGAAGAGAAACCGGTGTGTCCCACAGCCCCAGCAAGTGCATCGCAAGTTAAGTCTTCTCATAAGAAAGGACAGATGAAATGGCAGAAAAATAACCTTGCTTTTGCCATCATGATGAACAGGGAGCTTCCTGAAAGCTTTATGAATATAATGGGATGAAAAAACCTCATTCCTCATCTCAGTTTATTATGAGTCTCATTTATTGGTGCGTAATTTCACGTCAGATTTTCTCTTGCCATTTCCCAAGCGTGCTTTTTGTAAGAAGACAGAGTTCAGTTTGGCTTGGAGTTGGTTTTTAGGAAGACACAAGTCTGTTTTTTTTGTTTTATAGGGTAATTTATATCCCATACATCGTAGGCACATGCACAGAGTAAATGTGCTGCTGCTCACCTTGTATAGTGATGAGTGAAAGGAGAAAGCAAATTCAGAGAATTATTGTTTCAGACACCTAGAAATACTTTAAAGGACAGTTGTCCTCCAGGGAGCGATGCTATAAAACCAGATTTTGAGGGGCCTAACTTTACTGTATCTCAGCAGTTTCTGACCAAATTGCAGCCACCAGGCACTCGGAGAGCCCGCACCGCTCCGGCTCATGCATCATCCCCTCATTAATGAGAGTTCAGTGCTGGAAACGTGACCATGGCCCAGGCAAAAGGGGATGGGAAGGGATGTCCCAGAGCTGCTTCCACTCAGCAGGGCCCAGAGGGCTCATAAAGAAGCAAACCATTGTACCTTGCAGCACGGAAGGGAATATGTCAGTTGAAACGATAAGAGAATCTTTCTTCAGCTGCTCATACCCATCACTTCCATTTAAGAGGAATTAAGTAATTTATATCCCTGCCAGAAGAACATGGACAGTGAAAGCCAAAGCAGGGCTGTGCTAAGCCTGCTGGCAACACCCTCGTCAACCTCTTCGCCTTCCAGACACACCAGCCTATGGTGAACGTCAACACAAGAAGCTTTGGGTCCACACAGTCTTTAAAATGCCTGCTGCACGTGCCCCAAAGACGCACCCTGATCCCATATTTCTGTGCACCCTGACACTCCTGCCCAGCCAGCCATGTCTCCTGCTATGGGAAAGCCTCTGGAGTCCTCCCCACAGAGCAAGGGCCGGCTGCACGAGACACATAGGCTGCACCACAGGTATCTACAGGGCTGGAGATGAAGGGAAACCATGGCCAGAGCATCAAAGGCAGGACTGCCAGACAACCCGTACCTGCCTGGCGAACTGCTTCACCATAGCTCAGAATGGCACAAATGTCAGAGCAGATCATGCACCGAGCTACGTGTCCGGTGAGGCCCCCTGAGCTCCTGCCTCAGCCCCACACCCAGCAGGGATCACCACTTCCACATAAAACACTGAAGGAACATGGGCAGGAATGGATGCACCCCAGATCAACGCTCAGAAAGGGCAAAAATGTAGGCTTAGGGTGCCTCCTTCGCCACATCTGTCTTCACAGATGATGGAGAGCTGGAAGCCCAGGAAAGGTATCCCAGAAGCTGCCATCCCACCAAAGGGCTTCTGGGATGGGAGTCATGTCCACGGCACACAACCCATCTTGGGGATACTGGAGGTGTCTGATGCCCACAGCCTGGATGTGGTCGAGGTGTGAGCACCTGTGCTTGAGGAGCCCGTGGAACAACCTCACTGGACATTGCCAGTGTGGTCCAAAACCGACAGCAGTGGAAATTCAAACATAAATTTCCACAAAATTCAGTGGGAAGAGCAGCATGTGGAAGGCTTTGTTCACCAGGAGCAGAGTTGGGCCAAACACAAATGCTGCAGAACGTCTCCCACCATTTAGGCTCCACTTTCCAAAAACCATCAGTGAAAAGCATAAATAAACCAAACTTTGCTTAATCTCTACGGACCTACATGGCCACAGCCCCTTTAGCTACGGAGATGCTGTGGTTGCTCTCCATATCTGGCTTTCTCCACACAGGCCACGGTCCAGGGTGACCAGGGTGGACGTCGGCTGTGGTCCAGCACATCCACCAACATCTGGCAGTTCCACTGCTTGCCAGGGACACCAGCCCTGCGAAAAATCAGTAAAAAGCTGGCACCTGCCAGAGTTTCAAATTAAAATAGGGCATGGATGAGTCCTAAAATGGATTTCTTCATCCACCAGTGAATCTCAACGGCAACACACGGCCCATTGCATGGGAAGAGTTATCATGTTTCCCAGCAAAGATGATCAGTGTCTTCCCAGCATAAAAATCAACTTGTCAGTAAAACCACTAGAATCAACTGGGGTGATAATAGTGGTCCCTTCCCCCTGCTCTACCCGTCCCCGTCTGTCAGCGGCAGGGATGATAAATCATTTTCTATCAAGAGGGAAGAGAGAGGTGGGAGCTCTGCAGCTGCCTGCCTGCAATTTCCTTTCCCAAGGAGGGACCGCTATAAACCACCCAGCACTGCGGCAGCAGGAGCAGAGCTGCTCGCCGGCTCCCGGCGCAGAGGTTACAGCCTATTTAGAAATAATCAAAATACGGCTCCATTTCCATGGAGGCGGTTGTGATGAAAAGCGCTTTACTAGTCTGGAAAAGTACACTGGAGCTTTCTATAAAGCATCTTCAAGCACCTTCAGCAAATACCGAGCTGACAACTAAAATGCCAAACATAGGATCTGAATTCATACTCGTACGGATTCCAGCTCTTAAAATAAATGCAGGCAGTGATTGGATATTGTTCAGTGGTGGAAATATTTCTTCCAGCCACGCAACAATCACTCTGAAGAGCAAATCTAACAGGGATACCGGTACAAATGAACAGACTATGGCTGTAACTGGCAGCAACGTATTACCAGGGTATCGCTGTTTCTAAAGCTTATATTTCTAAGCCCTTCTCCAAGGTCAGTCCTGCTCTGCCTCCTATTTTGTTCCAAGTTAGTTTGATTTTTATTTGGAAAACAGCCACAAGCTCCAATTTCTAAGTGGATTTTGGTGCCTGACTGATAAATACTTTTTAAAAGCTAATCTTGAGTTCATACTGTCAGCAAGTTCTGGTGGTGGGATCTTTTTGGGGGAGTCTTCTTGTTGCTTGCGTGTTTCCTAACCTGCAGGAATCTCTAGGGTCTTGGCAAGCCCTGGGCAGGTCTGCGATAGCCTGCGCCAACCCCAATGCTGCTACAGCTGCTCCGTGCTACAGGGAGGCTTTTTGTGCCTGGAGATAGAGGAGAGAGATGTGATCCAACCCCACACAGCTCTGTCCTGCAGATCAAGCTGGGCCAAAAGTAACTTCTACATCTGTTAAATAAAACTGCCCTGGGGTTTAGCTCCCAACTTTTCAAACTGAACCGTGCTCTAACTCCAAAATTTCTTGCCCTGATAGGTGAGCCCAGAGTTTCATCCCCTTCTCCTCCCGCCAACAGCCCTGCTCGATCATCCCCCACTGCCAGCACTGGCTTCTGCATTGTCTCAAGCTTCGCCAGGGGAGGTTTAGGCTTGACATTAGGAAGAAGTTCTTCCCTGAAAGGGTGATTGGCCATTGGAATGCGCTGCCCGGGGAGGTGGTGGAGTCGCCATCCCTGGAGGTGTTTAAGGAGAGATTGGATGAGGCTCTTAGTGCCGTGGTGTAGTTGACAAGTAGGAGTAGGTGTAGGTGTTGGGTCATAGGTTGGACTCGATGATCTCAAAGGTCTTTTCCAACCTTACGATACTGTGATAACTGTGTGATACCGTGATATCTGCACCTGATCCACCTTGTGAAGACTGCAGGTTCTCCATATATTTTCAGGAATGCCAAGAGTGGATAATTGAACTCATACTCCTCCGAGATCAACTGATATCGATTGATATCTGGGAATTCCACCCCAAAGCTTTCACTTAGCCAAAGGCACATTTTCTTCTTCCTTGCAACCAGCTGCACCAACACCTCCAGCGACCAACCACTACATGGGGTTTGGGAAGCATCTCGCAGCAAATCCAATCTGTATTCCTCAAAGTCCTTTCCTCAGAAGTTGAGGCTGATTTGTTCCCACACTTCCCAAAAAACTCCTTCGCTGCTGCATGTGTGATTTCATGACTAATTCGGTCTCAGCAAAGCTTGGTGCAGACAGGGAAAGAAACCCTGCACATCACGAGAAACTTGATTCGACCCTAACTACCGCATCTCAGTGAACCCTCACAAGCCTAATAAAGCCTTATGAATAAATTACATGCTTTTCAGCTTCATATTTTTCAAAGTGATAAAAACTGTAACAATGCATCGTGGCAGATCTCCTGGATCCCACCACGCAGCCTGCAAGCCTTGGTACGTGCATCACACAGCGCTCATGAAGCCCGCAGATGTGACAGTCACCGGAGGAACGCTGTAATTCACACCAGGCGCTGATGGACAGGCTGGTTAAAAAGGGATTTGAGGTGCTGCCTACCGTCAGCTATCTCTGCCTGCACCCTGGCTTTAATATATTAATCAGAAGAACTGAGAGAGAGGGAGCGAGACATTTGAAGATGATCAAACAAAAAGCCCCGGCAAAACAACGTTTCGAATGACAGCAGTAACACACACCGCAGAGTCAGAACGTGACACCTGGTAATAGATGTCTGCACGTCTGGCTGACGTTATAAAAATAAATTCCACCCTTCGCAGGGATATTTTTACATTTCGATGACAGGCACTAACTATTCAGATATTAGGTTCACGCAGGTAGAAACCTACCCAAATATCCATCCAGCAACGGCATTTATGTGCTCCCCATTATGCTCGTGTCTATCACCCTCTGTTTTAGAGACGTGCACAATGTCATATAAAGACACAGGGTATCTGCACCGGAGCCTCTGTTCCCAGCTCAGCTGGGAAATCCAGCCTGTGCTATTCTATATAAAAGGAGAGGAAAAAAAAAATAAAATATCCTTCTCATGACTCATAGCCCTGCCCCGACGTCCTCCTCTGCTCCCACCCACCACCCCACAGAGGGGATTTTCTGCTCCCATAGGGCTGGATAGAGGCTGCCCATCCCTCGCCTCAAATCCGACAAAGCCACGGATGCTGAGAGAACAGCTTGCTCTAGACACTCTCACTGTGTTCTTCTTAACAAAAAGATATACCCACGATTTTATGGAAAATGTATGCAGGAAGAGAAGGATTTGATTTTCTGAATGCAGAAAGAATCAGATTCCCCTGTGGAATCTAAATATACCCATTGGATGGCTTTCCTTTTTCTTTTGCCTGACCCTCTCATCGTTTCAGTATATGAATAATTGTACCCATATAAACAAAACGAGCTCCTTCATGGATGAAACGCACACAAGAGCTCTGTACCATTAAAATGGTATTTAATCTGGTTTAAGGTTTTCTGAAAGACTGAAGGGTGTGCAGGCGTGGTACCGTATGGGAGAAGATCAATGTCACTGCCAGCGGAAAGAGGTTACTCCTGCGCCTCCGTGGCTGCAGGATAAGAGTCTGATTATTAAAGAAATCCCCACCAACAACAATACACTCAGTGCCTCCTCATATCCATTTGATTTTCAAAGCTCCACATTCCCAGCCCTTACAGCTTTGCACACAGGTGCAACTCTGCCTGCTCCACACACAACTGCTGGCTTGGTGGCACCAGGAATCTGTCCTGTGGAAGCTGGATGATTAATTTGGGGGAAAAAAAACCTGGGATATTAAGACAACATGCTGTGCTGTGTTTAAAAAGCTCCAACCCAAACTCCAGACAACTTAACGTTCATAGCGAAAAGGAGCTCGAGTCAGTCATTAAACCTCAAAGGGATCCCTGAATTGTGCTTTCCTTAATGAATTCAATAATCGATTCTTACAACACAAATAAGGTGTGGGATGGATCAGCTAATAAGCATTTTCAGTTAATTGCTTTCTTCAAGTGACAATTTGTACAAATGATACCATCAAAGTAGTAATAATATCCTTATTGATTAAATTAATCTCTAAAAGACAACTCAAATAAGTTTAATTAGCAATGCATGACAGAAGCACAAAACACTCTGAAAACAACCTTGTAACTCATCCCAGACTTTGAAATCATTGCAACAGTCATGCAAAAGAGTTCTGTATCATTATTCAAACAGACAGGAGCAATTTTATGGAGTACCTTTAGTGAATGTGTGTGACTAACCACTAAAACCCATGAAACCCCTCCTGCAGAGAAAAAGTAAGAGGCAGCAAAAGCAGCCTTCCCACTCAGTCACAAAAAGCCAGGGCCACAAACAGCTTTAAAATGAAATAAAAATGTTCAGCAGAAGGAGCAGAGATGGTCATAAAAGCCTCTGCGTGGAGCTGGTGGAGACCCAAAGCAGCGTCACCACCCTTTTGAGTCGTGGAAATTGGACAGTGGGTTTTAAGTCAGAGCAGAAACTTGTTCGGTACAGTAAAGGGTTAAAAGAGTTGGCTCAAAGCTTGTTTTGGTTAGGTTATTCTTTGTGCCCAGAGGAGAGTCTCCCCAGGATGAGAAGGTAGAGCTTAGAGCAATGCTTGTTCTCCCTATTCCTACAGCAAGACCGAGACCAGCTAAGAGACGTCTCCACACCCCTCGGCTCCAGCAGCTTCACTGGCATCGCCTGGTCACCAGCGGCGCACAAGGACAAGAATTCCACAAGCAGTCTGCTGGTGCCAGTTACGAACACAGGAGCAGAGCAGAAGTTTGGTCCTTGGGGCTGTCAGGACATTAAGAAAGGCCGGTGCTATTAGAATTCGATTGCGAGGCACACTTTGGGAGTGCGGGGAAGAAAAAAAGCACATTGAAAACCTTTCCGTTGAAATACTGGTCTGAGCTGCCTTGCTTAGCAAACCCTTCTCCGCTCTCTGCCAAGAGAAGGGGAATTGGGCTCAATTCTGCCTCGGGAAGTGAAGTAGTGGACATGAGGGACAAGAGGAGCGAATAAGCACAACCTTCTGGAGACACTCCAGCGCGATAAAAGAAAATACAATAATAGAGAGAACAGCACGTTCCCCGCGTCGGGGCCAAAGCCACCCCGCAAGCGGAACAGGAATTTGCCTGGGGCAACAACATGCTTAATGGCTTTCTTATTATTATCTGAGCAATCCGAGGATGCTTCCCAGCACGTCTGGGAGAGTGCTGAGTCCAGGGCCAACTTTGCGATGCGAGGCTTTATTTTTTTAAGTAGCTCACGCAGGAGCTTTCTGGTTTCGCTGTCTGAATTTAGCAACTGAAAGAAACACGTAGCCTCTCTATTCTGACACACACAAGAACTGTACGGCTTATTGTGGAATATGTGAAGCATAGTCATAAAACAACACTCTTGTACAGTAAACGGCCTTGGCCCTCCTAGGCTAGGACAACCCAACCTTCTCACTTATTATTTCATTATTCACATTACTTGCATTTAACCTTATCATAATACAGTTAGCTCGTGCTTTTGCCTGAAACACAGTAATTATTCCATGTCCTTCTTGCAGCCTCAATGAGTTTATTATCTCAGTTTTGTTCTTCGAGCGTTTTTGGTAAGACACTATTATAATGTTTAAAAAATGGCACACGATTCTCAGAAAGATGATGGGATTTGCACCAGCATCAAAAGGAAAAGAAATACTTTCTGTATTTATTTTCACCTAAGAATCACTGAAACAAACCAGGAACCACCAAATCACTTTTCCGACTACAGACATCATCCTCATCAGGCAAAACAGCAAAACACCCACAAAAAGCCTAACAATTTTCCATTTGAGTTGATCCTTTGAAATGGTTTCATTAGCAAAGAGCCCTGCGTTACTGGTGCTGAGTTGGGGCTGCTACAGACCCCAGCCACGGCAGGTCGCACGCACGTCAAGAAGGGCTGGCCACCTCTGTTCATCAGGACAATCAGAAACAGATACATTCGTCTGAGACTCGACATCTCCTTGAATCCATAATGAGACTCTGTTTCCCTACATATCCAACAACTTAGTCTTGGATTAACTATTTATATCTGAAATCTTACTACGAAGGGAACTCAAATATCTGGCAATGGCAGACGCACCGTGTCCAGGACCGCCCTCCGTATGAGCATACACAATGGCCAATGAGCATGAAACAGGGCTGAAGTGCCACGAGTTCTTGGTCGCTAAATAAAACACCTGCACACAGAGATTTGTGGAGCTCAGGACAACCTGCTTTCTACAGTCTCACAAGGTGGATTTCCTAAGCACTTTGGCTCTCAAAACCACCAATATTTTTAAAACCTTGACCAGAACACATAGCGTATGAGCAGGCAAACAGCGGGGAAATGTATGGGTTGGAAACACAAGCCTGGAAAGGACACCTTGGGAAGAGAGGGATTATTTTTTTCCCTAAGGATGTTTATTACATAGCCTTTATAAAAGGTTCCTCACGTGAAAAAGAAGAGGACATATGCTCATCACTTGTCCCTGAGACATCCATCTTATATTTCTAGTTAAGAAGCCAATCTGCCATGAAATCCCCTCAAAACCTCGCAGATGAGTTGAATTACTAATTATGAGAAGACTAGTCCAACGACGATATTACTAAAATATCCCATAAACAAACAAATTAGGATAGCCACAAGAGAAGCTCGGTGTAGAGCGGGATCTCTCTAGACCGAAGAAGTGAGCTGCATGATGATGTGCAATAATTACTTCATACGGAGAAGAGCTATGCGGCATATTTAAAGCCCTTAATTTGTTTTCCCTTGTTTAAGTGAGATTATAATTCCCTGTAGCCAATAACAATAGATTTCTTAAGTTTCTTCTGATTTGCCAGCAAAGCAAATATTCTCTGGTAAATCTATGAAGAGAACAATGATTTTTCATTTTTAAAACAGCACAGTCAATCCAATTTTCCAGTTATAACTCTCGAGCCTCTCCCTATCATCTTGTTAACGTACAAGTGCCGTACTCTAAAATACGCCTGCAAGAATCTCCACAGACTTTGCCATCCCAAGTTGCCTCTGAACACTGAATTCATTGCTTATGAATCACTTTGCTGTATGTAAACACTTGAATCACTAAGGCACATCCAATATTGTACACAGTAATCAAGCGATGTTGTCACAGTGGGTTCTGCAACGACGGATGTCTGCGCAGATGCACTGAGCCAGCTCTCAAAACGTGGCTGTTAGGGTTTCACTTTAAAAAACAGGTTTTGCCTGTTTATGAACTGATTTTATCTACAGATGCTAAATGCCTGTAAAATAGTTGCAGGCTTTGCATCTCCTTGAGATGCTCACGAGTCTCACCAACCTCCCCAAGATTGTTCACATGACAAAAAGGACGGTATAGTTTTTCTCATATTTAAGATACCTGTAACTTACAGCAACCACGTGACAACACGCCCAGTGCCTGTACCTGCCGGTGTACCATTTCATCTCCGTACCTTTTTGCATCAGATCACACAGATAAGCACCCAAGAAAGAAAAAATTACACTTATCTCTAAAAGCAAGTCAGTTTCCCCATTAAACTTCACTTACAATGCTATAAAACACATCAACTTTCCCCAAAGCATTCTAATAACTGTCTAAGCCAATTATTAAAATGTTGCTTTGGGTTCCTTAAACGCTGTTAGGTGCAATTTTTCTCACAAAGGTGCCACAAACCTTGATGCCGAGCTCTATGTTCTCCCCTCCATACACATCCATCCCAGGATCGAGCAGCCCAATCTCTCCAAAGAACTTTCTGTGCACAACGAACGAGCAGCCAATCATCGCCGGTGTCCTGCACAAAAAGAAAACCAACAGAAATGCACAATTATTGACATTTTCCAATCTTCAGCGGACCGAGAGCTGATTTCTGCAAAGTTATCTCAGAGACTTTGCAGCAATGAGTGAACTCATGGACATTATTTTACCGCTGCAATGCAATTGTACAAAATTTAAGTTTATTTCATCGTGTAGATGGGAGAAAGCATACTCCTGGGATTAAACTATGAAAAACCTTCAAGTCTTGGCTGAGTCTCAAACACCCTGGTGTGTCTATGGGCAAGGACACAAACTCTTGCAGTTTCCATTCTTTGTTTGTGAAGGAAATATAATAATGGCATTTTATTTCTCTTAGCTTTCTTCTAGCACGTCCATAAACAGAATAGACGTCAGGATAGACCCTAGTTTTCATGGTACCTTGTGAAACGAGGTTTCTCACTGGGATCTTTCTAGTACAGCCCAAAGGAGCCTCCATCAACAAGCAAACCCGAGGCAGAAGTAAAAAAACTCAAGACAACTGTTGGTAGAAACATCTGCTTTGTCTTTTGCCCAGTTCCACCAACACCAACAGTGCACCAGGTAAGAGATCAAGTTGTCATCCTGTGAAACCTCGTGCCCTCCAGCTAAGTCTGCTGCTCGGCTCCATCTCTGCAAGAGCAGCCAAGCACAGCGTCCAGTCAGGGAAAATAACAGAGAAAAATGAGAGTGGTACTAACAACACTGACGTAAATAGAATAGCACAGAGATTGAGGAAAAGCTCAGTGTCAGGGGTTAATTTATAATAACCATGCAATTTCAAGGATGTAATAGTTGGTTGTGTTTACTAACGACCCTGGCTGCCACGTGCACACGCGCCATCCCTCCCTCGTTACCCTGCAGAATGCTGGACCAGACCTCCATCTGATACAGCTGCCCTGAGCCGAGGTTGTCTGCTGCAATTCCTGTAAGCTCAGATCGCGTTTGGGGGTATTTTTTGAGCACTTAAACACTTGTGACCCTCTCCATAAAATTACTTTTTGCCACAGAGCACAGCACGGAACAAAGCGGTATCATTACGCTCTTGCTGCTTGGGGATACACTAATCTGCTGCAATTATGGTATGTGGAAAGTTTACCCCCGGGATATTTTCTGTACTAAAATAGAAATATAAAAACTATTCTCCCCTTTAACTTGTTTTCATTTGAATCCATGCTGCAAAGGCAAAACCCACGGATCCACTTAGAGGGATCAGCAGGGAGGAGACAATGAAGTTTACAGCTAAGTTGTGCCAAGATACTCCCAGAGCCTGCTCTTATGGGGAGCTACAGGAGCCTCCTGCGCACCCTGAGCACAGAGCTTTGAGAGGGGACGAGCTCCTCCACGCAGGAGTTCTACCACCAGTCCCAGACAACACTTGTGCTGCCTGTGGCAGGAGGGTGTAACACTAACGGTAGCCTCTGTATCAGGAAATCTCACCACTTAGAAATGCACGTTCTCCAGAGGGAACCCGGCCGTGAGGTAGAAACAGGGCAATCGGACCACGTATATTAATGGCAGACCCAAAGTCCTGGCTCAAAGCACGGCTTGATCACACCGTGGGCCACGTTCAAGGCAGTTCCAGCTTGCAGAGGAGGAAAGTTCAAGTTCCAGTTCCAGCTTGCAAAGGAGGAAAGCACCCAGACAGAGCTTACAGTTGGCAAGGATCGGGCGCCTGCACTCAACCTCTCCATCCACACCACCCAAAACGCCCACATGTGCCAGAGGAGCATGTGGAGTGCCCAGTGCTCCCCAGGCAGGGCTCAACAACCCCCAGGGGACCTGCAGCTCGGCTCCGCTGACAGCCGGCCAAATTAATCTTTGTGAAACCCTTGAGCTCCTTGGATGAGAGTTCGAGCCACTTAAGTATTATTATTTATAGACATTTTTATACTTTTAATAGACTGGTAGAACAGCTGAACGCTGCTACCATATTAAACTAGTGAGAACTGGAATCCATCAGAGGGTTTTTTCAATAGATTTCTTCCCTGACAGCCAGCTCAGCCTTCCTTCCAATAAGCACAACAATGTTTCATGGTTTGCTGCCACTCTAGTACTTAAGATTTCAATTCTATTGCTTTATTTGTAGCACGTTAACTGCCATTAGCAGAAACAATTCTTTCTGAAATGATAACCACGTTACAGATGCCAAATCTAATAGCTCCATTATCCCAGATTACCTCCTGGAATCAAATCGAAGGGTAAGTGGCTCTGATTTTACATGGAGCATGAACAACCCAGGTCATCTTCTCCATGGGGAATAAGTCTGGGGGAGCACAGGAACCTCCAATTTCTCTTGTCAAGACCTATTTGGTCTGTTAAAGGCACTCAGAGAACGGTTAAAGCCAGAAAAGAATCCAGGTGAAGGTTTCAGACAAATGAAATGGCATTTGTGACGCAATAACGTGGATCCCAGGGGACTCACTACCAGATAAACAAAGAAAACAAGATAAACAGCACAGGAGCTGTACCCCAAGAAAGCTTTTTTCATCACTACTTTGCAATGTGACTTCACTTTACAGACCAGAGAGTCACCGATCCTTTCCAAAATGCTTTTGGAAACAGCCAGATTGGGATTTTGTAACTTCACCTTCAGATTTGCCTCCTCTTCGTTTTGCTGCACATTCTGTTTTCAACACAGGACACCACAAAGCATGCAAAGCAGCGCTCCGGAGCGCATCTGAGCTCCCTCAAGCAATACAAATTAAGTGCTACATTCTTCTTTGTAACAATGCCTCCATATTAAATAAATGAGGAATCAAGCAGCGCTCAACAATTTAAATAAAAACACCATTTGATTTTGTAGTAAATCCTTCAAAAAGGTGGACGTTTACAATAACAGATAGCCCATCCGCAATGAAATAATGGCCTGCGGACAAAGAGCTGATAAAGCCTCTTGTTCCTCTGCCCCTTAATTAAAAGCATTAACACAGTTTGTTTTTAAAAATCACACAGCTCAGCTGAGCTAAAAGCATTTTTTATTTGTCCTGATAGCTATTCTTTCTTTAATGAGAACGGAAAAGCCGAATTTGGCAGAAAAGGATGAACAGAGAGTAGAGCAGAATTATTGGGTTTGGAGCCAGAAATCCACCGCGTTAGTTCCTTGCCATTATTTCCGTTGGCTCCTCTGTACAATAAGTGACGAAAGGTCAAGAAGAGTAGCTTTTATGAACTATCCTCAGCATGAATCTCTAAATAAAGATGAAGAAGATAGAAGGAAAAATGTTTATCCTAGTCTATTAAGTTACTTTAATGGTCGTCTTTTCTTTAGCACACAGTTACCGTCTAACGATTAAAAAGGCGAAAGCAGATTGCTTCTTCAATTCAAGGAAATTCAAGGAAATTAATTTTCCTACACAATTGGATTTTGCTTCCAATTTTATATTGAAGCTCAAGTTATAAAATATGTAGAAAAGATATTACAAATCATTAGCAGTCATACCTCTGAGCACAGGAAGACCGAGAATATACTTTAAAAACTGGTGTGTCCAGTTTCCATTAAACTGCTGTTGTTTTTAATAAGCTTCAATCGTGGAGCTGCCCTGCCTTCAACAACACATTTCTCACTGCTTTAGGAGACACGGCACCACATTTCGCACATCTAGGATGGTCCTTTATCTGCCCAGAAAGGTGTTATTTGCCCCTCTCCCAAATTCCTAATTTAACTCACCAAACCCAAACATCTTATTTTCAATTTTGCGACTTCAGACTTGTTCAAATCACGCACCACTTCCCGCTTCTGCTGCCCGTCTGCAGCCCTGCCTTGCAGCTGGAGGTCACCGGTGGGAGCCACTGTCTCAGTGGGAAACACCAGGAGATTGAGCTTAGTGCCTTACATTTAATCAACTTACAATATGTAGAAAATTTCATGTAAATTATCAGTTTCACTTACATTAAGCCTGTGGCTTTACATAGCGGTCTATCAATTATTTCCATGATGAAACCAAGGGAAGGAAGAGCACCAGCTTTATTTTTACAGGACACTGAAAAACCACTTGATTTTCTTTTGGCTATAAATGAAATTAAGGACCCGATTTGCAAACAGAAACGACCGTCAGTGCTGTCACCGCTCTGCTTCTGCATTTTTGGCAGAGTGAACGCATTGCAGAATAAAGATGAGTAACAGAGGTTTACAGCGAGAGAAGGCACAGGTGGAAATGAAGTACAAGCGCGTGGCGTTAAGGACTTTGTGATAAGGCAGGGGCCACCAGACCCTGCCCGCACGCAGCAGCCCCCCCCGGGGCAGAGAGGA
Organism: Neomorphus geoffroyi; assembly: GCA_033558235.1. Taxonomy (NCBI): domain Eukaryota; kingdom Metazoa; phylum Chordata; class Aves; order Cuculiformes; family Neomorphidae; genus Neomorphus; species Neomorphus geoffroyi. The sequence continues at coordinate 8,553,568 of JAUMJM010000018.1, forward strand.
TGTGAAACCCTTTTCTCTGATGGCAACAAGCAGCGTCCCTGGGGCCTGAGGACTTAGACTCAACAATAGACTCCAGGCTGGTTTCCACCTGCCTCCCTGGCCGGAACAGCCCACAGTGGGATGGCTCCAGGATGGTGCCCTTACTTGGTGGTAACCCATCACCCATCCATCCGAGTTGCCTTGCGGAGCCTGGCCAGGCTCTGGGGCAGCAACAGGACAGGCTTGGGCAGAGCCCAGAGGTGGAAACAACCCCGTTCTTCTCTGAACCGACACATGGCAGCTCTCCAAGTAGGGGACATGGCAGGGCCAGCCCTGCCCCACCACTGCACTTCGTTCCCTCAGAGAGGGTTCAGACACATCCAAGAGGCACCAGCGAGGAGGAGGAGGACGTGCCAGCACCCTCCTGTGCAGTGCCAGCCCTCACAGCCCTCCTCCCCACGAGTTGCTCAATGGCGAAGGCCAACACGTGGTGTCCCTATCTCACCTTTCAGCTCATCCCAGCTCCTCCCGAGAGCCAACGTGCGGGGCAGACACAGCCTGGGCGCTACGGAGTGATATTTGCTTACAAAGTGAACTTCAGAACATTAAATTAAGAAGTTGGCAGTAATGGAAAAGTGCCTGAGAGCCCGGGCAGCCACGGGAGGCGGCTAACAGCGCGGCATGAGCGCGAGGGCGGGATGCTGACTGCAAAACGCCCAAAAACTAATGTCACGCACGAAGCGCATTTCCAAAAGAGAAATACATATTGCTTCAGCCTCCTGCGGCGGGACGTCTACGTGCAGAAGTGGAGTCAGGCAGGAGCCATGCTCTCAGCTTCCCTTCACTGCCTGTGTAATGGCTTGGGCAGATATTTTCTAGATGTCTTTCACAAGAATGTAATAAAATTTCTATGAAGGAACGGCATTTTAGCCCACAGCAGCGTACCTTGCTTAATATTATCCCCAGGATGGCATCTGCAATAGTTGTTTCTTGACTAATTCTAGCTTCCCTGCCCCAATGACCTGGTTAATTGTCTGTTTCAAATGGGTTTATTTTCCCGCTGTTGCTAAGTAATACAGAATCTGCGAAACAAATTAAAAATAAGAGATACCACATAAAAGAGATGCTAGATTGAATGCTTTTTCTGAATTTACTGGAGATTAATACGACTTAAACTTTTAATAGCAGACAAGCTGTGAAAACTATGTATTTTTTAAAATACCTATTATGTCTACTCACAGCTGTGACCTTGCTCAAGATAGATTTGACTTTGTCGCCGTTGTATGCCTGCTCCGATTTCCGTGTCAAGAAGAGACTCATTCTGGAACCCCAGGCAAAGCCTTTAGCTTCTTTGGACCTCTGTTTCCTCACCTGACAATGAGTATAACACCTAAATGCTCTCGAGGAAAAGAATTTATAAATCCCTTCAGTGAATTCCACATCGGAGCTACTGAATTAACGACCGATATTGTCACGTATGCCAGAACCCCCCACTTTAAGTCATCTATGGTGAGAAAAGCACTTGGTAATGTTTAATAACCTTACAAGAAAGGAATTGCGCACAGAATTTGCTGGTTTTAGCCTTTCTTTCAGCCACCAGCAGCAACGTTAGCTGATCCCACAGCCTTACGGTGCCCACAGCATGCTAAGATGCAGCATCTAAGCCTAAAGCAGGTTTCTATTTACACATCCAAGCTTTGAAACTGTAACTAAAATTTCTCCTCCAGGATAAAAACGGCTGCCAAGGTCATTGCTTAAAAGCATGTTCCTTCCTTGCGTATTTTGGAAAGCCGAAGGATGTCCCAGCACTCAAAATCACTGGATGTCTGAGCAGCCACCTCCACACTCCCATTTTCTTTGGCACTTCTAGCACGGGTTTTCAGGCAGACGTGCACAAGGCTGTCAAAATGCTTACGTGCAGGTAATAGTAGTCCACAATTCCATGTATTTTGTCAGCTGAAGTAAAACTCCAGCCCCAGAAATCTCCATTACACGGATCAGAGCTTACCCTATTTCCACAACCGCTTGGAAGCAGAAGACACTTAGAGCACTTGCCATCTCCCACAGCCATCCTGGAGGGACCCTGGCAAAAGACAGCAACCTCGAGAAAGTCTTCCACACCAACAGCTTTAAGATGGGAGCGAGCCTTGCTTAGGGTCATGAGAAGCTGCAGAAGGCACCTCCAGCTGTTCTCCATCATTCGTCTGAACACTGGTAACAGAGCAAGGCGCTAGCTCTGACGGGGCCGGTCCCACGCTCTCTGCATACTCAGGGGAGCAACATTGCATCACAGCGTTGGGAGGTGTGTGGATTTGAGTCTAAAAATGATAACTCAGAGCACGAGACCTCAAGAAGTCACCTTGGAGAATGTAAATTTGATAATTACGCTTCAAATGGGACTCGAACTCCGTTCCGGAATGGTTTTGAGGCAATAGTTACAATTACAGGATTCTTCCTTGGGAGAATCTTAAAGATTTTAGCTAATAGAACTGCAGTTGTGGAGCTGCTCCTGGAGGAAGCACAGAGAAAGGCACTCGGGAAAACCCAGGCTTCCACACTTGGTGCAAAGCCGTTGGCCTGCAGTGATGAGCCCGATGACTCCCTAGAGCACGGGGAAAAGAGGTTCCTGCCCAAAAGCCACTACAGCATCACTGCACGTTTGACCCTTAACGGTATCCTACTTATCCAAAAAGGCAGAACTGGGGGAAATAACAGGGATTGCTCATAGTGACTTATTAGTAGGAGTAGGTATAGGTTGGGTCATAGGTTGGACTCTATGATCTCAGAGGTCTTTTCCAAACTTACGATACTGTGATGCTGTGATTAGAGACAACCCTAGAGGAGAGGTGACACAGTCTCAGATTGGGAGGCTGAGATAACCAGAGTATCATTTTCGTATGTGCAGCAGCTCATATTGGAAGCCCCTGACAAATGTATAAAAGATAGCAAGAAAAATACTTTCCCTGTCTGGAAAGCTATTGCAAATCAAGACAGAACACAAAGAGGAACACAGATTAGCACGGATGAAGAGTAAGAAAAGCTCAGTATTGTGTTAATCTGGTTTTCCTTTTCCTATACGACTGTTCCCCCAAAGGTTTTACACTCAAAGCAGATCTGGAAATTGCTCTTATGTTTTACTTGAACTGACATCATCCAGTGAGAGTATATCTTGTAATCAAACCCAGGAGCTTAGCCACAAAGCCTTGTCTCTGCTAGGAAAATAGATGTTTTCTTATATCTCATTAGTTAAAACATGTTAACCAACATGAGATAAAATTCCAGCAAGACAAAGCAGTTTGCAATTTTAATCTGAGCCGGGAGGTGAGAGTAAATCAGAGTCTCTTCCCCACGCTGTGTATCACTACACTGCTCAGGAGAGCTGCTGCTACCGAGCATGAGGCAGGTAAGGAGAGCACCCACCTTTAAAGATTAATCGAGAGAAGGTCACCGTCTCTTCCTACTATTGACTATCAGTCGCCTCTTCAACGCAAGTGGCAAGCACCCTCCTGAACACTTATTCGGGGGTTTTCAATCCCAGGAGAAATTCTCATTAAAAGGGTAGTGTTTGTCTATGCAAATCAGACCTATTTATATCGCATTAGAGATGCAGAACTCCCCCGGGCAATGTCAGGAACAGGATTCAAAGTTTCACCAGAAGTAGTTTAAAATCTTGTATCTGCTTAATTGGCAGCGACTGAAATCCACCTCACTGGGCAGCTCTGAGCAGAATGTGAAGGACCTCCACCAGCCCTGCTAGCCTCCTGGATTTAATGCAGACAGCCAGGCAGCCAACACCTTTAAACAATTCCCAGCTTCTCAAGGAAACAATGTTTTTATACAGCCCTAGATTTAAGGATTTGCATTTGCACTACTTCAAAAGTCCCAGTGACACGAAAGCAGATGAATGCTGGGTTTTCACCTCTGTGAAGGCAAAAGATACCTCGTACTTTACTTCCTCCAACATGCTTTTGGCTTTTCCAATTCCTGATTTATTCATAACAAAACGTTTGGTGCAGGAAAAGTTAAGAAACAGAAAAAGACCAAATGTTTATCCTGAGAAATACCTGCAACGGAGACCAGAGCTTGGGTGTCGAGGGCTGCGCACGCTCATCTAATCTGGTGCCTGAAGGGCCAGCCCAGGCACGGCTTCATCGGGAACACGTCCCTCCATTTGCTATCAGTAAAAAAAGCACTGTAACTGTAACTTTGTCTCCTTCCACTCTTGCTAGACTGCTAATTAAATGATAATTACTCCTAGATGTAATATGTATAACTAACAGGCACTTAACAGGAACCGGTTATTTACTTTCCTTTTTTTACCGTGCATGTATTTTTCCTCCAGGGTAGCAAAGCAGCTGACTTGCAGTCATGTTCTTCCTCTCCACCCAGCATAAAAAGCACAGAGAACAAATTCCACTAGTAAACAAACTCCTCTTTGCTCGAGACACAACTCCCAGCTATGCCCCAGTTAAAGCACCGCGTTGGAAGATCAGGATTCAAACCCCCTGCTCCTCCATCTGAGTCTGAGCTGCTAAAGACCCCTCGGTCCCCAAAGCAGGACTGAGACAGCGCATTGCGTCCCAGTCTATTTGCAAGAACAGGAAAATCAGTGTCCCAGTCGAATTCACCTGGCTTCGCGTCTCAGTGAGCACTCCCCACGTGCTCCACTTGCAGCTGAACGAGCTCAGTGCGGAAACAGGACCACAAATGCCGTCTTCCAAAACCCCAGCTGGAGGAGGTTGTGCCACCACCCCACCCGCCACACAAAGCACACGGCTGTACCTTCATACGTCCGCGCAGACCACCAAGGGTTTGAAAGACAGACACCACGTGGTGGCTGGGGTCCATCCTGACCACGTGTGGCTGCTCTTCACCCTTCCTGGATGAAGATGCACAGCATTGCAAGGAAGACATTCCTGATTAATTGTGCAACCCCAAAAAGCATCGCTGCAATGCAGCGCTGACACCAAAATACTCATCCAGCTTCTAAACTGACTTGAAGTGACTATCAAACGCAGAATCAAATAAACTGCAATACCACAGTTAAATTGACTTTTTAAACGTGGTAATAACATGAAGATGGGGTCAGAGGGCCAGGCACGTGAGAATCAGTCTAGAATAAAACTGATCTGTCCCTGGTTCACACGGTAATTTTATTTTATGAACACTCAAGCCAAACCCCAGAAACAGAAAAACAAAGATCTCTTAGGGAACCACTGCTGATCACAAAGATGCTGCAAGTCAAAACCATGTGTCTGGGGACAAAGACGCAAATGATACCGTGGCTGTCACAAAGTAGAGTTAAAAAGCAATTCCCTTGACAGGTAGGAACAGAGCACAAGTCTCTGTCAGCTATCTGGCTCCAAAGAAACAACATGAGTAAGAGAGCAGTGAAGTATTAATGCTATCGTTACACCTGGTTGCGCTTGTGAATGCAGGCACGCGGTGCCTCTCCCATGAAAGGGTTATTTTACAGTCACCTTCCAACCTGCAGTGTAGCCACAGCTCAGCGACTTTCTCTCGTTGCCTTAAACATGGGGAAGGACCTCCTAGAGCCGAACACTAAATTCAAGGCGCTATCAGGAACGCGCACTGGCTGATGACCCACCTCCTCGTTGTTGGTTTTGCTCAGCCCCGCGTTGCTTTGATAGACGGCTGTAACAGATGTTGAAGTTAAAGATTCAGGAGGCTGAAGCTATTGGGAATTTTACGGATATTTCCATAGACAGAATTTAGACAAACGCATTTACGTTCACAATAGGCTGCTACTAAGAATAGGGACGTGAGTAATGGTTATTGACAGATGGAGCAGTTTCACTTTGTGGGTAAATGAGAGTGCACCGAAATAGCCCTGTAAGCATCTCGGAGAAGCTGAGTAATGCATTTATTTTGACAACTACTTGATATGAGCCTATTCGCAGGGAGGGCAGCTCTCAGGTTTATCTTACCCTTCACGCATCCATAGCGCAGAAGCACAACTCCTGAGAAATATAACAGATACATTTTGTGCCTCCAGCGTTTAATAGTAAATGTCATTCTCATTTCTCAGGGTTTGGGGTTTATTTTATTTTAAACACTGAGTGAAGCAGACAGAAAAATGAATATGGGAAGAATTGTATGGAAATGTAAAAGCAAACTTGGTAAAGATGATTGCCAGGTAAGGAAGGAAATTCGGAGTTGTTAGCAAAACTCTCACCAAGCTCCTTGGTAGCAAGAGTTCACCGTCAATGTTCAGATAAAAAACAAACCCCAAACCTCACGTTTGAATTACAGGTTGCTCACATAAGCAATCACCGCACATCATAAGCCAGCTCATGCTCTCCAGCACCTCATAATCAGGTGACTGCGCAAGCTTAGATGAATGGGCTTGGCTATGTGTAAAGGCAGCAGCAGCCCAAGAAGAACTGGATCTGACGAAGAGCCACGACTGGCGCTTTGAGCCCCCTGATCCAGTGGGAGGTGTCCCTGCCCATGGCAGGGGGTGGCACTGGATGGGCTTTGAGGTCCCTTCCAACCCAAACCATTCCATGAATCTATGATTTATAGATGGACCGTGACGGTGGCTCATTTGAAGTCAGCCTCCTCAGGGAGCAAAGGCAATGCCAAACACAGGTCCTTTTTCCCCTTCGAGCTATCATCCCAAGGAATATAACGTCCTTCACCGGCTACACAGTCAAACTGGAGGAGTCAGCACGGATATTCATTTAGCTGTGCTCTCTCGCAATTCACAACCAATTTGGTAACAACATTCCCAGGACAAAAAAGAGAAGGTCAAGGGAAGGGTGGTTCCCCACACCCTGGGCTCCTCTCTGAGAGGTGGAGGGCTATGAGAGACAGTTGGGCCTTTTGGCTCTGCAATAAGGTTTTAGAGCTCCATGTATAAAAATGCAGCTGGGAGCAGAAAGGGAGCTGCTTCCATTTTCTAGGGAAAGGTGACATTTTTACACAGGGAATCCCAAGTGGTTTGCCATTCTCGTTTTGCTAACAAAGCATTCGTCCCTCGCCATAATATGTTTGTGGCCAAAAGAGTGACTTTTTTATTTGTGCTTTGCCTAGAAGTTAAGCAGCACCAGATCCCTTGGGGGGGGAGGATGTGCAGCTTGCCCTGGCAGACCTCCAGCGTGCCGCAAGCTTTAAACATGTCAAGACTTCATGATTGAATGCACGGTCTGCAAAAAAACTGGAGAGACTGGATGTCAAGAGTCTGAACTGCTAAAAAAAAAGAAGTGGGGAAACCTTTATCAGTGGATCGTCTGCAGACGCCTGCAAAGCCAAAGTCTGTTGAACCAAACCATGAGGTGAGATGAGTTCATATCATCAGGACATGCTTCATGTCTTCTAATCCAAATTGCATTCCAATTGTTGGACAAATATTCACTTTTTACAAGATAAGATTAGATCTTAGGGAGAAATGTTTTGCTGTGAGGGTGGGGAGGCCCTGGCCCAGATTGCCCAGAGCAGTGGTGGCTGCCCCATCCCTGGAGGTGTTCCAGGCCAGGTTGGATGCGGCTTGGAGCCCCCTGACCCAGTGGGAGGTGTCCCTGCCTGTGGCAGGGGGTGGCACTGGATGGGCTTTAAGGTCTCCTCCAATGCAAACTATTTTATGATTCTATAACTTAAATTGCATTTTTAAGTGTCTTTGGTGAGGCTTCTTGCTTGTGCAAAATTACCAGTGGGGAGGAAAGACAAAAGAATAAAGGTATGTGCTGGGAACCACTGCCAGTTTTACTACATGGAGTAACAATTATGGCTTCTCTTTCTATAAAGCACTGTGTGCCAAAAGCCTTTCAGTTCATTATTGTCATTAATCAGAAAAAACATGTGTTGATTTTCACAGCCTAGGTAAGCACCCCAGAACAGCAAAGGAGACAAGGGAAGTTTTAATCTCTTCATTGCCAGAGCCAGGTGCAGGCAGAGGCTGCTTTTTAAACACCAGGACTGTTAGGAGTCAATCAAAACCGGGGAGCGAGCAGCAAAACCAAACTCTTCTGAAGCTGTGGGGTAACCTGTACATAACCTACACAGGACAAGTGCTGTAATGAAAAGGTTCATAATCTGTACGTGAAACGCATCTGAACACTCAGCATTAATGCCGAGGAAGAAGGACCTCTTTGCTGAGGTCCCACTTTATCATCCCTGCCTTAATTGAGAGGAGAGAATCTGACATTTTAACAGTTGAGAGACTAAATAGTGCATGGCACGCTCTTGCAAGAATTTACTCAGAATTAAGAAAAGCATTTAAACCCATATTAATGCCTTGTGATACGTTTTAGAGATCCTTGACTAACAATGTTCAGAAATTAAAAGAGCATTATCCTACAGAACATGGTATCGCACATGAATCTATAGAAATTGCTGCTTTTTGCCTCCAGATGTGCAGCATTCACAGGGAATGTAGGGTACGGCACAGGACACTGTGGAAGCAACCTGTCCCGCCTGCACCAGCTCCCAAATTGGAGAAAAACCCAAAACAGAACCCCAAAACTTCTCTTTTAAATACCTAGTCACCAGCATTTAGAAATACTGCTTGGCAAATTTTGGTCTTAATCATGAAAGCAGTTCAATTAAAGGATGGTTAAGTGAACAAAGCCCAGACTATGCATTTGTGATAGAATCAGTGCTTCCTCCAGACCTTCACACAGGTTCCAACTCAAAACCCTGAACACGCCCTTGGCATCAACCACAAGTAGATCCAGCAGCTCCAGATCCCTGGTGTTACACTTACTGGAAGAGGGAAGATTTAGATTAGACAGTAGGAAGAAATTCTTCACCATGAGGGTGGGGAGGCCCTGGCCCAGGTTGCCCAGAGAAGTCATGGATGCCCCATCCCTGGAGGTGTTCAAGGCCAGGTTAAGCCCCCTGCCCACAGCAGGGGGGCTGGAACCGGATGAGCTTTGAGGTCCCTTCCAGCCCAAACCATTCTGTGATTCTGTGGACCCTGATCCAGAGCCTCAGCTTTCACTGAGGCCACATCAACTGATTATAATTAATACTGATAAAACAGCTTGCATCATCTGAAGGTTTGCAGCACATGGCTCTGCTCAGGCAAACTCCCAGCAGCACTGCGAGACATCAGCCCTCAGTCTGGAGCGAGAGCTTCCTTTGTAACCCAGTCAACCCGGTAATAAGAAAGAAAAGGAAACAAAGTTGGAAGAGGAGCTATGACAGCGGACCACGCGCTATCAGAGAGATGTACTGAAGCCAGGAGAAGGTCCAAGCTGCCTGTAAAGAGCCAAATCAAAGCTGTTTACAGAAGGAAGAGCTGGGCTTCTTAGGCACGATTAAAGCCAAAAACCCATTTGCAACTCCCCTTGGCTCTTCCGTGGACTTGAAAACACAACAAGTGAAAAAGAAGCAGATGGTTGGTGCCGTGCTGTGACTGTCGCAGCCTTTGCCATAATTACCTCCCTCTCCCCTCAAAAAATCATATCTGCATCCACGGGACAAGCGATTCTACCCTTAAATGGCTGCGGCAGCTCCTGCCAGCACACACTTGTGATCAGGACCCTTCGATCTGGAGCCGTTCTCCGGGTCCTGTACCGGCTACAAAGAGTTACTGGGCAACGAGGAGACTTTGTGTCATCTTGCGAAAATCAAACAGCCCCAAACCCAGTCAAACGGCCAAAGCACAGGCACGTTGCTCTGTGCATGCAGCTGGGTTTCCATCTCTGATTCTCCCAGGTGGTTTGGGAATGGGGAAAACGCTCCCCTCGTACTCACAGAAGCTTCCCAAAAAATTTTTATACAATTATTTTAGCAAAAATTCTCATCTGGCCAATGTAGTCAATGGAAAATTCCTGGGCATTGCCTGCAGCAAATCAGCCCCATCACACACCCCCCCACACACCCCCACACCTGCAGGAGAGCACAGGCAAATCCAGGATTTGATTCCACATCCTACCTGCCAGAACAAGAGGAAAAATTCAGCTCTCAATTTAGCCACAAAAATTGTTGCTCTTTTGCCTTTCTGAGTGTTCCGAGCGTCTCCAGAGTTGCTTTTGAACCACACTGAGAATCAGATGCAAGAGCCAAAACTCTGCAGAATTAGCCTGGGATTTGGAGCATCTGTGTGGTTCTTTTTTCTCCCCATTAATTTAATTTGACAGAAAAGAGCAGGAAGGCTTCTGGCTCCCGTGTGGGCAAAATGAATAAACAGCAGGAATTTTAAGGGAAGCTGAAACTAAACAGAAAAAAAAGAGACTGGTGCCCTGGCAAACAGCCTTTTGTGCTTCCTTCTCCCCTCATCCCATTCTCCTGCATGTTAGAATGACATGATTTTTACATTCACAGCTTCTCTGTTTCAGTCTATCTTTTGCACCTGATCTAGATAATTTTGATTGGTAAAGTAACACACAGGAAGCGTATCATTCCTCTTCAAGGAAGATCATCTCCCATGATGGATCCCATGATGCAGGAAGAGAGGCAATGCCCCACCACTGTCCAACTGCCCCTCAAATCCACAGATTTGGACTCAAGAGCATCAAATCCTAATCCTGTGTTTCAGAGAAATCTGCAAGAGTGAGGAATTCCTTCATGGGAATTAACAATTTAACGTTTGTGGGGCTCTGTAGTCAGAACTGCATGAATTTAGCCTCACACCTGTGCTTGCAGAGATCTTAAACCCTTGTTTGTTTTCCCTGTTTCCCTGTTTGCAGTGTGGGCAGACACCGCTGCACAAACCGCAGGAGGCAACACTCTCCCTGCACCTACTCTTGGTTACGGTAACACACGTCGGCAACGGCTGCTGACTTCGGCTGATTTACACCCTGTGGAGCAGCAGCGAGCTCAATCCGAACGTGAACATCTCTGACATCTCAGCAATACATTTGAGCACACGTTTTTCTAAGCCACAAGGTTCCTTTATTTCTTTATAGACGTCTCAGCCAACCTGAAACGCATCCAGACTCGAAGAGGGTTGAGTCCAGGCTCTTTGCTGGTTTGGAAGCTCACTACTTCCAAATGGGGAAAGAACAATCAGAGAATTACCCGAGTTGGAAGAGACCCAAAAGGATCATCGAGTCCAACTCCTGTCCCTGCACAGGACACCCCAACACTCTCACCATGTGACTGAGGGCATTGGCCAAACGCTTCTGGAATGCTGGCAGACTCAGTGCCTTCCTTTGCCGACTGAAACAGCGTGTGGGAGTTCCAACTTGGATACAAGCAAACTCTAACGGGCACGTCAAGCCTTTCCTTCTGCAAAGCACATCCTACAGTAGAGCTGTTGCAACGATAAGTACCACCAGGCCTAAATCTTTTCCCTTCCGTCTTCAATAAACGGAAAGTCTTGGCTCAAGAGGAGAGAGTTTTGCAATCAAATTCAGCAGGGAAAGGGTTTTAGCCATGACCATCAGGATTTTGAGGGAGTAGTTTGGTACAAAAGCTGAGCCCTCCACATCCGCCCCATCTCTTCTAGCAACTGCAGGTTTTAATTAAAGCAGAAACACATGATTCTGGTTTCATGTCCTCGGTTACACAACCACAAAACATCCAGCACAACCAACTGAACGACTCTGGATTGAGCCCAGTCAGAGGGAGATGGGAGCGTGGCCACTTCGCTATACAAGGACACACTAATTAAACACCAGCTGCTTCACAGTTTTCTAGAGCTTTATCACTCTCCCACTTTGACACCATAACCCACCAAAAAGACACTGCTAGGAGAGACAGCAAGGGGTCTATGGCCAAAAGAGGATGATGCCGTATGAGGAAAAGCCAACACAACCCTCCTCTTTGGGAGGGAGCAACCACACCCAGAGTCAGAGACCCAAATGTCTGTGGTTATACTGTGATCTCTGGTGGCTTTAGGAGAAGGCAGGATCCAGAGATATCCTACAAAAGCCTCATTTAGCTGTTTATCAAGACAGCTCGGCTTTATTCTACCCACTGCAATACAACCACTGTGACCATAACTACTTGTCTGTTGCTCTGTTATCGTGCGGCCTTTGTCTCCTACCATCTAAAAGCAAACACCTTCTATGTGAAGTCAACAGCAAAAGCCTTTACATCAGAGATGGGCAACTATTTACACAAAAAAGATTTGAATTAAAAAAAAATATCTTTAGTTTAACCGAAAGATCCAACTTCAACTTTTCAACTTAAGAGAGTCACCAACAGCCTCCTCAGTTATTTTCTCAGACGAGAAAACTTTGATTTTAGATTAGATTAACCCTCCAAAAAATCCCCACAGTGACATTTCTATTTCAGATGACAGCTTGATTTTCATTCAGCTGCATTCATGTGAAGACATGAGCAGGTCCTTCACATCAGATAACAATGGAAACCAAAATCGCTCACAAACAAAAGTCACTGAGAACTTAACACCAGGCTTAGAAAATGATGCAGGCTTCCAAATTGCCATTTCATGAGCTGCCAGCAGCAGTTTTCCTGCCCACAGCAATCTGTGCAGCCAGGGAAAGCTAACCTAAACTTTTTCAAAGGCAGGAAACCTGCCCCTGAGGTCCTTGTGCCACATATGCCAGGAGGAACCTGCTTGAGGGCTCTTTCACAAGCAAGCATCAAATAATGACTTAAGTAGGGATTAAAAAGAAAGCGAAGGCTGGAAGGGACTGCTTTTGGCATTGGGTTATTTTTTCCCTCCAATGCATAGAACAATTCACTATGGGAACGACCTACGCGGACACCGGGAATTCTGCAGCCCGGTCGTATTTCCTGAGACATTATTTTAAAAGGACCAATGTGGGTTTGATGCCCAAACCAGCACACCGTTGGCAGAGCCCAAGAATGGGGACTGCAAATCATCCTCGCACGAGCAATCCAGGGGCCGGTCCTTGGCTTTACACGTGTCTGGACGGCACTCGACCCACTTGTGGGAAGCATGTTACCGCATGGCTGTCACACAGGCTGCTCTGGGGGGTGACCCAGTACAGGCAAAAGCCCAGTCAACCCACAGCAAGATGCACATCAAGTCAACACGCAGACCTGCAGTAAAGTGGCTTCAGCTAAAATGAAGATCACAAACCAAAGCCTCCAGAAAAGTTTCAGTGTCCACTTAAAGCATCTTTCTTTTCAAAGGATCTTTACCCAGAGAAATCTTGGCTGCCCCATCCCTGGAGGTGTTCAAGGCCAGGCTGGATGAGGCTTTAACCACTCTGATCCAGTGGGAGGTGTCCCTGCCCATGGCAGGGAGGGGAACCGGATGGGCTTTAAGGTCCCTTTCAACCCAAGCCATTCTATGATTAACATTATGATCCGATGTGCGCTAACATCCATGCAAATATCAGTTTGCAAAACAACTAGAGACATTCAATTTCATTTTTGAAATAAGATATTTTCAGGTTTATAAAGACGGAGCCCACTTTAATAGAATATTTCAGAAAAATAAAACTAGTGGTATGAGAGTTATTTCCGTCAACCAAAGAGGTTAAGAAAAGAAACACAATTTATAAAGCCTTTATCAGTAAAATTTGTATAAGATAAACCTAAAGGCTTCAGATGGCAAGAACTGCACTTGTGCTTTCAAAAAATAACATTCTGCAGAATGTGAGTGCACTCCCTTCCTTTCACTGTTCAACACCTGCACTGCATCTCCCATGTCCAACAACCAGATTTAAAATTACTTGGAATTTTTTATGGAACGCGACAACTGCCAGCAAATTCCACTGTTTCAGCTCTCTACTCCCAAGCAAAGAAAAGGAGGAAGAAATAGCAGGTCAAGTGCAACACTGCAAAAGCGAACTGGAAGACTAAAAGATTCAGGAGGGAACAGTTTACCTGATATTTCTTACAGAGAAGATGCTAGAAGGCAGGAAGGCACCACAAGGAATTACAACAAGAAAAGGTTATTGGAAATATAAATGGCGCTGGGGATGCACTGCCACAGAGCACAGGCAAAAGCTGAATATTCAGGATTTCTGGAGGGCAGGTCCAGCGGCACATTTTGAATGCCCAGAGTGAGGCACAAATCAACACTGAGTCCAACATCACTCTTAGCCCAATGCAGGAGGAAAAAGAGCATCCTGGGCTTGACTTCCTCTTGCTTTTCACAGGTGCCGTCGCCCTCTCCCAGAGGTTGGAGTCTAAGCTGCATGAGGTTTTCATTACATGAAATACAATTATTCTTATAAAAATCCATGATTTCAGCAATTAGCCTCCTTAGCTATTTTTAAATCTAAAGTTTCAGGAGTCTTGATGCTCCAGCAATCAACCCACCCACGATTATGGTGGGTCATAAAAGACAGAACCAGCATATTTTCCGATACTGTTTTTTCTGGGAAAGGATTTTGCCTTCCTTCACCATTAAACACAACATTTCAGCAAAACCCCAGCATCAACATTTTGACTTCTGACATTTCCAACCAGCACAAGAGCCCTGTGCGCCTCCATGCATGACTGAACTGAAACGAAAGCACGTTTCAGACGAACCGGCGATCGGCACGAGGAATTTCAGCAATGTTCCCGAGATTAATTCAGGAGAGTAACGCTATCCCTGACACACGTCATCCCCGCTCTCCTTTGCTACCATTTCCCATTACACACACATTAGCACAGCAGCAATAACTCCACTCTGCCAGTTAACATGGAAGTACGATCACGATCTCGAGAATAAAGAAGCACAACGTATAAAATAATTGAGCATCACTGGAAGCCCTTTCCAGGCTGGGTCCAGGGTCACGGACAGTCAATAATTTCACATCTTTGGCAAACAATCCACCATTCCTCTTGTTATCACAGAACCACATACTGTCAAACCAGACTCCCATCCCAGGATTAACAGAAAACATTATTCAACGTACGGGGTAACTGCCAACGTCGCTATATAAAGCTGCTCGCTCCAGACATTTGACCTAAAAATCACATCTGCCTTCTTAACAAATACATACAGTACACTGCGCTTATGTGACCAAAAATTTCATGCTTGCCACACCGTGCTTGAAACAGATGCTTGACAAAACTCCAGGGATACAAGGAGGGCAATCATTAACGAAGGCCATATGTTGGAAGCACGTAAGATGGACTTGCTTAACTGAAGAGCCTTCAAAAAACAGTAATGATAATAATAGGACCGAACAGATCTCAGATCTAATATTCTTCGGAGCTTTTTGGTTTGGGGCACTGTTCACTAGAAACTGAAGTGACCTCTAACTAGCTTTCCTTTGCCCTCTCTGACAAACCTCTTCAGTAACGACAGCCAGCTACAGGGTCTGACTGAGTGGGCCACGGGCCCAGAGGTGCCTCTGGAGACTGGAGCTTGGCTCACCAGTCATGACAGCAGCTAAAAACAGTCCTCGCGCGATGGCCGGAGCATCACATTGCCTAGAGTGGTCTCAGAGTACTCGAAGACCCTATAAGCACCAACAGCACACAGCTCCAACTGCCCACCCTGAAATTTCTTGCTTGGTTAACAGCAAGGTGATTTCTCCAGCAACCGCTCCAGGAGCGGCAAATCATCACTCAGAGGGACCCAGATGGGAGAAACGCGTCAGCAGGACCTTCAGGAAATTCAGTAAGGACAAATGCCAAGTCCTGCACCAGGAGCAGCCTAACCCTTTGCATGAAGCCAGGCTTGGAGAAGAACAGCTGGAAAGACCGCCGGTGTCCTGGGGGTCAGCAGGCGGAACACCCACCAGCAGCACACCAACAGCAACCCCAGCCAGTAGACAAGGAGACTGCTCACCTTCACTGAGCACTGTTGGGTCACATCTGGAAAATCATCCCCAGGGTAAGAGAAGGATTGGCCCAGGGGGAAGCAAGTTCAGCAGAGGTCCCTGTGATGGTGGAGAAGAGGCTGCAGGAACAGGATCGGCTGGGGAGGAGAAGGCTTTGGGAACACCCGCCTGCTAACAGCCTCCCATACCTGCACGGCATTTACCAAGACACCTGAGCCGGGCTCTTTCGCTCCCTCTCCCAAAGCCAGATGTTCAAAGATAAACACAGCTCTTCAAAGAGCTCCAGCCAGATACTGCTCACTAATGCAACAGGACACATTACAGACAGATTTCTTTGTTATTTCCTGGGTAGAATCCTCTTCCCTTTCAGCAGCGTTCATATTTTGATGTTTCTAATTTCACTCTTATGTTTTTTGAAACATTAAATATTTCCTGGGTTTGGCTTTTAATATAGAGGCAATTATGCGCGCCATATGCGAGGGGGAGCAGAACATGCTGACTGCACAAGCGGGCGGAACGGTCCGAGGGGAACAGCAGCAGAAGGAAAGGGAGACACTGCATTAAATATTAGTGTTTTGAAGTTGCTGAGCAAAGGAGAAAGATTACGGTGGCCGGGTTTGAGATACACCCTTCCTCCAGCGCTCCAGTCCCCAGCAGCAAGGGAGAGTGCAAAGCCTGATGCTCAAATGTGAAACATATGGTGAATAATTCAGAACTCATCCATTTTTCTGATGAAATCTCAGGAAGGAGATAAATACGTCAGTATTTGTCTGATCCTTATTACTGCCTAAAAGGACAAATCCTGCAAGGTGCTGATCATCAGCAATCTTTCAGAGACAGATCCACAGAGCTGAATCTCATGGATGAGGATGTTCAGTATCTCTTGCCCATCAGCATCCCAGCTCGACTGCTGGGAGAGTTTAGCTCTCCTTGTTCTTGTCAAGCTGCGTTTTCAACTTCACTGCCTCATTTATTTCTCCCTCTCTTGTTTCAGAGGCTGAATATTCACAGCAGCACTCAGAACAGACTCTGATGCTTGATGAGAACATATCGATCTCTGTAAGAAAACCAAAGGATACGGCTTAAAGTTTAGGGGCAGGAGTAGCTGTCTACAGAGGAGTTAATTTTGTATAAATGTTGTTTCCATTTACAGTGAACAACAGTTTACAAGAGCTCACAAAGTTTTGGCTCACAATGAGTAGTAATTGCACCCTAAAATCTCAGCTGTGTCACTAAAGCAAATCACTCAACAGTGCGTAGAGGTCTTCAGACCAAAACCCAATTTTCAAAGGCAACTTGGATGCCTACAATGCTGAACCTCATCGATTTGGGGCAGATCCTCTCTTTTCTCTTACTGTTATGAGAAATAAAGAAAATGGCTCTGCAATCCCATTACATGCAGGAGAGGTTCAACGTTAACAGCAGGGTGTTACTGCGACAGTGACTTAGCTGGTCAACTGTTTCTCCTCAGCAATGCAGCAGGAAGCGTTTTCACCAAATTCCTTAAGAACTTACCAGTAGCAACTTGGATTTTCAGATTGTTTCCCTGCTGCTCGTGCACTTGGGGCTGGGCCCTGATATAAAACGCTCAGAAGCCACCCTGACCAGCTCTGCAGCTGGGAATTAAGATCTCTGCACATTCAAGAGCTCCCAACGGTGAGAGCAAAGCCAGTCAGGCCTCTCTTGTCCTTAGGGTCACAGAGTTATCCCATAATATGGATCCCCACCCCCCCCCATGCCCAAATACACCCCCAACCCTTCCAAAGACATTCTTAAGTCCCAAGGACATGTTCAACCACCAGCTGGTCCTAGGTGGGCCAGGGCAAACTCCAGACCACCTTCCAAGGCATCATAGGTGTATACCACCAGTTCCCTGACACCGATTCAAAATGGACCTTTTTTGGAGAGACAGTGGTCATTGAATCACCTGAGTTGGAAGGGACCCAAAAGGATCATCGAGTCCAACTCCTGCCCCTGCATAGGACACCCCCAACATTCACACCGTGTGGCCAAGGGCATTGGCCAAGCGCTTCTGGAATGCTGGCAGACTCGGTGCCGTGACTGCTTCCCTAGGGAGCTGTTCCAGAGCTCCACCACCCGCTGGGTGAGGAACCTCTTCCTAATATCCGATCTACCCTTCCCCTGGTCCATCCCCTTGCCATTCGCTCGAGTCTTATCATAGGTCACAAGAGATCAGCACCTGTTTCTCCTCCCTCCCCTGTGAGAAGTGGCCTTCTCCCTCTTACCGAAGCCCTGCTTTATTTGTGGCTGTGCCGGCAGCCTTTGATTTGGATGAAATCGATAAAAACTCAGTACGCTTTCCCACAACTTCTTAGAGTCTCTTCACTCTACAACCAGACTCCTTTGAAAGAAGAGGGGGAAAAGGTGTGAAACACCAACTGCCCTGGGTGCCTCGCACCAGCCTTTACACGTGCTTTGCAGCTCAGACGAGACAACTGTCCCATCCCGTTAGGTTTGCAGCTTCTCTTTGAGCAGCAGTGGAGAGTTCAGCTCTGCAAACCCACGTGTGGGCTCCCTGGAGCTGGCTCCTGACACGACAGCCCCAGGGGCCTAGCTCTGGAGTGACAGGGATGTCCTTCAAACTGTCACAAAACAAGCCTCATGAATTATACACACAGAGCAGGCGCGGCGGCTCTGAATTCATCACCCTGCTGCTGTCAGCTCCCTGCCACAAAGAGCAGGATCACGCCACGCCATCACCTGGGGTGCTTATCTGCCAAGTCACGGGCAGCGCGGGTCAGCCCAGGGGACTGCAACTGGCCATGCCCATGCAGTTTGGGACTATGCAGCACTCGCACCACTCTTCAGGGTCGATTCAGGTTTTAGGACGTTAAAAGGTGGTGGTCTCGGATGTGCTTGGAAGATGCATCACATCCTGGCAGATTTTTCAAGGGCTGGCATGTATACAAAGCACTTTTTCTCAGCAGGATCATTTGTTTTCCGCTTCATCCTTTACCAGACAGAGTGCACACACTGCCTTGCAGAAGAGCTTAGTTTAAAGGAAGCAGGTACAGTGAATAAATGTGCTGAGAGACCACGTGAATTAGTGTTTTACCCTTGGGGCACAGGCCTGTGGTTCGACTCCTCCATTCACAGCCTTGGGCGAGGCACTTAGACTTCCTACGCTTCACTCTACCTGTACACACCTTTCTCTAGCTCCTCAGACTCGAAGGTCTTTGCAGAAGGATTGCTTGATGCATGACCATTAAATGCTTAATCTTGTTCTGGACCTCGATGGGAAGTACTGTGATACAGAGAAAAAACATCCACCACAGCATCACCCATTCAGGGAAGGAACAACCAGGGCCCGTATCGCATGTGGGAGTTAGTGCCGAACACCTTTCCTTCCTCCCAGAGCAAAAAAGAAAGGAGGAGGAGGAGGACATAGATCTCGTTGACCAAAATGAGCTTCAGTTGGTCATGGTGGTGATAAAGGCCCGCAATACCCATCAGTAAATTAAACTGTGACCATTTATACAGCCATCGTGATGCTTTTATGAACCATCTGCCGCCGCCTTACATTTGCTCTTAGATGTAGCTAACGTCCGCAGTTGTTAAACTTTGTCATTTTAAGACAGTTTCACCTTCTTATAAATTAATTTTAGCTTTTATGACTCGCACTGCTTTTAGCAGGATTCTTTTTCGATACACGAACGATAGCCCAGCCAGCCCCTTCGAATCCTGGCTCCTTCCACTTCCACCTTGTACCCTGCCATGTCCGACACGCAGCAAACGGGTTTTACCTCACCCACAGCTGGTTAAACCTAACAAGCCAGATCCTGCTGTGGGAAACCCCAGACTTCACACAGTGCTTTCCACAAAGATCACTTGCTGTGGCTAAGATTTTGCATGACTTTTGACAGAGCATTTGCAATTAAACACTATTCCTTTGCCCTTTTTCTCTCCTCCCAAGAACCAAGAAAAACCTCCCCCCTTTACAAACCGCAGGACACAGCCCAAGCAGGATATTTAATGGACCACTGTACTTACAGGGAAGATTCCTCTTTCCAGGGAGCATCTTTAGTGTTGGGTGTTAATGAGAGACAATCCTTTAGAGCAGAAGAGCTCTTCAGAGATTTTAAATATCTCTCTTTCTCAGGATTTCAGACCTCAATCAACATTTAACACCTACAAGGGATGAAAGAAGAGCTCTTGGGAGCTCTGCAATCTGGCTTCCAGCTTCCTGCGCCTGTGCCCTATCCTCTTAAGAAATATTTCTGTAAGGCAGCCACAGTGGCAAAGCACAGGTGGTGCCATATTTCAGAATATGAGTTCTCTACCGTACGTTATCAGCACAGTGTCTTAGCAGTCTCAAAGACTGTCATCCTGGCTTTCCTTGGCTGCCACTTTTATGCTCAACAGTGTACAGCAGGGTATTGCAGCATCCTTCACCTCCATCACCTGGGCAGGAGAAAGAATCAAACAGCCATTCCATGTTTAGGCTGCAGGATGAAGATGTTGGTCATTTTGTTGAAGCCGCCTTCCAAATATTAAGTCACTAGAAAAAAAAGATCCGAAAAATTCCTTCTCCAGAGGCAATGAATAACCTGTTCAGCGATACATGTTCAGAGCTAGTATTAAGCTGGTCATTTAGAAGACCTTTTGAAGTAGTTTTTGAAGTTTAGGCTGAAATACGACAGCACAGATTATTTCTCATCATTCCTTCTATGCTTCGCAGGGAACAAAGTTAGGTCTGTTGAGCCCAGATCATAACGTGCAAGTGTGGAGAAGGGGAAAGGAGGAATCATAGAATCATAAGGTTTAAAGAGACCTCTGAGATCACTGAGTCCAATCATACCTGTCCCCTTTCTAAACCCTGTCCCTAAGGAACTCATCTACCTGTCTTTTAAACCCCTCCAGGGATGGTGGCTCCACCCCCTCCCTGGGCAGCTGTGCCAATCCCTGACCACCCTTTCGGTGAAGAAATTCTTCTTAATGCCCAAACCTCCCCTGGAAGGAAGAAGAGAGAAAAAGGGGTTAACACAGAGACAGCTCTTGAGGTTTTCTTGCACACCGGTCACAGGGCAGTCAGGATACACCCAGCAATTCTCTCATTCCAATCAACTTCATTTTCTCATCTATTTCAAGGTAAGCTCTGCCCTGCTTCCCAGTCCCTCAGCATGGGCACACACCTCCTCCACCGGAATCCAAACCTGCAGTCAGAACATCACCATTTGGAGTTCCTCCAGATTATCTCCTTGCCTGAAACAAAGCCCAAGCAAAAACCTGTGCCGAGGACATGCTGCACCCCCAGGTATCACCAAAGCAATGCAAGAGATTCACACAGAAAGTCGCAGGCTGCCTGTGCGTGTCTTGTCTTCCTTTAGGCTCTATTTTTAACTCACCTAAGGAGAAGCTGACGGCTGAAGAAAGAGCTTCTGTCACACGAGCTGTGCCTCCATCCTTTATCGCAGGGACAAGGGGTCTGCTCTGCCCCTGCCCTGAGCTCAGCTCACACCTCACCACCTGCACTGGAGCTGGTGAGCCCACGCACAGCTCTGTGCGAAACCCATTGCAGAGCTTTTAGCGGGCTCCAAGCAGCCCTGGCCATAAAAACCCATGGTGTATCATCAGCCAAGGGGCAATGTCAACCCAAAAGCTCAAGCAGGGTGACACCACTCCTTGTCCTCAGAGGCCAAGTGTGCTGCTTCTCAGAGCCAAGCCCTGAACTCTTTTTGATTCTAAGCCACAAACCACAAGAGGCTGCTCTGGGGAAAATAAATAAATAAATAAAATAAAGGTTATTTTCCATTTGCTTGTACACAGTAAGAAAGATAATGCCGGTTTGCTTTAGAGTAAAAATGCCACTAGTTATTTATCCAGGTGAAGAATTAGGTACACTGCATTAGCTAGCAAAAGCTCAAGGAAAAAGTAAATCCTTAGGATGGCGCACACAGGGGAAAAAAAGATTAATTGATTTGTGACTACAAGGAGGTTTATTCAGAACCGTATTTATCACTACAGTGTTTCTGAATTCAGTAGAAGCTCTACTCAATTTTCTTCTGCAGCCTTTCTTTGCTGTTACAGGAAATACATCAGCAAGAAAAGAGAAATGACACTTAATTTTAAGGAGCATCACCTTGCTTTAGAAAATAAACCAGACTTGGAGCTGCAGCTCTGGGATACCTGTCCACTGTTCGCACCCAGGTGGGATCTGGCAGGAAGGCAGCAATTTTTAGCTGACAAAAGTGAGAGCACCGCTGCTACAGTGGAAGAACCAGGGATTTGAGTCCCAGTTTACTCACTTTTCACCTCAAGGTGCTGATGTTGACAAATCGCTTGGAGTAGGTGATGGGAAGATGGGTATTTTCCTCTCCGGGGTACCTTCTGCCTCGCTCCCGCTGCTGCAGCAAAGCGCCCACGGTGCTCACCCCAACGTCACCCTCTGGCACCAGCTTTACAGACCTCAACTCAAGGGCAGTTTGTCCATGCCTTTAAAATACACCACCTGGAGACATCGTTTGGGCTGTGCTGTCGCACAGGGTCTCACCCAGCTGAGAATTTACTCACATTTCGATAAAACAGATCACTTAGTCCTTGTCTGAGGTTCCCGACCCATTTGCGTACGTCAGTGCTGTTGCCTTCCAGGTCGAAGTAAAGAACCAGGCAGCTCTTTCCTTTCTCTACATTTAGAAATCTTGCTCCACAGAACAGACCGGTCTTTAGAAAACTTCCAGTGAGTGCAACGTCTGTGCACACCCCAAAGTCACTTTGCAAACATTGCTGAACCCCAGCCCCAATAGGGCTGTCGTACCTGTACCGCAGAGAAGGTCTGATACCAGAAACAGAGATAACAAGCCCAAGTGCAGGGACCCAGTCAGATCCTGAGCTGGTGAACTCTCACAGAATCTGGCATCAAATCCTCTGGTTTTCATGTCATTCCTATATCCCACGTTCAAATATGCAATTTGCTCCTATTTACCCACTACAGCAAACAGGACTGCGTTAAAATACATAGCGAGTTCAACACTATAAAGACAGGTTAATCATTTGTTTATTGTTCGCTTCTCATTTCGGAAGCCTGAATTACACCATAATTACTTGAAGAAAGGCTATAAAGACCCAAGCTGTTTGTCTAGCAGCCTCATTTATTTTTGCACAGCGAAGAAATTATTCCCCCCAAAACCAGAAAAATAAGAAAAAAATATCCTTGAGTGCTTCATGGAATTTAAAGTAAGCGATGTGTTAGTTCACAAAGCAGTGAGCAATTTAATTCTCAATGAAAGGATTAGATCAAATGATAACGCTGGACCACTTGGCAACCAACTTGGAAAGGAACAGGCACATTTTTGCACCTGCAAGAAACTCTACTTGCACAACCCGCCCAGGCACACAAAGTTTCCTTCTCAAGCTGAGAAAGAACAGCAGAGCATGAGGAAAGAACAGCAAGCACAGAAAGACTGGGCTGTCAAAGCCCTGAAAGGTCTGAGGGAACCTCAGTGTCCTGTGCAGGAGCCAGGTTACCCAAGAGGAGCGGCAAACTAGCCAGATGGCAGGAGGTTCAGCTGACATCGTCCCATGCCACCCAGAGGGCAGCCCTGGAGAGCTGCCCTCGGGAGGAGGAAGCAGAACGAATCAGGCAGCGCATGAAAGCTCCAAAGCTCTGTTACAGATGTACTTTTGGCTTCCTTCTCCCAACAAAGTACTTACGACTCACACTGTTTGCCTATTATGTCGTACCTGCACAGTCCCAGACGTGTCTCGCTGCAAACATTTAAAGATGTTCTTCCTTAATTCCCAGTCTTCTTCACTTCTTTTGGAAAATGAGCCATGACACACGAGCCATTTGCAACACACTGCAACTATGACATTGGTTTTATTTCCATGGCAACTCTCCCCCTACTCTCAATAACTTATAGAAAGGCATTCCCGGCAGAGTTTGGTTGCAGACACAGATCATTATATTCAATCCGAATGAGCGTGTACCTGAGTTGACTTTATTTCAAGGAACCGCATAAGAAATTAAATTCCTCTCACTATTTCCTTCTCTTACGTCCCAGTGTCATTACTTCCAGTGCTGTGCCATTACTTGTTGGCATTTTGCATCAGTACATAATGATCCAATATCAGATAATGTTAAGATGCAAAAACCACTCAAAACACCAGACAGCAATTTTCTGCTCAGTTTCCCAATTTAACCTGAATTGATACTACATTGTACGTTTGGATGAGGTTCAGGGACTCCTCTAATTATAATAGCATCTTGGGCAGCAGCAGTCACTTGCATCCTGCCTTTTTGATACTGGCCTTGATAGTGCAATTAAGAAGCCAAAAAAGAGAACTTCTGCCCAAGATTTGTCTAATGAACAGCATGAGACCTCAAAATTAAACTTCTTCCTTTGATCAGGCAGCTGCCTCCAGCCCAACATAGCCCTCAACTCTGCTGAAATTCATTATGTTTTATGAATATCCACTTCAAATGTACGTGTTCAACTTCCTCTTCTAAGAGTAAAGCATTGTGATGAGAAGCACACCTGGCAGGTCGCTACATTCGCCCTCTCTGCAACTCCTGCAGCAGCACTGATTCAACTTAAAAGTTAAAGAGTGTTTTGTCCCTTCCTCTTCACCACTAACATTGCAAATCTTCTCCCATTGAACCAACTGTGATCTTTTCCATCCCAGAGGCCACCAAAGAGAGACACTCAGCAGGTCAGAGGTGATGGCAACAGCCGGGCTGAGTTGGGGTATTTACCTACAACCCTGAGGATAACACGAGACAAGAGCGTAGCAGATGGACAGAACCAAGGGAAGGCTTTTTTCCTGCTCTCAGACCAAGAACTGGAGGGAAGACGTGCTGACTCACCGAGCACTCCCCCTTGGCTACAGTGGCCCCTGTGCAGAAGCTGAGCGCAGGGACTGACTGGGGAGCTGCTCTGTGGGTAAAGCCTTCTCCCACATGCATCACCGAGATCCACCCGATGAGGAGCAGACAGACAGCAAAATATCTTCTTCACTCCTCATTGCCCTTTCCCCCCCTAAAACTACGCATTAGCTCAGAAAATAGCACGGCGCTACAGGGAAAACCCACATCCCCGTGTGCCGAGCAGGCACACGGCCCCGCTGCTCACACAGGGCTGGATTTGAACCCAAGGCATTTACACCGACAACTCACATAGTACGCGATAAAAAACATCGGGTAGAAATTTCCTCAAGGAAACTTGGAAGCATTCTTCCTCGTTGGAAAGCCACCGGCAAGAGCCACCTTACGTGCAGCTTTGTGGCCAAATGAAAGAAAGCGGACGGGGGTTGGCACACGGAAAGACAGCACGACTGTTCAAAACAGAGCGACTGAACGTTTTACGCTGCCTTCAAATGAACTCAGCTGGCGGCGATTTCTGCATCCCTCATAGCCTCTTTTATTTGATCCCCATGGATAGTAGTTTCTGCACTTTTAGATAAGCCTATAAAGATAAGAAGAAATAACCCCATTGCGTTCGGTTATGACTGCCCCATCTTGCAGAAATGAACCTTAAATGAGACAAAGCCAGGATGAGATAAAAAATGAAATAAACCCAGAATTAGCCAGTCTAGGAAATGTTGTTTCTTTGATGCTATTGGATGCGCATCTTTCCTGAGAAACAGTTCTCTGTGTTCACAGAAAATGTCAATGATGAGCAAAAAAAAATCCATTTGGAAAACACACATTTAAGTTGTTGTGTTAAAAAAAGCCACAATACTATTTTGTTACACATCATACGTGCTCAGGCGAGACAACGCGTGGCTTCTGCCACAGGTAGGACCATGACCCATACAGCCACGACGCTGTGCTATGGTTATTTATCAGGCAACGTGAAAATCTGCATTGCAAACTTCCCCATCCCAAGCACAGTCAAGGACCAATCCCCAGCCAGCAGAAAGGATCACAGGTAGATTGCAAGCAGCCACCTCCCACCACACGCACCTGCACCCCATGATTTGGAACAGTCAAGAAATAAAACTTCCAAATGAGAAGAAAAAAAGAAAGATTCCCAGTATTTGTTTTTACTCTGCACTGGATGTAATGGGATTTTTTTTTTCCCCTGGGGGATGATGACCAAAGGACAACACTAACCCAGAGCAAGCGCCTCCAATACCTCATTGTTCAGGATCTTCAACCAGGATGTCAGACAAAGCAAGCAGCAGCTGAATCCAGAACAGGCCCTGTGCATCCCCACCACAGCAGCAGAGTTACAGCATTTTGCTCCCAATCCCTTCCAGCATTTCTTAATTTCTACAGACTAGAGGAGCTCTAACCACGGCGCCCGGCAGCGGATCCCAAAACGCTGACCTGGGATTGCACAAGCTTTGGTTCCCCGCCTTCCAGGTCAGCGCTGTGTACTGAACCAGGCAGCATCCTGCTGCCAGTTAAGAGGTTTCACGCAGTTCGCTCTCAAATCCAAACCCAAATGCCCGAGGCAAGTTTGGCTGCAACTGCTACAGCACCACAGAAATTCCACATTTGAAAAATGACAAAAGGAGGAGGCTCTCCCACCCACACTCCAACGAAGCCCCTTTGGGTACCACAGCTCAGGCTGAGGCTGCATCATCAACCCCTTCTGGGGCACCAAATCCGCGCTCCCAACTTCACCTCCCTTTTTGTTTCATCTCTGCAGTTTACCTTTAATAAATCACTTTGCTTTAAAATAAACCACTCCAGAGCGGTGTTCACTCATGCACAGGAAATTAAAATGTGTTATAAAACTAATTTATGCACCCTGTTGGCCACAGTGCCTGTGGAATACGCCTCCCTGGACACAGACTCTGGGAGCATTTGCACATGTTTGATCCGAGTTGTGATAAACAGTTTTAAAAACAGCTGAAAAAAAAAATATAACTTCTTTCCAAATAAAAAACCTCATCAAAATGGACATTTATGCAAGGCTCAGGTGGGGTGAGGAGGTACCATTAAATATTCCATCCCTGAAGAGGCTCACAACATTTTTTTAATACTGAGGTTGCAAATCAGCCCGATTTTTTTTTTTTCATTAAGACTTGTTTTATTGTTCTTGCTTTCACTTAAAATTTTCACAGGAGAAAAAGAATTCCCAACAAGCTTTAACTTTAATTGATTCACATTTAAGCCAATGAGGTCATGCATGTTTAATTATCATCATCCTTATTACAGATGGAAAATCAGCTTCCTCTGATGTTGCTATGCTAATTATCATCTCATTTGTTTAGCGATGGCATCTAGACAACTGATCGAGATTACGGTGAACAAATAGCAAAAAGACCTGTACAGAAGCCATGGCAAACAGTGGCCAGGATTCAGCACTGTCACATTTAGCACTGTTTAAACATTCCCAGTTTAGCTCTTCAAGCTAAGAACATGCTCGAATGTTTTACCACATCGCACTTTCAGTAAAAGAAAGGCGGAAAAGCGGGAAGAAAACATCATCACACTCAGTTAATTGATGGGAATGGAGGTGCAGAGTAATTAATGATGAGCCTTTGAAAGAGACAAAACGTTTCTGAAATGCAAGGCTGTTTGGAACAGAGCTCAGGTCCCTGGGGTTAGACTGACTGTGAGGAATAAAACATATTCCAGACAGCCTTTTACAAATCCCCTACAGCACCGGGAAATCACCAGGCACCCCCACACCTTTCCCAGTTTCTCCTTAATGCCCGCTAAGGGCCGCGTTGTCTGTTAGTCCGGGTAGGTTTTCCTCCTAATGATGTTCTCAAGTCAACACCCTTTAAAAGGGAGCCAGGGGACAGACAGGAGTAAAGAAAACCAACCAAAAACCTGCCAACGGGCTGAAAACGCTTCCTTCTTTTGCTTTATAAAGCTTTTGCTTTATATGGAACGTAGGTAAACTCGATGTTAATCTCTGCTCCAAGCAAGCGTGATTCTTTTGCATCCAAATAAATTGTGGCATCTAGGAGTACAGTTATAGCAAATGAGTGCAATGATGCGCGAGACCCAAAATAAGAACATGAGGACCAGGAGACCGCTCTTCAAAGCAGCTGGGTGTACATGTCGTTGAAATGGTTATTAACTTCATTTAACTACCAAATTAAGCAAAGAGTGGGAGGAAAGACTGATGAAACTATAATCTGATCTCCTGATCCAAGTTTAACCTTGGCTTAGCACCACTGTCTGCTTTTATACTTATTTTTAATTTAGTAACGCTCTGATGATTTATTTCTATATTAAAGTCTATTTCGCAAAAGCACGAAAAGAAACTACTGAATAAAAAGAAAACGCTCCCTCGCAGTTAAATATGAACCCGTTTTAGTGAGCAGTCAGGGATTTCTTGTCTAAGCCAGCCATAAATCAGTGAGAGACTGCTCACAGGAAAAAAGCAGCCATACTACATCGTCTTTCTGCAAGGCTATTCCTTGCTAAAATAGAAAAGGTGCCTCTGCTGTACAGCCCTGACAACTAACAGGTCTGCAAAGCTCCTTGCTTTACATCAAGGCATCCCTAGAAATTTTGACCGTAAGTATTTCACCAAATGCGCCATTCAGAGACCCTTCTGCTTGAGGCTTCGCTGTACCGGACGCGAAGAGGCCATCAACCTGGTGCCACAGTCCAATAAAACTATTAATCCTTTATTATACTTGTCTTCATGAGTGTCCAAGTGATTTTCCTTGGCAATAACTGCAAGTCCCCAGCCCAAACTCAGCTGGAACAGTCCACTAGTAGCAAACCAGCCATCTGCTTCCTCCATCTCCTCCTTTCTGTTCCAAAAGTTACTGGAATCTCTCTTTCTACTTTCCGCTTTATTTTAAGAGCATTCTTGAGACAGAGCTCAGTTCCCCATCACCAAGTAACACTGCATATTCTGCCCTTCCCTCTCTTTAACCCCACATTTTCTTTCAGCAGAAATCTTCTAGCGGAAGCATCAGATCTGTTGACCAATGGAGACAGCACTTTAAAACATGAAGAAAACAACATATCCTGTATGTAGATTAGACAGACCTAGACCCCGAAATTCACCCAGAGGAAGATAGAATATCTTCAAACCTTGTCATTGAGAAGAAGATTTATTTCTTACCCCCTCTGAAATGGTGACCAGATTCACAAATGCTCACACACAAGCGCAGATGCCGATGGACAAAGAGGAAAGACAAACCCCAGGGCTCAAGCACTTTGTTTCTTCTCTGTATTTTCAGCCTGCTTCTGAGACGATACCCACGCAGCTGCCAACTCCAGTAGACAGAAAACCCCAAGCACCAGGTTGATACAGCATTTGTTAGTAAGCGCTCACGTTCCTTTTCTTCACCAAAATAAGCAGGAAATGCAAGGAGACACCCCAAGTCTTCGTGAAAGTCACAGTTATACTGAGAAGACAGAAGAATATTCAGGGGAACTGCTCTCAGCCACCTCACCCTGCATTTTAACCCAAATTAACACCCGCTTTTCAAGCTGATATATTTAACACGATAACGGCAGCACTCACTCTTCTGACCCATGGTTTGATCCTTCTAGGAAATGCAAACACATGCAGGTAAGAGCGGGTTTTTTTTTAATGCACCCATTTTGCTGCATGAATTACTTGGTCCAAACAGCTTTGTATCAAAATCTGTCTTATTGGCTCCTCCAGCCACACCGCCCACCGAGGAACCAGGAGTTTCCCAGTTCCCTCTAAACCTGGAGAAAAATCTAAGTTGCATCCCCAAACCCTTCCTTAGTGTCAGCCTTTGCTTCTGCCTCTGCTTTGGCCACAAACGTTCGACACGTTCAAAGGTTCAACTCCAGTCCCACTCAGGACTGCCACCAGTCTCCAAATCCCAAGTGGCTCCTTCCCTGGAGCCTGTTTTTCTGCTTGCACAAAGTTCACAGTGTGAGGATTTCGCCATGCTGCTTCTCAGCACCCTGCCTTAGCAGACTTCCACACCTAAAGAAAAATTTCTGTCAGTGTAATAGGAGAAAAAAAATAACTTCTTTCCACGAAAAAAAAAAAAGAAGCCAGACATGAAATCACAGGGTCATTAAATCCCATGTGGAAACTGCATCTGTGGAGAATCTCTGCTGAGCTCTGGGAAAGTTGTCAGATGCTCTTTTCTCCCAGGGCTGGACTTGACAAGAACACTGACGCTAAACAGGGAGTGCGAGAAGGCAATTATAAGGTGCACATATGTGAAGATGATTGATGGCTTTTCTAATTGCAAAGAAAAATAGAGCAGTGGTAGTGGTGGTGGCGGCAGCGACGGTAACGGAATGGCCTGCTGCCTCTGCAGACATCAATCTAACGCTTAGCAGAAGAAAGAGCTCATTCAGAACACCTCCAAGGAGTGACTTTGGGAAGAATTTACAGACTGGCAAACCTGAGCCTCTCTCCAGCCAGGGACTGACACACATCTCCAGCAGGTGATCCAGAACCAGGATGCCCACCCCCCCGCCTGACCCATGTGGGAGCCAGGACACCACCCACCTTCTCCCAGTGCTACAATCTCTTCAGCCCAGCTCTCCCACTCAGACAGAGCAGGTTGCTGCAACTACAAAACTTTGAGGTCTTACTGCACCATGCAAACTGCTTGAATATTTCATGTCATCTTTTTTCTTTGCCCTCTCCCAAACGGACTTTTTCTTGAAGGGAAACCACAAAGACAGAAAGGATAAGGAAGGATAAGGACACCACGCTGGTGTGGAGCAGTGATGCTGCGCTATCAGCTGATGCTACAGGCTGTGCTGGGTTAATAGAGACACCAGTCAGACTGTTACTACTGCCCCCACACTTGCAAATTTAAGGACAGGACTGAGGAAGGGAGGGGGCAGGATGCGGGGCAGGACGCAGGGCAGGTGAAGGGCTGGCGCACTGCTCAGCCTCCACCTTTCCCTACAGACAGCTGATTTTTTGCTTCAGTGCAGCCGGCTTGAACCAGTTCCCTTCTTCCCCCCCCCCCCCCCCCAAAACCAGAGGTGAGGTTGCCTAGGCATTAATCAGAGCAAAGCGAGCACTAGTCAGATCAAGCCAAGAACAACCTCAACTTGACTGCTCATTAGCAAGTACCTGCTCGTCTTCTAAGGAGTGGAGCAGCTACAAGGCTCGTGGGATCTAAGAAAGGTGTTCATTAACCACCATGGTGGCCAGCACAGAAAAAACAGCCATCCTCAGCTGTCACGTTGCGGGAGAGACTGGGCCAGAGCTCATCAGAGCAAAACTCTGCTCCCAGCCTCCCATCTCCCTGAAAAATAAAAGCCTTTTGCTGTCCCCAGATCCCCCTGGGACTGGAAGCACAACAGGTTTCTGATCTGGGGACCCCAAAGTCCTTGATGACACCTCCCCACCCTCCCGCCCCCTGCACAGGATTCAAACCCGTGAGCCAAAGCTGCGGGGCTTGTGGCAGAGGAAGCAGGAGCAGTGACAGCCCAGCACCTCACCAAACCCTTCAGGATCAGCACAGCTGCTGCTCTTCTACAGCTCTGCAGAGCAGCAGGGCTTCTCACAGCAGCAGCGCTTCTGCAGGTAGGAGCCTCTCCCTCCGCAGCAGAAAGCCAGACCCCAGGCTGTCACCACACACCATCAGTCTGAAGGCGTTGATGAGAGGTACAGCCTGCAGCCTCAAAAATCAGTAACTAAAACATGTTGCAATATGTTTTAATTTATATATGAATGCAAAAAAAAAAAATCAAATCATCAGCAAGAATATCATATTCCTGTCCTCAATGTGCTTTGACGGAGCCCAAAGCACGTAACTCCATCAAGGGCCACACGAGAGCCAGCCTGGCTGCAGAAGGCAGTAAATATCAACTTTCCAGTTTTCTTCCCAAAGACTGGGAGGTGGGGAAAGGGCGGGTGCACCCCCACATGTGGGGGTGAGGGATCACCACCCTAGAGTATCATCCTTCCAGGAACCCAACAGTCAACATCTTATCAAAGCATGAAACACTCTTCTTAATTCCAACCTGTGATGCTCAGATTGAAGTTTGAGCTTCACTGATGCGTCACTTTGTCACTTCCCCTGACAAACAATGCGGCCGTGGGGACTGTGTTCTGGAGACAAGCTGTCTCTTTCAAAGCTTGGTGCTCAGCAGCGATTCTTCCATCCGCAGGATGTGCGTGCACGGCCCACCATGTAGAACAGCAGTGCCCACTGGAGACCGGCCCAGCACTTAAATAACTGCGCTCTCAAAGCTACTGCTTGATCCGGGCATGAATTGACAGTAAAACAAATCCTCCCAGGAAAGCTCTGTCTTCAGAGTAAGTTGTGATGGACTGGAGAGAGCTGGCAGCCAGGACATCCATCAACCAAGATCAGACCAACCACAGAGTTGCTCCTCTCTACTGCGACCAAAGCACAGCCTGCCTACAGCAACGCTCTGCCACGTTATGCCTTCACCCAACTCTCCACGTGACTTCTGCCTTAACAGATGTCCTTCCACTTCAAGTTCCTCAAGATCCCACAACATTCATTTCTGGAGTTATGAGTGCCCCTTGCCCGCTGGCCTGGTCCTGCACGAGGAGCTGGTCTTGATTCTACCCCACCTAGAAGCAAAATGCCACCACAGAGCCTGACAAGCAACAGCAGCAACCTCCCAATTGGAACTTGGCAGCTCCAAGATCCTCGAAAAGCTCCAAGAATTCAAATTGTCATGTCAGAATTTTCAAATACTCAGAGAGCTGAATTTTCAGAAAGCCTGGCTCAGCAGTGACCTAGAGAAGTGACAGCAGCGGGATCATGAGGAACTTGCAAAACAGCCCTTCCCCAGCTTTCTCCTCTGGCCAATTTCCAAACCTGCGTGTTTGCCCTGGAAACCCGGGATGAAAAGAGATGGCTACGGCTGGCTGGGCTCACCAGCACGGAGAGCGGCCACTTGCAGCTGCCACAGATGGCCAAAGCGAGCACACCGAGACACCACCATACCCTTCTGCTCTGTGCCTGCCAAGCCCAGCTTTACTAGACAACCCCCAAGACACGTTTCGCCCATTAAACACACGATGTGCAAGCCGGCTGCTCGCACCCAGGTGTACACGGCTTTACAAGCACCATGAAAGCATTTAGGGATTTAACCTCGAGAAGATTTAATTTAGACCATCCAACACAGAGCAGCGAGTCGGCGCTGTGGGCAGGGAGAGAGCAGGGTGGTTATAAAAGCCTCCCAATCAGAGACAGCTGGGAGCTCCCAGGCATCAACCACTTATTGCTTCGACCGATGGGTATGATAATAAGGATCTATTTTTTCTATAATTTAAACGATGCCTATTTATGCACCGCTGACTGAAAAGGACAGTGAATTAAAGTGCACATGAAAGAAAATCATAGCCCTCAGCACTTGCTCTCAAACACTCTTTTAAGTCTGTTTGATGAAGGGCTGCTATATTTTGTCACCGAGTGCAATCGGCTTGATTATCACTTCTTTGTTTTGAATACTCACCTCCAAAGTCATTAAATACTTGCTTCCTAATGAGAATAGATTGGCTTTCGCCAATAAATCACTTAAATGCCACCTGCCAAACAAAAAAGAAATTCAAAGCACCAAATTCCCCCAACTCCTTTTTGCATATTTTCCCCTCGGTTTTGGATTTAGAGAGAAATGATGTTTGTATAATCCATCAACGGCCGCTCTCTCCTAGGAGAAGTGTGAACAGACCGCAGACAAGGCTCCGTTTGGCTTTGACTTGCAAAACCACTTCATGGACCACTTTGAAGCAATTCAGTCAGCGGGATATGAGCTCTGTATACTGGTGTTGCCCCCAGAATGTTTTGTTTTTATTCATAAGATTATTCCAGTGAAAATAGGCTGACTGAAGCTTAATTTTACTAGCAATTGTTAAATAATTCAATACCCATCTTTTCTGTCTCTTTAATGCCTCCGAAAAATCAAAACCCTTCACAAATTAAAGGCCAAATCCTGTTTACTCTTTCCTTTTCTAAAGCAACTTTGACATCAATAAAGGCCGGTTTTGTGACTTGGGCGCAGATTAAAAGCTCTGTCAGTGAGAGTATTTATTTTATTTTATTTCTATATCAGTAGCACAGCGGTTTTTTGTTTTTAATAAAATACTTCTCTTATGTAAAGCTTTCAAAATATAAAGGCAAATGCTTCCCATACAGCCAGCTTTCTTTCTGTATGGAAATGAATTCCATTAACATTTGATACCAATAAACCACGATGCCCTTCAGGAAGGAGGATTTGCTCCCTGCACCCTCAGTTCCCCTCCTGAAGGGACAAGCCTGCAGGTTAACGGTCCCTCACCCACTTCTAAAGACTCTTCAGGAAGAACCTCGAGTGACTTTGGTGCTCGAAGGAGGACTTGAATCTTCACCTGCAACACAGTTCCCGTTTAGCCAAAGAGTGGGGGTTTCAATAACAGCAAGCACAGCCTGGAGGCTGCAAAGGGAGTTAAATCTGCCCCAAGCTGGCCTGAAGGCTCAGGACTCAAGCGAGGGATGGGTTTCCTTTATCCCAGGAGAAATACAGCCTTCTCTGGGGCACTTACTACTGCACCCAGACCTCAGCCCATGCTCCAAAACTGTCTACCTAAAAAGTGCAGAAGACGCTGCCTTTTCACAGTCACTTGGCCAAACCAGCCAAGCATGAGCCCATTTGGGTTCCTCTTGTGTCCATAGGACAACACACTGGTGCCTTTAATGACAACACTGGTCGTGATGCTCAGGAGCAGCAGAAACATCAACCCTTCCCTCACAAGGTTTTCTTTAATAATCACATAGCTTGTAGGGTCGACTCCCAAACCTTTGGTGGGAATCTTGCCATGTTTCAGTGAGGTTTGGGGTCAACCTCACCTTCTGGATGAAGCCACCACTTGCAATCCCAAAAATAAAAAGAACTTCAGAAACAAGAGCCAGCACTAATACACAGGGAGAGAGCTGGCTGTCACCTGGGCTCCTGTGAACCAGATACATATGCTTACATCTCCACCGCACCCTCAGCAGAGGCTTTAAAGTCTTTCAGCGACATCAATCTGTTCATCTTGTAATATCTGACACTGTTACAAATTATTACACACCCTTCTTTTACGCTTTGCACTAAATTATGTAACGTTAAAAATGACCAGATGAAGAATTCATCATAAAAAGGCATGACACCAGCAATCTGAGCTTCCAAACATCCAAAGCTAATGGCAGGTTTCTCACACCACAGGGAATCTCTGTGAAGTTTAAGAGCTTAAAATTAGCACACTAGCGAGTGAAAGTCACTTTCAGTGAGCTAAGGGTCACTTCTCCCAGTATCATTAAAATAAAAAAAAAAATAAAAATCAAAAAAGTCAATTAAGCTTTGGGGTTTTTTTAATCCTTGGCCTCAAATAATCACAAAAAACCTCCTCGTGACTAAAAGAAAAACTGAAAACAAACGAAAACAAAATCGTTCTTGTCAAAGTAGTTTTGAAGCTGGTAAAGCAGTTGATGGTAATTTAATCTGGAGATGGATGACAGTTATTGAAGTCATGATTATGACCCAAATCTTCCCTCTCCCAGATTCGAAGCCCAAACAAGACTGTCTCAAATTACACATCGATGAAAAAAAACCTTCATTCCTTCTGTGAGCTTGTTTTCAAGTTTTCAGACCTCCATTCTCCCTGCCAATCAAAAGTGATCAGACCTTAAATTTAAGAGCCACATATTTGGAAGCGTGAGCCTCCAGCAACCACAATAAGGATGGCTGGAGTTTGATTTATTCAGAGGTTTACTCTTTCCAGAAGCACTAACAGAGTGGAAGGACAATCCAGCACGGGACCAATACGGATAAAGTCTGGTCCAATATACCTTGAGACCACAGGGATCTTTGCTATAAACCCGGCAGCAGGATGCTGACCCTCCGGACATGCAACTGCAGCCAGCATTAGGGGTCTGGAGGAGACCAGACCTCAAGGAACAGAAAGCATCGGGGTTGCTTTCTTTGAGCTGCTTAAGAAAAGGGGCTCTGGAGACAGAGTACCATCCCCAGCACCATTATTTTAATTTTCTGTTTGATTTAAATTTTCTATGAAGAGCTTTGTAAGCATCTACAGCTGTTGTGACACACAAACCCGATCCCTCTCAGCAAACACCTGCACACGAGTATCTCCTCAGACACGCCAGGTGAGGGTTCCAAAAGGAAGTTATCACTATCACCCCACGTCTGGCTCCTATGGAAATCAGCTTCTCCTGGGCTTCCAAAGCAACTACGCCAGAAGAGCGAGAACGTCTTAATACCTGTCTCCATCCAGAGATGGGAACGTTCCTGCAGTTGGTAGGTGCCAGTTCAAGGCAGGAAACACCGGTTTTAAAAACAGTCAGCACTTTGTATAAACGGTTTTCTAGGGAGTTTGGGATTTTTCAAAACAAACCAACAGAAAACCAGGAAATAATCCTTGAAATTCTGTCCTTTCCTCACATGCCACCTACGTTCAACAGTCTGCAGCATCTCCGAGCTGTCGGATGCCTTCTGGTAAACCTCCACACTGAGTACTCAAAATGATGGTGACGATATTCAGAATACGTTAAGCAAGGCTGTCTCAAAGCTGTTCCTGTGGATGCGCCACCGGAACGAGTCGTCCCAGACACAAAGATCCACTTGCATCACTCTGCTTGGCTGCAGAGGTTATTCCCCAGAAGCGTTTCACTCCTATGGCTATTTAAAGGGTTGTGCATATCCTGCACTGACAGAATTTTCAGGCTGTAGCAGTTGCCTGGAAGAAGCCTCCGTGGTGAGACTAAAAGAGGACCGTTTATGTAATTAAAATAAAGAAAACACCATATTTTTGTGCTTTTTAAAGCCACCAGGAGATGATGGTTGCTGGAGGTGCTGAGGAAAAGCAATAGTTAGTACCTTCTGGACTTAAAATACATATATATAAATACAAATAAATATATAAAAATATATGTAACAATATCGCCACAAATTCCTGTGGTCTTCCCCTAAGTGAAACACACAGCAACCAAAGCAGGAGACCTCAACAGCATTTGCAGTCTACGATCGAGAGAACAGTTTCTATTAAACACCACAAGCATTTAGTTAAATCGTAGAATCATACACCTTTTGTCCACTCACGTGTCACATTCAATAACATAAACCCTCTGCTTTTTCCCCTCTCCATTTACACAACTGGGATGAGAGTTTGCTCTCTCCTAAGTACGTTGCAAAAGCTAATCCACTAGCATTTGTGAGGCTGAGATAACAGATAATTGGGTGGGTTAATTCAACTTATTTTCATCTTTAGAAAACCCCAAACTCAACAGCCTTTCTATTCTTTTACAAGCCCTAACTCTCAAAAGTGATTTCCTCCTTACAGCGATCTTAATACTAATTAAATGAGCTTTTGTCTTCCAACACCAGTAAAGATTAAGTACCACATAAAACAGCTGCAGCAAAGCCCCATCCAAAGTTCAATCTAACCTGCTAGCTGGTTCCCAGCTGGTTCCTCATGCACCGTGGGCTTGGAAAGAGGCTTCTTTGTCATCTCTGGAGTCACCCAGGGACTGCTCCTTCAGCCTCAACACGCGACGAGGCACTGCTAACTAATGGAACTATTCAGTAGCGCTTTGGCCTCTTGGATTCAACCGATCCACCCAGCCAAGTGTGGAAAATAGAGAAAGTCAGGAAACACATTATATTCTAAATAATCTGTTGGGTCCAGTGGGGTCACAGCGCTGTCGACGGACTCACCAGCCAAGAAGCAAGGATTCAAGTTTCTTTTCTCTTTGCTGGGTTCTGGAAATCACTGCCAGCGGAAAAGTGCAATGACCTCAATTTCCATGCTCAGGTAAGTGTCCCTCGTCCTCAAGGCTGCTTAATATGCACTATGTGCTTGCTTGGCTTCAAGAGACACAGATGCAAGAGTGCATTTAATTGTTTTCCTGAATCAGACCCCTGGAGCCATCAATATCTCACATATGTAATTATAAATCATGAGTCTTGCAACTGCAACGCAATCGGCACATCTAGCCATAAATCTTCCAGATATCAGCAATTCCTTCAAAGCTGCTTTTTGACACAATCTGATGCCCATGAACTAAATAAGTCAGGCAGAAGAAATTGCTGGCACTGAGGTTCGCAGTCTACCAGAACTGCTGCCACAGACGGGCGTGGGACCTAAGGATCCCGAAAAACCTCACACACATCCAGGTGGGAAATGAATCATTCCTGGAGATCACATGAATGCAAATCACATCCCACGGCCAGATCAGGTCATCAATGTGCAACTTCACAGCACCTCCAGAGACCTTTCTTGGATTTCCCACAGGCCAGGTTGGATGGGGTTTTGAGCCCCCGATCCAGTGTCCCTGCCCGTGGCAGAGGGTTGTAACTGGATGAGCTTTACGGTCCCTTCCAACCCAAACCATTCTGTGATCCTATGGAAATACCCTTTTTCTTCCTTCTTTTGTTGACTCATGGCTTTTCTGGACTCTCAGTAAACTCCGATCAACGTACAACCTTGAAAACAAAGACCTGGATAAATCCTGGCTACACCTCCTAGAGCAAAGCAAGTGCAGATGGGCAAGGCAAGCATGTACACATCTATACCCACACAAGCACCATCCAAACAAGAAACCAAAACATCTCTGCGAGAGCTCACGCTGATGAAGACCGGGATCTATACGATGACTGTTTCAAATGTCACTTGCTGTCTGCCTCTTCTGTGAGTGCTAATTTAGACATGATACATTAGGCTGTAATCACAGTTTTATTTTCTGGGCAGAGGTAATCGGAGGAGCCTATAAGGCTGGCAAGAAAAGCTGAGCTGTGAAATACACGCACAACCGAGCGCTGAGATTGAGGGTCTCTCTGAATATCAGGATTCTGAATGTTAATGGAGAAAAAAAATACAAAAGGAGATGTATTACACAATACAGGTATTACA
The DNA here is from genome assembly GCA_033558235.1 of Neomorphus geoffroyi. NCBI lineage: Eukaryota > Metazoa > Chordata > Aves > Cuculiformes > Neomorphidae > Neomorphus > Neomorphus geoffroyi. Next base: position 8,591,930 of record JAUMJM010000018.1, read on the forward strand.
CCAGCATCCCCCCTAGGCACGAAGAGAAACTATTTCTTGTAGGGAAATCATTGGATAAAGCAGGAGCCAGTTTGAGACTGGGCCACGTTTTAGATGGGTTTCATGCCATCAGCTCTCTTTGCCTGGATAATTATATCTTGTGAATTATCCATGAGAGAAAATTGCCTCCAAACATATTCACCCAGCCGTCTGTCTCCAGTCTCCACTGTCGAGTATTTGGTAGGAGCCGAGATGCTGCGGCTCACGAGCCCGCTGGAGCATCCCTCACAGGCAGGGGAACCCCTCCTGGGGCTGCCAGAAACCCCAGGCACCCAGAGAGTAGAACCAAAATAAAAAAACCTGCCTGACTTCACTCCCATTCTTAAACCTAAAAAGCCTCTAAAAAACTAATACACCACCGTATACTATAATTTCAGAATTTCCTCTCATCCCATGCATAATTACATGGAGCAGTGCGCTGGTATCCCTCTCATGCAAATACTGCCATAAAGTGCATAACTTTCATAGCATTATACGACAAAAAAATAACCGTACTCGTTTATTTCTGGTTTGTATGTGGTTACACAACGTAATGCAATGAGACAGTATTTTTCATTAGCTTTTTGTTGCGGACAGTACCCATTTATCTTTCTCATAATCCTTCCCCCAGCGCATGTTAACAATGTTATTTTAGTAAGTTGGTTAATTATTTAATGCCACTGGGAAGCTACTGGGTCTGTTACAGAAGCCCTTTCCCAGAGCACGCGTTGGAGGGGGTGCCCTTCCACCCTGGCTCCCCTTCAGCACCAGTTCCCACACACCAGGGTCTCAAGCAGCAGCAGCCACGCTACAGATGCCTTGATGAGCACGACATGCATCCTTGTTGATGCCAGTTGAGCTTTCTCTGATCCCTAATTCATTGGCAGACCTCAAGAGCTGAGCAGACAGAGAAGATCATTGACCTCTGCACACAGAGCAGCCCCAGTCTCCCACCCACACAGAGATATTCCCTTTCCTCCTATTTTTGCTTTGTTCAAAACACTTGTCCCACACTTGAAGTCTGGAGGGACTGGGACAACGTTTTGGAGCTGCCAATCCTTGAAGCTCAAGCGTTAGAACAACCTAAGAAACACTTTTAACAAAGCGTGCCCTGAGAGGAGATGTACTTTTTATTCAAGGAAGAAAAAAAAAAGCGCTGTATTTCATTAATTCATCCTCAGTTCATTACACAGGAAAAATCACCTCATTCATTACAATTTGCAAAATCTTAATGTTGTAATTAAGGTAAAGTGACTTTGTCACATGCAGTTAAACATAAGGCTGTGAAGATCATAGAAACATGGAATGGTTTGAGTTGGAAGGGACCTCAAAGCCCATCCAGTCCCAACCCCCTGCCATGGGCAGGGACACCTCCCACTGGATCAGGGGGCTCCAAGCCCCATCCAACCTGGCCTGGAACACCTCCAGGGATGGGGCAGCCACCACTGCTCTGGGCAACCTGGGCCAGGGCCTCCCCACCCTCACAGCAAAACATTTCTTCCCTAGAGCTCATGACAACCTCTACTCTTTTAGCCTAAAACCGCTTCCCGTCGTCCTGTCCCTGCACTCCCTGCGATTCCCCAGTCCCTGATCTACACAGTTCCTGTACTTCGCCAACGTTTCTGCACAGTCACCAAATAATTCCCATTTCCAAATCCCTTCACCCTAGCAAAACTCCTCCAGGCTTGTGTTACAGCCTCTCTCAGCTGGCTTGGGTTATGATACATCCAACCCCTCTCAACCGGCTTCTTGACGTTATCCTTCCGCATTTTACCCCATCACACCTCGCTGATGGAGAGCAAGAGGTCCCCGTGCCTACCTGATGGGCAGTGAGGGGTCCCCGGCATCCCACCAGTCCTTGGGGGGGCTGATGTACATGCACCACAGCTCCCAGCTGTACCCGTGGGCAGAGTTCTCGTAACGCTGCACCTCGAAGTTGTCCTGCTTGATATTGTCGATGGAGGGAAGAATGACTCTTCGTCGATTTTCCTGAATTCGTGAAAGAACCGGCTCAGCCCTGAGAGGTAAAAAAAACAAAGTGTTAATTTCTCCCACACTTCGTGGATGGACACAACAGCTTTCACTCCGCTTGTGCACTTAAATGAGGGTAATAAAACAGGCATTCCTGTCACCATTCGATCAACAGAAGGGAATAATGTGAACTTCTCTCTGCTCCCATTGACAAGTAGCACCGTATCTTCCAAGAGAAACAGCAAAACCCAGCCAGAGGGGCCAGAGGCTGTCACGAGGCTCCTCGCCGTCAGTGAGTGACCCCAGACTGCAACACACCAGCCTCTGCCTCACCTTTCCGCTCGTCCGTGCTTTTATCAGCACACAAACCCCAAAGAGAGGCAAAGCACTCGCGCTGCCAAGTTTAAAAGGTTATTTCTGCAAAGCTTGCCAAGCTTTGTCAGCCACAAGAGAGATGGTGCAAGAGGCTCCAGCACTTCCACTCGATGGCATTTTCCACCCAGACAAGTCCCTTGCGTGGGGCTGCCGTTGGAGCACAGATGCCGGCTGCCGGGCACGGAGCTCCGGTGCCACAGCCCTGGAGAGCTGGGGGCTTTTACTGCTCCCCTACACAACTGACTACACAAATTCATGGACCAGCTGAAGCTTCAAGCACAAGGAAAGGATCGGTCCCACCAAGGCATTCAGCCCATAAAACTGTACCTTCTCTCTTTCTGCAGAGCGAGTACACCATATTTTCTTTGGTGTGATGGTTTTAAAAAAGCATTATTAAGTACTAATTCCATATTCTGAATTATTAAGTATTCAAAACAGCCATGATTTTAAAGCGAGCTTTCCTGACGTCTTCACTAAGGTCACAACGAAATCAGACGATGGATTTACTAGTTGCAGCGTGGGCCAACTTTACAACCAGGAGCAGCTCAGAGAGGGTGCTCAATGACCGCCTTGAGACTCTTTCCCTACAGGAACTATGGACCACCAAAAGAAGCAGTCTCCAGACATTCAACAAGGAGTACGCTCTTTCCACAGTTAAGCTGTGGAGCACCTTGCCCAAGGATGCTGAGAATGCCTGAAGATTAAATGGGCTCAACAGACAACAGGAAGAAACTCATGAGAAATGTAGCGAGGGTTTCTAAACACATACAAACCGTATCTGCCTCACATCCGCGTACCAGTGGACCTCAGCAGCTTTCCTAGGCTTCCAGCTACGGTCAGTGACACAGCACAGGGCTAGATAAGCCCTCAGTTTGCTGCAACCTGGCTACTCTGAGTACTTCTGTTCCACCTGCACAGTTGTCCTGTGTAAAGCTCCAGTGTGCATCTGCAGGGTAACCACACACAGATTCCCGTGCTGTCATGCACAGGTAGACATCCTACAAGAAAAAATGGTACACATTTTGCTGGCACACCTGGCTTGAAAACTTCCCTTCTGTAAAGCAAGGCCAAGAAGGATGCATTGTGTTTAAAGCACGCTTTACTTAGCCAGAACTTTCCACAAATCCAAACAAACCACGTCAGTGGGTAATGGAACACAGTTTGAGGAACCATGTATAGACGCCATAGCTACAAAACTGAGCTCTGGAACATTGAACCGTGCTCAGAGCAACGGCTGGGCACAGTCTCAACTCCACAGCCTAAGAGCTACGGATCTACCCAAGCTCAGTCTGCCAACACAGGGACCACCTTCCATTCTTGGTGCCTCCAGCAACAGCAGTGGGTGCACAGCACTAGAGTGAGTCAAGTCCACACTACAGACAAGCTCACTCTCTATCCCTTGAAATGATGTTTCAAGAGCTCAATAAATGAGAGCTGATTCCGTCTATCAATAAACTCAGGTGTGAAGATTTAGTGGCTTGAAGAAAGGAGTGTTTAGCTGGGAATACAGGTATCAACATAAGAAATGGCTCTTAAAGACACCCTTCAGCTGTATTGCCATTACAAAGAATCCAATAACTGCCCAGAACTCTTTGTTTGCAGCTGCTGTATCATTTTCTTGTGAATGTTACCCTCTGTTCAAATCAGACACAACTTAGCTTCTTCTGACTCCACTTTTCTAAATATGGACTATTTACTTTCTTACACTTGATTAGAGAGGAAAAAAAAATAAAGAGGCTCTCAGGCTCCTCTAGGCTCAAACTTAAACCACTTGAACTCAGATGTTTTGAATCTCTCTGAAAAAAATCCTTATGAAACACCTTTCACTGCTTCTGCACCTCTGCACTTATTCCTAGCTGCAGGAAAAACAAATCAATCTAAAACATCTAAGCCTTCCCCAGTGGGATCCAGCTGCAAAGGGCAAGGAAGTAGGGAAACATTTTCTCTTTCAATCCCTTGCTGGCTGGGCTTTTTTTAAACTTACCAAAGTTTCTTAGCACTAAGGGAATGGGAAATCAACCTGAAAAATATGAACAGAGGGCAGGGAGTGCGCACGCATAAAAGGAGGGAATATAAAATACCACATCTCATCAGTGGTCATTCAGTACAGAAGGAAGAGAAGATTTGTTTGCAAACACATCCATACAAAATGATGGATTGTCCTTTGCTTGATGCACCACACACACGGACAGACTTTGAAGGTGAGCACCTACCAGCCGGCAGTGAACTCCACATGGGCATCAAAAAACCCAGTAATCTGGCCAGTGGCAGCTTTCCAGCCTTCAATACGAGCTCGGATTAGGCCTTCCCTCTTCTGGTTGCGCACCACCTTCACGAGCCCCGGGTATCGTTTGTTGACGTATTCTTCCAGCGGCGCCTTCAGTTCCTCTAGAGATGAAATATCAGAGAATCCATTGAAAAGATGCAATGGTTCACTTAAAATAAATCCACTTCATTGATGTATACGAGCATAACTTACTGCAACCACACATTTCTGCACCCCCTGGCAGTGATATAATCATTTAGGATAAACCGATGCCGATTTGAAAAAGACGACCTGATGGTGGGCTGTCCACAGCCCCTACAGCAGAAATTCAAGGTTGCCAAAAACATTGCTGTTGGATGACTAAGGAGCCCAAACATCATCTCTGGAGGCAAAGGGTGGCAGCAAGAGGCCAGCTAGATTGCTTTGCAACACCTGGGTATCACCCCATTGAAAGACAAGAATGGACAGAAGTCACCTATGGATCCCAAACACCAGCACTCTCTATTTCTGATGGAGATTTTATCTGAATGGATTGCCAGAAAAGCTGCAAAAAAGCTATTTGAAGTAACAACATCCAAATTGTGTACGAGCCTCACCATCCTTTCTACTCAGCCTCACTACTACAGTCTTGGCATTTGCTGTATATTTTCCAAGATTTGCCACTAGAAAAGTCTAAGTTCCCTCTGCTTTTATAATAGGATAAAAGAGATTTTTGGCTTCATTCAGAAGATGCTCATACCATGAATCTTCTGTTCACTGGAAACCGCAGATCGTTTAATTATGTTGTCTAAGCCTGTAGATGTGCTACAGCTGAGAACATAATGGATCTGTCAGCCTGCAGTCATTAAACGTTTTGATGGCTACAAGTATTGAGTACAAAAGACACATAGGACTTTGAAGGCGGAAGCATATGAAAGGTTACATTAAGGGCTAAGAACTAGGATGGGTTTTCAACAATTTGGAAAGGTGCTAGTGCTCTGCCAGAAACCATGGTCCCTTCCCCTCCTGGTGCATCAGTTAAATGCGTGAAAACTACTGGTGAGAAGTGCTCTGTAAATGCTAAGCGATACCTCTGTGTGGCAACACTGACTTTTAACATCATGAAAACAGTTGCAGATGGTGTCTTTTATCCCTGCGAGGCTCCAGGATACCATAAAATTAAGACACGGTCTGTGATCCTGAGTTATAGCCTACCACACACACTCCCTTCTCCAGAAAAAAAGGTCACCATTAATATAATCCTCAGGTAAAACGTGAGCCATACGAGCACTCGTGGGGTCCTACTTGAAGGAAACACGGCAACGGAGAGCAAAAGCGTAAAACCAAGTCCCATCTGCTGGGCTTAGCCCGAGAAATCATCAAAGGAAAGGGATTATCTGTTCCCTTCCCTTCCACGCCTTCTTCCAGGCACAGAAAATGTGCTTTCTTCAGCTTGCCTTTCTGGGATGGTTCTCCTCACATATCAATTTCCCCAAAGTCTTATTTCTCTTTTATGCTGAAGTGGGAATAAAAAGCATAAAGCAAATGAGCCCCTTCCTCAATTCACAGCATCTGCATCGCATACATACTTAACTCAGCAACTTCCATTTCATGCTGAGCCACTCAGAGAAAAACCAATATTTTATGGAGACAACAACTCTTCCAAACGGTTTTAAGGAGACAGAGATGCAGATTTTTTGGACAGATGAAACCCCAGAAACATAGCACCAGCATCTCAGGTGGTTTTCTCAGAGGTTAAGTCATTAACGCTGCAGACCACTGTGTTACAGGCTAGACCAACAATTAAAACAACCTTCCAACTCCAGTTTTAATCTCAGTTGAAGGAAAACAGGAAAAACCTTCATGGGAATTGTTTGAGCAGCTCGAAGGAGTGTAGAGCTCTAATGAAACAGGGAAGAATTGTAATGTCGTGTCTCAAAGGCAGTGAAGGGTGAAGCCTGAGGGATTCCTATGCCCACCACGCAGTGTAACAGGCAGGAATTCCCCCAGGAGCCACAGCCACATCCTCCTCCCTTCTGAAAGGATGCTGGATGCCACCAGGTAAAGAACTGATGTGCTGAGCACACAAAGGCCAGTACAGCACACCCCATGCGCATGCAAAATTGCATGAGGTGGCCATGGAGAGCAGGTGGAGATGATGCTTAGCATCCTTCCAACCCACCACACCACCCCGTTCATCAGCAGAGGCCAGAGCGCCCTTCTCCTGCCCACAACACGTGTTATGAGCACCCCCAATGGGCGGCTCCCCAAGTGAAGAAACACTCAAAGGAGACAAAAGCACCAACCAATCTGGAACCACATTTCCCATTTCTCTCCACTAAGAGCTTCCTGGACAACCTTGCACAGGATTTCCAGGCTTTGTTCCTTGCCTTCCCTCCCAATCTGGCTCAGCACAGGCATCTGAGTGAGAATTTGCTTTTCTTAAATGCCTGTGCAAGCCCTAACGGAGAGGATGGCTGGCGCTTGCCCATCTCTCACCTTTCTGAGCTGGTTTGCAGCTCTGTGGGAGGAGGGCACACTGCACAGCAGCTGCTGAGTGCTATTTTGGTATTATGAGATACATACTTGGCGCTCAACTGGCTGTCCAGCCAGCAGGAACAGGGATGGGGTGGGCTTTGTATTTCATTGCTCTCTGTATCCAGAAGCACAGGTGTGGAAAATCCAGTATTAGGTAACAAAAGTGAAAATCCAGTCTCAGGGAACGCTCCACCAAACTCCCATTCGAGTATCAAGTGAGACTTGGCCCACATGTCCCCTCACTAACGAGCAGGACTGACGCGGCTGCATTGAAAAGCACCAGTGGAAACCCCAGTGCTGGCACAACCAGCTCCCTCAGTCCCACAGATGCTGATCCTCTGGGACCAGATGTGCTCAGCTCCTTCCACATGAACTCCAGCAGGCTGGAAATCATAACTGACTCGCAAATCTAATCTTAATCCAAGCCACTTGAAGTAATTTCCAATTTTACCCTGTGCTTTCCTTCACTTAGCGTAAGAGGAAACCAGCCCTTGGTGGCTCTGACACGCGTGGTCACAACGCCTGGCGCCGGGCTGAGGACATTGAGAGCTGTTGCGTTGTGGTCAGTTAGCAGCAAAGCTTTTCATCTGTCATATTAACTTAAGAACTGTTTCGTCCTCAACTGTTGTGCCTTCGCAGCACGCCCCAGAGCTGCAATCGGAAGGCTGCCAGGAACTAAATGACTTGTGCTAATGGGCAATAGTGGACACCGTGGCTTAATGGAGAGCTTTCACACAAACTGACCACCTGCCCTTCGGATCTGCTCTTTTCAGGAGTTCATGCAAACAACAGCAGGGGAGAAAGCACCTCGCAGTTCAGATAACTTGCTGTCATTCTCCTCACCTCCGCCTCACACAGGGTCACAACGGTGCTTTCGCCCATTCTGCTCACTGCTGGAAATCTGAATCGCCACTAGGAACCGAGCCGATGACAATCCCAGCGCAATAATCAGCTCAGTGTTCATAAACTGAAACTCCAGATGCAAAATAATGACAAAAGTCAGGAGCTGAGATGGGAGCACAGCAGTGGTTCCCCAGCTCACCTACATCCTTCCAAGGAACACTTACTTAGGCCATACACTTGGGAGGTATCTGACTGGGTGGATCAACGTGGGCTACGCAAACAGTAATTTCATCCAAACTCAGCACTGCAATGGAATCTAGAGATTCCTTTCTCTTCAGTACCCTGTGGCACTCTTCCTGCCCCCTGCTTACACAAGCTTTGAGAAAGCCCAATGGCGCACCCTTCAGAGCACACCCACACCATCCCAAAGCCACGTTTAATTAAGGATGCAATCCATATTTGCACATGGAGGCAATCTGTAAATGTTTGGTCTTTGCCATTGCGTGAGCTACTTCCAGGGAAGATCTGCAAAGGGAAACCCTACCGAAAACGCCAAAAGGTTCAATTTCCATCTTGCCTTTTGTTCACATCTATCTGTATTGATCTTCACTGAAGGGTAAGTCCAAGAAACTAGAATCCAATAGACCTGTTGCTCTAATAAAAAACCCATCTGCCAGCTGCAATGACTTGTTATCTATTGCAAGTCTTTTGTCCACGACACATGCTTTCAGGGAAACAGGCCTGCCAGAGAAACTGAACCACCTGATGCCACTAACAGTAACCAGGTCACTGACATCAGCCCAGAAGCAACTGCAGGAACATCCACTGCTCAGGGCTCCACACCTCAAAAGCTGCCCAGATCTCCCCAGATCCTGTTGAAATCTCCAGAACTAAAGGTGGGGACTGCCTGGTGCCACAAAAAGAAAGGAGCAAAGATCAACGGCATGAGAGGAGCTCAAGGAATTCCCAGCAACAGAAAAGCTCTTATTCAACTATGTACAGGCGATCCAGATGATCCCAGGGAATGGACAACACCTCCTCCACATCCCTGAAGAAAACACAGTGGTGTTTGCCAGGCTGAGCTGGGTGGGAAAAGTCTACAGAGCTCAATGCTGCTATCAGAAACACTGAAAGGTGGAGGACACAGGAGTCTGGCTGGGAGCATTCCGGTGCCATAGAGGACACCAGCACACTCTTGTCCCACGCTCTCTTCCTCCCCCTCCCCCCCTGCAACAACAAAGCCATTAAACTCACAAAAGAAACTCCTTCAAGAGGCAATCAGTGAATATGAGAATTTCTGCAGTGAGTCTCCAAAGCTGTTGATGTTTGATTGCAAATATTGAAGAGAAAACTGAAAACGGGAGCAGGTACATGAATCAATTCTTACACAGGGTTACAGCCAAAGCTGGCCCCACCAGGTGCATTTGGCTGCAAGATTCTGGTTCCTTGGATTCAAGAGAAGAGACAAACCGAGGTTTGCTGCTCTCCTCCGCATCTCGTAAAGGCACGAAAGCATCGCACCTGAACAGCAGTGGGACAGCACCAGGTCAGCTGCAATTAAGCAACCCATCTTTAGCTTGAGCAACTAGAATAATTAGGGACTTGGGTTGGACCAGCGCCTAGGAGAAGCCGAGAAATGACTCAGCTTCTTGAAATGCTGTTAAAAGCTTCCTCTAAACACAAACACACACGAAACAAGTGAGCAGCTCCCAGAACAGCGCACAGGAACTGCTGTTGTTGCTGTTGAAATGAGCTGCAAAACAAGGAGCCATCTATCAAATCACAGCTAACACGTTACACCGAGGTAAATTACAACCAGTCGCGTGTCTCCCCGAGTGCAGCCAGCTCCTTTAAGCACTCTTTAATCCAAAGGTTCTCTTTTATACCGAGACGTTTGCTTTTCAAAGAGATATTATCCCAGATTAAAAACACTAAAAGACAGACAGCAAAAAAATAAAAGCAGGTGATGATTAAGCAACAAACTCAGACAAAGTGTGCAGCTGCAAGATAACGTAACATCTCAGGGGCACACGGCTGCATCCCTCCAACAACCCAGGAAACATGTTATCACTCAGAAACACAACCTGAGCAGTGGCTTTGTATTACACCCCTGCAACAAACACAAACAAAAGCAGCTTCTGAAAAAGCCTTTGTGAAGTGGAACGTGCGGCTCAAGGGAGAAAGGGGTTCAAATCACAACTCCCCAAGCTTTTTCTTTCAAGAAGGGATTTTTTTTTTCCCAATTACAATACATTGCTATCTTTTATCTATTTACAGCTCAGATATAAAGAATCAGAATGACTGGGTTTATTAACTTCTAATCGTTTATTGCACACTTTTATGTTGTGCAGTGGTGTTGTACATAACACGTTACAACAAAGATAAGAGCAAAACGTGTCTAATGAGTCTTCAGAAGCAGTTTGCTCCAGTCTGAAAACTACAAAGCACCAGCAGGTTTTGATGGTGGCTGTGTACTTAGTCAGAGGTCCACCCGAACGGCAACCACCACCCAAGGGTGGCCAGGGCATGCAGTTATTACCTCCATCCCTGAGACTGATTTTAAAACTTGATGCTGACTTGGAAATCCCACAAGCCTTTTAATATTTGGGTTGGGAACACGCTTTGTTCTTCAATTCCCTACACAAGTTCTGTTTCCTCTTCACACCTGCGTACAGCGCTCTCTGAAACCCCTCAGTGTGCAGCCAGCACCACGGACTTTAGAAAAGTTTCCCAAAATTTGCTTCTTGTAACACAACTACAACACAGCTACTGGTTTTGAGATCCTGCTCTCTGAAGGCCAACTCTTTCAGTTGTACAACGCTACACCTGGACTTTGTGACAAGCCATGCACCCTCAAACACACACGGCTGCTCACAAAAGGTCGCAGTTATTCCTCCTCTCGTTCAATCACAGCCACTGAAGTCGCACCCACGCAATCCCATCCTCTGCTCAGTGTTCATACTTGATTCTCTAGGATTCATTTCTAAATCTTAGAGCTCATGAGAAACTATTTTCCTGTAATTATTTTCCTGTAGAAACCAAATCCATATATTACGACGGCTTTGTTTGCAATATCCAAAGCATCAACTACATGATGTTGCTATTGCTGTTCACAATTATTTCCTACCATTACTGGGAACTGTACGACAATGTTATTGCCATTAATAATCCTTGGCTGTCATTGAAGCTCCTTGACAATGCAGAGAGTGAATGCATGGGTCCCAGAGATACGTTCTGGCTTGTAACGTTTCTTTTACACGAGAAAACTACATTATTACACGCTTGGGAGGAGCTCTCCATAAACATCTGCCAAGTTACCTCATTATCTTCCTTCAGACTCCTCCTTTAAAAACTCATTTGTCATGAAGCCTACAAGGACTCAACAGCACAGCACTGACACTACTAACTAATCCTACCAGCTAACAGTATCATCTTGTTCCCTACACCCACTCCCCGCTCTCCTTGTATACTTCCATCGCAAGGATTTTGAGGACAGAGCCACCTTGGTGCTCAGGTGTTGTTGGACAACGCTGGCCCATCACTAAGGACCCAGGGCGCTCAAGACCCCAAAGCAATCGATGCATCTTCTTAGTGCGATGCAGAGTGCACTTTGAAAGGTGCGCAAGGAGACTGGGATTCTCCTGCCTCCTGTAGAAGACATAGGAATTTTTCCCCCCATTTGAGGTCACCTACATGCAACCGCCTCCCTGGACAGGTGGGTGCCACAGGGCACGCCAACACGACCGAGGCAGCTTGGTCATCCTGCACAGCACAAAGAGATCCCAGAGATGGAAGTGCCCGAGCACTCCACAAGCTTTGCCGCCCATCTCGCTGCCCTGTCAGCACCCTGCTACCATCCAGCCCCAACACCAACCCCAGCAGCGCTGGCCCAGCCCTCGCAGCAAACCGCCAGGGAAGAAAGACAGTGCCTTGCAATCTCAGTGTCGGATAAAGAGATTTTAGTCTGCAACCTCGCTGCCAGCTGCAGTCTCAGCTCACTGGGAGGGGCGATGCTTTTTGAAAGGATGCATTTCATTGTCCCATGCTTTTCAGTAGTGTCTCTACAGTACTTGACTCAATATTAGCCTTGGTGCTGCACACTGAATGATGGGTGGAGGCTGTTTAGAAACATATTTCTTTGTGCACGGCAATGGGTAGAGAAGCTCAATAATTACCACCAATGGGTTCTTCTTTTAAAGTGTTCTTCTCTTCACCCCATTGATATGGTAAAATTTGGAGAAGCAGCATCTCATTTTGGAATTTTGAATGCTCCAAGTACTGGGCAACACTAAACACTGCAGTGACACATCACCTGCGCTTTCTCTTTGCTAGTCAAACAGTTCCAGCTCTGAAATCCTCTGGCTTCACTAGTGCACATCATCCTAGCTGGCTGTGATTTCCATCAGCTGAGAAGCTGCTCTCCTGTTTCTTTTAGTGCTAATTATAATTCATCAGCTTTCTATGGTGCTCATTACTGTGGTATTTGAGTGCCTATTTTTACAGGCTTGAGTAGCTTGCTGTATACCATCTCATCTCACTGCAGACAGACGAGCAACCTCTCAGGCTCCCTATGGAAATGAGCTATCCACGTCCTGCACCCTCCCTGTTCTTCCCTTTTGATCACAGCATCCACAGCACATGTCTATTATTGTTTAAAATATTATTAAAAACATGCAGTACAAATGAAGGCGGCATTAATCAAAAATAAATTAATAATTTGCTGTTCTTTATGAAGATTTTAACTACCCTAACGTCATTATCCAACTGTACATTGGGAGAAACAAATCTTGGCATAATGAGAGTCTGAAAATGCTTCCACGTGAAGCCACCTCTTGCAGCTTTGTGCTATTAAAAGCCAGAAGGGAAGATATTGCAACAGTGACTGAGAGCAGGTTGAACCAAACAACACGTGTCTAACGTGGAAAACCCGACATCCCTCTTCACGTTTTGTCATGGCCTGACTCGAGCAGCTTGGGTGCATTTGTTTCCTCTTCTTCCTCTTTAGTTATCCTTCTCATTCCAAAACACAAGAGGAAGGACAAGTCATTTATAAAGCCTGGGATATTGTTTTCCAGATAGGGAAACTGAGACACACGCAGAGAAAGCATCTCATTTAACACCACCGCAAGCGGCTGAAGCACAACAGCTCAGCAGGCTTCAGGGTCTCGCCCCTCACTCCGTGGTGAATATTTAGAGGTGCATCTCTGCAACAAGGATAGACCGGAAACCAGAACTTCTGGATGCTACAGAAAAGAGAAAGGTAAGATGGCTTTACTTTCCTTTAGCCATCTACCTCCCAGCTACAATTTCAATCAATAATTATCTCCGATTTTAACTTTGGTTTGATCTTGTTCTCTTTTTGCTACAGAAGCTGGAGAAGAGTGGCCTGCCACCTCACACCGTGTGCCCTCAGCAGTGTCATCACTCTCAAAGCAGCACGACTCCTTCATGAGATTTTAAGAAATTAAACACACACACACAGACACACATTCCCCACAGTGTTTTGGAGACCTGAGATCCCAGCACTGCTAACCTTCATCACTGTTGTCATCCACAAGGATAATCTCCTTCAGGAGGTGAGCTGGCGTGTGATTAACAGCGCTGTGCACCGATCGCAGGATGACCGACAGCGCTTCGTTCACGAAGATGAAGATGATGGAGATTTGGGGCAGGTCCTTGCCGTATTTCAGCTCTTTGCACCTGTAGCACGAAGGGCAGAGAGAGAGAGATGGGGTTAGCTAAGCAGCATCCGAGTCAAGCACACGTTTAACACGGGGCACGAGATGATGGCCAACATCTCACAGCTTTGTGCAACCAGGTGTTACAGCTGCCTCGGACTGGTTTTTCTAGAAAAACACTAGCAATGGAGAGCATCCTCCAGGATCAGAGAGCACCAAGGGCAGGATGCAAATCCAGACTTGTCTTTGCGTGTCTGTGTGCGTACGTCTCCGCACATGTAACAAAAAGCAGCCTCCAGAACTGAGCAAATGGCTTTACCATTTAAAGTTGTGCTCAGAAATGAGCTTTGTTCTTAAATGACACTTGGGAATTTTCTTTCTATTTGCTTTGGATCGAAATGAATACAAAATGACCCTTGGTAAAACAGTCTTAATAAACGTTTTAGCTCTCTTTGCAGATACTTCTGAACGCTTTCGTGTCTTTGAAGTTCCCCAGCAGAGCATTGCCATGAACTGGTGTCTTTGTTTTTAACCTAAACTAGCTGTTAAGTACAAAAACTTGAAATCATCTGGGTTTCAGGAGTAATTGTTTAACTCAAGCTGGTGTTGTGGCTGGGTATCTGCTTAGACACATTTCAATGTATTAAGAGCAGCACGGAAGTGGATGAAGCTCCCAAGTCACCTACCAGCATCAGCCCCAACAAGCAACCAACCAGTCAATGCACCAGACCTTGAGACTAAGGACATCCATTGAGGAGAACTAGGGTAGCTCTGAGCGGAAGAGATCTTCCAGGTAACCCACAGCTCTCCAAGGAGCTACAAGTGATGTTTTAATGTCATACTTTATTAAGATTCGGTTTCTGGTTAGGATAAAGTACTTGCTGAACGCAAACAAGTGAATTCTAACCACTTCAAACTAAAATTCTCCAGCTTTCCCCACAATACATACATGCAAGGAAAGGAGAAGAAAATGGACTTTCCCCCTCCCTCTCTGCATTCATGACAGATTAGACATGAAACATTAGCAGCTTAGCAGAATTACAATGAGCGTTATCAAGTAAAACCTGCTCTGATAAGGAAAGAAAGACCAAAGGCAGGAACAACATCCCATGTCCCTTCAAGCTCATTGACTCTCCAACAATGACTCTGTATTTAATTGTGCTGGGTGTTTCTTAGGCAACAGCAAGCATTCTTCAGATTCCAAAAATGAGACTTGGGAGACAAAGATTTTCACGGAAACAGACTTTATGAATCTTTAGTTAAACAAGTATGCTGGATAAAAACAAGGTGGCATTTCCCAATTTAACTATTGCCTACACCAAAGTAAGCCAAGCTCTCTAACAAAAGGGAACGCACCCAATGTTGAGAAGGATCTTCCAAAGGGAAAATCTCTCTTTAAAGTGAACAGTCGTGATGGGGTGAAGTGACAATTGACCCTGAAATCCAGCACAGAAGTCAAACTAAACGGACTGAGATTAAAAACCCGCTTTTGATATATGTCAGTACCTGCTAAACTGAAGAGAATGTGGTCACAGAAGCAAGAGCGTTTCCTTTTAATCATTGCACACCTCTGGGCAACCTTCCCCTGGGGCACGCTTCCAGAGGATAAAAAGCTCAGTTTGTGATCAAAGAAGTCTGGACGAAAATCCAAATCGAGCCCTTTGAGGTTCATCTCCTGCTCATTCGCATTCGCCGTGCACCACTCTTATCACTGTTCTCCTTTCCGATTGCGGAGGACAGGCGAACAAAGATACAGGGGGGGAAAGATAAGTCCAGGGAAGGAGCAGGCATGCAAATACCCGCATTGTTCCCCTGGCAAAGCTGCAATTCTCCAAAGGCAGGAGAGGCACAGGGAAGCAAAGCTTTGTATAAACACCATACTCCCTGCTGGCTTCATACTCTCCAATGGCTTCGGTTGCAACCACAGGAGCAGGGAAGGAAGCAATTTAAAACCAAAGTAACCTCAAGTTTGTCAGCCCTCACACAAGCTCTCTTTGGTCGTTGGTGCAAAAAGCAGCTGGGACGGGTGATGCTCTCTGGCCACATCCACGTGCTGTTAGCCTCCAGCTCTACCTCTGCAGCTTCTTCCTGACAAGCTGATGGGTCAGCAACTGCTCATGCACGCGTGCAGGAAAACATCTGCTGCTTCTGGGCTCTCTTGGGGCCAGGGAAGAAAAAAGGGGTAAAAAAAAAATAAGTTTGAGCTCAAATTTAATTACAAGGGCCAGTGGATAACTTGTTAGAAACAGCAGGAATAATGAGTACGCGAGATGGGAAGCAAAGGGGTTTTGGTTGTTTGGCGAGTTTCTTCTAAGCATTTTAAATAGAAGAGGGACTGATCTGGACTCTGTGGTTCAGTCGCCTCTTTCAGACCATTACAGGTGGAGGAACAGTGGTTTGACTATTTTTCTCCTAGAAGTGTAAGAGACAGCAGTTCAGGGAGAATTTATCCTCATATAGCAGGTCAGGACCCTGCGGACAGGGGGCAGGTGAGGCCACACAGCTGCCCATCACTCCAGCTTCCCTCCTGTATCCTGAAGCACAACACCTCTTCCACTCCATGGGGTTGTATTTCCTTGTAACGGTGTAAGATATATGACGTGAAATTTCTGCTGCCTTCACCATTTCAAGCGCAGCACAGAGGAATGGTACCAAAAGCCAGAACCAATCCTGAGACCCAGGCAACGCACAGGCTGTCAAACTACACCTGAAGTCACCTTCCCCCTCTGCCCACTCTTACTGCCCCCAGGCAGGAACACATTTTGCCATTGTCAGTACCTTCAAAATTCAGATACAAGTCCAAAATACTTGTAAATTCATGATTCAGGTCTCACCAGTTATCCAAAAGGGGACACACAGGGACAGAGCTGGATTCTAGCACAGCCGGAGCCCTCAGCTCACACTGTGGGCTGGTCTCTTCAGGAATTGGCAATTAATGAGATAAATGTGATATTCGAGACAGCTCTCAGGGGAGCTCCAGGCTAAGCAGCACGCAGAAGGCAAGAAGCTCTAGGAATAAACCTGTTGTGCTGAGACTTTTGCCAAGTATTTCTAGAACCTGAATTAACTCCAAAGTAAATCCACTTCTTACGTAAGCTGGAAAATCTTTGCAGCTCCTCGTGTGTTCTAGAAGGAGAATCTCAGGCTTTATTTCTAACGCTCAGCTCTCACCATCTCTGCTCTGCCCACGAGCAAGTCTCAGTCCAGTAAGTTGGATTTCCAAGGGAACACTGCATATGCGTGAAAACTTTGCAGTTTAGATGAAATACGATGGTGACACCGCCACAATCCACTCCTTGTGGTGTCACTGACCCATGTGGTTAAAGACCAGCACCTCATTTTAAACTTCAATTCGCCCCCTTTCAGTGGTCCATCATTACCAAAAAGCTGTCTCAGGAACTCCTCCCCATCGTGTATTGGGTGATCACCTGCACTTGAACTCGAGGCAGGGCTCCAGGACAGCAACACTGCGTCAGCCCACAATACCCAGCCCACACACCCGAAAAAACTCCTGATGGGAGAAAACTGAAGAGACTGCAGTTGATCCCTCACAATCCCCTCTCTGCTAGATGAAAAATGCTCCACTGGTAAAGGACAGAATGCTACTCGCTTGCCAACAAATCTAAACTAATTAGTGCAGGTCACACAATGCCATTTTCCCCACTAAATCCTGCTCTCCTCAGTTAAATGCAGGCTGGCACCTGCTTGCAGGATTTATATCAAAACATCGTGAATCAATACCAAAAAGCAACAGATCCCTTACAGTTTTGTCTCTCATTGAGATCAATGGGTTATCAGAGTAAGAGCATTTTATGTCCCATTAAATCATGCTTGACTACATCCC
Organism: Neomorphus geoffroyi; assembly: GCA_033558235.1. NCBI lineage: Eukaryota > Metazoa > Chordata > Aves > Cuculiformes > Neomorphidae > Neomorphus > Neomorphus geoffroyi. Next base: position 8,609,442 of record JAUMJM010000018.1, read on the forward strand.
ATTAAATCATGCTTACAAAACTCTCCAGGTTTTGAGAGGCTGGAAAAAACCTCCCAACGTATGGCTCTGGGTTTAAGGACCTCGCTGAGCTCTGAATGAGAAGTGCCTCCTGTGCTCAAACAGGGGAGAAAGAGGGATTACGCCATCCTTGGGCCAAAGCTGACACATCTTTTTTTCACTTTGGAAACAGACTGATGGACCAACCAGACACCAGAACAAACCTCTGCCTGGCACATCCATGGGCCAGCTGACAGTGTCCTCCCCACCTGCCCCGCAGCAGAGGCAGACAGGAGCAGAGGCGGTGGCACTACTGGACTGTGGACGCCGTCACCATCCCTGCAGGTGTTTAAAAGATGGGCAGACAAGGCGCTCACGGATCTGGTTTAGTAGTGGACATGTACGGTTGGACCTGATGATCTCTCAAAGGTCTTTTCCACCCAAGCAATTCTATGATTCTTTCTTGGGTCAGAGGTCTTTATTCTACATGAAGCTCACGTTTGCAATCGGGAGAACATGCAAGGAATCGCATTAAATAAAACATATTTACGGAGGACATTTTTCACTGTGAACTCTCTGCATTTACTGCTTTATGTGAGAAGTCATTTGGAAACAAATGAAGGATGAGAAGGGGAGGGGGGGGAAGGGAAAATATGGCTGGGTTCATGCTGAACAGCTTGGCGTACATCAGGCTGCATTAATCAAGTCAGCCAATTTAAAAACAAAAAACCCACTAACTTTTGTTACTACGTATGTTTGTCTGCCTGGAATCCTCCCATCATACGTTTTATGCTCACCGCACAGTCGTAAATCTCCTCTTCAGTGCAGCAAGCACGATTAGGTTGTTTATTGCCGTCTCGGTAACAGAAAAGGGATATTACATCATTTACTGCTTCATGATCCCACAGCAAAAAAAATCACCTGGAATCACAGCAAGCCCTCCTGGAGCACAAAGAGGCCACTAAACACCACGTAGCATTTAAAGAATACTTCTTCCTGCTGTGATTTAACATGATCCACCCTATCACTCCATTAATCCATATCAAGTGTCTTCAGGGGCACAAAGCTATTTCCATCGACCACCTAGAATCACACTGTCCAGTATCAGAGCCAAACTCGGATGGTTTCTACACCTTTACTCCCCCACCACAAGCCATTCATCAACATTAACGAGTGCAGCTTGTGAACAACCTGGAACACAGACTGTTCCAGGACAAAACAAGTCCCTACTTCTCTGATCCTTCAGCTCCAGATCAAACCCAATTTAATGAAGATGCAATAATACATTCCACTCTTAAATCCCACAACCACAGGCAATAGGATCATCATCTCATATTTGGGACAAACTGAGTCACAGCACTCACGTATTAGTCCAGAGAGAATGTGGACAGACAGACCTGCAGCTCGCTTTCCCCACCAGATAAAGCAGAAACACTGCTAACACTGAGAGATCCAGTAATCAGTAATCCCAGGTGCTGCAAAGATTATATTCAACACTTGCTCTAGAAATTACCTCCACCTTCCGCAATACACCTCACCCAAGCATCTACTCCTGACAGCACATGCATCTATTTTACAAAGAACCTCAAATCTTCCAGACCATCACATTCTTCCTGATTTGTGCCTTTTGCACTACCTCCTCCCCCCCAATTTCAACATAAATATGCCTAGCAAAGCCTTATGTGGAGATTAAACATCGTTAAGCAGAAAGCATAGCCGTCCTCATTTCCAGTGAGGAGGCAGTGACTCCATAAATCTAACACCTAACAGGTTAGATGTGCCCTGGATTTCAAATATGTCCAGTGTTTTAAAGGCAAAACGCAGATCCAGATTAAAAAATAAACCAAAAACCACAAACAGGCTTCAACAGGCTCCGTGAAGATGATCCACCAGTAACATGATTTTCCTGAATTTATCTGTGAAGATCCAGACAGATGAACTAGGAGAAGGATCAGGTGAAAAAGAGATATTAGAGAAACACCACTGAAGGAAAAGTACCTGCTGCTACAGACTCAGAACACTGATGATGTTTTTAAATCACAGTTTTAGGCAAGGTAGAACAAAACCTCACCTCACACCCCCTGTGCCTTAAAACACTCGGTAAAACCATCTCACCATCTGCTCTGAGACACATTTTTTGCATTGTACGGAACCACACAGACACAATGGTTTGCCATGAGCTGTTCTCCAGGTTGCTGCCCCTGCAGCACTACCTGGGGCACAGATTTGATCATAAGCAAAGGTTCTGCTTGTAGATTTGGCCGTTCACCCTTTGGTCTGCAAATGAACGCCCTAAAGCTGATCTCCACCCACAGCCCCACCAGCACAAGCTCTTCTGCAAAGGTCACTTCCAACTCCACACTCAACTCGGTTCCTTACTGTCTGCGATGCTGGCAAGGGAAGCCAAGTAGAAAGTTCAAGAAATGTCAATGAAAACCAAACCTTTCTCAGAAAAAGAAACACTCAAACACACCCTACAGCACGAGGGAAGAATCAGCGCACAGGGGTCCTGGGCAAGAAGGGGGCAATCATCTTCCCTCAAGCTGCATTTTGAAACACAGATCAGTGCTTTACAGTAACTGGAGAACAACAAAGCTGGAGGCAAAGCCAAAGGCAGCGCAGCTACATCTGTCTGAGGTCTTACAATATAACAAGAAGAAAGATACACCTCGCTCAGCCACACATCACTTGCCTGTTCTTGGTTTAAAGCCCTCCCCGAACAAGCTGTAACTGAGGTCCCCAATCTGCCACAAACCTGTGAGCCTGTCCAACAGGCAGGCGATGCTCTGGTAGGAGCACGTTGGGTGTCGTGGCTCCAGCACAGACCAGCAGTGAGGCAGGGTGGCCGCTCGCCTTGGCAGTGAGACCTCGGTCAGCAGCAAAGGGGGAGGCCCAGAGCGGCTCCTCAGAAACCACTGCCAGCTGCAAAAGCAGATCTCGCACTCCTCTGCCAGAAGTGGACACAGAGCAGGACTGAGCTCTGACCTCCAAGTTCGGGCAGCTCGCTATGGGCAAGAGCCCCAGCGCTCCCATCCTTCAGCTGCTCCAGGAATGATGACCCTGCTGTCAAGATAAATATATGCAAGCGCAGAAAGGCAGCAAAGGCAAATCAGCCACCGCTGGCCAGGCTGAGGAACCATCTCTGTGAACAGCAGAGAAAAACAACTTCTGAGCCTGAGTCAGAGCAAGGGCAGAGCTTGACCTGGCAGGCACTGCAGGCAGGCAGAGGCACAGGGCAGAGCTACACTGCCACGCGTTCGCAACACAACACACCCCCCCTGCCCCATCCCACCAACCACCGAGACAGCCAGCAGAGCACACAGGGACCCCGTCCGCACACGCAAGATCCTTGTGTAGGAAGAAAGCACCTATTCAGTTCTACACAAAGCACAGAATTTTATCAATAACCAGAGCAACTGAGCAAAACTTCCTATATGCTGTGCACAGCATGGAAGGCACCGGCATGCGGAAGATCCCCCAAAAATAAAGTCTCACCCTATAGAACAGCACTAACAGGACCAATTCCTACTCCTTCTGAACATCAGTGCAAGGTAACTGTCCATGTAACGAGAAAAGCAGCACATCCTATTTGGAGACTGACGTGGTGCAAACTTTAAGTCTCCTACTTCCACCAGCACAGGAATAGTCACTAGTGACAGATGGAGAGGTGATGCAGAGCAACACAGACAACTGCCTAAAAGTGAATTACTGGCACACGTGGAACTGTAAACCTTGATATCACCTTACCGTAAGATTATTCCTTCCTTTCTCCCTGCTGATGTTCAGCCCTCCCTGACCCACCCCCTGCTTTGTTTCATTCCTCCAGCGTGAAGCCACCGAGATATCCCATCCCTCTAAGACAATGCATGAAGGACACTGTACGGTGTCTGTGTTATGAGCAGGATGGCCATGCTCTCCTCCGCTTTGGATGTGTGCCAAGAAAGGAAAACACACAGAGAACAGGTCAACAAAACAACAGCAGGTTGCTTTTCAGCAGTGTCCTGGTTTGGGCTGGGCTGGAGTTAATTTTCTCCCTAGGAACTGGCAGCGTGCTGTGGTTTGAATTTAGTATGAGAACAACGCTGATAACACATCCATTTTGATAACACACCCATGTTTTCAGTTGTTGCTAAGGAATGCTTGCATCGAGTCAATGACTTTGCAGCTTCCCATGTGCTACTGGTGAGCAGGTGCCCAAGAAGCTGGGAGGGAGCAGAGCTGACCCAAACCGGCCAGAGGATATTCCATACCCTATGGCATCACACCCAGTATAACCGGGGCATGGACTGGCTGGGGGCAGGATTACTGCTCGGGGACAGGCTGGCCACCAGCCACTGGGTGTTGAGCAACTGAGCTTCACATCATTTGTTTTGCGTATTTTTTCATTATTATTATTATTTGGCTGTCCTATTAAACCATCTTCATCTGAACCCACAAGTTTACCTTTTTTTCCGCCCCATTTTCCACCATGGGCAAAGGATCGCTAGAGCGGCTCTGTGGTGCTTCACTAGGGTTAAACCATGACAAGCAGCCACTGGGACAATGAAACCAGCCTGACTGATGTCTGGCACTGGTAAGGATTAGGCAGCATCATACCAGATGATTTTTGGAATCACCCAGCACTCTATAATGCTCCCAATTTTGCGAACACGTTGATGGCCACATGTGGGTGTTGGACCCAGTGCTTCTGCTGCCACACGGCAGAGGGTCTGGGCAGCAGAAGCCCTCCGTGTGATCCCTGACAGGCGCTCGGGCTGATTGATGACCAGTGTATCTATTTAATAGCTGCACTGTCATTAGCTCTGACGCTACACCATTACTCATCTTTGCAGAAATGCCCTTTAGGGCTGCTCAAGACAATTCTCCCATGCTGCATGAAGGTGACATCCCTTCTACATGACCTTTTGAAATGCCAACAGCAGGAACTGCCAGGGAGAAGGGTGAACAGCCATGACCTGCAGGATGCCCCAAGTCTTGAGGGCTCTACATTGCTCCCACAATCTACGAAGCTACCTTTAGAGCCAATAATGGAGGGCCCGCTCGACCTCCTGTGTGATCGGCCATAATAAACACTCATGAACTGGGCAGACAGAAACAGGCACGAAAATCCATGCCAGTGGCACAGAATGGACAGAGGAACCCAGACCCCACACACCTGTGGAAGACGACTAGGTAGATAAAGACTTTGGTGGTTCTGATTACAGAGAACATTTTTCTTCACAAAAGGAGGACTTGATAAGTTTTCAAAGAATTCCTCCTCTCCTACATATCAGAATGGTTGGATTCCTCTCCACCATCTCATTTTGTATTTTTAATTCAGAGCACCCAGTAGTTCCCCAAGCTGGCTCCTGAAGTAGAGTTATTAATCATCTCTTTGCCGACCATCACACAAAATAAATCCAGCTAACGTGCTTATCTGGAGCTTATCCCTTCCTGACATTTCATTCTTGTAGTAGGCTTGAGGGTTTGAATGTTTAAATAGGCAAATATTCTTTTGATTAGTAGAATAAATGATTCTTGTTACTTACTGTCCTTAAAAACTGTTGGCGTCACAAAAGTGCTCAACGACGTTGGCACAGCTTTTACAGGGTTTTGTAGATTTTCCTATAAAACATCGTTCGGCAGCAGAGAGAGTTCAACTTAATAAGCTCATATATTTTTAAATGCCTTTCCTACAATGATATATGGAACTGCAACATTAAAGCTAAGGGTGCGTAAGAGACAACTTGGTTAGAATTTCTGCACATTAAGTGGAATTCTCTGCAAAATTACCATCATATATATTACTGTTCCACTAAGCTCTTAGAAAGCCAAGCAGCAGCAAACATTATCTTGCAAAAAAAAGAATCATCAATACATCTCTCGGTGTCTAGGAAGCTCAGACCCGTCGGTTCCCAAAACTGCTCTTTCAAAGCACCCCTCAAATACGATGTACCAACAATTTTACCGCATTATAGAAACAGAGCATCACGACTGTTTTGGTGGAGCAGGGTCCCACGAGCGGGTTAACACACAGTGTTTCTAATCCCACAGCCTATCACCAGGTACATGCTTTTCAAGCTGGATCTGCTTCTTCCACAGAGCCCCCGAGCTCATCATCAGACCCACAGCAACAAAACACACCACTACACACAGAAGAGTGCCTTTGCCCTGCGTGACCATCCTGCAGGGAGGCAGAGGCACCTCCCTCGGGACACCCTGGACACCCACAGCACAGCTGGGGAGTCAGTTTGCCAAGAGCCTTCAGGAGGAAGCGGCTGCTCTCCCCTTAACTAAGGCATTGATGATTCAAGTACCACATGATGTTGTTCAAAGGTAACATTATCATTGCTCCAAATGAGGGAACGCAGTAATTAAACAGTCAGTGGGGCTCAGGAACAAACCCTGTCCTGCTGCAATGCCCCTGCCAGTCTGTTGGCCTTTCTGTTCTCCCAGGTAAAGCGCGTCAGACAGAGGAAATCTGAGAATTTTCTTCACTGTTTGTTTCCAAACAGAGATGAATGCTGACTAACGTCAAAATAGGCATGGACTGAAGGAACAGGCTTTGAAAAAGGTTGTCTAAAGCATTTTACAAAGATGGGCATCATTGGATCAAAGCAAGAAGCACCCTGACCTCCTACATGCTGTGGAACCTGAGCAGTCGGGCCGCAATGCAAGGTCTGCTCTTGACTTCATCACCAAACTGCTGAGCAGACCCCATGTTTCCAATGAGGAAGCACTGGCACCGCGCCAGACAGTGCCATCAAGCAGAGGAACATTGACTCTGCTACTCAGGGGCAACCAAATCCTCAACAACTAAAAGCGTGTAAGTGCTCAGAGATCACAGGATGAAAGCAGCAATGGAAAATCGTAAATTCATAGCATACGTTTCCACATCATCCATTAGAGGTGTCTACTGCTCACGTGGCCCATCATGCAGACTCAACACTGGATGTGGTAATTTAATAGGCACCTAGTCTAAGTTACAAGTCAAAGATCCCTTTGAGGTCAACAAAGTGACACTTGCACTGCCACAGGACAACTCATCCTACCCCTCTATCCGAGGTGTATCGCTGTCTGGTACAACAGACTGAGGCAACTATTTTTGGGGCAGGTACCTACGCCTTTTTCCTCCCCTTGTTCACAAGGGGCACCTAGACTGAACGTTCAGATGGGCACATCAAGAGAAGAGCCCTTACCCTCCGCAGGCCAGTGACTTGAGGGTGGCAATCGCACCAAGAAGCTCGCAGCCCTACTCGGGGAGGTTGGTATGAAACTGTCACCGCTGTGAGCCTTACCTGCCAAATTTAAAATTAACTCCTTGGTACAGAGCCTTACCGTAGTGGCATCTTACTAGAATAGATCTCGTAGGAAACTCAAGAAGTTGACATCTCAGTACATACTGAGTGCAATGAATAAGAAAATGGCCAACACTTGTGCTGCCTGGAACACGGGGCAGAAACGATGCCTTTGCTGGAACAGCTGGTATAAAAATGATGAACCTAAAAGCCACATCAGATTTTTAGCAATAGCGCTTCTTTTTTATAACAACAGATCCAACCTGCTGATGGGTTTATGAACTGGGAAGATGAAGAGGTTTTTAAAGCTCTTCTGTTACGTACAGAGATGATTGTAAAAGCTTCCTTACCCCCTGTCAGAAGTGCACCAGCCTCAGCAGAGAGGTGTCACTGCTCTGTCCGGCAGATCTTCACGTGGTAGAAATCACGCAGGGAGAGCTCTACAAACCCACCATCAGCCTGCTTGGAACCAGCACTGACACCCACGGCTCCACACAGCACGGGATGCTCGCCGAGAGCACGGTAACAGACCGTTTGGCGAGAGATGCACACTGCTTCATTTGAAACAAACCCAAGCCACAAGCAACACGAAAAGGGTCAAAAAACCCACAGGATGGAGTTGATTTTGATTTGCATTTCTACTCATTCCGATTTCAGGTGTACTAGTTAACTGAATTTAATTAACTGGTTAGCAATTAAGTGTGCCCCTTAATGGCAAGGGACAATTAAACATGGAGAGGTTAATAAACTTCAAGACAACATAGGTATTTAGTGACAGAGTGAGTGACAGCAATGAGCGGCCATGCTGTCTCTCTAATTTCATTTACATGCAATAAATTTCAGGTGAAATAAACACATCCACTGCAGTAAGCCAGAAGCTTCCCTTTCTTCCCCAGATGAAGCTCCACACCACCACTGCCATTCTGTGATGAACCTTGCTCCTGTATGACTTCTGTACTGCTAGGGGTTACGTTCTCCACCTCTCCCAGAATAAAATAAAAGAGGATAAAACTGGGAGACAACCCTGACCAACTCGGAGCCGGAGCTTAGAGAATAGAGGTCATCCAGTTTCCCCCAGTGCAAAACAGTAACACCATTTATGTATCTACTCAGCAGGTTAAGGCAGGATCCAACCCAACACAGCCAGGCAAACAAGCTGAATTGCTACCGGGTTAAGAATAAAACACTTGTACTGTTTTTAGCAATGGGCTGGAGATGCCTCGTGCGTCGGGTACCAACGCTGTTTTGCTCTGCCTAGCCAGTGTCTGACTTTATCTGCAGAGATCCAAACGACAACAGACACGCAGCTACCTAGCACAGACACTTCAGAAAGTCTTTTACTGTTACTTAAACCCAGAGAACGTGATTTAAGGCTATAGATATGTTTGCTGCCGCAGCAGAGATGCTAACAGGAGTATCTAAAGCCTGACACAGTTGAAGTCAGCTGCTTTCGCACTCTGCCAGCACCACCAGCCCCCAAGGAGACAGATGTAGGCTGCAGCTTCGGGCTGTAAGTACTGACTGCCTTATTAGATGCATTTTTAGGCAGCACTGGCCACGACACATCTGATGTGAGCAAACGAAACACATACAGCAACACATGGTCTACACTTTCCCAACACACACTTATCTGCCTACAAAGACCAGAGGTTTGGGTCTACGCCTGAAAACCACACAGTAAGAAAATTCAGGAGCCGCCTTCTCCCTCCTCCTCATGTTATGAATCCCATCTGGCTTCCACTCGCTTCCCACAAGACCCAATGCAAAATCTAACACAAAATCATCTCCCACCTCCACAAACACATTAATACACATCCAAGACTGGGCTTTTCTTTGCCGCCTGCAGCCAAGAGCTATTCCTGGGTCCCCTCCCGGCCCAGCACATGCTCTGTTTTGCTGCAGAAAACCAATGTGTTTTGTATTGATGCAGCTGAAAACCTGGGAGGTAAATTCCTATGTATCGATGGTGCACCGACTGGATTGAATGATTTACTCACGATGGGGCTGCACAGCACCGCGGCTGCAATACAGCACGTTATAAATCACGTTACAATCCACTACTGTCTACACACACTGTGCGTGTGAACACACAGAGGCAGATTCAAGCTTGCTCAAGTTCCCTTAATCCAGTCACACAGGCTGATTCTCAGCTGTGATTTCCTATCTGTGTTGCTTTTTGTCTTTAAATCTCAGTAGGAAAGGAAAAACCTCACATATCCTTCTGAACCGGTGACAAGTAATTCCACAAACTGAAGCTATTGATTTCAAACAAGCTCCATTCATCTTCTCGCAAAAATAAAGCTTCACCAGGAAATTGAATTGATCTTCATTTGGCTTTTGTAAAGATTATGAACGAGCTTAAAAGAAAGCAAGCATTCAGACTGCTGTTCATATTGCCACTTCCTAATCACGCTCCATTCATTGATTGCTTATTTTAGTTTGTATTTTGCTGATTCAGTTCAGTTGCACATGCCTTCTTCCAAAAGGGATTATCAATATTAAACCAATTGTGTTTACCCTGTGAAGCGCATGGAAAAGCAAACCTTTTTGCATTACCCAAGTGCCTTAAAAGACCTAATGCTGTCTGGTACGCTTTAGTGGTTATAGATCAGAACACAGGCTTCTCATAAACTATTTCTGATCATTAAAGGCATAAAAATCCCCACATCTCCCCATGAAACTGGGTTTTTAAAGCACTTACCTTATTGCCAGTAAATATTTTTCAGAAATGTTACGCTTTATATTTTAGAATTAGGGTATCTAAAATACGCATTGCAATTTAATTACTGAGGGATATACAGGCATTTCTAAATGCACATGACTTAGTCAGCAAGCTCTAATAAGAAATGATCTGCTTAGTTGTAAAAACAGGATGTGCAGAACAGGATTTATTTTTGTGAGGGGCTCTTGTAATAAAGTTATTAGGCTCAGATGTATCTAAAGAGACATAAAAGCCAGAGCAATGACGAGTGGCACATCCACTCACCCACCTCTCCTCCTGCACATGAATCATTTCACACACACAAAGAAAGAGTTGTTGGGAGATCCTTGGCTTAGGATTTATCGAATGGCCACAATTTGGGGACAGCTGAAGGCTACAACCCACTGGCCACACGAGCCAACACACCAGACTACTCTGGATGCTGGAAAATAAACAAACGACTTCAGGACTGATGCTCTCGGACCTCTGCCTGATTTGGCTGCGAATATGCAACCTATTCAAGAACTCCCAGGGCAACAGAAAAGCTCTCCACAACACACAGAAGCACATCTGTAGCACAAACACACAAGCTTTGATTTCTTTGGAAGCCAACTTAAAAGAAGTGCATCCAAAGCTTAATTTGCTTCATTTATTTTCATAAGTACAGTTTAGTCAGAAGTATTTATGATAATGTAGGTATTTTTCATCACCAGAGTTCAGAAGAGCACGAAAGCAAGTTGTTAAATTATACTAATCCCATCCGCTGCCAAAGCGTGCATTTAATACTTAGGTTTACATTAGTAAATGCTTTATGGCGCAGTTCACAGACAGAAGTCTTCCCTGAAGCATCATGTTCCAAACTTATAAGAATAGGGAATAATTTTGTAATCGGGAAGGGAAATTTGACAATTAGTGGAAACTATTGCATAAAAAACCCCATTAGGTGCCATGTACATAAATCCATGGTCACAGTGGTTTAAGATTATACTGTGCAGCATAATGATAGCAAAAGGATCTCAGAACAGCAACTACAGAAACTCCAGCGTTGCTTTCCCACCAACTGAGTTTAAAGATCCTGGGACTCCGAAGGACTGAAGGCTTCAGACACAATTCTGACACAGCTCGCACAGTTGTCCAAGTGCACTTGAATAACTTTTACAACAAAAGGGAGGAGGAAAAAAAAAAAAAAAAAAAGCAGAAAGCTGTCCTGTATTCCTGTTTAAATATAGAATATAAACAAAAATTAAACACCCAAACTTTTCAGGAAGTAGGAAGTCAAGCACGTCCAGTTCCAGGGTGATTGTTCATAGCTGCCGGTGGAGTCGGCCCTTCCTGCCTTCATGTACCAGGCACCTCATCCCTCTGTGCCACCGAGCTGGCTGCCTCTAAGCACAGGCATGAAGAATAACCAAAGTGTGCTGGAAAAGCATGTGTTCAGAGACTTGACTTGCCCAGTTCTCCAGAAAACAATTACTGGAACACCAATAACAATCTCTCCATTCACACTTATTTGTGTGCACTGAGGAATAAAGATCAATACCAGTGTTCATTCAATAGCACGCTGTTCGTACCAGTACTGGCAAAGCCAAGCAGAAATAAAGCACGTTTTTCCTCTCATGCAAATCATCCAAAAGACACCAGAAGTCACAGCACCATCCCTAGGGAAGCAGATGGGACACAGGGCATTCTCGGCGCCAGCCAGCGCCCGCACACGCAATGCAGCAGCAGCTCTGAAGAGACCTCAAGTGCCTCAAATGATGCCAGAAAGGAAAACTAAATTGTTTCAGGTCTGAAGCTGGGTTTGCAAGTGTCTTCCTACCATCGTCATCTTCAGAGCAGAGAGGTGACAGATTGGGCACAGCCCCTCTGGAGAGCACCAGGAACGTGCCATCTAGCAGGATAAAAATGCCTAAAGATGGGACGGATTGGGCAGGACGGCATGCACGGAGAGGAAGTATCCAGCATCCCGTCTCTGATCTAGTCTTGGTGAGCCTTGTTCTGAGGGACGTTTCCTTTACGCCACAGCTCTGACACCGATAACTCACTGCTTCATTTCGTTACTTGCTTACCCAGAAAATTTTCAGGTGGCATCTTTCCCATTACTGGAAATTATTACTTGGGCTTTTTCTGGCTTCAGTCATAAAAAAGGAAAGGGCAAGAGTGTTTTCCATGTACACTGGGTTCAGACCCCAACTATCCAGTAGGAGAGAAGACACACAACTGGATTTGCTGTTTCTCCTAAATGAAAGTATCTTTCATACGCTCCCACCTGCTACTCAAATAGAATTTCACAGCTGAAACACTATCGTGGGTTTATTCTTTCTTACACCGTCTTGATTCCTTACTAGTTCTTCCTTCAGTTATTTGATGAACAAAAATCACTACGTCCTGCCTCTCTTTCCCTTGTTACTATTTGTATGCAGGATTGCAAAGAAATCCACCCAATTGAACAAAAACCTCTCTGCAAAGGTAAAATAAGGTATTGTGCACGCAAGAAAGAGCTCTTTCGACCTCCTTTGCAATAAACAGCAATGACCACAAATAAACAGGCATGAAAAATATTCCCTAGCAAATATCACCAGTGTAATTCAAGTAGTTTGTTTTTGTCTCTTTAAGCGCTGTCCTTCTCCTCAGACTCATTTCATCAAGCCTGGCTAAACACCCTAGGGCAGGACATGACTAAGTAACTGGCATAATATCACAAATGTGCGACTCCGGGAACGTTCCAGCTCCTAAAACGCTGAGGAAACAACCAATAAAGAGCACTCTCACTCGCTGCGATAATATTTGCAGATCTCAGTCTTGTCTACCAAAAAGAATATGCTCCTTTGGGCAGGAGGGGAAAAACAGAAAGCATTTTGTTTCAAGCAAAGCTCAAAGGAGGTTGTATGCCTGCTATTTTGGGGAAGAAACAAGATGCTGAGACAAATGCGATGCCAGACGTGTGCAGGGCAGTCTCCTGCCCAAGCCACAACACGTGCCAAGCAAGTATTTCATTTCAGAATCTTGTTATGAGATAAAACAGAGAGAAAGGTTTTTTAGTTATTTTCACAGTGGAAGAGATTTGCTCTCATTTATTTTCTTGTGAAGAAATGATAGCACATGAAACCTCCAGACCTTCCCGAGCTCCCTCAGCCAACCACAGGGCACAGGTTAAGCCTCACTCAACAAAACATCTTCCAGTCTGGGAGTCTGCAGATATGGACAAGGACATCTCGGGTCCAGCACAAGAGAGATGTGAAGGCATGAGTGGTCTCATAGGCAGGAGACGCCAAGGCCCATCCTCCTAACAACCTTGATGTCACATCCACATTCACGACTTCCCAAAAATATATTCAGCTTTGATTATAAAACCTAAATCCTATTCTTTGGCCCTGCAACACTGAGCCCCAAAGAGAGCCCCATGGCAGAGGGCAAGGTGCTCTCCAGGGGTGGGGAAAGATCACAAAGGGAGCAGTGCCTCCGCTACAGCTCGCTCCCGCTATCCAGAGTACAACCCAGCAGCCAGTACAAACACACCGAGAGCCCCCAAAGGGCACACGCAGACCATGTTAAATATGAATAAGATCAAGGATGGATTCAGCTCCTTTAAGTTAAGTAAGCTGTCAAAGAACTGCCCAAAGTCTTCTCTAAACCCCTCTGTCTCTTCCACTACACCCCAGAGAAAGACTTCCAAATAGCTGCTACACAGAAGTCTGTGGTAATAAAACTGGCTAAAACCAGATGGTCCTAAAAAGCCCAACTGCTCCCAAGGAAGGCAGCTACAAAAATAAACGTGTGATTGAGTCATTGGAGACACTTGAGTGCAACGATTCCAACTCCTGCCCCAAACACACCACTGGGAAAAATTAAAACCAAGCCAGCGATTCGTAGCTGCTTAATCTTTAGCAACAGCCTCCCTGGGTTGGTACAGCTCTACCCTTGACACCGCACCAAGGCCGCGTGGTCCAGCTCGTAAACTCAAACCCTTCACCAGGCGCACGCTGCGAAGAAACAAAAGCAGCTCAAACTCCCCAAACGTAACCCCAACGTGTTTTCATGCTTTGCCCGACCTACAAGGCAGAGAGGAGGAGCGGGACGCTCTCCTGGCTAGGGAGCCCTCACATCCTCCGAGAATCAAGTTGTGGAAGTTGCTTATCACACCATTTTTCCTCCTCATTTTAATATCTTGCCTTGACTTGAAGCCTGCCGGCACGAGAACAGCTGTTGAGAGATTCGCAGCAGCAGGAATATGTCATCTTCACCCAATGATTCAATAGTCCTAACAATTGTGGGTATTATTTTTCTTAAATCTACTCCTTAATCCCATAATGCCATAAAATACCACTGAACCGGAGCTTAGCGGGAATCCAGAAAGGAACAGACTTTTAAAGAGATAATGAGAACTCCATGTTTATATTAGATAGGATTGAAAAGAGAGAATAGAAAAGACTGAACGTACCAGATGGGCAGATTATTTCATAGTTTTCCTTAATACGATTTCTTCAGCCTGAAGCATCTGGTAATTCCACTACGGGAGATTAGATATTGGATAAGATGGACAGGAAGACTGATCTAACACAGCAATTTTTATTTTCCTGCTACACATAGGAAGCATTCCCATTAAATCATACATCACAGAATAAAAGAGAGGTGTGTGAAATCTAATATCCAAGCAGAGAATGTTTGCTGCCTCTGAGATCCCATGTAAACATGCCTCACCTTGAATAAAGAAAACAGCCTGTGTTCTTAACCCTCCCATCTCATAGGCAAGCAGAAAATGTTGTGAATTGACCAACAAGAAAACTCACGATTCAAGAAAATCTCTCCAGCTAGTTTTGGGGGGAGTTTGCGGTTTGTTTTTTTTTGTTTGTTTGGTTGGTTTTTTTTGGAGTTCTGTGTAAAGTCCTGCAGCCTGCAGGCACCACCTGAACACACAGGAATTTCATCTTCAAGTCCTAAAAGCTAATCAAACCAGACACGAATGCATTGCCTATGCCTATCTCATTACGCCACTGTTCCACAGCAAGACTTGAAACAAGGTCCCGTGCATCAACGTACTTCTCCTCCCTAATTTTGGTTGAAGGAGCAGCTCTCCTGGTAATGCAAAACGCAACACCGTTATCTGATGCACTCTAAAAGCACATTGCTTTGCACTCCTAATGTAACTTTTCTTACTCAGCAGGAAACCAGGATCAAAAACATGAGCATTAACAAGCTCAAGACCAAGGTTTTAAAGGCACGGGTCCCTTACACGTTATTTCATGTACCCACACGATTCGGCAGTACTTTTCCAGGAACCAGCGCTGTGCAAAGCCCAGCACTGCTCAAGTGGTGAACAGCAGGGGACACTTTCTACCTTGCAGCCTCCCCGAGCAGACTCAGCTTTTAAACAAAGAAAAGCTCTCGAACAAGCTGCATTTTATAACCAAAATGAGGACGATAATCCAAACTACCAAGAGACACCACAGCTCCCAAATCAAGACTAGCAATGTACTCCTTACCCTGGGAAAGGCCCTTACCTTCTCCTAAGCAGCATCCTGCACCCAGCACCTTCCGGACAATTCCCTCCCAGGAAACTCACCTCTATCCTTTCAGATACCCCGAGGCAGGGCCTTAAAAGCCATCAGCAGGGTGATGGCTCCTCATTGCCAACACCTGCCTGCAATCAACTCTGAGCAGGGACACCTGCATCTTGGTGATGCTGACCAGGAGGTGCAGGCAGTGTAAATACAGAAAGACTAAGAAATGTGCCAAATTTCCCCTGAACACCCCTTAAATCCCCTTTGCTTTGGTCACAGTCACAGCAAGGGGACAGGAAAAGGAGTAAGAGGTCCAACCCAGTACAGCTCAAGAGAGCGACACTCAATCACATTAATCTTTTCCTTTTAAAAATGAGAAAATTAAAAGGAAAGAACACAGAAGCGACAGCCACTGCTAGGAAGAGTCCGAGTCGATCGGCATTCCGGATGCTGAACAGCCTTTAGTGGAACCAAAGAGCCTTAGCTATTATATTTAAAACTAATACATGCTTTGTAATGCTTATCAGCTGGAGGGTTTTCAACAGTTTTTCCCCAGTAATGCTGCAATTTCAAAACCATTTAGGCTAATTTCCTTTGACTTGAATCTATTTTAATCAGAGACCAGGATACTTGACTTAAATGGTTTGTATTAAACTCTTCATAAAATCAGCCATAAAACTGCTTGCACAAAATAGCGAATGCATCTTGGAAGTCAGAAGCAGAAAAGGCTGAAACTTTTCAAATCCTCCAGCAAATTCAAGCCTGTTTCAGAACCAGAACAACTGCTCTCTTACAATACCAAGACAATTGATCCCTAAAAGAAAAAAAGCAATAACCAAAACACACTCCTGAAGTTCGCACTTAGATAAAAGACACTAAGTTGTGCAGCCGCAGTCAGTACTTACAAATTCTCTCCAAATTATTAGCCCAGCTCTAAAATGATGCATATTTAATAAATTGCTGTGCCTACTCTCTCCTCCCCACCACCATCCCATGAAATGATGGATAGTGGCACCGAGGAAGAATACAATGTAAACCTAAAAATGTCAGAATTAATCCTCTTCTTCTTCCCAAGATCTGAAAAAAACCCATTACTTCTCAAATTAATTCTCACAAAGTAACGCTGGCTCTGCTAGAAGCCAGAGTTCTGGAACAGAAATGAAAATAAGCAGCTCAGACTCAGGTAACTGCTAGAGAAGGTCTCACTTCAAGGATTTGTCATTGTAGTGGGATTTGCATATCACATAGCCAACGGTGCGATTTGGACCTGCAATTCATTTCGTCCAGGCAAACCGCACCAGCGGAATTAGAGGCTGGGCCTCCATTCCTTTGAAAACTCATCCAAATATTTCTGTTGTCAGTGGTTGACAGCCTTGGAAACTCTGAGTGGCTGCTTGAAATTCATGCAGCATGCAGAGAAAGGAAGGAACAAAAGCCCTCCATGCTCTCCCATTCTTAACAATTTGCCAGTACACCGGAGACACGGAGCTGTGTCCCCTTGCTGCATGGTTTTCAATGGTTTGCAGATGCCAAGCAATGGCTTTGTCACCGCCCTAATGACACAGGCATTGGATATGCATCTTTCAGAATCCAAGTCTCTCTCTCACCTCATTTTTTTATCAGGGATTTCACTCCATGCCTGGATAAATTAACACTTCCCTATTTTGAGGAACACTCTGCTAGCCATATCTTACATTAACTTTCAGAAGATGAACTTGCAGCAAGTCTGCTCTCACACTCTTAGCAAGATGATTTGGCATCTCATTTAAAGTCAGTTCTTCTATGGTGCTTAGCAGGTAAACAGCACCATCATCTTAGAAGGTCATTCTGGGAAAACGGTAGAGGAAGGATATGGCCATCGGAGCAATTAGTCTCCCTTTGAAGGCACCTGCACAGCTTTCCACCAGGAGATCCCTCAGCAGCGTCCCCGGAGGAGCACGAGGGCAGCTGGAGAGCCCTGGAGGTCTTGCAGGGACATGAAGGAACTGACAAGGGAGAAGAGAGGGAGAGTCTGCACACATTCACAGGGTCGTAAACACCGCAGGCCAACAGCTCAGCGAACAGCCCTTTGCTGACAAAAGCAGATCCGAGCTTGTGCTCGCAGTACTCCCACCCAAAATAACGTATTGCTTTAGGAAAACAAAAAAGCGAGAGACGAGTGGGAACAAATTTCCTTTTTTTTCCGCTGACAAATTGTCTTCACGAACTATCTCAGTTTCAACTAAACTCCATCGGTTGCTCGTTACGGAGCAAAGCCTTACGAATGACAGGGCAGGAAGAGCAAACACCACCACAGGAGAACCCAAAAGCAACCATCGCTCCGGGAGCTCAGTTAACACCTAAACAGGTGAGCTCCTTCATGGAGCAACCGGTACTTACTTGGTTGGACGATAGTCTGGTATGGAACGATCCAGTGAAATTTTCTCACTGAGGTAGGAGTTGTAGCCATATTTCTCATGCGGTCCCTTTGCCTTCTCCTCCTCCTCAGGGGACAGGGTGGCTGGAAGCCCACCTTTACCGCGCCCACCATAGCCTTCAATGAGACCAAGTGACTTGGACAGACCTTAAGAGGAAAAAAAGCCACCATCAGTGTTACAATTCATTACTGCTATATCCAAGCTATCAAAGAAACAAAAATAACCAGAAAACCCAGGGTTTACTAGTTTGGTTTTCTGAAGACATTTCAAATCCCATTTCTTTGCCCCGGTGCTGGAAAGGAAATGCCTCAGATTGTGAAATTCCTCATGGCTCAAACACACTGTTCCTGATAGCTCTGCCACCAGCATCCAACTGATAGCCTGTCCCAGGGATCTGTGCGTTTATTTAGTTGTTAGGAAGGTTATTTAGGCCTCCTTCCCGCTCTCAGAGAGGTAATTACATATAAGGTTAGATGTTCCCAGGAGGAGGATAGGTTGAACACGGAATAAGAATAAAATAGGGTTGGTTAACTGCCAACTGAATGAATTTTTGCTCAGTATGAACAGTGAATAGCATACAAATGTTACGGATTTAAAAACAATTCCCCCTCAAAGCTTTCTTATCTTTCAAAGTATAGCATTCTCAGGCCTTTATCAAACAGAATTATTTATTTATATCTGCATAGCTGAAGGAAACAGGCAAAGTTCAAAACGAGCCGCACAAAAAGAGCTGTATTGATGATTTGGTGGTGATTGCGGGAAGCCAAGTTCATGCTCATGCTATTATTTATTATAGAGGATTCATAGAATTTTAATGTTTTTCATTAGCAGAGACTCACACTCTTCTCTCTTTATTTTTTTCAGAAGCCACAAATAATGGATGGCTTATTTTATTGATTTTTTTCTTTTCTAAATAAAGACACCAGGGAAT
This sequence comes from Neomorphus geoffroyi, assembly GCA_033558235.1. Classification (NCBI taxonomy): domain Eukaryota; kingdom Metazoa; phylum Chordata; class Aves; order Cuculiformes; family Neomorphidae; genus Neomorphus; species Neomorphus geoffroyi. The sequence continues at coordinate 8,628,266 of JAUMJM010000018.1, forward strand.
CTTCCCCTCGGTTTTAATGGCAGAGCCCTGGCTGAGAGCAGAACCAACTGTCATTGCCACTGATGCTCCGGAAGGGACAATAACAACCTTGTGGTCACACACAGTGCTTCGTGATGCAAGAGCATGGTCCACCTCCCAAATTTCCCATGGTTCTCTGTCGCCTTGGCCAAAACACTCTGTCTCCCATCTAGGAGACACAGATTTAAAAACCTTTTTCCTCAAAAAGTGGCATTGTGAAGCAGAAAAAAATCACCTACGAATGTAAATCACAATTTGAAGCACTCAAATAGAAATTATTGTTATTCCTTCTGACAAGGAACCTCTAAACAGCCTTCCCTGCAAGGGAGCTTCTGAGAGTTGATGGAGTCCCTCTGACCGCACGGGGCTTGATTAGATTTTATCTGAGGACAATAATAACAAATCAACTGCAAGGAGCAGCTGGCTGTGACGGGATGGATTAGATATCCGAGCTGCCTTTTTCCATCTCGAGGCTCAGCAACAGCCAGAGGAATAAGTCAAGAAAGCTGGGAAAGGTGAAGCTTTCTGGCCCGCAGAAGGCCAGCAGATCACTCTACGAACTCCTAACCCCAAACGGGTGGAGGGACAAGGTTCACCTGGTTTAGGAAGGCAGTACACACCACTTTCATTTCAGGCACAGACTCCAACAGGATTAGAACAGTGTTCTTTAAAAAAATATTCTCACAAAGGAGACAATTCTTCTCAAAAATGTCTATTTCTTTACGAAAATCACATCTTGTCAACTCAGGAACAGTGCGCCCGTAGATACACACATTTCCTTCGGGTACCTTAGACCATGTCTTGCTTCTTGTTACAGCAAAAAGACAAAACAGCTTCCTCAGTTCATCAGCTGAGAGTTTTAGCATTGAAACAGACATATTATAACAGAAATTCAGTTTATAATTTTAACTCCCTCTTCTCTACCTTTCCCACGAAGTGTTTCCACCAAAATCCATAAGAAATTGTCTCCCAACACCAGCTCTTGGCTACAAGGACCGTAACACAGAGCTATGAGGTCCTTCCATTGCACCTAGCATGCTCCTGCTTCTACTACAGGGTTCCTCAGGATCTACCAGTTCATTTTTAAAGTTTGATTTTGCTTTTGTTCATTCAATTTAACACATTTCTCATTTCTGCGATGCTTTGCTATTGATGCTTTGAATCTACACATCCGTAAGAAGGGCTGAAGCGAAGTCGGAATTTTCTGAGCTGGGTTAGGACTGACAGAAGCTCCATGGATGGAGGATATTGGTGCTGGGCAGTGGAACCTGAGGTTCCCACCCAGTGGGATTTCACAGCCGCTAACATCACAATACCTTGTTCTGGTTAAAAGCAGCTTTAAAAAACCCACAAGCTCAGGTTATTATCAACAGATCACAACTGTTTAACTCAGACACCCAAGGCAGCACTTCTCCCAGAGCTCCACACTTGAAGTCAACAGGGAAAGACTCATCCCTCCAAGGCTAATTCATCCCCCCCAAGATCTGACTTGGTGTCCAGAAGTGCTTCTCTCTCTCTTGACCAAGTTAAACGGGCTCCCAACAACAGTATCCAAGTAAAATAATCTGAAATTAGAGGTGAGGAATGTGGATCTCGTGTGTTCAAAATACCAACAACCACAGGAACTGTCTATAGCAGCCTTTGCCTTGCTGCTCAGCCTGGTGGACCTGAGCTGGTATTACCAGCAGCAGGAGATGCGCAGAGCAAGGAGATCCTTCCCAAGGACTTCAACTGGCTGCACCAAAACTGCAGGCTGGGTGTACTCTGCAGCCAAACCGTCCTTCGTCGTCCACCAGCAATGCAGACCGGGCAGAGCAGGGTAGGAGCAGCCGGACAGCATGACACCTTCCTCACGTGCTCATCTGTGGTTTTATTACAGAACAAAGATACACAAGGGGAGACGCACGTGCCATCTCTCCCAAAATACAGTCGAGGCACAGACAGAGCCAACATACACCCAACCTGTGCCCCAGTGCCCTCAGCTGTCGCCAGGTAGCAGGTTCTGCTGTGAAAAGGCAAAATGAGGATCATGGCAAAATTAAGCCTCTCTTGATGCGGAGACACGACAGAAATGCCAAGACTTGACTTTATATTCAGCAGCTTTGACCGACGAGCCTATAATGCTGTAATCCAAGCTTTATTCCAAGACCATAATCATGACAACTAGGTACACACCACACCCCAGCATGTATTTCTCTCACCTCACCAAGTATACTCCCTTATTTCTCCATACAAACTTCTCAATCCTTCTACACCCCCTTATTCCTCCACACAAACTTCTCAATCCTACTGCTCTAAACCCTAAGTACAGATAAATCTGTGTCATTTAAACAAAGAAGTCAATCAAGGTGATCGATTCATATGTGCTGGGCAGGACACTATGGCAAGACCATCATCCTCTCAATGCCGCCCAGGATAGCAAACACACCCGCAGGGGCAGTCACAAAGATGAATATTCCCAGGTGCAATGCGACAGGGAGGATCTCCGTGTCTGTCTCTGTGCTGGTTAAATATTTCATCCTCCAGTTCAGGCTGCCAGAAGGGTTCATCTGTGCAGCTGAGATGTCACTTTGGTGCAGAGCACTTCAAAGCAAGATACAAGTAACTTTTGGCAAGAACGATAATTCATGTCCAAACAGAAGAGGAAGAAATTTGCCTCCAACTGGCTGAAAAGACGCCTCAGGAGAAGCAGGACTGCAAACAAACACTCACAGCACAACCAGCCGGTCCATTCACTCATTCATTCACTTTTATTAGCCTCATTTTAGGGCTGCACAAAGAAGGGCACATTTCGGTTTTGCTGTAATTCAAATGGCGCAAGGCTGCAAATGAATGAAGTGCCTGTGGTGACACAGGAGCAGAAAGGGGACACCCCCTCTGAAGCCAGTTGTTCCCCACAACACAACGTCCAGGGCTGGTTTCCAGCACAGCCTTCTGCTCTGGGATCTTAGTAACACACGCTTGAAGCATCTTCATCCTTCGAAAACCTACAGCCCGTTGCCGAACCTGCTTGAAACCAGCCTGGAAGGACCAGAGGTTGCACACAGAGATACAACAAATCAGAAAGAGCAAGAGCATGATCCCATCAGCTTATTTCCTTGAAGAACTTTTTAAAGTAAACAGCCAGAACTCTTCCCAAGTCACAGACCAAACCCTTTATAATTTCGGGCAGGCAGCAAAGCAGAAGTGCTGAGCTGCTGCCCCCCAGGCTCTCCTGATGCCTGCTCCAGCCCACCTATAGCAATAAACAGCACTCACCCTCCCCAGAAAAGCTTGATCCTTGGAGCAAATTCCCTCCCTAGTGAATTTTGCAAGCTCAGGAGAAGGTAATGGGCTGCATCAAGATTAGATCTTCACTTTATATCTGAACAATTGTGAGCTTCACTCCTCCTTAAGCCACATTCACCCAACAAACAAAACCATGATCTCTTTTCAGAATCTTCTAAAATGTCTGAACTTTGGGACAAAAGGAATATATTGCAGGAACAGAAGGAAAAAATGACACCGCTTAGAGCTGCTAAGATCCGAGCCACTCCTGCCGAAACGGCCAGGGGAATCCCCTGGGGAATAAGCGCTGGGTTTCTTCAAGATGATGTAGAAATTTAATCTCTACAGCAAAATTATCCCTCGACTGAGCACAGCTACAGTAAATATATTATTCTCTCCTTAAACTGGCAGTATATTTCTTATGAAGACAGGAGTTTTCTAGGACAGAGAAAACCTTCAATAAAATACAATATAATGTGATACACAGTCTTCATTTATAAACCACCCAGCCTAGCTGAACGAAAATGTTAACCCTACAGATACAAACCTTAGCCCAGGAAACTTCTTTCATTAAGAAGGAAGGCTAGGGAACAGCATCTGAAATGGAAAGGCATTTCTGAGAAACAGGGGTCCTGAGCCGTTAACACTGGGGGTGGAGGAGGGAAAGGACAGGAAGAAATAATACAGCAAAGATACCGGGAAAAGCACATTTTTTAGTTGCCTTTAGCCTTACTGATGTCATCCTGCTGCAGGAGTTAAGAGTCTCGCTCAGACTGAGAGGCAGGGTCCCATAGGAAGGAGGAATACAAACCCTCCGCCTCGAGAAGAAATAAATACTGAAATTGTACTCAAAATAAGGAAAGTATAAAGAGAAAATTAAAGTAGACATCTCTGAGAAGCACAGCCCTTGTTAAGCTGAGCGCCGTGGATCTTCCAGCCCAAAGAGCTCTCCTAGGGCCGTGTGCTGCTGGCCTCACTTCAGCCAGAGATGTGAAGGCCAACAAGAAATTCCTGATTCAGGGAAAAGCCGCAAAAACGATGAGGTAAATGGCCTGCTACGCGCCACGTGTTCCACCGTGGGCACTGCCGCTGCGTGACCTCTCAGCGAAGATGGAAAGACAGGATACAAGAGAGACGCTTTTAGGGGGTGTTTTATGAGAAACAGAATAGATTCCAAAGGGCGAAATGTCATAGGTAATGTTAGAAATTATGGAAAACTGCTGAAGTTTTTACTGTTGTCCTGCTGATCGCTGCAAATACAGACTATTAAAGGGAGGGCTCATTAAGGATAAGGGTAATTGGCACACTAACAGGCACCAATTTTCTTTTGCAGCTTTGGTGGAACCCAAGACCTTGGATTTTCTGTTTTCTCCCTGCAGCAGTTTTTACACAATTTTCACCCCATCTTTGCTCAGACTTTTTGTTTGTCAGACTAAATAATGCAAGTTCCTCTGGCCATAGGTCACACCTACGGCACATGCAACCCTGGGCTGTTAAAGGGCTACAGAATTTGCTCAGGGAATATCCAATACAGCTGCCTCTGTCAGCTTCCTTTCCTCTCGCTGCCTCCCCAGAGCATCCTTATACTCTTGCAAAGCAACTCAAAAGTTGTAGTAAAGGGATTAGAAGAGATCAATTTCTTCAGAAAAAAAATACCATGTACATTTAAAAAATGAGTTTAAATACTACAGTTTAGTAGAAAAAAATCAATATTCCACTGAACCTTGTACAATTTTATTCAGTCTACATGCTAGGTGTATGTTTTCCCAGGGCTGATCACCTATCAAAAGCCAGCACACCCCCAAAAATCAGACGCAGCAGCAGGCATACGATAAAGCCCCCCTGGTAAAGCATCAATGTCCATTTGGACAGTACTTCACCCTGAGCTGCCTTTCACTATATCTGAACATCTTCTTCAGCTGCAAGGATCCCACATTTTGCCATGCAAATGATTTGTTGGTTTACCAGAGAGAAACACGAATGTCACGACTGGCGAAAACTGGTTTCAAGAAAATTTCAGTCCTCTGGTTTGACGCTGAGTGACAAATGTGAACTCACTAAAAGCAGCAGAGAATGCTGCCTGGCCCATGCTTGGCAAGCAGGGATTACAGCCACACACAGACTAACTGAAAATATAGCATATTTTACCTGCAGTCCAACATATTTCACCTCTAGAAAGCTCCTCTGTATGAAAAATTATTGGAATAATTCTCACTAAAGTGAATTTTTCCATTAAGATTTCACTTAAATAATTGTGCCAGAATCACGCATGCTTCCCAGCAGCCCAGCCAGGCAAGCACCAAGCCAGGCTGCCTGGGACAGGCACAGCTCCTCATTACTAAGTATATTTAAGGAGAGACTAGATGAACATCTGTATCAAGAACAATTTAAGTACAGCTGCGCCTACATCATTATGGGAAAAGTCAGACAACGCCAAGGTTTCTTCCCACCTTGTAGTCTAAGAAAAGGATGGAACAAGAGAGCACAGCCAGACTGGACAGAGTCCGAAGTCCCATTTGAAATATTTTAACATAAATATACAGTTATGCACATATAGATGTACCTACACACACCTTCAGAATTGAAGTTTTCTTATCTGTATGGAAATGGAAATATGGAGAAATTACCACCAGAGCCAGAGGGAGGAACAGCACCCATTGCATCAGGAGAATTTCAAAGCCAGTCTCACCCTGTTTAGGCCATTACACTACCAAGTTCTGGTTGCAAATGATAATTTCCCAATCAAGATTCACCTCAGGCACAAAATAACAAAAATCCTTCAGCTGGCTGAGCCTGTTTAGTTCACAGGAATGGTTTAGTTGATTCTAAAACCTGGGACTAGTCGAAGAGTTTGGACATAGATCTACGCTCCCTGAAAGTCTGAAGATATGAGTGTCTACGATTCTGCTTCACATGTTTAACATAACTAGTTGAAAAAAAAGTAGGACAGAATTTATTTAGAGTCAGAAAACCTGAGACCTGGCTAGAAAAAGCTCTCTGCAGCTCAGAGAACAGGCACCGCTTCGATGGGAGACTCGTGCATAGATACCTTGTACAGATAGAAAAGACAAGACTGAAGGTGATTTATATTCCAAGGAAAATCCCAGGTACGTGCGAAGCATCCCTGGCCATGTAATTCCAGCAATGCTCTCCCAAGTTTGTTACTGACATAACCCCCCCAGGAGATGTGCTGCTGCCGGGAGCTCCCCTTTGCAAATCAGAGCCAATCACTCTCAGGTGTCAAATGTTCATCTCAAAATGACCACTTAAACTCTGCTCTCAGCGCGGTCTACAGTTGCAAATCAACAGGGCTTTCCCGTGCCCTTCCCAGCTTCACCCCGTGCCCCACTGCCCATGGTGTTCGCTCCCCAGAGCATCCCTGCATCCGCTATGCGAAGAGACTCCTGCAACCGGGACGCGGCTCATGGTGCTTTTGGGGATGAAATATGCTGCAATAAACCACATCATTACATCAGCAGGTGGAAGACACATGCGTTGTAAGGAAGGATATATATTTTGCAGGGAAGGAATTGATGTATTTGAGGCAGTTGCCAAGTAATGGAGTGACATATGCAGCACCAGCAGCTGAGTCTCAAATCCAGATAACAGACTTGGATCTATCTGTGAGGGGGGTGGATGAAGTGTATTTGCAGAAAAGGCAAAGAAAAGAATGTGTTGTTGCAATCTCGCTTGCACATTATGACACAAATACAATTTATATCTCTGACTAACACATGGGACCATCATGCACTGAAGAGAAGGGGGAAAAAGTAATAGATCATAAGGTGTAACAAAAAAGAAAATCAAGGTCAAAAACATCACTAAGATCATTTAGCGAGATGTCTGGCTCCAGGCACACTGCATCCACGTTCAAGACGTTGAAGAGCTCCAGAGAGCTCACTTCATTACGCCCTGCCTAAGGCCTGCTTGCAAGGATTCAACCTTACTGGGATGCAGGCAGAACCATTTTCCCACCAACACACAGCAACCTATTTCCATGAAGAGCTGAGAACAGTCTAAAGCAATCCTCTCACTGTTATTTTAAAATGGCATCAACCATCGTGAAGAACCGTCATGTCCAGGGAGCAATAAGAAAGCAAAGAACACTCTTGCTTAGAAAAAGGATGGGAAAATCGATGGAAGAGCGCCCAACACACCAGACGTAAGTAATGAGACCTAATTAGAGCGAGAACAGGGGTCCAGCACAGCAGAGCAAGTGGCCCCCAGCACAGCACAGCACCTCGGGACTCACCAGCTCGATTCCAAGGCAACACAACTAGATTTGTATGGCTTAAAACTGCCTTCTTGGTGAGACACTCCCGTGTCAGCAATCTGCCTTCTATTTACTTTGAGGACCCTTTCTTTCACTGTTGGTCACTCCAGTGGCTGTAGACAAAGCACTCCCCAGCTTTTCCCTCTAGACCTTTCTTGCCTTTTTCCCCCTCTTAAGACCAGCTGAGTAACAGGTAAGCAGGGATGGTTGCTCCACTCCAAGCCATAAATGTGGCGGCTACCTCCCGAGGCTGCAGGACAAGAGGGAGACTCAAGGCACGCAACTGCTATTATGGACGCTCTGCGAGAGGTGAATTCTCTGTATGGGAACGAGCTATCACAGCTTCTCTTCTCGCTGACAGCAGCGAGGTTGAAGAGCAGCACTAAAAGCTTTGTCCAGTAATACCTTTGCTATGAGTTAACGTACAGCTGTCTACAACCTGATGAAATACCATAAGAAGCTGCCTACTAAGGCAATATAACACAAACCACGGCAGGACTGCGCATTAAAAATTTGACACTGTTCCAGCAACTTCCAAGATCAATTTAGGGTGCGTCACCATTCGAAAGAAAGACAAGGTCCCTGGTCCGTGCACCTAATGGAGTATTGATTCGGCAAACACCTAAGTGCTAGCTCTGCACTTGATGGACTTTGCTGAAGCACCCAAGCTATTCCCATACACAGCGACTGACTCCGTGCCCGTCGCACAGTTGGGGATGCAGAAGCTTGAATGAGAAAGGCCAAGGGTAAAAGTAATCACGCATATTGATGCTGGTCAGCTATGAGCCCATTCGGGGGATGAGTTAAGCAATTTGTCTGCAGCTTTATATTTAGAAGGTGGATTGCAATTCAAGCAAGTACAAACCATCTTGCTTTCCTATTTGAACTGCCTAGAAATCAGTCTGGCAGGACACATGGCTTTGTGCAAGAGCCATCCAGTGAGGACGGCAGAAGCAGCACAGATGGCAAGAGCAGCTCTTTTGCCCAAAGAAGTTGCAGATGCCCCATCACTGGAAATGTTTGAGGTCAGGATGGATGGGGCTTTGAGCAGCCACTGGAACTAGATGACCTTTAAAGGTCCCTTCCAACCCAAACCATTCCATGACTCTGTGATTCTGCACTGAGGTCTCCTCATTTATTTTGAGACCCAACACAATGCACAAAGGAAAACCAGGATACACTGCTCATTATAACAACTTCTGTGGCGTGAGCAGTTCAGGGAGTTCCCAAACTCTTCTGCCCTCAGCAGCAGAACACCACCTCTCTCATTTATGCTGATCAGGGTCATTCTGCAAACTCTTCATCCCTGGGCAGTCACTCCTGCCAGCCAATGTCAGAAACTCAAGAGTCAGATGAACCTTTTGTTTAACTTAACTGCTTTGAAAAGTAGCCGGTTCTTATCCCCTATCACAACCGTTTTGCATCCGGCAGAGCTGCTGCTTGGGCACACCTCAAGGCATTGAGCTGCAGGGTCAGCACAGGCCCACGCAGCCAAAGGTGGGGAAACAAGAATTTTTTAAATCCATCTTGCCTGCAGAGAAACCGTGGCTGGAGTCACACCTGCGGTGGAACAGCACAACCCCCAGGAACTGGAACAGAGCCGCAGAAACAAGCAAGGAAACACAAAAAGAACAGAACCACAGACACAAAAGCCAACATATTTTAAACTCCATTCAAAGATTAAAAATAATATTTTGCACTTTTATTTTCACCAGGAATCTGTTATTTCCAGATCATGTTTCTCTAACAAGCTGTTAATGTTTGTGGTTCCTCTTAATGCATGGTCTTGTTTTCCTTTTTGTAAAACACTTCCTCTCTCTATAGATCAGCCTGTTGGAAAGATGGGAGGAAAGCTGCCATGTGGTAGGAAAGGAAACGAAGAAATACCACACTTAGCACAGATATCAAACACAAAGCTGGCTTCTCCATTTGGGGTTTTTTTTAATTATGTGATAGATGACAAATTCAGGATGCAAACTGTGCCAGCCCCACGCACAGGGCATCTCCTCTACAGAGCCACTGTGAGACAGGGGTGGAAAAGGGCAGGAAACTGGAGATGCTCACCAAACGGCTGAACCAGCTCAGATTGGAAAACCTTACAGAAGCTGGTGAGGCCAACCAGCTCCTCCTTCCCTAGTTCCCACTCCTGATGACCAGGGGAAGGAGGCAAGCATGGGTATTTTTAACCCATGGCCCCAAGCAGAGTACCCACATCACTGAGACAACATGCCGAAAAGTTGGGAATCAGTAGAAAAAAAAAGAGAATACTACTGAGAAACAGCACTTTCCAGAGGAGTCCTCAGCATGCTTCCAAGTTTCTCTACAGGGGTCCTTTGATCCATATTATCCCTCCCTGAGCGACCCCTAAATCTGCCCATTAAGCTCTTCTTTAAAGACCAACACATTATAGAAGGGATGGCAATGCCCACAGTGGGCGCTCCCAAAACAACAAATATCTTGAAGCCAACGCGTAATTATTATGCTACAGTAGCTGCAGAAACAGAAACTCAAGAGTTCAAATGTGCATCTTCAGCAAGGATGTACATGCTTCTTCCTGCTAATCGTGTTTTACTGAACTGTGAACTTAATACTTACTTTTTAAGGTCAAGAAAGTCTATTTTACAGGGTTTTGCTTAGTGCATTTAATTCCTTCTGTAGTACTTGTTCCGGCTGTGCTCAAACACTATTCTCACTCAGCAACTGAGCCAATTTGTTGTTGGTTTACTGGTGTGCATTCATTGCTCTGAGACACACAGGACACCCCAGAGAGTGCTTTTGCTCTTCAAATTTCCTCCCATCTGTTTGTGCTTTGCAAATAGGTCACGGGGGTGACACACCGTGACTTGCAACATCTTAGGACAGGAATAAAGGCACTAATTTTGTCATCAGAGAGAAATAGTCTCCACTGCAATGCCTTTATTCCTGTACACATCTGCATTCTCCAAAACCACACACTATTAATGGATCCAAGGTGTTTCGTGTTGTATATGTATTATTGTAACGGACATACAAGCACGATAGGTACCTCTTAGATAAAAACCTGGAATTGCTTTAGGAAGTCTTAGTCCCTGTACAGTGAAGGCAGAGCTTTGTGTCAGTTTGAGTACTTTGCTACCAAGCCCAAGTTACTGCACTCGATGAAACTATTCAAATGTTTAAGTAAAGCATAAGTTAAAATGCTTTGCTAGATGGGTCTCAAGAACTGAGAACCTGGACCTTGCTCTCTACGGTCAACGTAGATTTATGAATGGTTGCGCTGTACAGCATCGGGAACAATTCCTAAGAGGCCACAGGTCTGTGACTACTTAACTTTGTGTTTCTATACAGAGCTTCTGATGATAGGCACTAAGTGCTCTAAAAACATAATTAATGCTCAGAGCACTCCTGAGAGGGAGCTAAATACATGACTCAGATTTTTAAGCTAACTGAAGTAGGTCTGTCCTTGTTTTCATGAAACACTTGGTACTAATGGGCCTTGGTCCCATTGTGTTTGGTGTGCCAAGAGAATTTAAGAGAAACACACCTTGCTCCTTTTGTAGATGGTGAAACATGGAAAACAACTTGTCAAGGTGACTTAGAAGAGATGAGTGTTCAGAGACAGAATCTGAGTCCTCACGAAACTAAAGATCTTGTTATCTTCAGAAGAAAAATCTGGGCTATGTTACAGCTCTAAAAGCCATTCAAAACCTAAAGCAAATCCTGTAGAAGACAGACTGTTACAAGGAGTGAGAAACTTGACTCAGGACAGGCTACCATAACAGAGAGGCATCTTCCAGAGGCCCGTCCTCTTGACTGACCAACACCAAATGATGGGTGAACACCTGAGCAGTCAGGGGACGGTACCTCACTGAGAGCTGACCTCCAGGTTGCATGGCCGATTTTGAAGGACCATATCAATCCAGTGCACCAGCTTCAACTGCTACAGTGCTCGACAGCATTCTGGGTTGTGCAAAAGTGGAACGATAGCACCTTTTTTACACAGGAATGTATTCAATGAAAATGATGACAAGAAGCCCCCAGAGGTGGAGCAAGCACTGAGTTGTGTCGTGTGCCTGTTGGACTGACCTCCAATAAGCCTCCTGCCCTGCAGCAGAGATGGCCACACACCCCAGTGTCAGGATGGTGCACAGTTGCCAGTTTGCTTTCTGGTCCCCAAGCAGAAAATAAGAGGTCTCACAAAACATGGCCTTTGTCAAACCTCCTCTTTGGAAGGAGCTGCCTTGTGTTTGCCATATGGGGTACCATGAATTCCCATGCAGACACAATCCTCGTCTACATTTTCTCTCCCACCCTCTCAACCCTCCAACACACATACTTGCTTATCTGTCTTTCCAACCTACCTTCACCTTATTTCCATCTACTTAGAGTCCCTGCAGACCAGGGCAGTCTCCCTCCTGCATCATACTCCTTCAATGCTTCAGTTCCTGCCCTCCCCAACCACCTCCTGCCCCGAGTACCACACATCCCGTGCCGAGTCATGGACAGATCCTGCCCTGGAGAGCCAAGCGCAGGCCAGAGAATCCCATTCAGATTCCCACAAATACAAATGAATTCACCCCTAAAATCTGTACTAGAGAGCAACCCTGTGGTTCCTCACAATACAGAAATCAACTCTTCTTTTTATGTCGATACATACAGTTAAAAAACATTTTACATGCCTCACCATTGCTTGTTCTAGACACGCAGGGAGAAAAGACAAGAGGTTAAGGCTATATTTTAATTAATCCTCAAATTCATCATCTTAAGCAATTTGCAAAGTATCTCACAACCATTCAGTGCGTTATATCTTCCTATCGCTCTTCCAACCTATCCAGAGAGAAATGCAATTAACACCCACCTCGCAAAGCCTGCCCTCTTCACCCTTAAGCAGATTAAAGAACGTAAGTGGAAAAAAAAAGGTTGTTGTATGATACCCAGGGTCACCAACCTCATTTAGCAGCTCCTTGCCTTTCCAGGTCAGGTTTACCAGGGAACCAGATTCCCAGTGGAAAGCACTGCTGCCCTGGACATTGAGATGCCAAACCCTGAGCCGTATCGCTTTGCTGCTCAAGAAGGTCCTGAAGATGCCATTGAAAAGATGCCCTAAAATAGTGCTCTATCTCAGCAAAGGAGGGTATTGCTTTACAATCCCCCGAACAATTACCAATCCAATGTTTATAGCAAAGAATGACAACCAGACCTCACTAAGAGCTTGGGGTAGACAAAGGGAGCCAAGGGCCTAAACCGGGGACATCTTCCTCCAGCAGGACAGGGTCACACTTGCCCCTGACTCACATGAGGGCTGAAGGGGTTCATTCACTCTTCCCAAAGATATCCTTCTGGAATTTGCCACTTTTTTCCTCCTGCTTACCATGACAAAACCTCTCCTACATCCCAGGTTTGCAGAGGTTGCATTCTGCTTGGGGAAATCATTTATTTATAAGTAAAACACAGCTCCTACTTCAGATGCAGGCCAAGAGAAAAAACAAAAGCATTACACTCATTTATCCATGTTTACTTCTTAAGGTTATACCATGTTTTGACAACACCCAAGAGCAATTTGTACCTACAGTTCAAAAAGAATAGGAAATGTTGGGCAGGAAGAAAGGAAAGGCAAGGAGAGCAGTGAGCCGCTCTCCCAACTCATCCTTTGGGCTTAAATTTTTAGTCTACTGTACACACTCTCAAAGTGGAAGGTGGAAGACTAAAGTATTTTAATCACTTGCTCTTCAGTGCTGCTTTTCCAGTGTCAGCAGTTCACGTTCCTGCTTCCACTTTGACCACCAGGCACTCCTATGATAACTCTACACTCACAGTCCTTACATCTCCATGGTCAAGTGGCTTTCCAGGTCACTGCCCTGGCCTCCCAGCCACCAACCTTACCCTGTTCGCCACTCAGCTCTTCCTTTCCCTTTTCCGTACCATGATCCACCCCTTGTTTTGGGCATCTCACCTCTACATGTGTGTGAGGTCTTCAGAAACACCCTCCAGTGACACCGATGTGCTCAAGCACCTTCTTTCTATCAGAGAATATCGGTGTCCATTGTTACTAAAGCATCCAATGGCTGACAGCATTCAACCCCCTTCTCCTCAAAACCGATCCCTCTCACTTCAATCTGCCACACGAGTTTCAGCAGAGAACCCTGGCTATCAAACCCCTTTTATTCCATGCAATCTCGCTAACCATAATGTGAGGCTGCTCTGGATTTATTCCTCTGGATATGCTCTTGGTCCATTTTTATTGACAGAAACGTAAAACCATCAGAAATCCAGACTCTCAACTAGGAAGTTAAACACGCTCAGAGGCTGGTGCTGACTTGGTAGCAATCCACAATTCAATTTGGGCTTGAAACAAAGACTACGGGACTTTTTAAATCTGAAATTTGGAGTTTAAATTCCATAAGTTTGCAAGCACTTTCCTTGAAGGAAATGCAGAGGGATCTGTGAACCTGACTTGCTGCTGGCGCCTGGCTGTGCTCGGAGTGAACTTAAAAGCAAGCCATTAGATTAATTTGCATGAGTAAAAGTAAGTTATATGCCTCACAAACCAAAGCTGAGATCCCTGGGTGGAAGGGCACACCGCTTGCAACCTGCATGACGGCACCTGAAGGCACTGCAATATTGGCAATTACTCTCCTTACCTTCTTCTACAGATTAAAACCAGTATCTGAACTACTGAACCTAAGCTGCTAATGGTTTCGCAGCAGTCTGACTTCACAGGAGTCCTTCACCTTATTTCAGTAAGCCTTAAGACAGATTCCTTCTCATCTAAAGGTGACCAGTTTGCTGAGGGTCACCACCACTTGGAGCTGAATTCCTCCTGACTCTCATTCCAGACGCAGGAAAAGTTTTCTTTGTTACACATCCCCCCCACTGCCTGCTCATACCTGTCATCGCTTCTTGAAGGTACAAACCTCATTTTGGTGCCAGGCAGGTAAGGAGATGTTTGGACCAGGCTTTTTCCGATGAGCACGCAGACGCTCAACGATCTGCGTGGGGGGAAGGAGACAAAACACACAAAACCAGAGCACAAAACCCGTGAGTAGAGTTGTGCTGCTCAAGGTTCCAGTTCCAGACTGGGATAGATATGAGGCTGCCAAAAAAGGTTGTTTGAGGTACTAGAAAACACCTTGCTAAAAACCCGACAACAACAAATAAACCTTTTTAAAAGCTCAGATTCCTGAGAGGATTTATTTAGGAGGATGGTATCGCATCCTTTCGGCCAAATAACCTGTCATACATTCGGTTTCTAAGAAATGTGGTGCTCATTTCAACTAGACCAGCCTCAACAATCAACCATTCCCCAACCAAAGCTTTTGAAAGAGAGAAACAGCGGATGTGCTACACCCCTCTCCCCTCAAGATCAACCCCTGCCCACATCCACCAGCACAGGCGGATTCCCTGCGGACCCAAAGAGAAGCTGGTCAGTACTGGTCCACTCCCCGGCTTGGGAGACATGAGAAGGTACCGCAAGGAAACAGGGGCTAAATGGACATTTTTACATTTTGGTGTCCCAGCACAGCTATTTTTGTGCTCCTGCAACACCGAGAGCAGAGATAAAAACCTCAGGATGAGAATATCTGACAGAAAAAAGGACAACATATGTTTACTGATTTTTCTAGAGGTCCCAGGGCAAATTCTCCAAGTTTTGCACAGATTAATTGGAGAAATTAGTGAAGGCATTGACTGTAGGGTCTGTAAAGTCGTGTGTCATTTTAGTCTTTATTTGTACCAAGCTTAACTCAATGAGATCTTGATACATGACTGGGTTTCCTAACAC
Organism: Neomorphus geoffroyi; assembly: GCA_033558235.1. Lineage (NCBI taxonomy): Eukaryota > Metazoa > Chordata > Aves > Cuculiformes > Neomorphidae > Neomorphus > Neomorphus geoffroyi. Next base: position 8,643,583 of record JAUMJM010000018.1, read on the forward strand.
TACCGAGGTACAAATAACTAATGACAGCCACAATAAATGCAATATATTTAAGGTGATTGCAAGACTCCAGGAAAAAGATGTTAATCAGTACAAATTTATCACCCTCATTACGTGCCTCAGCAGGGATCTGACCCTGGATTGAGGGCTCTGTATGCTAGTGGCAAACAGAAAAACGAAGGTAACTACAACCTACACTATATTTGGAGACTGGGATTTGATTATTGTATTGATTAGTCTTAAAGGATGAAACAGAATCGTACCAATTCTGCTTTTATCTTCTGCAATGTCAAAACTGAGATCTCAAGTCAACACTGGCTGCCACTTCACCGACTTATTTTTAAACACTTCCCTCTCAAGGCTGGAGACAAGAGCTGCATCTCATTCGGGAGAGAAAATCCTGTCTGCTGACTAATAGTGGGCTACACAACATAGGAGAGGAAGGAGAGGCACCATGGGTTACCGGCAGGAAACCTTTATTAGCATCTGAAAAGCAACCCGTACCCATTTCTTGGTGCTGCTGTCAGAGAAGCTCACATAACTTTCTAGGGTAAGCGGAACAGACTTCGTGTTTGTAATTACAGCTTTTTCGTATTCTTCAACCTTAATGCCTTAAAGCCAACATTTCCAAGCATTACCTACCTCTCACTTTACAGGAGTTTCATAAGGCAAAGAAATAGCCACTCTGAAAGCCCTTAGAGAAGTATTTTTCAAACACCAGGCTGTGTGTGAGATGCGTCAGTCGGGGGGAGCACGGCAACCCCATCGGACCCTCGGTGTCCATGCCAAAGAGCAGATTGCATGGGAATGACTATCCACAAAGAAGCAGGATAAATGCTTCCCATATGAACTTTTAAACAAATACAGGGCAATTGCAGACCTCATCCCATCACTCTCCATATGTTACAGGCCTGTAATTGTCAGCAGAAAGTAACTTGTTCTTTGTGTTAAGAAAACCCCAAGCCCCACTGTGTGTATTTTTGGCATTTATTAGATCTGCCTTCGTGAGTTCTGCACCAGTCAAATGAAATAACAAACAGCTGCAAATCATTACACATACACGAGGTCCAGTCCAGAATATCCCAGACTTGGTAATCAAGTACCGAGTCCTATTGCCTATTATTGGTTACAGAAGAAATTCTGGAGATGCTGGTAAATTTTTTCAGGTCATCCTAACTAACAGCCAGGAAAAAAAAAAAAAAATCAGTGACTTCTCTTCTCAGGTTTCATCCCATATGCAGACTCATGTAGTCCCCGTTCCCCTGTCTAAAATAAGCACATCATGTTTTGATTCACATGATTTACTATTACATCAAATTGAAACAAAATCCATACGTTGGCATCACCTGCCAAATGCCCATGGCCCAAGCTACCACCAGTAGCTCCATGAAGCTCACTTCACGCCATCCCAGCACGCTGCTCTTTCAAACAATCTGCTTCATGAAGGCACACTGAGGTAACACCACACGGCTGTGATATCGTACCAACGAAGGAGGAAGGAAAACAAATCCCTAATAACATCGCACCCAGGTTTAGATAAAAAATCTGCTCTTTGAGCACAACCAGCTGAGCTGATACCAGGTTCCTGGAAGATCCCAAAGCTCTTTGGCAACCACAGAGGATCAGGACCATAGATTAAAACTCTATCAAAGTTCAATCAGCAGCAACGGCATCGCACAGACACCGGCACGCTGCTAACTCGAGGGCTCTCTTGACACCACAGCCATCTCTGCTGCACCACCTTGATGCCTCCTAACCAGGCAATACCTAGGCCTGAGTTGATAAACTAGTCATGTCAACTAACCAAAACACTAATATAAGGAGAAAAGAAAAGGAAAGAACAGCAGCAGGATGGTAAATGAAGATAGATGAGTTTGTATTAGCATGCAGGTACTGAACTGCAGTGTTATCTAACACATTAGAGCTGTCGGCAGCTGTCTGGGAAGGAAGACACTCTAATCACCCCTCTCTTTCCATCAGCTCACAGACACACCTCTCCTGAATCCCAAGGCTTCATTTAACCTCCCAAAGTGCTGAGCAGCCTCAAAAGTCTTGCACCATAGTGGGTTGAGGTTATTGTTAATCCCCAATCATTTGAGCCGAAGGTAAAGCAAATTTCCCCCATCACCAGCAACAGTGCAAGAGGCAAATAATCCACGAGCTTTTTCGAGTCATTTCTGCCTGTTGTAGTATTGCTACAGAAATAAGCAGGAGCTGGTTAAATCATTCTCAGATCAGAGACTCACCAAGTCTGCTTATGCCCAAGTAACAGTCCTCAGGCATACAAATACATAAATTAAAAAGACAGTGCAGGGCAAGTCTGGAGAATTCCAGCCTCGAAAGCCAAAGCTTTAGGAAGCTTTGAGTATCTGACCACAGCAATTCACGGAAACGCTCAGGTCATCCCAGTGCTGCTGCTCACCAGCACGTCAGCCCAGCAGACCAGACACCCAACCTCTTCCATGTAAGGTAGCATCAATCACACCCCTAAGAGTCAAACCCATGATATACACTTCCCCAGCTGACAGGGAGAAAGTGCTTACCGGAACCAGGAGTACGCAGAGAAACAGAAAGGTTGGAGAGGCAGCAGCCAAGAGTGGTGGATGAAGGCAGCCCAACGCGGGAACGAGCAGCAGAGATAAAAGGACAAGTGGAGAATCATAGAGTTCTTGCATCTTCCCGTGCATCTGGCTTGAGCTTGGCTAAAAACCACTCTCAAGTGCTAAGACACTACAAAATAAAGGATGTTCTTTAATTTGGACGTGACAATCATTCCACTGCAGGAAAGTGAGCTGCCAGCAGTCTGGTGTGGTAAGAACAGTAGCACCGCTGCTTTGCTGCTGCCGACCCCAACACCAGACTGGAGAGACAACAGCACTGGGACCGGGCATTTGGTCCCTAACAAATAATGACAGAAATTAAAGGCAGGCAAGGGCAGCAATAGTGCTATTAATACCTGTTTGTATTTAATTGTTGGTTCTGCATCTTTTGCTGGAAAACGAGCAGGCAAGCGTGCAAGGCTTGCGCTCAGCAGCCTGGGTGGAGGATGAGGAGACTTCTCCAAGCAGAAGCCCAACACGTGCCTGCCAGAGTGCACTGGCATTTTCCCTATTTTTATGTTATCTCCATAAATTTAGCTGCAGACTTTTTGAATGTTTTGAGGTATGAACACATCAGAATGTCCAATGCAAGAGTAAATTCATCATAGGTAATGGCAAAGGAAGAATAGCCTTCACTTTAAAATACGTCCAACTAGATGATTCTTCCATGGAATCAGGATGAAAATTAGCAATTTCACAGGGTGACTTTTCCCCTGGAAAAACTGCTGTGTTTCTAATATCTCAATCCAGCCGTGTGCCCCTTGAAAAATCAAACCATAGCACAGACGTAGCCAGTGGAATGCTAGCACAAATACTAAATAAAATACCAATAATATCAGAGTTGTGCCTTTCAAAGGCAGCAAGACGTGATTAAGATAAGAAAGGTGAAGAATGTGCAGGGATTAAAGAAAAGGCACTGCAGAAGCGAGAAGGCATGTTTGCTGGAGCAGATCCAAGCAGCATTACTACATCCCCAGTTATCTCCCATGTCATCGCCCCATCAGATTGCTGAAGCGCAGCGCAACCTGTTACACACCCCGGCCTCATTCATAGCACGAGCTGCACGTTTCGAAAGCAGAGAACATCAGCAAATTTGTCATCTTGGGAGCTCTTAACTCATTTCCACTCCATCTTATGTCAGTGCATGATGCTCACACGTGCCACAGTGAACCGCAGCAGCCCAAGGCTTCGAAGCAACACATTTTCCTTCCCACTGAGGCAGCACAAAAGTGTTTGTTACTGTGAATGGAGCTCACTGCAAACAGCAAAAAGCCCAGCCGCGCTGAATCGTGCTGCATATGAAATACATAGACACGGAACCAGCTGGTGGCTATAGGGGCTGACAAAACAGTCTACCGTCTCTCCTCTTACTCACCACCTCTTTTGCAGACTGGATGTTTCCAGCTGTGATATGGAAAGATATAAAAATATTTCCCATCCTCTGGCCAAATAAGAGTTCTGTTTTAGGCATCTGACGCACAATTTGCATACCCTGTGAGATTTTTCAGATAAGCACCTACAGCCAGATGTTTAAGTGTATTTAGACTCCAACTTCCACCAATTTCATTACACGTTAGACCATATTTGGAAATATAAATGATGCATGAGGGCCTGAGAAATGCTTTCAATTGATAAAACCAGAGGACTCTGATGCACAGAGCCCACCACACCCTGCACCAGGGAGAGAACTCATCCAGCTGGCAATGCGCACTGAATGCTGAGCTGACACAGGACAAAGCTTTGTGACACACCCTTGGTTTTCTACAAAACATTTGTGTTTGGGAGAACAACTGCGAAAATGCTCTAAATTCCAGTTAAGTAGAGGAGAACGGGCAGTTAGTGCTTTGGAATAGAATCATAGGATTGTTTGGTTGGAAAAGACCTTTGAGACCATGGAGTCCAACCAAACCTGTCGACTACTAAATCATATCCCTGAGCAGCTCATCTACCCACCCTTTAAACACCTCCAGGGATGGTCACTCAGCACCTCCCTGGGCAGCCTCTGCCAGCGCCTGAGAACCCTTTAGGTGAAGAAATTTTTACTAACATCCAATCTAAGTCTCCCCTGGTGCAACTTGTAACTTTGGAGAAGAGACCAGCATCCATCTCTCTACAACCTCCTGACGTGCCTTCCCCTATATATGTGAACACTTCCCTTATCTTCTGGCTATTAATGAACTTAAAGACGTGTTTAAATGGATTTGGGTCTTAAAACGCTTCTTTTTGCCAATGAGACAAACAAATAGTGGGGTGATTTGGTAGAGGGCAAGAAACGAAGCCTGGTGCCTGGCTGAAAACAGCCCCATGGGACTGACACCTGCTGCCATTTGTACCTGGAAAAAGACACGCAATCCTTTCAGTAAGGACTGACATTTTTCTCATGGGAGAACACAATCCCTCCCAGCCTTGCTTAATACTCACACTAAATTTACCTGGGCACACGACAACGTCTGGCATTGAAGGAAACTCCACGTGCTCAGTATCCTTGCAAACCAAGCCAAGTATCTCACCGCTGGCATGGAAATACCTGCAGTTTTGTGATTGACGGTGTCATAGTATCTTCTCGTTGAGAACAGGTCACCCACTTAATGCACACACCAAAGAGATGGATGCTACAGGGGTTTAATAGCATCCTTGATAATAGGGCCTGTAATGGATTTTTAAAGTGAGTTTAAGTCTGAGGGAAGGTACTGCACTGAAGCTCCTGGAAACCTAAATTCTGCTGAGTAGCGTCCCAGGAGCCATTTTTGGTGTGGAAGAGAGCACTTTAAAGAAGAGAGCTGTATAATTCATAAATGGGGGAGCAAAGGAAAGGCCGAGGTGTCGGTACCTGCCTACTCCCAACACACGCAGAACACCGATTTGTGGGGAAGTGCTTCACTACATGCGTACCGTTTGCTGCTTCTGGTCAAGCGACAAAGGGAGAGGGGAGGAGAGAAAACCCAGGAGCAGACGTAAGTCTCTGAGGCTCTGCTAAAATCTTCAGGGTTCATAGTCTAGCAAGAGGCATGGTTTTCACGTGGTCTACAGGAGACCCTTGCCAAGGCCATACTAAGTTCACACATGACCTAAAATGTCACCTTTGAACCTCTCCCTGCTTTTCCTCTCTGACCTAACTAAAACTACCTCTCCTGACACCCTGAGCTTCCATCCCACCAGTCCTGATGGATTCCATATGTCCAGCAGACTTCCAAAGAGACACAGAAGTCCATGCACAGAGATCCTCTGCAAGATCACAGCCAGAGGCACTGGTCCAGCAACTACTTATGTCTATTTACCCGTTCTTTATGTAAAGAATATGAGTATTCCCATTGCACGCAACACGGCATCTTCCCCTGGGCTTCAATTGCAAAAACAATCAAAACAAAAGCCCCCAAACCCTCACCTGGATGTTGAAGGGAACTCAGATGCCTTGTTGTACAATTGAGCACTTGCTTAACCTCAAACACATAGGTAAGAGCCAGGAACAACACCAAACAAGCAAGGAAAAACCTCAAATTGTCCTGAACTGGGTCAAATGAAAAAAAAAACCTCCAATAATTTAAGGGGAAGGACAGCAAGTAAAAAATGTGGCCTTTAACAACCTATAATAGATAAGATGAAAAAGGTGGACAAAACACATACCCTTCAGTGACCACTGCTTGAAAACTGTCTTTTTCCCTCAGCGTTCCGAGTATCTCTGTCACACGGCTGCAGATGTAACATGGTGCAAAAGTAGGTATGAATATGTTTTACTAATTCAGGGTGAAAGTCTAAAGACTCTGGGCTGCCTTAGGTACTTCTTGACTTTCATCTTCAAGACGCAGCAGCGACCTAACAACTCATGACTGCTGGAGTTGGACTTATCAGATCTCTTTGTCCTCTCACACAGATTAACGTCACAGAAGATCCAGACCGTCGTGCATTATCCCCGCGCTCTTGCAGGAGCCGTGTTGGTAGAAGGTTGTCAGCACTGCCCTTAAAAGCTATATTTTCAAGTTAAAAATATGAATTTTCTCCAGGATGAAGCTTGACATACAAGCTTCAGCCTTGGAGCAATCATTTCAAAAAATGTATTATGATCCTCCTGTGGTAGAAAAATGTAATAGAAAAAAATTATCTGATATTATAATTATTATTATTAATTATGATTACTGTAAATTTAAGTCTCAATACTGTAAAACGCCCTTGCTTTCTGGGAGAAATAAGTGTGCCTTGGGCAGAGAGACCAAGATGCTTCGCAGAGAGACCAAGATCTTTAGTACTGGATGCCTAAAGCTAGGTTTAAGCTGTGTCTTGAGATTAAAGAGATTTCCAAAGATATATATGAAAGTTAAGTGCTTTGATTTTCCAAAGGTTGCTAGAATTGCAATCCTGCAGAAACTCATGTATCTTTTTATCTGAACACACTGCTGAGCAGCTCCAATGATGAGCTTAAGCCCATACAACTGTCTAAGCCCAACTGCTGTAAAAGGCTGAGTCTTACTGACTTGTGACAACATTTGGCCTTCAATCCCCATGGATTCTTTCGAAAACGCAGTGTTCGATTCCTCCTGATGTCATGTGATGCCACGGCCTTGAAAATCTTCTCCTTACACAGAAAGCAGCATTCTGGAGTGTTTGCTTTGGCAAACGTGTCTGAAAGGCTGACACCATTCTTGCTCTACCAGGAGTTATCGTTATCTTACTCCTTATCAGCTGCACTTTCAAGATCTTTGGGTCTTTTCAATAGGCATATAAATGAAATTAAAAGGCACATTATGAAAACAGACCAGGCAACACAGAGATGCAAAGCAGGGTAAGGAGGTGAAAGTGATTTTTCTCTTGCAATGACTTTAATATAAATATTTTGTTTATGTTAATGTAATTATGTTAATGTAAACAGTGCAACATTAGCATTAACAACAGCACAACAAATCAGGAGGTTGGACGTGCCAGGCACCCCAGCAGTGCTAACCCGCGGAGCCGCAGCACATCTCACTGCAGGCTCTGCTGCTGCACATGGCCCAAGCATGCACGCACACATCAACTCTGCAGGTACACGGAGCCCAAAACAAACCCTGGGCATGCACCACATGCTCGGCCTGTGTCTCACACAAGAAACCGCCCAGCATTTCTCATCGTTAGGCAGCTCAGAGAGAATATAAATGCTGGGTCTAAAAAATCCAGCTACAACCCCTTCTGGAAAACCAGTGACACCTAAGCCTTGCTCTGGGCATGAGGTTTGCTCTCCAAGTCTTAAACAAGTTGAAAGTGTTAACGTAGTTCCTCATTCCAAAATGTTACCCCAAATTTAGCACCGGAGAGGAGCTGACATCCCTGTCAGAGTGCTTTCCCTACACAAGGTCATCCACCCGATAGGGCTGGCTGGCCAGCACCTATCTCCAGTTGGAGACCTCTCCGGGAGAAGGCAGCCCTAAGAGGAAAGCTGGGAGGGTTCACAGGGTACGGAGGAGCCAGGGAGAAGATGCCCATGGCTGAAACCTTGGAAAGGGCATTTTCCTGGCAAGGCAGGAATCAAAGCGTACAGATTTAACATGATAACGATCACTCGGCACATCTCCTGTGGGTTGAAAAATCCTCCCCTCCTTCACAGGATAAAGATTTGAGGCCATTAAGCGGAGAAGAAGGGTAGAGGGAGCTGTGTAAGCTCCTGGGAAAATTTAGTGTACAAGTTAATATGATCAGATTAAGCCTTTCGGTAGCACACACACCGTAACCAAAAGCCGAATATGAAAGCTTCAAGACTGTCAGTAACTGCTTGCCTCCCCCTCTCCTTCCCAACAGGGCAGGCAAGGCAGTTCAGATGCTCCTTGAACGTGAGCGATAAGATTGCCCTCCTGAAAATAAAGACAAAACCAATTCCTAAATGTCCTGGGCATTTAGCACACAGACAGTGAAGGCTCAGCTACCGGCAGAGGATGGTATAAATCAGGACCGAGACTCACCCATGGGAATGCTGGCTCATCTAACTACCACACCTGCCTGTAACATCTTCCTTAACCACTTTCATTAACCATCCCCTTTTGTGCAGCTCTGCATTCATTCACGAGTTGTTAAACGGAAAAGGAATCCATCGATCTCCAGGACTTACAATTATAGCACAACACCCAGCTGGGTTTATTAGGTGAATCAAGCCTGCACAAAAAATGAGCCTCTCTGAGCTAAGCTTATGAAAGATATCAATTTCTTTGGGAAGCCTGCGCAGTTACAGACCATGCGATGCTGCTTCCGTGCATTATTTAAAGAGGGCTTCAAGCCTCCAGTGCCCCCAGTTCGCCCTGATGGAGGGAGAGGTAGTACCCAGGGTCACAAAATGAGGTTTGCTGAGCCATTCTGCAGAACTCAGGAGAGCGTGGCCCCTCCTGGGTTCACAACCCAGACAGAAAGGCTCCCACTCACAGCCTTGCACTGCAGGTTTGCAGGCACAGTGGTTTCAACCACAAGCTTATGACATTTCTCTACAAACAGGACTATATTACCACTGTTCAGTCTGTGGTTGTATTTTTAAAGCAGTCTATTAATTTTACTATAAAACATGCATCTAAAACCATTAGAGCGTGACTAAAAGCCTAAACCAAAGAACCTACCTAACGTTTTTCATAAACATAAGCCTGCAACAAGAAAAGAAAATAAAATCCCAAAAGAGTGAAGTGAAAGCCTCACCGAGACCTCCCAGTGCACTATTGCTCCCTATACCAGGCCCGTTGTGGGTCTATCCTAGGAAAAAATAAAATGTGCCTTCTCATAAATGGGAGTCACACATTGTGTCCTAACGGCCAAACACTGCTCATGACACTGAAAAGACTCTAGAGTTTTTGTTAAAGCACAAGTACAGGGTCACTGCTTGTGAGGGCAAATTGATCTGAACCTGTCAGGATAAATAAATAAATAACTCGGGGTTTTTACTCCCCCTATAAAAATCACAGATTACACAAATTAAGCTTCTTTGCCTTAGCATGTTTATAGCAAACTTTGCAGAAGTCTGGCATCATGAGTTAGAAAACACAAATAGCCAAATAGCCATTAAAGGTAAATACCCAGACAGGTCACGTGTTGTAAATGATTACATGTACGTCATCACGAATCCAGCCCAGAAGGACCACCCCCGCAGCGCAGTGGCCTTGGGCCCATCACACCATTGGCAGATCTCTCCTCGTCTCCTCATACATCATCCGCTCCAAGCCCCATCCAACCTGGCCTGGAACACCTCCAGGGATGGGGCAGCCACCACTGCTCTGGGCAACCTGGGCCAGGGCCTCCCCACCCTCACAGCAAAACATTTCTCCCTAAGATCTCATCTCAATCTCCGCTCTTGCAGCAGACGCAATGGAATTGCAATGCAAGGGGAACATAAAACACTGCATAACATCCATGAGGAGGCTCAACTGAGCAATAACCCTGCTACAGAGTGCACCGAGGAGAACAAACTGGGATGTGTATGTACGGCAGTCTTGAAAATGCTCTTTCAAGAGCCAGTTGCAAGTGGCTGCTGTGCTGATAAAAGCCCTGGAAGAGCTCTTTCTCCCTAGAAACACAGAGGAGAACTGAAGACGTTTTAAATTGGGTTTCACTTAACAGCAGCAGAATACGGATTCAAGCACAGAGAACGGCAGCTGGAGGATCAGTCAGTTGTTTTCAACACACCAAGGTCAAGGATGAAATGGCAGCACAAAAATACAAAGAGCACTACATGTGGCACAGAAAGCAAATGGACCAACAGATAAACACACCGAGAGCTGAACACACCAACAGACGCAGTTCGGATGTTTTTAAGACCTTAAGAGCCAATCTTGCAACTCTGTAGAACAGCCCCTGGTAAGAGATGAGCTGGAGGGAGGATCTGTGTTAAACTGTTCTCATAGCCTGCTGGAAGCTCCCAAATGAATTCCTGATAAAGCTATTTTCTCAACAGAAAATTATACAGATCTGTGATTTAAAATTTGAAACAACCACCTTCAAAGAACAGCCAGGTAGCCTTGCTACAGGCCTTGTGAACAGGCATGTTCTGCAACAACTGAAGAAGCTCCTACAGCTGATCAAGCACATTTGAAATGCACAGCAAAGCAAAAAGGGTCACATAGAATCACAGAATCATAGAATGGTTTGAGTCAGAAGGGGCCTTAAAGCCCATCCAGTACCACCTCCTGCCATGGGCAGGGACACCTCCCACTGGATCAGGGGGCTCCAAGCCCCATCCAACCTGGCCTTGAACACCTCCAGGGATGAGGCAGCCACAACCTCCCCGGGCAACCTGCACGTCAGTGCTACAACAAAAAAGAAAATTACTTTGACTCCATCTCTCCCCCCTCCCTGGCTTAGATTGATTTGTTCCTGGCAGAGACTTACTGGGGGTGACAGTTAAGGAGCTGATGGCACAGAACACTATCATTTTTCTCCACACATGACAAATGCAGCAAGGAACCACTGCCAAAACCAGCAGGCAAGGTGTCTGCAAGACTGCAAGAGCTCAGTCATACCCGTATTATCCACACCTAACATTCTGATGGAGAAAAGTGCTATTTAGAGAATTTCCACATCAGGTGGAGTAGCAGTTAGCACTGCTCGGTCTCAGTCCTGCACCAAAGGTGGCAGGGCAAGGAGAGCACCTGGGGACCATGGTCACAGAGGAGGCACAACAGCAGCTGGAGAGCTCAAAGAGCATCCAGAGCAGGAGGCAACGTGGTCACTGCCACTGTAAGATGTAATCCCTCCCACTGTCTTGAACCAGGGGAGCAGGCGAGGCAGACTGGAAGCACCCCAAGGGTTACTACCACCTACCTGACACACAGCAAGCTTGAAGAGGGACAAGGGTTCATCTCAAACACTATGACAGGAAGAAGGACCCACTCACAACAGCAGAGAGAGGTACAATTTGTGTTGAACTCTTCTAGCCTTGGCTAAAAAGATGACGCATTCTGTGTGAGTTCCAGGCTCTCTCCCAGGAACAGTGATGCAGCTTCTTGGTGAGAAGCCAAGGGAGTTATCTCTCAGTCACTCTACCTCGTTGTTAAAGATAGGGAGAAAAATGTCCTTTGTGAGTAATTCCAAATCATTCTCCAACTGAATTATCTTGAAGGATCTTAGAGATTCACACTGAACTACTTTTCCAGAAAGGAAGGTGAGGTTATTTTATAAAATACAGGCAGTTCTGTATTTTTAGTGTCACGAACCTATATTACACGAAGCTGTAGCCTCCTGTTGCTGCCATTTTTCACCGTTCAAAGCACACACCTTTGGCTGATCCATACACCAAAGCACAGAAATGACCACTAAAACTTTTTACACCTTTTCTGATGCGAACCTTTTTGTTTCCTACAGTTGCTACTGAGCTTGGTTTTGTCCTTTACAATTCCTGAAATCCAACATTTGAAAATTTTGAAGTTTTCACAAGGCATCCTCTGCATTTTTTGCCCAACCCCCATTAGTTCAGTTTTAGTAACCATCTCCCTTCCCACGCTCTCTCCCAACTTGTAGTACAGAATACACACGGAATGAGTCGGAAGCTCACCATTTGCAGTACTTCTTTCTTTTCTCAAAGCCCCACCAACTCTTGGACAAAAGAGGAGAGATGTGCGAAGCAGCAATAGTAGTGATGGAAACTGGGTCTGAGCCAAGTAACGTACCATCGTGTTATGCACTTGTAGGTTTGAGCTAGCAAGCACTGGAACTGGAGGTGGTGCCTTAATGAGCCCTTTGGCAGCAGCGGTTGATTTTCCATACGGAGCTTGGACTCTGGTCATCAAACCAGCACAAGCCATGAGCCATCAGATTCTCACCCTTGCCCAAATGCTGCTCTGAGCTGCAAGCTGGCTGCACAGGAATCTCCTGTGGGAGATAAGGGATAAGGACTGGAGGTGAGAGGAAGGACAGCTGAGTGTCAGTCTGCAGATTTAACCTTAGTCTTAGGCTTTATCCACATGCAGCAATAAAAATCAGGAAACTGAAACACCTTCCAAGACTTACTCAGGTGTTAATTTCACATAACACCTGCCAGTTTCAGTTTGTTCACCTCAGCTGTCTGGGCAAAGAAGGAAGGTGACACATCTACAAAAGGAAGTTTTACATAAGGGCTTTAATATACGACAGGTAGGGACTCCAAAGGAACACGAAACTTCTTCCCAAGCTAATGAGCATCTGTGCTTGACTGCTGTGCATGCAGTGTGCTCTCCACATCTGGCATGGACACCTCTCTCTCTAATGATCAACCAAGACTTGTGAGTGCACCAGGAAAAAATTTAAGCCAGACCTGGTGGGACATGCTTTACCAGAAGAAGAACCAGGGAGTCATGTTGGATACTTCAGAGATTTTTCTGGCCTGCAGCCGAGCTGAACATTTTACAGCACTGGCTGTGTCTGCATGCACGGAGCAGAGATTTCTCATTTCATACATCATTTACTCCTGCAGTGATTCCACAAAGTCACAACATGTCCTTAATACACAGAAGAGGAGAAATCCATTCTTCTCATGATAATGGTTAAGGCTAGAGATATTGAGCATAGATTTCTCTGCGCAGCAATGCCACTTGCTACAGGATAATCATATGTCCTTAATAGAGAAATACAAGGCAAACACAGGAAAGCGCCAACTCCTTGCAATCAGAGGGATGATGGTTACAACAGTTTTCCCACAGCTCTTAACAAGTTATTTATGTTCAAAACTCCAGCCGTAAGTGGAGCATAATTCTCACTGGAAGCTCTTGACAATGTTTTTTGAGAAGAACAGGTGCCTGTGGGCAGTCCAGAGACGGTAACGTTAAGCATCCAGATCCTTCTACGTAACCTGGGGTAACAACACCAGTTAAACCAATCCAAACAATTACGACACTTTGGCAAGTTCAGTTTTGGCTTAAGTGTCCTCCTGCCTGGATTTCACAGAATCATAGAATCCTAAGGTTAGAAGAGACCTCTGAGTTCATCAAGTCCAACCATACCTGTTTCCCCACTAAACCATGTCCCTAAGGAACTCATCTACCCGTCTTCTACTCTTCTCTCGACTCCTGCCATCACAATGCTCCTCTCCTTCTTCCCCAACACCCCTACAGACAGTTACAGCTCCCTAGTACTGCAGGACAGGTACCCTTGTCCATCTGCTAAGGTTTAAGTCCTATTGTGGGCTGGTGCTAAAGCACAACCGCAACAATTACTGGGAGAAAAAAGGAGAGAAGTATTAAAAAAAAAATCCATAAAAAAGAGAGAGGGCAAGAGAACTGCAGAGGAAAAGGAAGGAGACATGAAGAGTGAAGAAAAAAGCTGAAAGTGTAGCACTGTTAGCGAAGGTTCCATGGGTGTTGATCATCAGAGCTGCCACGCTGGGTCACACACACGGTCCAAACAAGACAGTGACAGAACTCTCAAGGAAAAGCAGCAAAACCAGGGCAAGTACAGCACGACTGCATCACCCGACTGCATCACCCGTAACAAGTGACTGCAGTGAGTCACCAGGGCTTAGGAAGGTGTAAAACTTCATCAATTAAAGCCACCCACTGAAATTTAACACAGTCCAACAAAGCTGTTGTTGTCCAATGGGTCCCTGAAAGCGGTCTTGGAATAAATTCAGAGCTTACAGGAAATTTTATGACCTAGAAGGCAGCACTACTGTAAGAATGAAGTGGTTACTTTGGTTGCAAGTCTCGCTAGAGATGATTCTGGTCAGAGCTGGCAAGGAAATGGCTGAGCAAATTATTTCAGGGGGCCGGTAAAAGTTCACCAACTTCCATTAGGAATCTGTTTTCATCTTCTGGAAAAAGTCAGGGTTTTCTTTGGGGGTGAGGGGAGAAAGAGGACAAAACTTACTTAGATGCTTAACATTCCATCTCAAATCTGTTTGGAAAAGTGTGGCAAAGGAAGAATACTTCAAAATGTAACCCAAAGAGAAGGGACTGGCAGGAGGACAGAGCATGTTAAAGTGAAAAATGAAATGAAAGGCTCACGGGAGAATTTATTAAAACCCTATTACTATGTGATTTTCATGCCTCTTCTTTCCCCAAACACTGATTTACTAGAGATTAGCAAAGATGAGAAAGGACATACTGAAAGAATATACAAACTAATAAAGGTATCTCATGTAATTTACACAAGATGACTCTGCCTGCTCTCCTGAGGAGCAAGAACACAGCCAGCAGCCTGGAATCACGCTGCGCTGCTTTAGCAAAACAAAGTCCCCAGTTAACCTCACTGGGCGCAGACCTCAACAAAAATCCCATATCCTGGCTTAGGCACACTCAACCTAAACGTAGTCTTGGTCCAGCAGTCTGTGTCTTGGGGCTTTTTTAACCCTTACAAATGATTAGAAAACATTTGATGTCAAACAACAGGTCACTTATCCCAAGCAGGTACGAGGTGCTCTTGGGCATCTCTGACCTTCTGGCCTGGCCCTGCTTTCACAAGCCAACACCAGTTGGTCTGGGGGTCCTTCTGCTGGCTATGTAAGAAAGCAACCCTCATGTCTGGGGGCTCCACCTGCTGTAATCTGAACCTAAATACACTGAAATTTTATAAGGCAAAATCTTCGTTTGCTACCAAAAGATCATCCCTTAACTGAGCTCCTAAAAGTAGCTCCTGGCACCTTTTAATATGCAACTCCTTTGCACACATACTTGCGCTTTCCATTTGGGATCGTGTCCAGCTGGATCCAAAAACTGAGCCTCCGATACGCCTTTCTTCGTGCAGACGTCGGCCCTGTACAGTTCCAAAGATTATGGGAAAGGGCAAATGGAGGGCTCGGGCAGCACCAGTGGCTGATCCAACACAAGCAGCACAGCAAGGAGCACGAGCCCCGCAAAGCCCCTCTGACAAATCACCCATCTGCAGAGGCTTGGAACGAGCACCCTCAACACGCTTGGTGCTAAACGCTGCCATCAGACAGCGCTTCCAACCAACGCTCGTTACAAATTCACGGCTGCAGCTGACCCCCATTAGAAAGTGTTTTATTAAATTAAAACATCAATCGCAGAAATAGATGTTTGCTTAACGGACGTAAATGATCTGGGGACCTCATGCTGCAAGCCGTAAAATAAAATCAAACTGTGGCAAAGCCGAAGAAATTAAGCCATAAAGAGAAAGCAGTGGGAGGAACGCAGAGACCTCTCGCCAAAAGAAAGCTGCTTATCACAGGCTTAGTACAGTCTGAAAGCTCTCAGGTAGGCCACATCCTGACAAAAATAATTCACCAAGTGAAAGCAATTATCAACGCACTTGGACAACACATACAGAGGATATTTGAAAATATAAAAAGCCTGATTTTGCAGACTTTAACTGTAGATTTATCTTTCCAACAGCTTTCTCTATTTGCTTCTGTACAGAACTGGCGACATCATTTATTGTTAGGAATTGTTGGTTTGGTTTTTTAAGCAGAGAAATTACATTGGTTCCAGAATGTTCAACTAGGAGTCAAATCTTGCCTACCCTACACCACCACCGCTCTATTCCCTTTATGGGCAGCACTGTGCTGCAAGCCAGTCTACAGGCGTTGAAAAAAGAAAACAAACCCATTTACAAAAAAATCCATTCCCCTCCTCAAAAAGAGCCCCAAAATAAAACCCCAAAATGCTCTTCTTTACCTTCAAACCAAAAATCCTCCAAGAGGATTCTGAATACAGCTGTATCCCAAATGTTCCTCTTCCTTTCCACTTTGAGGTCTACATGTTTCAGCATTCAAGTTTTTTACCCTTTGGGAGGGCTCAACTGCAATGAGCTACTCGGAGCATTTGCCCCCTCTACTTGCACGTCTGAACGGGAGGCAGTGAATTGGTATCCATGCCCTGTTCTGGCTCCGAGATCTACTGGGAACACCAGTCCCAGTGCCTCTTTGGAAAGTCACGCGAGCAAGATCACATATCGAGCTACAAAGTGCGGTGCAGGTGCTTTTAAGGAGAGAAACATGATATGAGAACTTATTTTCAAAATCCAAGCATGCATCCTCCTCTTGCCTCTAAGACAGATGTTCTTTCCAAGCCCAGTTTATTGCAGCCCTTAGAACTCTCCTCTCTCTCTCAGAGGCACAGACGAGATACCCTGTCCAGCACAGCTTCACTTCATATGATGCAGCCTTGCTCTAAGGCAGCCCAGCAACCGCTCGCTAACCCTTTTGAAGTTGCTGCATCCATCCTTTTTCTACACCGAGATAAGATCTGTAAGTAACTTTGTGTTTATTTATCCATCCCATGGCTCCAGAAAGTCGCTGTGTCTCTTCAGCGCATACCCAAGGGAAGCGGTACGTGTCCTCGCGGGCACGCAGGGCTGGAGGCAGCAGTCCCACAGGCAGGAGCGCTCTGGTTTCACCGCCCTTCAGCACAAGGGAATCGCAAGAGCTTCACAGGAGCAAGAGGGAAGAAATCATAAGGCTCAGTGATGCAGAACCTCCATCTGTAACAGCACAAGTTGTCAGTCTACATGTATTAGAAAAAACAACTAGTTAATTAATTTTCTCAAGAAAATATGATTTTCCAGGGCTTTTACAGGGTCTGGCAGTATTGAAGCTCCCCTCCTACAACAGACGCACTGGCTGCTGTGCCAGGGAACGCAGAACGCACTCTGTTTGCACACAACGGCCCATCTGTTCCATCTCTCACAACTGGATCCAAGAGCTCCGCTATTTTTATTTGTATTGCCATACCCACAGGAATGTCTTTATCCTATGCCATGGACAAGCACATCTGAAAAAGGACACTGTCATCATCATTACTCAACTATTTTTGCACTCTCCCTTCCAGGAGCTGAACTCCAGCCAGCCACCAAACACTGAGAACGCAAACTCTGGGGCATTTATCACCAGGCTTCAGCCCAGTTTGTCCACTGCCATCCGCATGGAGCAACCGATAACGGAAGCGCTTGCGGTTTCAAAGCATAAGGCTTAATCCTCCTATTTTATAACCTCATCACAGAGCAGAATAACACAATTAAAAGACTGTGAGAAGCAGAGAGTTTGCTGACCCAAAGCAAGTGTTATGACGCAGGGGAGACTTATTCTCCATCTAGTTGTGTATCAAGGATTAAATCACATCCCTAGGTGACATTTCACCAATGCCTCAGCTTTCAGCTCTGAAATGAAACCAGCTTGCAGTGTCCCGCAACACCCCTGCCACCTTTGATTTCAGATTAATGTTCTGGGCACTGTGAGAGATGGGCACTGCCACTTCAGGATCCCAAAGACCTCGGAGATAGCTTGCCAGCCATCTGAAGCCGTTATCCGTAACAAACTGCCTCCAGCTAAAGGTGAGAGGCTACAACACTGAAACCCAAGGTTTCATTTACTCATTATTTGAAGACAGCTACAGAACAGCAAACAATGAAACAGCTTTGCTTTTGGATTCTCTTTCTGGGTATCTTCCAGTTTGTACCAATCCCCTGTTTCCAGGCCGGCCTCCACCAGAATCAATGTGACACGGGCCAGTGTCACTTCTCACCTCTCCCTTCTCAGTGGGCTTCCTGGTGAGTACGAACCATCCCAGTTTGGTGACTGCTTTGTCTTGGGCAATATCCTGCCTTCCACATCCTCTCCTTTACATCACTGCCAGTGAACCCGAGCGAGTGTTTGGATTCCTTCCTCAAGCAGTGCAGACACTGCTGGTATAATTTTTGGACTACAAATATTTTCACGTGGGGCGAGCACACTGCGCCCCACCAGGGATTTTGACTACACAGGCACGACAGAGCTACCCTGCAGCACAGCTGGGCAGCAGGACTCGCCCCTTGCCCCACTGTATTTTCCTGCTGGCTGCGATAGCACCACGAGGTTAAGATCTTTTCGCGAGCAGACAAAAACAAGCTACAGCCTGCGACCAGCACACGTTATCTCTGCATCCGCGATGCCTGAGCTGGGACTGGCCACTGCCCACCCGAGGCAGATCAAGCAAGGTGGCCCAGGGCTCAGTTTCCTTGCAGCAGGGTTCAGGACAACAACCTGTGCCTGAGCCCAAGCACCTCGAGGCTGTACATTATCCAGGTTCCAAACAGCCCCATCTGACTACACCTGCACCAGTACCAAGGGGAGAGAGAGAGACGGATGCTGAATCCATCCCTAAGACTCTAGTCACATAAATCAAACACTGGCCCCTCAGTTCACACCCCTCTCTAACTGGCCACACAGGGCTACACAAGAACGAATTAGTTGGTATTTCTGAAATACATAACTCTCTAAGCGCTCTGTAAAAATAAGATTTTTATTGAAGCTTAGTTTACCTGTTTTACCGTTCAATCAAAGGGCAAAATGGCTAAGGAAGCTTTGCCTTGTTTGCTCTCTGACAGTTCAGCCAATTCAAGTGGTATTTTTAAAGAAAATATTAAAATAAATCCTTCTGAAAATCCCTACCATAGACACAACTTGTTTTAATGACACAGAATTAATTATGTTGTAAAATATCTTCTGTTTTACATTTCTGTTTGGACTGTTTACACTCTGCAGATCTGAAGTGCATCGTACCAACATACACATTAAATACAATTGCTACCAAAAAAAACCCCAAAACCCAAAGCTATTCTTGTTTCTGACATTAACAAGAGCCCGTCGACCGAGATTGGAAAAGATTAGGTTGCAAGGATCACTGCACAAGAGAAATAGCTGCAGAGCAGAGCGTGGAACAAGTGCAGACTTGCCAAATGCTGCTCAGAGAGAGCTCCACAAACTTCCACAAGACGCACATTCAGAGCGAAGCGGGAGGATACATCTGCAACCCCACCGACAACAGGTAAGAAAGAACCTCGGTGTGGGGGCAACCAACAGCTCCTAAAAACTCAAAAAATCCTGATACTAATAAAATTAATGGTCAAAAGTTCCACAAGCAGCTCAAGCAGTCCAGGTCATTTTAGGTCCAGTCTTAGGCACTTGTTTTGACACGCTGAGAGTCTACAGATCCTGCCAAGCAGCCAAAAGATTTGGGAGACTGAAGGGATCTTCCAGTCTTGCTTTCTGCAGCACCAAGACACTGCTGGAAAGAGGGTGGGAAGAGAAGGACTTCTAAGCATTAGAGCCACTCAATCCAGGGTACGAGAAACTGTCCACCTGGACCGCTTTAAACATTAATACTAGGAATTACACAGAAAGGAATGCCTTTGACTTCCCTGCAAACACTGATGCCACTTTACCGTCATTTTAACGTCTGTCCCAAATATTCCCTCCTTCTTTTGGGCTGCACTTTCACACCCAGAACACTGGCTGCAGTTTGCGTAACCTCCAGATAAAAACGAGTATAAAAAAACCTATCAATTCAAAGCAATGGGATAACAAAGATTCTAAAACTTTTTTTTACATAGGAGAAGTTAAATAACTTGGAACTCTTCACCCTGGAGAGAAGGCAGATGAGCTCAGAGGTCATGAGAACTCTGCAATGATGAATAAATTAAAAAGGTAGCAAGATATGGTTACTCACTGCACTTCTCCAGAAGTCAGAAGCACCTCAGAAGTGACGAGGTAGCAACTTTACAGCTTGCTAAAGCCTCAAGGAAGCCGCCCCCATGGTCTTTCCCCAAAGCCCTGCTGCTGGTACTGCTGGGAGAGATGCTCCCTGGGCTTGGCCAAGTTAGGACGCTACGCGCTCACACAACCACAAGACAGCCAAGGAGGACAAGCCCTTGTTGGCCACCACATGTGTGACTGTGGCTTCTCCACTCTCCCACTGCTGCCATGAAGTGCCCAGCTCAGCCGCGTGCTGTTAGTACCCCCCAAAGAATCTACCTGTTCTTTGCAAAGCGTTTCCCACTGCAATAAAGCGTTTGACTCAGGTGTCTTGAGAAATGTTCTTCTCCACATCATGCAGTTAAGACTCCACCTCTTACCAAACCCACAGAGGCGCTGTGAAGCCACTCAAAGTCACTGCACTGTGCAGCACGGGGCGCCAAAGCCTGAGGAACAACACGACCAGGTGATATTTAAGACAGTAGAGCGGCAGTTCTCCCTGTGACTCTGCCAGCTTGACTTGAAATATTTTCCTCTCTGCAATGGGTCAATAAACTTCTATTTTATATATGTATTTTAAGTAAAACATATAAAAGTCTTAAAACAGGCCACAAGACTCCTTCTAGATTTCTCAGATTTGCTGTTCTTAGTGAAGAATGAAGTTGAAAGGAGCCGAGTTTTGACTCACAGAAAAAGAAATGCTATTTAAAAAGCAACGGGGGACAATAATTGTGTAGGGCAAAGTTGGTTTAGGAGTATTAATGCCCTGAGGCAGCTGTGAGCAGTCGTTTCTCACCTACTCGTCAGTTCTTAATTTTTAACGTAGTTCATAGATCCTGCCAAATTCCCAGTGGGTGTCAGAAACTCGACACGTGGCTCCAGTGAAACGCAACCACCCACAGGGCAGGGAAGTTTTCATCTCGTTGCACTCAGGTATTGGAAGAAAGAAAGATTTCAGGCCAAGACAACCAGACATTGTTCTTACAAAATATTTATCACCATGCAGGGTGAGCCAAGAAAACTTCTCAGTACCTTGTCTGAATAAGTGAACGAATCTTCATCTTTACAGATGATCAGCTCAGACAAGACTGTCTTAGGAGCTCAGACCAACAACCCGTCCTCTTCTTCTGCCTATTAAGACATCATAATTCTTCACATGCAAGAGCAGCGTATCTATCAGTTTTCGAGTATGTGAAAGCACAGATTATCACAGTTTCTTGCAAAGCACACACCCAGCATAGGTCCTGGATATCTAAATTATCTTGCAGATGATGCAAATCAAGAGCCAAACACAGCTGCTGACCACAAACCAGCACCAGCTGGGCACAACCAGCCCTCAGCAACCAAGTGAGTGTTGGTGCTCTAAACACTTACAAAACTACTGGGACCAACAAACCAGCTTTTACTGTATAAATTCATACATTTCAATGTCTGGTATGACCCGTGGTCATTCTGATCTGGGCATACATCACACTGACTTCACATGAAAGGAAATGGCTGTACTAATGACAGGGCAATGAGCTGTAACCGCGAGTGCTTGTGTTGCTCACTCCAGCCCCATGGACAGCACTGGCCTTCCAGACACTGATGATGTTTGCAGAGTTAGATCCTTTATTGAGATGGTACCAGACCTCAATCAGACATACAAAGAGAGCCCACGGTAAAGGAAAAAGGCCACAAATAGTATAATCACCCAGCCAGAGCTCATTTGATGGCACACACGACGCACCTCTTGGCTACCAAACCAGGAGTGCATAAAGATAGAAGCACATGAACCTCACCACCCATCTGCTGCTCCAACCTATCTACAGGGGGATCTCCAGATGCGCTGCACCATTTGCTAACTCTCTGTGAAGATGTTCCCAAACATCCTGTGCTCTTGAACATGATGCTCAAGAGCCAGAAAGCAAGGCACGCCGCTCCCTTCTCATTTAAGTGAAGCAATGAGGTAGATTTCCTACAAATGTTAAACTGTGATTAACATTCCCCCAAAGCCCTGTCTGAATCTTGTCATCTACCAAAAGCCCCCGCACTGATCCGCACGGCTCCACTCCGGCTGTGCCGCCAACACAAATCTTTTTAGTACAAAGGAGACTCTTGAAGGACAAACAGCGTTTCTTCAGCTCCGAGTTCCTCATCCCTCTCTCAGGTGAGTGTCAGGAGAGAGCGCAGCCAGGGGAGCACTGACGCAGATACTTTAACATTATATAAATAAATAAAGAGCCCACTTTCTACTCCACTCGCTCTCCCCTCCCTTTAAGTAGGTCATTCTGCCTGCTATGGAAATCAGCTCGTCTTCAAAGCAGGTTTGCTCATCTCCTTCTCTATCTCCTTAATATTAGACATGTGCAAAGCATTATAAGAGCAAAGGCTAATTTCAGACTAATTTGATTTATTCCTGGCATGGGAATAAATATGAAAACGCATTTACCTGTCAAAAAAACCCCTGAAACATGAAAAATGAATGAAACCTTGCCAGGTATCTGCCATACAGTTAGTTCTGAATTTTGTACGTAGCTACAAGTCCAAGTCCCTGGCAGGTAACACAATGCAAATGAAATACAAAGGGTCCTCATGGCCTAGGGAGGGAAAAGAAAAAGAAGAAAAAAAATCTCTTGAATTAGACTGTAAAAGCTCAAGGGACTGCTGTGAAAGAAGCACCACTCATACAATTTCAGCCTGAAAATTAGGCTCTACCCTTTTTTCTTTAACCAAGCCTTCCAATCTGTGCTGCTGAACAATAAAGCACAGAAGAGAAGCCTGATCCTAACCCTGCTGAAGTCCCTGGAAACAATGCAGCTCGCACCCATCACGAGGCAAACAAGTTCCTTGGGGTCTTCCCAACCCACCCATATGAAGGGATGCAGGCAGGATGCACTCATCAGACGGATTTACAATCCAGGCAGGCTGGGCTACAGGGTTTCAAACACCACCAGTGGTTTCAGTTCTCCCCAAGCAGACTCACAGAAAATGTTGATCAAACTAAGCAGCCTCTTCTAATTCCAGCCCAGATCACCGAGCACGGCAGGGACTGCTGTGGGGGGAGCAGAGCATCCCTCTGGGATGCGGGGCACCTGCAGATGGCGAGGATGGCTGCTGCCGCTCAGCTTCTTTAGGAAGCTCCGAGTATTGAGCGTGCAAACTGCAGAAAATGCAGCTAAAGGCATGAAAAGAAATTCCAGTGCTCACAGAAGGCAAATACTAAAAGGGTTTTATGTAATAACATTCAAAAACATGAAGCAAAGAAAATGAACTGCAAGAATTTCATTATTATTTTAAAGTTCTTATCAGCAATTTTGGATTTATGTTTTTAAAAGAAATCAAAGGGAAAAAATTGGCATTTTAAAATTCAAGTATAAAGGGATTTCCTAAGACTGGAAAAGCATTTGCCTTATGCACCTCTGAAGATAATTGCGTGGTAGGAGACCCTGACACAGCACATTCAGCAAAGTTCTCCTAACTCACAATTGTGCAACTTCAGCCTGTTCTTTTCCTCCATTGATCCAGTCAGAAGACTCCTAGATCAGCTTTTTTCCCCAACTTTTTGAGTTTTAAATCCTATGGTTTTAAGCCAAACCTCAGCATGGAGGTATGAAAAATGCAAAGGAAGGAGCAGGCAAAAAAAGGAAAAACACTGTTTGGGGTTTTTTTGGCGAGAGACTCTAACAGCAACAGCATTTTGACTTCTACACAGCAGAAAGGGAGCCTATGGCTAAGAAGCAAGAAATAAACTCAGGAAATATGTAATCACCTTTGGTCTGTGCAGGAGGAGCTACTGCTGGTTGGCAAAGTTCAGCACGAGAAGGACCTGCAGCACATCGTACCCTGGGTCAAGTCAGAGGGAATAATGTCACAGGATGTGAAGTGGAAAGATTATATTCAAAGCTTTTACTTACATTAAAGTGTCCTGAAGAGTTGAAGGACTTGGTTCCAGACCCGAGTACTGCCTACTGCCCCTGACCCTGAAGCACTGCTCATGTTCTAGAACTTGCCCACAAACCAAGTTTACTGCCAGGATGCACCTGCCAAAAACCTAGGGTTAAAAAACATAACTGCAATAGGCCTAGAGGTTTCTGAATTTAGGAAGAACATTATTAATATTAATATATATCATTTTATAGTAAGAAGGAATATAGAAAAAAAAGCCAGCACTGTGCCTTAAGCCCAAGAATCAACAGGGATTTTTGGCAGCACATGCTGGAGAAGACAGTGGGGGCTGTCAAGTCACAGCTGGAGTTGCTGCTGCTGAAGGTGATTGAAAAATAAGATTAGGAAAAAAAAAGAAAAAAAAAACCAACAGGTAAAATTCTGGTAAAATTAAATGCAAGGAGGAACAACTGAGTTAATGGGCTTCCCTTTCTTGCGTCTCTAAATTGTTCTGAGTTGCTTATTTTGGCCTTTTCTTTCAAGTTTAGCCCTGGCTTCCTAAGTTACAGAATCAAAGAATGGTTTGGGTTGGAAGGGACCTCAAAGCCCATCCAGTCCCACCCCCTGCCATGGGCAGGGACACCTCCCACTGGGTCAGGGGGCTCCAAGCCCCATCCAACCTGGCCTGGAACACCTCCAGGGATGGGGCAGCCACCACTGCTCTGGGCAACCTGGGCCAGGGCCTCCTCACCCTCACAGCAAAACATTTCTTGCCAAGATCTCGCCTACATCTCCCCTTTTCCAGCTTAAAACTGTTACCAAGTTCTTCTTTTTCATTACAACTTTTCTTGCCTTCCTGGCTCTTGGTTTTGCAGTGAGATCCATCAAACTGTAAGGGCAATGGGGCACTCATGGGGCCTTAAACTTAAACTTCTCATGGTTCCATTACACCACCCCTCGGAGCAGCAAAATGGTCCGTGAAAAAAAACCACCTTGCCTTTCTTTCCCACAAGCCGCTTGGGAAGCCTGCGAAGCTGCTGCCCGGGCTGCTACCTTGCAAATCACCACATTTCCCCTATTAAAAATTGTTGGAAAATCCTAATAATTAAGGAGAAAAATAGGGCAGGAACTCTTGATGCAAAAAGTGCTCCACACTAACTGCCCCTGGGTAACGCCCTCGCTGACTTTGCGTGAGCTTACGCCACAAACCAATCCTCACTGAAAATATACGCGTTCTCCTCTGCCAAGTCCATCTATTTCTGCTTCCACCGGGGATCTGTATATCAAAAACATTCTAATGAAGAACAGTCTGAGGCGAGCACTTAAGGCCAACCTGCAAAAATCACCAATTCTCAAGCATACAAAAAAAAAAGGCAACAGCAGTTAGCTTGAAACTAGGACAGCTGCGGCATTTAAAATACCTACTACAAATGAGAACTACTTAGGCACATCATAATTAGTAAATGGCAAATATTAGGAGTTATGGGAAAAGAGATCGTTAAAACAGATTTTAATAGCCCAGCATTTCATACATTCAGATGCAAGAATCCAGTCAGCACACGCTTTGAGCATTAAGCATACATTAAGAAGCAAACTGCTTCATTTCTGGAGTTGTAAAAACAAAGGTTAAATATCTGCTTCAACACAAACCCCATAATTTTTCCACACTGACTGTACTGGTTTTGCTTTACACAGCTAATAATACCTGCCCCGGCTTTATACCCACACATCTTCTGATGTCTTGCTCTACAAGGCTAGCACTTTAATCATCAAACCAGCAGAAATACCCAAGAACCAAATCTGGCATCAAGGTTTTGGGAAGCAACCTATCTGTTTAGTTATACCTCATTTATACAAAATATTGAGTTGAAAATAACACATTTTTTTTGCAGACAGCAATTTTTCCACTATTTGTAAAAAAAACCATCAAGCAACTGCGCTGCATTCAAACATTCCTATAGGAAAATAGAGGTGCCTTCATGTTCCCTGCTCCCTGGGGCCACTGCTCCCTGCCTGGACACCTTGTCCCCTGCCCCCTCCAATTCCCATGCTGCCCACCGATGTCAGCCTCCTCACGTCTCTTCTCTGCTCCTGTGCATTCTCAGCCCCATTTTTTTTTGAGCTGTCAGTTCAGTCCCTTCACTCCTTTTCCCTTTGTACCATCTTTGGTCCCTCCATGGGTACAATGGTACATGCTTTTTCCCATACATCATTTCCCAAAACATGGAACAGTTTGCGGGGATTAAAGATAAACATGATCCTGACAATACCTGACCTCCGGGAAAGCTGGTGAAGGGCTCTTTATCAGGGAGTGCAGGGACTGGATGAGGGGGGGTAGATTTAAACTGAAAGAGGGGAGGTTTAGGTTAGATATCAGGCAGAAATGTTTTGCTGTGAGGGTGGGGAGGCCCTGGCCCAGGTTGCCCAGAACAGTGGTGGCTGCCCCATCCCTGGAGGTGTTCCAGGCCAGGTTGGATGGGGCTTGGAGCCCCCTGATCCAGTGGGAGGTGTCCCTGCCCATGGCAGGGGGTGGCACTGGGTGGGCTTTGAGGTCCCTTCCAATACAAAGCATCCTATGATTCTATGATCTCAGCCTAACTAGAAAATTCCTAAACAAATTAGAACAATTTCTCCAGATGGCAATGGCTGGGCAGCCTCAGAAGAAGATGCTACCAGAGGTGTGTGTACACCTAAGTGTACAGCTTTGGAGGGAATTGCTTTCTTTGGACACCCAACTCCACTAATTGTAATTGGAGCTGGGTATTTCTGGACATGCAGTTCTGGTAGTAGTTTTAATTAGTGCTGGACATGGAAGGGAATTCCAGGATCTTCCCAACAGCTGCATAAAGAGCATAAATTATGCTGGATGCCTCAAATTGAGATGTGATGTTGAAGTTTTACTCTTTTCCATTCATCACCTCTTTCCTCATTGTAGCCTGGCAGCCAGTTCTAATTTGCAAGGTCTGATGCTGTTCTACAGGATCAAACAGGCAGCATCAGTAGGGAGGAAAACTTGTGGAAGGAACAGAGCATTAATTAGTATTTGGAAGTTGAGCAACTTCCTGAGAAAAGAGTGGTGAAAGTGTAAAACCCTGTTTTACTGTCTAACCTCTTTGATGTCTGTGCAGAACAGCTATTAGACTCCCACTTACCAATTCAGTGCTTGATCCAAAGACAACTGAAGTCAATATGACCTGACCGCAGTAACACCTTCCATGTAAGACACTGTAAAAGCCGGTAACTACCTTTAGACGCTCCTGACAGGGGCAGATTTCTAAATGAAAGCTGTCTACATGCTCATAAATCATCTGCATGATCCAGCTGTCATACTGTCCCTTCATACCACAAGCACTAATCAAACAGCACCACATTTGAACAGTCCCTGTTCACGGCGGAGGAAGCAGCTTGCTCATCCCCAGCCCAGTAGGTTAATTATTCATTTATTTCTGCAGATACTGTAGGTTTGTTTCTGCCCTCCACCTGCAGAGCTTGAAAACCAGCTCTGTCCCTTTGGCCACTGCACACGGTCAGTCACATGCAAAGAGGACCTGCCCCACCACCAGCATCTGCTCCCCCAAACGGAGCCGTCTGGTCCCCCCATTCCCATAACCAGGCTCTCCCCGCACATTCCTTTAAGAATTGGTGCACGGTGGATATTTTCCTAACTTGGACCCAAACTTCAAAGCCCTCAGAAGGGCAACTAAAGTTCCTGGAGGCTGGAGCCCCAAGAAAGCACACAGAGAGGAGCTGCTGCCTGCCTCCTCCCCAGCCCTCAGGGTCCACGAGGACCCTTTGGCTGCAGGACTCGGCTCACCTGGAGGAAACCTCACCCCTGCCTTCTGCTCTCAGCGTTACTGCCATCCTCCCTCTTGCACATCTTCCTGCTCTATTATCTCATTTTCTTACACATCTCTCCTTCAACTCATCTGACATATAATTTAATATAGATTTAAACCACCATTAGTTTTAAATCCAAAAGCTACAGGGAATTAACACAATATTAGGTCTAATTCTGCTCCTATCTTCTGCCTCATTCTGCTGCACGATTCATCTCACTAAATGATAAGTCATTTGGGAATGGCCTGTTTCCCACTGCTTTATAGCACCAAATCTATGGGACATGAAACAGCCACGGCCACTGGGCAGGGTCTTAATGTGAGTGAGTGGTAATTGCTTAATTAAGGCTACATCCCAGTCATTTGTTATGGTAAAGAATAAGAAATGAAGCAGAATTCTCTTATTCTTTCTCACTTTTGCTGTTTCCAATTCTTAATTCGAAATGTTTTCAAATCACCAAGACACATTTGCCACCTCTCCTTTGTTCTCATACCATGTCCCACACGTGAACCTCTTCATCCCTCTGCCCTTGAGATGCTCGCTCAGCAATACCTTAGCGAACTGGAACCCCTAACAGCTCTATTTTTTTTTTTTAAGTATTATTCTAAGGGACTTGTCCAGCACCACATAAAAAATTGGAGGAAAACAGAGCTGTACTCTTCCTGTGAAATGCTGGGTGCCTTCATGGTGGCCCCGGACTCTTCTGATTATATGAATAATGACTTCAAGAAAACTGAAATTCCACATTACAGTGTTTGGTTTATGCTTAGCAAAGGGCAAAGCGCAACACAGCCCTAGCCTTGACTACAGGTTTAGACAAGTATAACTATTATTACTGTTATTGTCTTGTCAGTGCAAATGCGAAAAACTGAAATAAAATCTAGCAGAATAGGGTTTTTATGTTCCAACCTATTTAAAGCATTCAATGTTCCAGCGCACTTCACTTAAGGTGGCACACAATAAAAGCACACAAAGGTCAACAAAAATTATTTTAAACCCAGTAATGGAATATAAGCAAGCTTTAAAATATCACTAAATTGGTTTTCACTTCCTTTTTTTTTTTCTTTTGTTTCATGTTTTTAGAGTCTGGTCAAGCAATTGTTTTGGAAAAATTTGTAGTAATTTGGCACAAACATGAGTGCTCTGATGATTTAATTTAAAGTGTAATGTAGGCAAAGACCCAGAAAGAAATTCCAATTGTTTTCATTTTAAAATTAACCTTCTCGCTTCAGCTTTATGCTCAGAGAACATGCACGACCACGACAGGCTGATACACAGCACGAAACACCATATGAGCAAATGAAGATTAAAACAAAGGTTAAATAAATTCCGACAGCCATCAGGTAAGAGACCTTGCCTGACTCTCTCGTGCTCTCTGCGGCGTGAGGGAACACCCAGAACAACTCAGCCGAGGCACGGTTGGTGTCTGTTAATCCGCTGTTGATTTTGCTCTTGTACTGT
Organism: Neomorphus geoffroyi; assembly: GCA_033558235.1. NCBI lineage: Eukaryota > Metazoa > Chordata > Aves > Cuculiformes > Neomorphidae > Neomorphus > Neomorphus geoffroyi. Next base: position 8,672,719 of record JAUMJM010000018.1, read on the forward strand.
TGTTTTGCTTCCTGTCCCTCAGCAGCGCTTCCACACGCCAAGGAAAAGCAGCTTGGATTGCCACTGCCCACCAGCGCAAAAAAGGGCCCTCTGTCGCATAGAGGAGCTGGGAGGAAAGAAAATCCTGTATCCCACTGAGGCGCTGGGGAATGGATTCAGGGAGCCTAAGGATGCTCGAGGGCCCAGTAGAGTGTGCCTTCCCCTGCCAGACCCCAGAGAAGTGCTTAGTGCCAGGCAATCCCACTCCAGACCACGGGAAGGAACACAAGATGCTTCCACTTACGCGCAAGCTGAGGGTACTAAAGGGAACAGAATCAGAATTCCTCGGTTGGAAAAGACTTTTGAAATCAAGTCCATCCACACCTGTCCATTACTAAACCATCCCTGAGCAACTCATCTACCCGTTTTTGAAATACCTCCAGGGACGGCGATTCCACCACCTCCCTGGGCAGCCTCTGCCTGTGCCTGAGAACCCTTTTAGCGAAGAAATTTTTCCTGATGTCTCATCTGAAAGTCCCCTGGAGCAACTTGAGGCCATAAGGAAGTGAGACCAAGGATTCCCATTCCTCACTCAACATCAAGTGCCAACACATCACACAGTTAGTTTTCTGCACTACAATTAAGTATTCAGGTGCAACAAGGCACGCCAGCTGTGCAGGGAGAAGCAGTGATTTAGTGTCTGTGAGACAGCCGTAGCTTTCAAGAGATCTTTCCTTTTCCCCAGCATCGGGAAGAGAGGTGTTCTTACACAACAGCCTAGGTTGGACAACCTTAGAAGATGCCTATTTTTAAAAAATCCATTTACTGAGAGTTATCATATTACAGATCCAGTGAAGCTGTAGGTATTTCCTGTTCCAAGATTAAACAAGCACTGTAATACAGCAGATAGCCTTTAGCACCGCAGTCTGGGGTATCAGGTATCAGAGAATCACAGCGAGCGAATCCCTGGGAGGGCAGTATCCTAGGAACTCATTACCCAGTGAGAGGCATGCGAGCGCAGATCATCAGGTTTTTAAAAAGGAAAAGGCAAACCGTGACTGCTCTCCGATCCAGTCTCAATTTTAGGGAATTGTCTGTCTTTTTCAGATAACTTTGCATCTCCCCCGCGACACAAGCATCAAAGCCCCAAGACCGCATCAGAAGCACGGTGTGCAACTGCCCGATGACAGCAGAGCGAGGCTCAGCGCCGCACTCTCCCTGCACGTCATGTTTTACGTAGGGCTCTCGTTGCATCATTACCGCATTATTTTTAGATAACCATCAGTGAATGCCAGAATGTGGGTCGATAGCTCTTAGATTTATAGGCTGAACGAGTTGTGCTCGTAGCAGTAAGATGTAAAGAATTCAGTTCGACAATTTCTTGAAGAAATTTGACCACGGGGATTAGGAGGTAGAAAATAAGAGTTGCCAGTGCTCCCAAGACTGTTTAGGAAAAATGATATTGTACCACTAGGATACATTACTGAAGTTGAATCACTGCTGTTGCCTCTCGGCAGGGTCAATACCACAGATATTCAGTTTGAACAGCCCTTTGCACACTTCGATAAGGACATCTTACCAAAAGAAAGTCTCTCTTTTTAGTATATATTTCGACACATGTCCTCAGGCCTGTCTGTAGGAGCTGGGAACTGGCAGCCTGCCAGCCCGCTGCAACATCTGGACCAGATCGTTTGGTTTTAGATAAAGATTAGTGGCATAAATCACAAAATGTGTAAAACCTTTTTAATTAGCTGAAAAGGCTCATTTCTATTTTCTTTCGTGCTAAACCTTCTTAACAGGTAGATTTGCTCTTATTATCTCTTATTAGAAACGCACGTGCTTTCTGCCAGGAGAGAAGAAATAAGGGGAGATAGTGGCCAAGAGTAGACCAGAAGGACTCCTCCAAATCCAAGCGCATTGCTAGCATATTCCTAAAGCCAACTTCATCCGTCTGTCCTCCCTGATCAAAGCGGAAGGTCTCCAAAGCAGCAAGAGCAGGACTCTGTTGTCTCAGCGATGCCTGCTGCCATCTGAAAGGCCTCGGGTGTCCAAGATGCTGCACGAGCCCAGCAGATGTGACACTCCACCGATGGCTGAGTCGTGCCCTTCTGGAGTGGCAGCTGGAAGCCAGGCAGGATGCCTTCGGGCACTGAAATGTCACTAAATGCCCATGTTTTGCCAAATGCACTCAATTCCAAAAGTCTCTTACTGGAGACGGAACAGCACACTGCAGATCGGGACCGAGGCTCAGGAATAATACTGTGATTCACAAAATTACAGCACTTTTTTTTTTTTATCCTTAGAAGAATATTCCTAAAAGTTGCCTAACTAATTTGACATTGTAAATCTAACGTACTTTTGTAAACGTTGAAGTAAGGCTCTGTTTCTTCACTCAGGAAGACCTGAATTAAAATGCAAGAATAAAATACCAACATTGTCACTATTTTCCAGTCGTTGCTGTTGCATCTCATGAATCCCGTGTTGTCTCTGCATGATAAATGTGTTAGTGGCTTATTACTCATTCGTTGCCAATAACAGTGAATATTCAGATGATGATGCCAAGCAACTATTGAAAACAAAAATTAACTATCAGTTCCTAGTCAGCAGGGTTGTAAACTAAATGTCACATTAACGTCTAAGCTTCCAGATGCTTCCTAAATGACTATCTGAAGCCTCATCTTTTAACGCTATTATTTATCTAAGAAGTATTTCTTCTATTCATTCTCTGATTGGTATCAGACCCAATTTCCATGAACCCGGTAAGAATAATTTACAGACAGTAGCTCTCAGGCATCAGTGAGTTTAGGCTGGGAACTTCTAAAAGCACGTACTGAATCTGAATAATGTACATTATTTCTGAAGGGGAATATGGCAACCAGACCTGTTAGGTATATAATACACATTAAAGCTAAAATTTTTATCAAGTAGCTAAAAAAAAGGTTGTAGAAAATAATACCGATAGTTTCTAATTCAGAAACATCATGGTAGTGGGGTAGACAGAGAAACAGCATCTTAGATCCTGTGTTATAACCATCAGCTAATATAGTAGCCCTATCCTCGTAGCGTATCCCTTTATCTCCATATCTTCATTTCTTATATCAAAGGATTTCACCAAGCAAGGCTGTGCTTGTATGAAGCACTATTTTATTTCATTAAAATGATAAAAGTTTGGGCCCTTCTGCCTACAAACAGCATTTCCCTGCTCTCAATTATTTACATTTAGTGGGTTATCTTAATTAGAGAATGTCTTAGCATTTTAGTTAATGTACTACCTACCTGTTAAAACCTTACCATTACTGCTCTGTGGGTGCAACCCTGTTCCATACTACTGAATGGCTGACAGACTGCTTTTAATCTGCCTTATTTACATATATAATTTCTATACTCAGTAGTTAGCTAAGTTTGTAATGTACTTTGAGGATGATAAGTGTTACAGAAGATAAGCATTATCTTATCCTTATGGGAAGTAAATCCACATATCTCTAAAGTGCTTTAAGTTAATTAAGTGCCACTTTACAAGGGGGATAGCAAGACCGTGCAAAAGGCTGTGTCTCAGTATCAGCCTCAATGTCCATATGCAACACTCAAAGTTCATTTCCTAACTGGATAAGCAAACGAGAGCACAATCTGTGTGCACGTGTCCCTATTTTAGCATGGGCAAACAATTCCATGTGCAAAAGCATAGATGCAAGCTTGTTTAAAGAAATGAGTATAGGCTTATTCAGCCACCAAGGAACTCAAAGATCCTCTTCAACTTTTAACATTTGGTTAAGCAGCTGTTTACTCGCTGTGCACTTCTTCAGCATGAAGGGAAAACCCCCTCCGCTCCCCCACTTGCTGGCCAGTGGCTCTTCATGGCTGGCCTCTCGTTTACAAGCTGTAAATAGCTTTCATTCCCCCTGATCTTATATGTAATCTGTTGCAAGTTTATAAAGTAAAATTTCAAAGCTGAGCTTAGGATGAGTCAGCAGTGCCCTTTCACAGTGTTTTCTCCTGACTAATATCTAGCTTGAAGCAAAGAATGGGGGGTTTTGTCACACTATCAGAAAGACGCCACATCATCCCTGTCTCATGGGCTTTCAGGCAGCTGAGCGCTTACAAGATTCTGCTGTTGCTGTGCATCAACCAAAAAGCACCAGAGAGGGAGTTTATAGCCTTTGTGCTCTTTGGAGGCACAAGTAGCTGCTCACACCAGCACACCTGGGAGGTGTCTGGATGGAATGTTCCTCAGATCTCCAGTGACCAGCAGAACTGACCTGCTTATACTTGTTTTACGGTAGATATGGATGATGGCTTCCTCACAAGCAAAACAAGGGTTTATTTACAGTACTCTCCCTCCTGCACTTCTTATTCTCAGACTAGCAGCACTATTTAATGACTAAATTATTACAGTATCACAGTATTACAAGGTTGGAAAAGACCTTTGAGATCGAGTCCAACCTACAACCCAACAGCAACACCTACTCATCATCTAAACCACAGCACTAAGTGCCACATCCAATCTCCTCTTAAACACATTCTATATTGACTTAAAACATTCTATATTGACTTCAGTGAAGAGGGTTAAGAACAGGGGATTGCCCACTTTTGGGTAGGATCAGACTTGGAAGGATAGAGACAAAAAACAATACACAAAATCGGATCTTCCTTCCTGGGATGAACACTGGTGCGCTCTCAGTGTTCTGCACATGTAAGGAAACCTGCTTATGGACCATATACATCCCACCAGCCTCCCAGTGCCCCAGCAGCAGATGTCCAACCTGTCAACGCTTCTCCTACCTTGGGCAGGCACCACTGAAGGAATGCACCAGCCTTATCCTCTCTCCTTCTGGGAAGGGGGTGAACACATGCTGCACTTCCGCAAGCATCTGCCTTTCCTACACCCAGGGTGAGATCAGGTTCAAGTTCAAGAAGAGAAAGGGAAGTGGAGGAGGGTAATGCCAGAGTTCAAGGAAGAAGACAGACAGACAGATAAAAGCTACCTGGGCAACTCCCCAAACGCCATTGCTTGTAGGAGGGGAGATAAGCAGCCCCCTCACCATGCAATGGACACGCATTAAGAGGAGCCTTATGATGAGCAAAATCTTTGTAGGTCGTTCCATGAGGCAAACTGCAGCTTCCCTTAAGTCATTCACTCATCCTATATGTCCCTTTGGTGTTAAAAAGCTGCCCACCTTTGTTGTCTCAGGATCCTACAAATGCACTATTTTCCAAACTCCTCTGGAAGGAAAGCGTTGCGTAAATCAAAGTGTTTTCCTGGTGCGGCCCAGGGATGCCCAAGATTGTGGCAGAAGCTATATGCCCTCCCTCTCTGAGTATTTGTTCACTCCAGCTCCTCCCTAGCAAACTGGTTTGGCATATAAGCACAGAGACCCTCTCTTTGTAAACACAGACCCAACTGAAAAGTTCATTTGCGTGAATGTCCACAAAGCGGGAGATAATCCGGACCACAATTTTTGCTTATGTAAATGTCAGCACTCAAAAAATCAGGTTTGGATCAAACACACAAGTTGTGGTTAATACCCAGCGTAAAACACACATGTTCCTTTCAAGCCTTCATTAGCTTTCTCTGAACATCTGCTGAACAAGAAAATTCCATCCATAAAAGTGACTACAGAAACTAAAAATGCTCTGAATCCTCAGAAAAGTGCATGCACACACAAAGCTCTCCGTTCCAAAGGGCACCCTCGTACTTTGCCACCGTGGGAGCCATCCTCTTGGAGACCAGCAAAGCACAACAGAAAAGCAAAAAGTAAACCCCCAAGACTTGCACAATGAGCTAAAGAGCAATAATAAACTTAGAAAGAAGAAAGCACATGGACAGTCCTCAATCACTTTTAGGCCAAAAGAAGACTGAAAAGAAAAATTTGGACAAACCCAAGTCTTCTCACAGCTACTTTATGAATTACAAAGAAGAAAAAACTACATCAGGGCACCGACTGCTGTGGGGACTCCCCAGTCCCATTCAGCATCCCCAAGGAACCCTTCTAACCACTCTCAGAAACAAGCAGCCCATGGCTGACAGGATGGAACTTCGTGACACCCAACCCCAGTTAACAGTGCCTGAAGAACACTATGAGACCAGCAAGGGGTCGCTGGAGGAGGTGGGTTGGGTCACATTTGGGAAGGCTCTTCTTGCACAGAGTGCAGTAAGAGGAAGCCTGGTGTTATTTCCAGAACAGCACTGCAGAGAAATGTCATTCAAAAGGAATGATTGTGTAAAATCATTCCTTTACCAGACCCAAAGCAGCGTTGTTTAGTTTGTTTTCAAGGCCAACATATCCAGAAATAAATAAATATACATACATAAAAAATGAGGGTTGCCATACCACAGAGAGCTGTTATTTCCAATATGCTCTACTCTACGTGACTCAAAAAACAAAAACACAGCAACGGTATGATCAGACTGCTCATTTGATCTTTACAGAACGGAGCTTTTTAAGAGATTCAGCTTTTTAAAATGGCTTCAACTACCACTGAAATCCTGCCAAGTCCTATAAAGCAGAAAAAAACCCCATAGCTGATTGAACCCAAACTGTGTTTTAGTTTCTCTCTTTGGACAAACGCTTCCTGATGCTCCCTGAGGTGCAGGCTTTCCACACGCTACGCTACAGGATACTACATTCTAACATTCTGCACATGCTAGAGCACAGGTGAGATTTAAAACAGAGCATGACCTTACGCAACAGAGAGAGAATTCTCTCAGTGGATGTGTTTCGCAGGGAGCTTGTCTGCGAGCATATGGCGGGGTTTGCTAGGCACTTCTCGCCAGCGTGCAACTTCCCTATCCTAAAAGTTAAAAAAAAAAAGAAGTGAGCATATTTCAAGTGAGCACACTAAGATTTCAGCTTTAGGTACTCTTCCAGCTCCCAGAATGAATGCCAGATTGAGCACAGAACACTCCTGGTGGGGAAGCTGGTGGAGCTGCCTCCACACCCTCAGTGCTATGGACTCGGCACACCCAACTGCTTCCTTTCAGTGCTGGGGTTCACCTGCCCCCCTCATCTTGCTCTAAACCCACGTCTTGCTGAAGCACAACACGCAGACATCGCTTACAGCACAAAGCACACTGTACTTTTCTAAAAATCCATGTTCCAAATATATACTTGACCCAAAGTTACATAAGTGCTATGCCAGAGCTATTTTTTAGCAAGACTCATCAGCTTCGCTATAAATCAGCCCTGGATGCAGAGGCTAGACAAGATGTCACATTGATGTGCTCAACTTTGTGCCTGCCCTAAGAAAACGTTTGTTATATGGGCAACACATCTATTACCTCTCTGCCTCCCTTGGTTTTCAGGTGCACATCTGCTCTGCAGCACTAAGAAAGCTCCTGTACCACAGCACAAAGGTACTTCGAGTGCCCACAGCAGCCTACAGACCCGACAGTGCACTCAGAGCTGTCCTCACGCTCCGGGCTCCTGTTACAAGGACCAGCTAGCTCCAAAAGCAGCCCCCGGAGCAGATCAGAGCAGGGAGTCCCACGGTAAGAAGAAGGGTGATAACTTGGAATTTCAGCTCTCCTTCTGTATTTGCAGGAATGGTAGAGAGCATCGTGATTACTTGTCCATTACCAGGGTCCTAGTGTGAGGTCTCCTGTCTCGAACTGCAGCTACCGCTCCTTTTAAAACAAGTGCCTAAATCCTCCTGGAAACTTCCACCCTGCAGATACTCAGGAGTAACCAGTTTCACAGTTCGATTGTAAATAACATCCAGTTTTCTACCTTATTGCTTGTTATTCTTTTGTTTCACCCTGTTTGGCACCCAACAGTGCTGCTTCAACATCCTGTGGTGCAAGGCACTTCCATAGGTAGCACAGGTTTTTCATGCGAGTGTATAAAGTAGCAATATAAGTAATGCCTTCCTGCTCAGCAGAGTGCTTCTCCCTTTGCACAGCGCCTTCCCCCGAGCTCAAACACTGGCTGAGGCAAGGAGCAAGCACCAGAGAAGGTACCTGCACCTGTCTCACATCCCCGGTGCACAAATATAAATCAGCAACAGCTCTGATTCCGTACAGAGACGGTGCACGCCAGCTTTTGGTTCCACACAGCACTGAATTGTGTATGAGCTTCGTATTCAAAACTCAGAGAGGGAATCACACCGATGTTAGCAAAAACATTAACTCTGCTAATTCTCATACACCAAAACTTGCAGTCATTAAGGCAACAGAGGCTGGGAGCAATAAACAGGACTCTTGATTGAGATTACATTCCCAGTCATGAATCCATGGAGACCAATTTTAAAAAAGATTAGCTTCTTCCCGCCAGTGTTTTAATTAGACACCTCACCTAGGCTTCTTCTTTACAACATGTTTCTCTATCCCGCATGGCATCTTTAAAACTCCCGTTCTATGTCTCAGAACTACTGAACCTGGTGAGATTTTAATAGAAATCCGTTCAATACGTGATAAAGAGAAGCATTACTTGAGATTTTAATTAGCAGCCGAGCAGAGGAAATACCGAATCGTTTGCTTAAGTTAAAGAGCATTTTGCTTTCTGACCTTCTGCGTTCAAACGACGCAACATATTTTAGCTGTTTAAAAACTCCCCTGCAAAAAAGCAGCTCCGCAGTAGTAAAAGCCTTTCCCTCAATCAATAATAGAGCGTGCTGCTCCAACCTGTGCTCAGCACTGAACACTCAGCTGATGCAGAAACCAGGACATTGCAATTTCCCGACCAGTGCCATAAACCTGACGGGCAGCGTTATGTTATTATTCTGCTTCCCTCCCATCCTGTGCAAAGCACCCCGAGCTCCAGGCACAAGCGGAACTCGGGAACGAGACACTAAACTGATCCAGCCCGCTGAGGCTCTGTGTGCACAGCACAGGGACCACGCGAACTCGGAATCACAGAATCGCTTGGTTGGAAAAGACCTTTGAGATCAGCGAGTCCAACCGCACCTGTCTGCTACTAAACCCTAACTCGCACCGGACCCAAGCCCACGGAGAAGCGGAGCACCCCTACCGTTCAGCTGCCTGTAGACGATGTCTTCCAGCAGGGAGAGCCTCTTCAGCACCGCATCCTGGATGGAGCCGATGCCGCGGGCTGTCAAGTTGGCCACCTCTGCCCTGGGGTGGATGTCATGGAAGGAGTCGCCGCTCTTGGCCGTGATGGGTCTGCACTTGGCCAGGAAGAGGACGAACCCAGCCACGGCGATCAAGTTTAACACCAGCAGCACTTTGACTCTCCTCAAAGAAGCCATCAAACTTCCCGAGGGGCGCCGCCGGCAGGGCTAGGGCAGCGGCCAGGGCGCCCGCATCCCAGGGTGCGGGGGCGAGCGGAGCTGCGGGGCGCGGAGACCCGGGGGAGCGGAGCTGCGGGGCTCCGTGGGGACCGGAGCTGCGGGGGCGCCGTGGGCAGCGGCGCCCGCTCGCCGAGGCGCGCCCCTTGCTACGGCCCCGCGCAGGAGGGGCCGCCCGCCCCGCTCCGCTCCCGCAACTTCATGCTCCGCGGCGGCGGGGCCGGCGAGCCCTGCGGCAGCTCCGCCAGCGCGGCTGCCTCCGCCGGGGCGTGCGGGCGGGGGGCGTGCGCGCACGGGGCAAGCCCCGAGCCGCCACCGCCTCCTGCGCCGCGCGGGCGGGCGGGGGGGGTGGGGGGGAGCGCGCCGGAGCGGGGGGCGGAGGGAGCGGGGTAGGGGGAGCAGGGGGCGGCGCGCGGGGCGGAGGTACACGGGGCGGGGGGGGGGGGGGCAGTCGCGGCGCTCCCGCCGGCTGCGGCTCCGCGCGCCGCCCGCGCCTGCGGAGAGCGGCCCCGCGCGGCTGCAGGGAAATCCCGGGCTGGAGCCCGAGCCGAACGCGAGCCAGCGGCGCCCCGGCAGCCCAGAGGGGCAACCGCGTCCTGCGGGGGCATGGAGCGCGGCATTCCAGCCCGGAGAGGGAGCGGGCGGCCCCGGCCCCACGGCTGTGGGCGCTGCTGGGCGCCGTGGCGTGAGAAGGATGGAAAGGGAGGGGAAGCGTGAGGAGCGGCTCGGGCGCCTGGGTCTGCTCAGCCTGGAGGAGGCTCGGGGAGGCCTCACAGCCTCAGGGGAGCAGCAGGCGCCGAGCTCTTCTCTCTGGTGACCAGCGATGGGAAGGGCAGGGAGGTGCCAGGGCAGGGCTGGGTTGGACATCAGAAAAGGTTCTTCCCCCAGAGGGTGGCGGAGCGCTGGAACAGCTCCCCAGGGCAGCAGTCACAGCCTGACAGCATTCCAGAAGCGTTTGGACAACGCTCTCGCACACACGGGGTGACTGTTGGGGTGTCCTGTGCAGGGACAGGAGCTGGACCCGATGACCCCTGTGGGTCGCTGCCAACTCAGGGCATTCTGTGATTCTGTGAGCAGGGCAGGGGCTGCATCCCCCACGCCGGGCAGCGCAGCCCTTGTCAGAGGCACCACCGCGCACCTTTGTCGCCACACAAAGTTTCAGCGCCCCCGGGCTGATGCACCCCCTGGCGTGAACTTTGCCCCTGGCTTTCCCATAGGGAAGATCTATCTTCTCCTTAGGAAACCGGGATTTCTCAACCCAGGTGAAACGAACCATCCTGCGCTCCTACGCACCCCCACAGCCGGTGTGCGTGCAACTGGTTAGCGGGCGACGCGCTGTGCTCTGAAAGTCAGTGAGGTAGCATTAAACTCCACAAACTGGAACTCACATCCCAAGTTTTAAAGCCAGGCTACCGAGTATCCTCATCCAAGAGCAGCAAACCTCTCTAAATAGAGATTTGTAACAGTTTTAAGCTGCAAGAGGGAATATTGAGATGAAATCTTACAGAGAAATTTTTTGCTGTGAGGGTGGGGGAGCCCTGGCCCAGGGTGCCCAGAGCAGTGGCGGCTGCCCCATCCCTGGAGGTGTTCAAAGCCAGGTTGGATGGGGCTTGGAGCCCCCTGACCCAGTGGGAGGTGTCCCTGCCCGTGGCAGGGGGTTGGAAATGCATGATCTTTAGGGCCCCTTCTGACCCAAACCATTCTATGATATGAAGTGAAAACAGATTAGAATTCAACCAACGTTGAGTCATTGCATCCTACCAGGCAACTTTTAAAGATGTAAGACTATCCCCTCTCCCCTTCAAGCTATAATTAAAAAAAGAAACAAAAAATCAATGCCATGGAAACAAACCTAAAATTGCTTTAAAGGACTTGGAGTGTTAATTCAGATTGAGCTGCACAAGAAATCTTTCTACATGCAGGACCCTGCTACAAACCTGGAGAAGGGAGACAGGCACATAACTCACAGCCAGACTGTAAAATGATGTCATCACTCTATCACCTGTGCTCAGGTTTATTGTTCTACTAAGAGCGTAAGGCTGTGAATAATTTTGGTGACTTGAAGCTAGAACTACCTTACAAATTCCTGAAAGCCATGGAAGCTTCTTGCTGGTGCTAAGGGGAAGCTTACTGTGACACCGGCAGCTTTGGGGGTTCTGTGGTGTTTTGGCACAGGATAAGCACAAGAGTTTTGTTTCCAGAGCTGTCAACTGAGATTTTTTCTCTATCAGTAAAAGCACTTTTTATTAAAAAAACAACAACAAAAACTTCCCACAAAACCACACAACCCACAGCTCTGCAGAGCTGTTTACCCAAAAGGGAAGCCACACGGCCTCTTGACTATCAGGAGCAGAAATATTTGTGCAAACAGAAAACTACCTGCTGCTTATTGTAAAACAGTCTCAGATAAAGATGACGCATTCCTGCAAGTCCTTTATTACCCAGTGCTCCCACTAAAGTCAGCATTGTTGCATTTAGCAGAAACAGCAAGATCTATTCTGATTATAATATATTGGTTGTAAAAAGCAGGATTTAAGGAAGTTTGGCACATGGCACATGGCTATTACATAATATGATGCTAATGCAAAAAATGCAAAAAAAAATAATCAATATTTCTTTTTAAAAGTGAATACAAGAGTTTGAAGCAGCCCCTTGCAGAAGGACAAGGAGAGTACTTTTGCCGCACCTTCTCCCAAAAGGAGCAGGTTTAAGTCCCCAGAGTAAGTAGAGTGGAAGAAAGCAAGCCAGCACCCACCTCATGATGGCCCTGTGTTGCTGTGTGCAGTCACAGGGCATCTGGCCCCTATGGCAGTGAGGACATCCTGCCAGGATAAAGTAACCACGTCCAACAACCTGCAGGGAGGGAAAACACATGCATATACTTTGCATGAGAAATAGCATGAGCACTGAAAATTAAGAATACAGATGCGTTCAGCAGTCAGCTGTATAGCCCCACTGCCCTATCCAGGAGGATCAACTTCAGAAACTTTCCCAGGCATCTGTTGTTGTTGCTGGTTTTCTTTATACAACGGGTAGAACTGAACAGTGCAGACTTTGAAGCTCAGACTGTGAGCTGACAACAAACGGCCATCACTGGGGAAGCTCACCCACAAAGCTGCAAACCATCTCCTTCACAGAGGAGAAGGGTTTCGTACTGCTGGCCTCTCGGGGCACAACTCCTGACAGAATCAGCCTTGGCTTTTGGGGATGCAGGGGCACCTTATGAAAACTGATCTCCCTCTCCTGAATTGGTTTGCAACATTGCATATTACTCAGGACTCCTTCCACTGGGCTACATTTAGCAGCAGCAGCAATTTCTTCTGAATTTCTTTTAATCAGAGGAAGTTATTTCTGTTTTGCTCAGTTGTCCTACAATCACTTCTGGCCCAATGATAAAGGTTTTAGAAACCGCTAGAGCCCCAAACTCTAAGAATTAACACCAATCATTATCCGCCTTGCAGCATGTCCTGAGCAACACCCACTGGCACGCTTGGCATGAGACTTGGCCAACTCCATCATCTTTTAAACAACCTAATACTATCTGCATCATCAAGATCTGCACTATTATCTGCCAAAGGATACCCTCCTAACTCCCTCAAGTGACACGGCAGAAAGCAGTGCACTGCAGGTCACAAACCAAGGACCAGGAGGGCCACTGAAGACGGACACCAACAGGATATGGCTGTAGGAGACCAGAACACATCATGCTTCGTGGCACAAGAGTTTTGGGCACAGCCTCCCACATGCTCCACAACCAGTATTTCAATTGAGCTTCACACTGCTGTGAGACTGAACAAAATTTAAGTAACAAATAGAAAATGCTAGGCTTGCTATAAAGGTGTGAAGGTTTGTCAAAACCCCACTCTCCCAATCATGGTTTCAACAAGGAGCAGTTTGACCTTCACTGCAGTGTTTGCTTTGGGTTTTTTCCCTCATTTTTTCCATTTCCATTACCTTGCTAAAAAAAAAAAAGAGTATGGAACATTGTTACTAAATAGAGAAGATGAAGAACTAAAGAGTATTTATCAGTATGGGGGAGAGAAGATCAGTTTGCATGTCTAATAGAAAAATTCTACTTTTGCCCAATCCAGTGGAGTTCTACCAACAGCACATACACTTTCCAAGTGCTAGCCAAAATAATTACTTGTCTCCTTCTGTGGGGGGGAAAGATCCATTAAATCATGAATATTCAGTGGATTGATTAATGGCATACTAATCCTTTAGCTAAAATTTCTGCTCCTTAAAATACAGTGAACACTAGCTGTCAGTTACAAGAAGAATTAAAAATACAAAAATAACTTAGTTTCCAGAAGTTATCTCATCCTGATCACTTGGGAAGTGCACGAAGACAATGTGACTCCATGACGCATCTAGGGCAGAGCCTCTTCACATTCTGGTAGATGCAAACCAGGCACAAAAACCTGGTTTCTTGCTCCTTAACTGGAGCCACTGCCAGGGCTGTGTGTCCTCTAGGCAAAGGTGCTTCTGCACAGCTCCAGCTCCAGCCTCTCCCAGGGTTGGTAGCAAGGGAGGCTGCTGCTGGGGTGCCCTGCAACCACCCAGAGAAGTCTAAACGTTTGCATTTCCAGCCTTGTAAACACCAGCAGAAAGCAGATATTTGGGTCTTCTGAGATAAATTTGCTCAAGCTGCATAAATCAGCATTTCTGAGATTTTGAATCCCCGTATGAAAATCAAGATCTGCAAGAGGAGGTAAAAAAACCCCAAATCCCAGAAGGGTTCTATTTAAAGCCATGAGCTGTTTCTTCAAAATCTTAAAAGTTCTGGCTTGAGTATTGTCATTGCAATTGGGTTTCTTCTTTGTTTTCAGGCTTCAGGTGCTGCTCAGGAGTTGCCAGTCTTTCCTCTTCCTCTTAGGCTTTAGAGAACTCCTGATTATTCAGCCTTAATTTTGTTTCTCTGGTGCCCAAGACCACCTCTGAGAAAGCCCTCCCGCATCAGGTCAAGTGAATGCAAGCCTCGGTACTGCCTACGGGCTCTTAGTTTTCCACATTTGCCTTTTCTCCATGCAGGAATCTGCTCCATGAAGGGCTGACAGCTTCTGCAGGACACATGGAGTGTGCCCTCACCCACTGGCACCAGGCAGGGAAGGGCAGTGGCAACACAACTGGCAGCACACGGCCTCTTTGCCCACAGAGCTCCATCCCGCGCTGTTCTGGGAAACCCAGTAGTGCTGGTGTTGCAAGGGTCATCCACACCGTTAAGTTTCTCTGTACCCTCAGCTTATGGGGCCACGTGAGGCTCGATTCTGTGAAATGAGTAAGCACTTACACAAAAAGATGTTTTTTTCCAGAAGCGAATATTAAGAAGTTGATGGCACGTTGTCTGCTCTCCCTGGATTCATTTTTGACAGTAATTTAGGCAAGTATTTAACATCAAGGAGTGAACTCTTTATCTCCAGCCTTAAAATTTTTCTGCAGTACGGGAACAGCTCATGCACAAAAGTAACTTTCTTCAGTTCTATCTTCAAAGTTTGGGAACATGTTTAGTTCTGCATGACAATGACTCTATTCATATTGCATGCATTTTTAAGTTCAGACTGTGTGCATGGGCAGCTCATCCCTGACACATCAGGGGAAAAAACAAGCAACTTACTGTGCTTGGAGCTTATGAGATTGCTTTATGGTTCCCTCAAGGATATTAAAAAGAGATCTTTGCAATGGTTATCAATAAGTATCTTTCAGGATCAGCACTTCTAAAGCTTCAACTCTTGACCAAGTTCAGAAGTGAAAGAACTCATTCAGAAAAAGCAATATTGTAGTCTAAAGCTCAACCACTTTTCATTTTGCTGCTTTGAACTGCAGTATTCAGCTTGATAACCAGAATCTAATTCTTACATCGTTTCCTCATTAAAGCTGGTTAGAAAAGTTTCAGCTCCTTTCTCAAAAAAGAAGGGAGAAGGGAGAAGAGAACGTTCATTGGCATTTTGACAAATGATTGAAAAATAAGAAAATGTTTTAAATCTCAACATTTTGTGTGACTAGAAAAAAAATTCCCTACTTATTTTTTTTGGTTTTTGTATGAGAGAAGACACCTATATGGCCGGTATCATTTCAGTACCTGATGATCTCACAGTCCCTCAGACCACTGCAGCTGAGCCAGGGAATGCTGTTGTTTCTTCATGTTACACACGCAAACAAAAATACACCTAAAGACCTTCAAAAAAGTGAGCTTTATATTCCCCAGGGAATCAAGAGATGACAAAACCAACCTGACCAGAACTGAAAAAGAGCTCACTTTACCACCAGCCTCTGAAGTTCACGGCCAACACACTCAGCTGGTGGCCCCTTCGTCAGCACTGCAGTACATCCAGGCCAATGGAAAGCAGGGAAATCCAGAAGGATCCCCAAAGCCACTTTACCATGTAACTCTGTTCCCATTAACATGGGGGCTGCTTAAAATGTAAACCTCCTAGAAAAGAGGCACAGATTGCAACAACTGCTTAATGAATGCCAGTCTGTGCACTGCATCACACTAATTAAATATCATTGATAGATATAAATAAATTTCTTATTACAGAACTTAAAAGACGCTGCTCATAAAAATTTCAAGAGGTCTGCATTCCAGCAAAGAGAACACTTCAAAGCACTTCTTAATGTTTGGAAAATCAAGCAGGTCAAGAAATAGACATAGATATGTTTACACTTGGAATTAAACAACTGAATTTCCCTGTCAGGTAGCCTTTCGTTTTATTTTAGGAATCTGTACATCAACTGCTTTGCCAGTTCCCAAACCACACCACGTGCTTCTCGGCAGTACCTCAGAGAAATACAAGGTGCTACGTATCCCTGTGGAATTCAACAAATAAGAAAAAAAACCCCACAGAACCAAACCCATTGCATTTTATTCCAGATTTGCTGATGGTTCATTGGGTGTCCCCAGGCAAACTGCCCAAAGCTGTGTTTTCAGGATACTCATGGATCAAATACTCAGACACTCAGCTTAGGGCTACGGTTTCAGAAGAGCTCCAATCTGTAAGAAAATCCCAACATGCTGAGCAGTTCTGAACAGCCGGCGCCTATATAGAAAGGGAGATCTTTGATCTATCTGTCCTCTTGCACAAATGCTGCACAAACTCACATTTTCTGCTGCTGCCCCTCAGGTTTTTAAGCAGCTCTAAGAAACATTGACATCCTCAGCTCAGCAATGATGCTGAGATATTTCCCATCACCAGCCGTGAGTTTGGGGCATGGGGTCCACAAGACTGCAAAGCCCAGTGCAGAGGCTCCAGAAAGCACCTCTTTCAGGCAGGAGTCTCCTTTTTATGGCAAATATTCTCAGCTGGGGAGTCATTCAGGGCAAACCCATCTCTGTCTCTTGCTTAATGTCTGGGTGAAGCTGCTGTAGGAGACTTGGGACAATACAAGCCAGAGTTCTGGCTACATTGTGCTTTCTTGTCAGGCTTACTTGTGCTGCAAGAATTCTGGAGGAGGATGGGCAGCTAGAGCCAGGTTAGCTCCGCTCGCACCGGTCACTGGATGGCAGAGCTGCAATGGAAAGCAGATCCAAAGGCTGAGTAAAACCTATAACTTGCTCCACCAAATGAAAACTGGTGCCCAAAACAGGCTACAATTTTCTCCCCAGTTATAAAAGCAGGATTCAAGCAATCTTCTCTGCCCCCAAGCACAAGTCTGCCTGTGTCCTAGTGATGCACCTTTCCAGCCACTGCTAGGTGCAAACAGCTCCACAGGTAGCTCCAGCTTTGATAGAACAGTTGCCAATCTTGATACCTCATAAATACAAAATGCCGGTTTTCATATGGTCTAAATGGTTATCAGTTACCCTGAAGGGATTGGTTTTAGCCTTGAAGATTGCTGCTTTCATTTCAGAAGAACGGCCAGATAGATTTTCTGTTCCCTTTCCAACAATAGTATTTGTTGTGGGTGAAAGCTATGACAGCTTTAAGGAAGCAGAGAGAGAATTACTGCTAGACCCTTGCCTTTGAACTGCGTCCCCTGAAGGAACATGGCCACAGCCAGGGCTGAAGACAGAAGAATACTTTTACAGGCATAAAAGCTCTGCTGAGCCTACCCAATTCTCTCCTGTGGTCTGCCTCATCGTAGCACCTGGGTGTTTCCCCTTTTCTCCATGCAGAAAGGGAATAAAGCATTAAGAGCTGGAGTTGCATTCAGAGTTTGCAACAGTACAAAGAAACAGGAATGTCCTCAGCTCTGCCTTCACCCCAGAATCACTCTGCCTTCTCCTCACCCTGCCTTAGCCACCCACACAGGGACTGGCAGCAGGCAACGTGCGCATTCCAAAGCTCCTGCTTGCCTCAAAAATCACAATAAGTGAAAAAACAGTGAGGATGAATCAAATGGATTCCATCCTGTTGCTGCTACCGAGTGTTGCTGCTTCCATACAAAGTAAGGCTGGAAGAACTGGGTTTGTTCAGCCTAAGAAGAGAAAGCTTAGGGAAAATCTTATTACCAGGTACCAGTATGTGAAGGGTGTGTACCAAGAGGATGGAGCCTCCTTTTCTATGAAGAGTCACACGGAAAAGACAAGGGGTAGTGGGTATTAGTTGCTCCTGGGGAGATTCCAACTGAATTCCAGAAGAAACTTTTTCCCCATGAGACCAGTTAAACATTGGAATAATCTCGCGGGGGACATGGTGAATTCCTCTCTGACGGACACTTTAGAAGCTCAGCTTAACAGGGTGCTGGGCCATCTCATTTAAAACCATATATTACCTAAAAGGTTGGACCAGATGATCCCTGAGGTCCCTTCCAACCTGGCATTCTGTGTGATTCTGTGAAGTGCATACTCAATGCTTTCCAGCGACTTCAGCTGAAGGAACAATTAGGACATTCTTGCTGATCATCATATTAAGGCCCACATGCCTCCAGTAAACCAGTTCCGCAGCGCTTAAAGCTTCTGGCTTGCTGGCTCCCTCCCTCACTGCGTGTCCTGCAGTCGTTCCCCCTCCCTCACCAGCACTGCTGCATCTCAAAGATCAGTGAACATCAGAAGAGACACTGCAGTGCTTTGTTTTCTTCTCTCCTTAACTGCTTTTTGAGCATTTTAAAACACAATGCACTCATGAAAGCTTGTAAAATTCCTCATAAAGTTTAGTGTGCCACAGGATTATAGAATACCTCTTGGAACTATGGATAAACAGCTAATCTTGGATCTGTCACCAGAAAGCGCTAATATATTTCAAAAAGCTATTAGCCCTTAAACCAAAAGCAACACAGAATTTGATTTGGGGCAACAGGCTATAAAACACTGAAATTGTTTGGCAACTCTGCACTGAAAGCAGGTGGAAGAAGCTGTAAGAGCCTTGGCATTTATTTTATTCTGGTATTTAAGGCATATTTTACATAGTTTCCAAAATACGTGCATGAAAAGTAACATTAAGTAAGGATACTTGAAAAAAACTGTTGAACAATTGATTTAGCACACATTTTCAGGAAGCAGAACACCATTTGTTACATTGCCCAAGAAGGTAGGGGAAGGCAGTAAATATTACATATATATAAAAAATAAGCTATAAATAGCCTTTGCATTTTTTATGGCATCATGTCTTTAAGGAGCCTTAGAGCCATCAGCACTGACCATAACCTCCAGATGAGCAATATCCATTTTGTGGATGGGAACACTAAAGCGCACCTATTAATCCTAAATGCCCTGGTTATTTCTGAAGAGCTTTGCAACAGGAATTCCTGGGCTGACATGGAATGGAGGGACAGGGAGGAAAGAGTGCCTGAAGAACCCAAGGGAGAAATACAGCTTGACATTCTGATGTGTAAAGTCAAAGCCTAAATGTGTTTCGTACCTTGCTCCTTTCTCTGACCTTTTAACAAGTACCGTGTCTTGTCCTTTATTCCTGTCAGAGGATGCAGGTCATGAAATCAAAAAGAGCTGGAGGGTGAATTTTTGGGGAAAGATGACGTGAAGAGATGGGGCAGGTGGAAAAATGCTTCTACTGAGGAGTGCGGGAGTTACTCCCTCGCAGAGTAGAGACATTTTTGTCAAATACATTGAGTGAGATGATCTTTAAACTTCTCAAAACCCCAAAGAAATGAAAAATAAGGGCAGGGTGCAAGGTGAATTCTTGCTTGTGGCTGCGTGTTTAAATCTGTTAGAGACAGCAGAGCTGGACGTGGCTAATGAACCGGAGCAGCCAGGCACCGGCAGTGGTGCTGTTCCAACATGGATTTATTTGTGGCCAGGACAGTGTATTTGCATTTTCTACCCAGAGTAATTACTGCAGAAAGGCTAACACTCATGTGAAAAATAATTTTGGTATTTTGCTGAGAAATACCTACTATGTGCAACAACTTCTTTTTTTCCTGATCCACTCAGAGTGGATTAAAAACTCAGAGCCTTTTAAAAAGCAGGGAGGTGTCAGAGTGATTAACCAGAGCGTTGCTGCCCTTGTGTTCCTGTATCAGCAAGTGTTAGGGCATACGACTTATCCACATAGGCTGCCTCTGATCTTTCCAGCAGGCTTTGGTGTTCACCTTCCATCAGATGCGCGTACCAACAAGAAAGCACTGAATTCTAAAAATCTGGCAAACCCGTGTTTCAGTAATAAAGAAATAAAGCCTTCAGCATCCCTTCATTTAACAGCCTGTGAGCAGTGCGGCGCTGACTCATTCCATGTGCTGTCACTGGCAGTATAAAAATTTCAAACAGAAAGTACTTGAGGTACAAGAGGAGGCAGTTCTGGAGAGAAAGGTTGTTGTGACCCATAGAGGTCACAGCAAATAAGCAGGAACAAGATCCACAGGTCTGAGAGGCTGAACACCTGCCAACAGTAGCTTTGCAAACTGCTTTGCTCTCCCTGGGAAACATCCTCCCATTTCCAGAATTCACACTGAAAAGCCACAAGGTTTGGCCATTCAGAAACACCACTCACTACTATTTCAGGGCACATTCACACTAGATAAGACAAGACAGCTAAATTAGGATGTGTATTTTTCCTTTTTCAGAAAGAGGACAGCAGAAATGTAGCAGAATCGGAGAACAGTCTGGGTTGGAAGGGACCTCAAAGCCCATCCAGTGCCACCCCCTGCCACGGGCAGGGACACCTCCCACTGGATCAGGGGGCTCCAAGCCCCATCCAACCTGGCCTTGAGCACCTCCGGTGACGGCGCAGCAATCACTTCCCTGGGCAACCTGGGCCAGTGCCTCACCACCCTGATTGTGAAGAATTTCTTCCTGATGTCTCACCTAAATCTTCCCCCTTCCAATTCAAAGCCACTCTCTTGCACCAGGTGGAGACAGAGAAAGGCACGCGCACATAGCAAGCAGGCCTTTGGAAAGCCAGATGCACATGGCAGAGGTCCAGGCAAACACACATGCCTGACTGTCCCTGCTTTGTGGATAAAAGGTGGAAGAAGCCTACTTTCAAACTGAGTGTTTGAGATCTAGAACAGTAAAATTCCATAGGCGTTTTTTTCTTCCTGTGCAAAATCAAGTGAAAACTGAGTGGGTCATTTCAAAATTATGTATAGGCAGAAAACCAATAATCATCATCATCATCAACCCAAAACCTCCAAACAACAGAAGCTGCTCTGTTCCCTGTAGTGGTTCACTGCAGCCAAAGGAGGAATCGCGGACAGGATGACAAGCAACCACTCAATAGGTTAAATTCAATCGGCTAAGAAGTTCACAGAGCACGCAGCTATCACTTCTCAGGATTAACAGTGAGAGAGGTGCCACATACAAATTATTGTGCAGTCGAGCTAGAGTAGCTCTCAAGATAATTGAAATTAAGGACTTCAGGTCCCAAGCTTTCCAGTTACAGCTACCAGTTGGAAAGCTTGGTCTCCAGAGACCTGCAATCACAGCTTGGCCTTTGGAGTCGGACGTCCACACATCGGAAAATGACTTTATTGACACTCCTGATGTTTAGGCTCAGCTGACTCCAAGCACATGGACAATCCTACCGAAGTCAATGACTACACTCACTGAGATGTAAAGTACTCAGGCAGTAAGAGCTGGGAGAACTGGGATCCCCAGCAGTGGGCTTTGGAATAAAGCTTTTGACTGGCGAAGATGGGGCGGTGGGGAAGTTACTCAGGTGAAGCAATTCAGTGAATAAGAAAACACCATTTACTGGATTTAATTCTTGCATTTGTGAACTGCTTGCAAAGATAGAAAATATGTCTTCTGCGTGGATAATCTCAGTGGTGCGACAGGAACCAGAAGGCATCATTACAGCCTGTTAATCATTCCGGTGCAAAGGGTCAGGACATTACCTGCATATAACACCAACTCATTTAAGGCCCCACATGTAAAATTTCACCACAGTAGCTCACTGAATTGAATCATGCAAGTAATCAGTATGCACGAGTCTGTGTTTGAGAAGCCTTCCTGTTTATCTAGTTCCAGTCTGGCTTAGGAGATCATTTGTAGTGAACAGCTACACGGTCACAACATTAATTTGGACAACTCAATCAGGGAACAAAATAAATTTTGATGTATTACATGTAATGAGCCAAGAAAGAGTTAATATTAACTACCTTGATGTTTAATAAATGGTTATTTAAATGTTGCGAACCCTAGTAACTTGAGATCTGCTTATAAAAATGACAACTCTCTAGCTCATATTAACTAATCATATTCAAGCTATCCATGCCTGTAACTTATCATTATAATTATAGAAATAACTATATATAATATACATATTATATAAAGAATTATAATTACTTATAATTGTAAGTAATCATATATTATAATATAATAAGAATATATTATGTGCCTATATAGTTACAATATTTTTATTATAATTATACATTGTATAATTTATAATTACAATTTAGCTAATTGACAATTAGATTTCATCTTAAATACACTCTTACTGCAAATCAGCTTTCCACAAAACCTCTGAAGAAGACCCGCTCTCAGAAAGCGCAATCTCTATACCTGCAACCTGGGTGTCCTACGCAGAAACCAGTGCAGAAAGGTTAAAATATTTCTGTGTACAGTCAATTCACTGCTTAACAAAAGTGTGCCTGAATCTCTTTTTATCCTGGAGGGAGCCTAGAAAAGACCTGTTTTTAAGTTCTGCCTTGGGTGGGGTAATGAATGGTATCTCAGCTGCGTGAGCAAGGAGGAAGGCTGGTAGGCAAAGCTTTCAGCTCTGCTCGCAGGTGTGGCTTTAATCACTGGGGACTGTGCTGAGGCAAAGAAGCCAGTTGATGTGGTATTTCTCTGAAAAAAAAAGAGCTTTTGCTGCTCCTTTAAAGAGCTGCCAGTGCCTGGAACAACATTATATATATATATATATATATATTTGTCTGTATACGTAAGTATTCTGCTTAGAAAGAACATGTAGGTCATGTTTCCATACTGATCTACCTTCCATCTGCATCACCAAGGGCACTTTCACAGAAGCAAAGAGCCTTATTAGGGCTCTCATCTATTGCTGTTTATTCCCTGAACTGCAGTTTAACTCTCGGTAGACGTCTCTCCCTCATTTTGCCAGCACACAAACAACCGTATTCGCTTGCCCAGGGAAGGAGTTGAATTTCAAGGGAAGACAAGAGCACCTAAGCAAAGACAAACAAACAGAAGATTTCATAAGGGGTAATAACTAAATGAGAGATCAACCAAAGAGTTTTTTTCCAATATGGCCCTTAAATGCAAACCTTAACAACCTCTGCGATTGCTGGTATAGAGCTGTGGATAAAGGCATGTTCAAAGGGAATACTGGAGGCTAAGAAATGTATCATTGCTCACCTTCAGTATAAGCACAGCTATAAAGCGCAACACTTTTATGGCATGTTAGATATAAGACACCTACGTACACAGTGAAAGCCATCATCCTCCACCCGTTATCTGGATTTTTGTTATGGACTGTTATTTGACATCTTTATTTATACTAGGTAGCGCTTTACCCAGTGAAGCGCATTTATATCCTTGGAACAGATCACAAAGTAACTTTTAACACATTAGGGATAAGAATAGCAAAGCCTGCTCTTCTGTACGTATATTAAATGCAACCTATCTCTACTGTATCTGCTATAATTACAGTGGTTTACAATTGGCAGTTTTAGCTCTCTTCCAAATCCTGGATCCTCATGACTCAATGATTATTATTAAAGAGCGTGCCATACTTTTCAGCCAGCAAGAGGGTTGTGTTTGGCAGCTGCAGCTTGACTCAGTATTCCAAGGTCCAACGCCTGCTGCAGCAGGCTGCAGGTTCTCACACCAACTCTGCTAACGCGTGGTATCCAGTTATGTAGCCGTGTTTACAGCACAACTCAAAACCAGAGGCAAACAACAGTAAGAGGAAAAAACATGGCCTGTACACAAGGAAACTGGTGTTTGCTGGTATGTGAAGGGAGGTGAACTATTAAAATGTGCCTGCAAGGAAAGTCTGGGCTCATTCCCCTGGATGTGGTGGGGCAGGAGAGGACAGCAGGGCCCCCTGCAGTGCACTGACCTGCAGTGTTCACACTTTCTACGTCAACGAGAGGGATGGATGAGCAGGAGGGCACCAGCGCACGGTGCAGCAGCATTGGCAGAGCCTGCAGTTAGCGCTCAGGTACTGGATGCAGACAGGAGCCTGGATTAGCTTGGCAGCACCACCTCTATGAATGTCTCCTACACTGATCCATGTGCAATTAGAAAATAAAAGCAATACAACTCAAACCAGTTAACGCTATGTCAAAGCTGCAGCAGGGACTTTTTTGGCCTGATGGTAGCAGTGATGGCACCAAACTACACGGTACACGTTTGTTAAATTTATCATTCCTCCAGAATCACCTATGAGTTTGCACCACAGTTTTTCAGATTCACGTCCTCATTTTTTTCATGTCTTAACACTGGGATTTTGTGTCAGTTCTTGAAGATAAGTGCAAATGAAATGTTTTTTCCCCTCAGTCCAGAGAAAAAAGATGAGGTGAACCTGAGAACCCAATACACCAGTCCAAGAAGCAACTTGCCTTTTTCTCCTACTTTGTGAGAAGGAAGCAGAAATGCAGGGCCTGAGGCCCCAAAGACCATGGTGCCAGAAGACATTGCATGCACCAACAGCCCAATCTACCACCAAGTTTAGGAAAAGCACTGTAGAAGGCTGTTGTTGCCCTGTAATCAGAAAGAAAACTCAGGCATGAAATAATTTGAGCCAATTCACAGCACTCAAGAGGGCTGCGCATTTTTCCTTTTTCGAGTAAAACAAAACTGTGGAATCGATTTCTCTGAGCCAAACATCTCATGTGACAAATATAAAGCTACAGTAAAATAACTGGCAGCTTCACTCTCCTTTAACTCAACATCAGAATTCAAATTATCTGAGACACTCAAGCTAAGAGCTAAAGCAAAAGGAGAAAATGTGCAATTATAAAGGTTAGGCAGAGGCCAGCACGAGCTGGTTATAATCCTATTTTCCCTTCCTTGAAGACTGTTATATTGACTAATGTTCTCCAGAAAATACAGCATGAAGTTTACGTTAGGAAGGTGCTGGGCTTTTTTTCCTGCAAATATACTAATCCTAGTCGTAGCCACTCCTAGAAATTTGCCATTCTTTTTTTGCATAGGCCTGCAAAAATTAAATCATCCACATTTGCTTTTAATTCACATCTAAGTCTTCAATATCAAAGCATGAGTCTTTCAGAACATAAAACAATGTTTCAGACATCACAGCTTGATACAATATTTGGATATTTTTCTTATGATGGCATCTGTTGGCATTTACAAACTGGCAACGCACATCACAGTTCCTAAGGGAGCAAAACTTATTTCCTCAACTAATCTCCTTACTGAGAGAGTCGTGGAGATCTTAGCAAATACGCTGAGCTATAAAAGCTTTTATCCCTGGGACAAAGCACACTAAACTCTGATGGACTACACTGATTAAACAGAGTAGAGAGAAGCATGATCAGCTCCGACAATAAGAATATTCCAAGAAGTTCAAGTCTGCATTCAAAGCCCCATCCAGCTGAACGTGAAGACTATCCCAAAAGCTATGGGATATAAAAGCATCTCGACACAGATGCATCAGCCTCCTGCTCCTCACCAGAAGCATCCTAATGCAGGCAGATAACCTGTCCAGAGAACCACAGCTGTAATTTACAGAACGCTTTTATCAGAGGCCAGACATCAAACGAGCTCTGCTCAGCTTCAGTTTCATACTCATCACTGGAATAACCTCACAAAGAGGCAATTCCTTCGACACAGCAGAGGCAAGCTCTGAGCAAAGCATGGAAATATGAAACAGGAAGAAAAATCGATCCTCACTGCAGGCTCATTGACTTATGCAAGGCAATGTATATCGGGCAACAGCAAACCTGAATTCCAGAAACCTCAGGCTGAGTCTCTACATCCTTTGCTCAGTTCAATCTCACATTAAAGTCAAGGGAAATTCAGATAAATAAAGAGATCTGGCAAATGGCTTTTCATCTGAAGTTCAAAAATCCACAGTTACTTCTCCATGAGAGTTTCTCCTCATCTGACTGTGAGTCTATTTCAAGCAGGAAGTCTGTAATCCTGGGTTATAAACCCCAAGTGGGAATTTACGGGAACATCAAGGAATCAGAGCGCTGCAATGCTGGTTGCAATTAGCAGCACTAGAGTTGACTGCAAACACCACTATTTCTCCTTCGATGTCTGCTGCTGTTCTTTCCTATGAAACCATCCCTGGCGAATTCATAAACTGAGCACAGTAGAGCCCTGAATTCAGATTTGGGATTGAAATGAGAGTCCCCAAAGAGAAAAGTCCATCTAAGGCTGGAAGCTGCTGCTGGCAAAGCAACCCAGCTCCTCCACCACACCAGAGCCAAAGCAGCACCAAAAGGTCGTCTGACAGGAGCCCTCTTCTAGGTGAGACACCCAGTAACAGGGTAAGCATCATCCCCAAAGCGCAGGGGCTTCCACGGAGGACTCCAAACATTATGTGTGGCCAGACACTTTCTACTAACAGAGGTCATAACAAAGAGTCAAATGCAGGGGAAAAGGGAGAACAGCATGGAAGAATACAACCAACATCAACCATATCAAATAAAAAAGTCACGCATTGTCTATTGAATCCTTCATCTGTCACACAATTTCTGAATATTATTATTAAATATTACTAAATTGTTAAATATTACAACTTAACCAACCATCCTGTATTTTTATCCTCTAGTTTTTCCCTGTTTTCCTTTGTATTGCTATGCTTCTACACTACATCATTACGCTGAGGTGCTGCTGGTGTTAAATAGTTGCTGCTATTTATTGCCTGCAAGAGACGCGACCTCTAGATGTGGGTGTGCTTTGTTTTTAAAGCACATTTCCTTTTGAAAGAATGTCACCGAATTAAACGTATTTTTTTCCCCATTTTCAGAGTATAACAGAAGACAAAAACATACGACAAAGTATGTTTAAACACCTTTTCCAAATCACATAAAACCCATCTATCTTAATACCAACCCAAACAGAGAGCTCTTCCTACACACTCTGAACACAGCAGATGTTAAAAAGCTGTTTAATCTTCTTTAGAGCGCTTTAGGTAAAAAGCTGTGTCTTTCAAAAATGTACAAAGAAGGTCAGAAAACGAAAATGCCTTGGAATAGTTTTGCTCAGAGGCCAATGGGATCTGAGGTGACCTCTATAATTTCTCAAGTTCCCACACTTTGTTATTACTGAGCCCTCTTTCCCTTTTGATGGTTTCAGTTATGCAGAAGGTGGGTGTTGCCTTCAGTGCACCTAAAACTTTTAAGCATTTTTGATTTATTCTCCTTGAAAGGTTGCTATACCTGAGGCTGAAGCTAACGGCTGGGGATCCACTGACGTGCCGATTTACCGTGATGACTTCTTCCACCTCATCACCAGGAGAGCTTCCCAGTTTCTCCTGGACGTCCAAGTATAAATGCAGCAAACCCTCAGCGTCTCAAACTGTGTGACTGTTTAATAAAAGTTGCTGTGCACAGAAAGTTTCCTCCTGCTTTACAAAAGGATATCACATCTTTCTGTTGGTTCATTCCCATGGGCAATGTCAGCATCTACACCAAAACCTCAGGAAGCCGATCCCTTTCGAAAGCCGCATTGTTCTACTGTTCTGACCTCAGCAGACCCACCAAACACCAACGGAGGCTTTTAGCAAGCAGCCTTCAAATTATACCTCTTCTTTCTACAGGACTGTCATACCTCCTAGAAGGAAGCGTGGCTTTCAGTGTTTAGAACTACCACTCTGAATAAGACTTGACCATTTTCTATAGGCATGTACACAGATTCATTACTACATTATTAGATGCAATTTAGTACATCTTTGCCACAAAAAAACCCCAAATCAATGACTCACACAAGTCCAATTCAGTCATTGATCGAAAGAAATGCTAACTTCCTGCAGTTATTCCTGTACTTAAAGTTCAAAACCACCACCAAGACTTCTTTTTTTTTTTTTTGACAGCATGAAGGAAGGGCTTGCCCCCTGTTGGATCCTCTCTAATATTAAATTGTTGCTCACCTTCCCTTCAGAGAGAGAGACCAGGAAAAAATTCTGCATAAGAGGTGCAACAAAGTAGTACAGGATTTGACTTGGGTGTAGAATATAACATCAGAAACACCACTGCTGGAACAGACTGCTCCTGCAAAAGGCATTGCATGTATAGAATAAGGGCCTCACGCAGTCAGTGCTGCAGGAAAACTTCTAATCATCTCCAGCAGGCCCTGGACAAGACCATGAAGCACAGCTCAGTAGGAGGTTGTATTTGTTGTTAATATTTTTCCATAGGGATGTGCTGTCACTAAATTCACTTTCCAGCACTGAGAACAGGCAAGAAAAGAAGGGTTGCAGCCTTCTGTGCCACCAGCGCTTGGCTCAGGGCCAGGACGTCAGTGCGGTGCACACTTTCTTCAGGAAAATGCACCAACTCAACCCCTCTGTCTTTCTGCTTAGAAATAACCTGGTCATCCTCTCCTGTCCTCCCCTGCAGACAGCTCTCTTCTGAATCCATCTGCAGCTTTTCTGCAGTTTTAACCCTCGCATGCCCATCTTCGTTCACTAACAAAGCCCAGGTTGTGCAACCACCACCCTGGGACAGTGAGCGTTGGCCTGCAGGTCTGCTCCGACTCCAGAGCTCCAGCGCAGTTGGAAATGCCTTCCTATCAGTCAATGACAAGCATGGCTGTATTTCCTCACCACAGAGCGTGCTTGGGAAGTGAACACCACTGTCAGTTACAAGTTTATTAGCCCACACTAAGTACAGCCAGAAGGCATCGTCACGAGCACACGCTCTTTGTTCTGATCAGACCTCGCTCAAGCCAACGAGGCACCAATGCCGTGCTCTCAGAGAAGTTACAGCTCATTCTCTTTAACACTGAAAGGGAGAACCTCATGTGAATACCAGTGCACTTGACAGCTTACTCATTTGGAGAGCCAACCTAAATGTTCTTACCAGAACCTAGCTTGAAAGCTAAGTGTTCTGAAAAAAATGGATCTGTTTTTCTTACATCTGCTCAACAGAGCAGTAACACAGATACTTCTGTTGCTGACAGCTCCTAGGAAGGATATTTAAGGAAATATCGAAGAAGTTGCTTTTCAGGACCTATCCTCTATTCACCTGCGTCCTCCTTGTGATCTGTCAGCACCCAGCTAAAATGAATTCTAGGGAGATGCCTGGAGATCTAGGGCACTAACTGGCAATTAAGCAGAGAAATAGGGTAGAGTCTGCCAGACTATTAAATACAGACCAACTCCAACGCCAAGGCAGGTTAATAACGGGTCTTCTTTTCCCTTTTCCTTATGTCCTCCAGTTTGCAGCTTTAACATGAAGAAAATTTCTCCCCACATCTTCACGACACAACAAATAATCATGTCACCCTTTTGTCCTGGCGTTTGCCCCAACTTCCAAAATACACGAAACAGTTCTGGGGTTGCAGGTCTGTGCTCATCAACCAATGTCACATATCCAAAGCAGTTCACGTCAATTTAGGGAACACAGAACGCTTTAGACTGGAAAAGGCACTCAGGCATCTAAAATGGCAGAGATCTCCAGTTAAGCCATGACAAATTTTAATTTTATTTACATTAAAGTGTCCTAATGGTGCTCAGACGATGGCTTACTGGCACTGTTGGAGTTCTTTGAGCCACAGAGCCCTCCTCACGCCTGAGGAGGCAAAGAGGTTATTCTTGTAGTGCTGCGCCATCTGCTTTGATGTAGGTTTGTAATGGTACTGAGAGCAGATTTTAAAGTGTTGAAGATTTTATAAATGTATTGAATTATGGGCTTTATAGTGTCCTGGAGCTGGAGTATCCATGACAACTCACCACTGTGCCAAGGGACTTTTAGTCAGATACTGGGAAACTCTTTTATAGCCTGGGTTTCATAAGATGCAGCAAGGTCCTGGTGGGATTTTTCTCTTAATCCCTAAAGACTTCCCTGCCTCCAGCTGCAATGGGAGACAGTATCCACAGCTCGGGGGCTCCTTGGTTTCAGCTGGTCCCAAGAGTGGTAACAGCTTAAAGAAGACCTACCTAGAAAATTGTTCCCAGTTGCCGTATACAACCAGGTGCCACAAGGGGAGCCCAAATAAGCTGCATAGTTTCAAAAACAAAAGAAGCCCAAAACTCACCAAAACAAATCCAAGCCAAATCCATTTCCACTCTAACAGCTCGGGAGTTCAACCAGTACGGAGCCCCAGTGGACATAAAAACCTTTCATTACGCCAGGCACGATATATCCCACTTAAACACATCCATATGCACACCCCCAATGCCTTTTAGAGACCCTTATTTTTTCTGGCCAAGTACCATGGATCAAGCGGAATACCTGTTATTTTTTATTCATTCTCTCCCTAAAGAATTACTCTTTATTCAGTCTGTCTCATTAGATGATGAGCATTTAGGAGCACATTTGAATGCACTTCTCTTGAAAACACTCAGTGACACAACCAGGGGTCAGATCACAACTTTACAACTACGATCCATTACTAATTCTGTTTTCCAGAGTGATGTCCTAGCACAGGCCTACGCCCCAGCCAACTGCAGCTGCTGTTGCTGCTTGTTACATCCAAACCACGAACAGAAGTGGCCTTTTCCACTCTAATTTCCCACCAGTGAACATTAAAGCATAGCACACAGCCTGAT
This sequence comes from Neomorphus geoffroyi, assembly GCA_033558235.1. Taxonomy (NCBI): domain Eukaryota; kingdom Metazoa; phylum Chordata; class Aves; order Cuculiformes; family Neomorphidae; genus Neomorphus; species Neomorphus geoffroyi. Next base: position 8,702,979 of record JAUMJM010000018.1, read on the forward strand.
TCTCTGTCTGTGATTAACTGATGTTTGAATGTGCACAATTGATTTGACCACATACATTATTCACAAGCTTTTGCCTTTTTCATTGTAAAAATAAACCCTTATGGGTTTCAGGTTGTCAGCTGTCTTGGGGGCTCAATGCTACACTGTTTGGCACAAGAGCCCCAGTCTCCAAGGCTCTAACTCATCACTGAAGTATTTACTAAATCCACCGTACAGAAGTCCCAATAAAGGCAGTGGAAGCAAGCACTCACATTCCTAAATTTAAACACTGCTTAGGTACTCTGAGACTGCGCATTAGAGATGCAAGTCTTACAGGACTTAAAGGCTCCTGATTGTTACAAGTCACACAAGCTTGATCCGTGCCCTGTGAGATGCACACCAAAAGGGCCACACAACCCTGAAGATTGGACTGTTGAGAGAGTGCAACATTTCCTGTTGTGCCCTCTGGACACCCAGTAGAGCTTCTTCCACCTGGGACCAAGAGGCTCTGTCTGGGGAGATAAAACCTAAAATGATTCTGGTGAAAAAGCTGGAAGGACTGTAATTAAGTTCACATCAGCAGTGGGACAGCAAGGCCATTACAAAGTGAGCATGGTCGCGTGGGCAACAGAGGGGGCCCTTTAACTGCACGTACCTCCAGGGGTTGGTGGGAATAAAAGCCCCAGGAGGCAAAATTCAGAGTCATGGAATGGTTTGGGCTGGAAGGGACCTTAAAGCCCACCCAGTTCCACCCCCCTGCCATGGGCAGGGACACCTCCCACTGGATCAGGGGGCTCCAAGCCCCATTCACCCTGGCCTTGAACACCTCCAGGGATGGGGCAGCCACGGCTTCTCTGGACAGCCTGTTCCCAGAGAAATGACCAAGCTCTGCTCATTTGTTCTGTGTTATGGGTAAGAAGCTAATGACCAGCCAGCAACACAACCCATCCTGCCTGCATTGCCTAGAAACCTTAATAAGGCCAGGAGAGCAACATCAGCAACCTTCCACACGCGGCTTGCTCACAGGACCAACCTCCAGATAGTTTACTGACTCATTTATGCTTATTTTGTCAGCAAAGTTACAGAATGTGCACAGTGTCCGTGGCCAGGACAGAAACCAAACACAAACAAACAAGAAACCACAAACACCCCATGAAAATGTCCCCCAAATGCTTTGAAGTTGCAGCTATTTGCAATCCTGTGGTTCTCTGCAGTTCAGCAACAGCTCCTAACAACAACAAAAAGCATTATGGAAATCTTGTTCACAACTAGACAGCGCAGGAAAAAAATGTATTCCTACCAGATCTAATTTGATTAGCATTTATATACAGAGCTGTCAGTATTTTGGACAAAGTACTGCAAAAAATAAATTGATATGCTTCTCCTTTGTTAAAAAAACCCCTATAAGCTTGGGCATGTTTTGAAAAGCTTGCTCTATTGAATAAGAGGCTTTTCCCACACTTCTTGAGTTACAAATTAATGAAAATCAGAAACAAATATCTTTTAAAAAACTGAGATCCTTCTGTGAAGTTGAAGATTATCTTTGAGTAAGTTCTTAAAGCTCAAATGATATTTTTTTAATAACGCTTATAATTTGAAATTGTTACAACTTAAGGGAATTTTCTAACTGAGATCCAAGTGTTTTAAAACTGAACTAGAGAGGCAAGGAAAACGATAACAGGAATTAAGTAACAGAATTAAACAGAAACAACTGAATGCTTTCATGTTCAAACTAACACAATGTCTGTGTTCAACAAGTGTGAAGGTAAATCAGAAAATTTCCTTTATGTACATTCCTTAAATCTGTAGGAAATTGACTTCATGCATTTTGCATCTTTACTGATTTAGAGTTAACAACATGTTAATATAAAAGACATGGCTCCAGTAATGGCTTCACTTTAAGTACAGTGCAATGTGACCATTCTAAATCATCTTTCTTGCTGACAATATTGAATTTACAATGAACACTGAAGACAGTTGTATAGATCTACTGGGATGTGTTCCTGCATGGGATTTTGGACAATGGAGAAATGTTACAATATAAAGACATATCACATACACCCGAGTTTATCCATTCCAATTTTTGTTGCCCGATAGCGTGGAATCAACTGAAAGGAGGTGGCTGAAGGAGGGAAAAGCAGAGATGAGGCTTTTCAGGGCAGCAAGGAGCCTGGCTGGCTGGCTGAAGGGAGATCTTATTCCCCAGCCAGGGGCAGGGAACACTTAAGAGAAGTTATACTCTACCATATAACTAAGTTGCAAGCTTATATTGCAATCCTGCTGGTTTGCATTTTGAAGTTGTTTGAGTTGCTTTAAGATGTTATCCATTAAGTGTGCTGAGTAGCCATCAAGAGGTTGGTTGTCCTACCTGCAGCAGAAGTAAGGAACCCAGGAGTGCAGGATTCCTCCCACAGTGTGGCTTTGGGACTTCTTGCACACCCCCAACAGCTGCAGCACTGCAGAGCAACTGGGACAGGTCCAAAACACAACCATAGCTATCTAATACGCAATTAATACTCAATTTTCTATCACAAAAGTTCATTTCATTTACACTGAAAACAGCTGTACTGACAGCAATAATTTTTTCTAGGAATCTGGGGGACTGGGAGCTTTCAGTTTTTCCCTTCCACAAGGCCTCTTCACCAAACTGCCTCTCTTGTTCCCATCTGCACACCTACGTGGTGCCTCAACTTTAAAACACCAGAGCCCCAGCCACGTTATCAGTGCTTCATCTTGCCATGAATGTCTGAGTCACTCATCACCTCCTGCCTTACCATAAAAGATTGCCTGCTCTCCATCGTTATTCCTTGTCTATTCAATTCAGTTTTAAGACATGATATTTGGTCAAGTGTCCCTCTGAAGTACTGCATACACAGCCTGAAACATCTTGCTGTCAGAAACGTTCTTTTTTCCATTTATTTCATACCGCTAGAGTTTCACCTTGCTTCTGTCTTGAGTAATCCCTCTTCATGTTTTTGTTCTTAAAATATTTATAGTGTATTATGTTCCATCCCTCCCTCGTTGCTCTCAGCAACTGCTAGCCAGTTTCCTTATTAATCAAGTCCTTCAGGCTCCTGTTAATTTCTTGGTTACTCTTCTCCAACCATCTTCTCAATTATAACTTCACAGCAATGAAGTAATCAAAATGTAATTTATTTTGGGTCCACTTATGTAAATACTTTATAGAGAAGCACAGCCAAGTGGATCAAGCAGCATTCACTTAGGCAGTGCATTCAGTTCTGACACCTGGACACGCACGCCGCCCCCCCACACGTTGGAGGTTTGGCACAAGGTTTGCAAACTGGGCTCTCTCTGGATAGAGCAGTAATGGGGCAGTTCTTGGATGAGCTGAATATCACAACTAGTTGCCACCCTGTAGTTTCTGTTCAAAGCCACTCATGCTCCCCTATGTAACAAACATTTATTGCATATGGGGTTTTTCTTTGCCCGTAAGATGACAAACTTTACACACGGGACCTCCTGGAGACTTCAGTCTTCAAGAGAAAAAGCAAGGATGGGTCACCAGGCAAGAACAATCAAGTCTAAACCACCCTGCCTGCTCTGTTCCCCCATCGCTCTTCTGCAGATGAGAGCCAGAATTTGCAATAACAACCGATGTAATCCCATTGCGCTCTCTCTAGGAGTGGATTTACGTCCCTGAGCTGAGAGACCCCTCAGCCATTCCCTCTGCAATTCAGCTTTCAGCACCTTGTTTACATTTCCGATGGCTCCATCCAGGATGTGTTTGAAATGCAACAACCAGGAATTCTGCATGCACAATAAAATCCAAACGTACACACAGATTATGAGGGTCGATCAAGAAGGATGAACGAGATGCTGAGTTTCAGCAGGGAAACAAAAATCCACACAATAATGGAAGGGAAAAAAAATCAGTAAACTCAAGCTAAGGTAATTTTAATGTAGTTTAATGTATGCTAAGGAGGGTCAATTGAGTGCTTTTATGTTCAACGCCTATATTCAACGTGTTTATAAGCAAATAAGATTTCACATATGTATATTTCTTAAATGCGTAGGTAACAGTAAAATAAAGTGCCTTGCTTCAAGAAGCAAATTCCTTTTATAAGAGATATTTTGCAGTGTTGTTGTAAAAACACTTTTCTTCCCCTTGAGTTCACATTTTAGGACAGGTCAAAGTGCAGCACAGCACTAGGAAAGTATTTCTTGTATGGGGAAATTCACCAAATTTCCCTCTTGAGCCAGAGATCCTGGAGTCTTTTCAGTTTCTAGTTTTCAGGAGCTGAAATTCTGCATTCTGGTTCATGTACTTTCTTGAGCCGTTTTAAAAACAGCTATCATATGCACCAAAATACTCTCCCTTTCACACACCCATCCCACAATGTCTGGAATGCAGCTTCCTCCAGAACAGACAGGAAGAGCTTCCCAGATTTATTTTACCATATGAATTCATTTGAAACATCCTTGCTAGATGATGAAGAAAACAGTTTTACACTTGGAAAGTAACAGTAAGTTTGAGATGGTCACAAAGAGTAGGAGTGTGAAAAATTCCTGCTCCTGAGAACATTCAGCAACGTGCTTGGTGGTTTTGGGGAGTAGATTTGGCAACAAGAACAACATTGAAAGGACTATCACTCAGTAGCTGACTGAAATAAATATTGGTTTCTGCTAATAGGAGCCAGCTGGGTTTACCCTTGTCAAGAATACCATGCATGGTTGGCCCCCGGTATATTACACAGGGGTAATGATTCAATCCAGAGATGTGAGAAGCCGGCCCATGCCATCTGTAACACCAAGAGTCATATATAAGGTTTGCTCTGCAGAGGTTTAATTAACATGAAAAACAGGGTTTCAAAAAACATACCAGTGTTAAAACTACTCTAGTTCCTTTTTCTTATGTAAACCTGCACTTTTGCTTCATTATAAAACAGAAAAGTTCTTCTCAACAATCCATCTTCCCTCCATTCAGAAACAAATAACTTGGTCCTCAATAGAAGTACGTCTCTGTATTCGCTATGATTTCAATTGCTTGGTACCAGTTCCAGTCGGGTAAAAATGAAACCACACAAAGTGGAATAAATTCCAGGAGCAGAGATGACGTTATACCAACCTTCAACTAATCAACAGTCTAGAAATTAAGGCTCCTGCATTGAATGCAGACTAAAAGGCAAATTTCAATTCAACATCTCAAATTACAACTTTTTTCTCTCAAAAGTATTATTTCAATATCGAGTGTTATATCTGATGAAAAAAGATTTTTTTAAAGTTATTATTACTTTACAATGTTTTGGGTATGGAAAAATGGCTCTTCTAATCTTTTTTTAAAGCTGCAAAGTGTTACCCTTCTATTTACTGCATGAATATTAAGAGTATATTTTTTTAAAATGTGGAAGAGTAAAAGAAAGCTACCAGTGATTAAGACACTTCTAAAATAAACATAGATCTACCACAAAGTAGCCTACAGTCACAGGCACGACGTACTCTGCAACACCATTCCACCTTCATTTCACCTACCAGACTTTTGGTTTCTTTTCCTCCTGGAAGAACCAAGTGAAGGTGGGCACGTGTATATTTATATACTGTGAGCTACACAAAGCCAGAGAAATAGGAAAAGAGTCCTTAGAGAAGTACAGCCAGGAGAAATACGGTCAGATGAGTATTAGAAGTGCAGGAAATATGAAAGCAGAGTAGTGCTGACACTCTTTTCCAGATTAAGCATATCTGGTACATCCGACTCCTGTTGTCAACTGCAATAAGAAGATACAAAAGGAAACCAGATATGACGTGCGTTTGTGTTATTGCACATACCTAAGGGTAAGGCTTTATCTGCTTCTTGGGTGAAGACAGAACATTGACAACTTCGTGCTTATTGTGAGCATTTCAAGTTGCCTAAATCCACTGATAGTATCAGAACTTGTTTGGAGGAGTCCAAAGGGGTTTACTCACACACAAGTAATTTGATCCAGGAGAAGAGGAGCTAATCAGCCTGTAGTAACTGCAACATTCTCATATATTGAAATCGCTTGGTTTTTAACCACCTTCTGACTGTCATATTTTATTTCTTCAGAAACAACCAGCTTACGCTTCTGACACGTGAATACAACTAGCTGTGAGGGTTTCCTTACAGATCTCCTGAATAAATCCAGGACCTCTACCAGGAAATCATCTGATAATAATGGATTCAGGAAAGTTAAAAAATCTGGGTTTTTCATTCAAGACCAGCGCAAAGCAATAACAATACTGAGATAATAATTTACCAGGGTTGCTTGCTTCCCAAGGCAATTGGAACAGCTGCAAGAAAACTTCGTTGTACAAAACCTGCCTTTCTCACCCTTTTGCCCAATCCAAAAAAAGGGAGCAAATTGGCTCCAAAGCTGTGACCCAAGCTCCAGTGCTGCTGTCCCCTGTGTTCCCTGCCACTGCGCAAAGCTGTGTGTGAGGAGGCAGAGCACCAGGCACAGCACACAGTGCAAGCACAGCAGATATCAACCCGCCTGTGACCCCAGGAACAGACAGAGGTTTACAGCAACACAAGCGAAGTTCAGTGCCATTCCCACTTCTGTCAGTTGGCAGGCACCTCTCCAGAGCTTGGCAATGACCCGGCTACGAGTGCTCCTCCGGACTGACAACCCAGCACTCCAGTTCAATTTCTAGTTCAGCTCTTAGTTGATCACAGGCTAATGGGGAAAATCTATACCAATTCCTTGATAAGTGCTTTTAGATTCACAGAGAGATAAAAGCTAAGAAATTATTATCACTAGAAGAGACAAATGATCTTTGAATTGCTCTGGTTTTTGCCCAAGTCTACGTCCTTCTAAAGCTTCCCATATGCTAGAAGAAAGTCTCGGTACTCTCAAGAGTAGGGTCAGCTCAGCAAAGACCCAGTTTGCCTACTTAATTTTCTGTACCTTGTCCTCCTTGTAAGTCCTCCTTTCAAACGCATCACTAAAACACTCCAGTCATTCTCAGAAAATTTACTGGAGCAACTTGGTCCTATGTATTAATTTTTTTAGCAAATGTTATATTTGCCCTGTAAAGGGACTGCTGCAGACCAACAGCCTAGAAAGATGCCAGACAGGCTTTAACATCATCAATTGCTTCAGAAAAACAGCCAAGCTTATGGTTGTTGGTTGCATTCACCTTTGAGGAAGTGAATAAAAAGGTGAATGGGTTACACTGAGCAATAAGTGGTAATTGAATATTCTCATCCTTGGGTCTTCTGAGGTTATTTTCTCCCCAGCAGAAATCCTCTCTTCAGTTGTACCACACCCAACAATAATAAAGAATAGGACATGCGTGCACTACTCTAGGAGATTTTCTTAAAAATTACAAAGTAAATTAAATCATGAAACCCCTTAGGCCACCAAATGTACAGAAAGAACCATACACTGGGGAACAAAAGCACGGCTTTTGCAGCTGAAGAGTCACATTCCTGCAGCAGAAGTTGGGAACACTTGAAGAGCCAATGGTACTACAGGGTCAGTTGCCACGTACACCACATTCTTGGCACAGCCAGCTCAAAGAGTGAGGAGTCCTCAGGAGTTTTGATCAGGGTTTCAAGGTTGGTACATACGAGACATGCGCTAGAGTGCTTCATCCTCCCAGTCTTAGCTGGAAAGATCCCTCTTCCTGAGGACATCCAGTATTTTATATGATCTTGCTCTTAACATAACATGGACCTGGATGAAGAAGAGGCTTTCAGGTGCAGGAAGTCAGAAATCCAGAGGTGTTGCTTTATGCACACACACCATCTCACCATGTGGGTATCATTATTGCAGGAAGAGCCGGGCAGACACTTGTCCCAGCTGCCCATTCTCCTGCCCGTATGGTTAGCAGAAGCATCTTCAAGGCCTTAAAAAGAGAAATAATGTCACATACCTGTTATCTGTTGCTGGCGGTGGCCGTGACTTTGGTGTGCTCAGAGATACTAAAGAAACTTGGAGCCAAAACCCACAGCTGTAATGGAAGAACCAGATACTCCCACACGCATCAAGTAAATGTCATACCCAGGCATAATGCCAAGATGATTTTTCAGTACCGCTAATGACTACTTCACAAAGTAGTTAATTAGGGAATCACAGGAAAAGCAATTCTCGACGTGGCCTTGGCATCGAGGATCCGGTTTTTCATGCCTGCTCGTGCAGATCAACATTGGCCCATGGACCAGTGTGTGTTTAAGATCAAGGTCCATCTTGGATTGGAAAATGGAGAGACTCTTTCTGCAATCAAGAACACCTTGAACTAAATTAAAAAAACCCCCATACACCTCATAAGTGCAGTCAGAAAGAGCAAGATCCTTGCAGATGGCAGAAGTGTTACATATAGATGACACTACAGTGAGGCTTCAAGAAGGTGAAGTTGCAACGCAAACAAAAAGCTGCACATACTCCTCCAGCAGGCTGACTGTTAAGGTAGTACAAAATAGGCCAAAACACTTTGAGGAGTAAACTTGCAAAACTTGTAACATCTAATAATAAACCTTTTATCAAAAATGTCCTAGGTAGTAGCTTTCTAAAGAGCCTATAGGGCCAAGTGGATGATCAAGGTAGAAAAGTTACTTTCAAAGATGAGGCCACAATAAAAAAGATCTTTTTTTTTCTTTTCAGTTGGAAGGTTTCAGTGCTAGGAGTCTTTTTTTGCCTCAAGACAGTGGGAGCTAGTGGCCTTGGAAGACCTACTTGAATTTGAAGTGCCAGTGGAAGAGGTTATAGCAAAGGTAGAAAGCACTAACAGTGCCAGATCTCTAGTAGAGGGCAGTATTCAACCAAGGGTTTTAAATGAATTAAAAAAAAAGAAAAGAACTGAACCTCTACCTTTTATACTCTGTGTTTAAAATCTGATTTTCACCCCACGTTTAATCTTGCAAGGGACTTTTTAAGCTGACCTTTCTGGAAGGGCATATATATCCTCCAAATTACTGTTCACAAGGAAAAACCTCTTTAAAATGTTTTTCTGTGTGCGCTAGGGAATGAAATGCAAGAGATGAAAAAGGCACAAGACTTTCACCGTGTAACTTGGGAAAAATCTTCATTATGGAATAGTTACTGCAGCTAGAATTTTCAAAGCAGTCTAAAGAAGTCAGGTATGCAAATCCAAAAAAGATTAATTGGGTGTCTGATAACTCCTTCACGGGTGCCTCTGAAAATCTTCTATTCATCACCAGTGGACCCGTTTATCAATTCCAATGCTACTGGTTTCTGGGACAAAACAAAGAATACAGAAGTGTGGAGCTGGACATGGATAGACTGGATTTCTCTCTCCTACTCTCATTCATGCAAATTTTAGCACTTCCTAGTATAACACTTCTCTCCTCAGTAAGTACACACTGGACCTAGTGACCTGGCTTAGGATGGAGATTTAACCAGAGCCGCGTAGAAGTTTGGCCAGGAGTTCTCTCATCCATGTCCCCGACCAACACCTTTGACCTTAGCAGAGCAATATGGTCTTAAAGGATCAGGTGTCAACTCCTCGGCTTTAATTTTGTTCCTGTATTCTTCATTTGCAGTTAAATCCTCTGCCTGACTCTCCTCTTTGTCAAGTGGTTGCAAAAAACCACAATCTACCATTAAAACAGCAAACCTTAGAGCTAACACTGTCAATGTAACATAAATCAACTACATTATCTCAGACTGCATTATAAACAGCTACATACTGTGGCACTCAGGATATATTAATGAGAAGATATTTAATTATCTTACACAGAGCTGTGAAGACAAATTCATGTCTCTAATTAACACTGCATCACCTGATCTGAAAACAGAGCCTGTTCTCTGGAGCACAAGACCACGGGGAGGCTGAGAGAGGGGAAATCAGAGAGGAATCAATTAACTACAAGGATCTAGATGGCAGTTGCACACATTGTTTCTTGTTTGGAACTAAACCAGTTGCTTCTAAGTTCACAAGTACTGGATATTATTGAATCTGCCGTCTCTTATGTTTTGATACCTATGTGCCTTACAACCCTGGGTATTTTCAAATCTGAGTTTTGGGAACTAGGCTTCTATAACTTCCTTGAGCTACCCGTAACTTAGAACCTAGGTTCACAAACAATACAGCTGATAGCGAGAAATATTCATCTTCAGCTTTTGCACTCAAATTGCAAACCACAGCAGAATGGACACACTTTTCTTACATGCGCAAGGACTCCTCTTGCGAGTAGAACTCATTTCTCGGTAAAATACATAAAAGGGAAGTTACTTGAATAAAATACTTTCAGATCTCTAAAAGGTTGGAAAGCAGTTTAGATTCTCATGATGCAAGGGCACTTGAACTCAGTCCTTTCCGTTAGACTCCGATTAGTTTTCTTGCATCTCTCACAGGACATGCCACTACAATTTTTCCTTGATGTCTGCCATTTCTGAAAGCCCAGAGGAAATTATAAGAATAGCCTAATACAGATGAAAAATGAAGCAATCAATAGGCACTAAAATGGAAAACTGCGTACATGTATATTACATTAACTATACAGAAATACATCTTCCAGGAGACTTTACAGTAATTGTTGCAAAAATAAATCACACCCAAAATGTGCTTATTAATGTTATGGGAAATAATGCTGCTTTTAGTGTAATTTTTACTGATGGCTTACTAATATATTTTTGAGTATGCTATACTTAGTAGCCTTTGCAACAATTTAGGCTAAAAAATAAGAGCCAGAGGCTATGCAGGTCAGCAACAATGCTGTTAATGATTTTTAAAAGGAAAACAAATCCTCAAGGATTCTAAAGGTTATTTTCCCAACAATTTTAGATTCCCAGTTACACAAACCCTTAACCATGTAATGAAGGCAGAACTGGATGTGTTAATTAATATTGCAGTTAGGTATTGAGAAAGAGAGGAGAAAACCCAAGACAGCGTCAAATCTTACCGAGTGCAATTGGAATAATTCTTAATTCAGTGCTTTCTGCAGACATCATTTTGACAATGCCACAAGAAGTGAAAAATAATGGGACACAAGAAGATAGAAGTTAACCAGAGACGGCTATCTCTGTTATTTATTCATCGATAGAGGCATAAATCTGTATATTTATTCTAAGGTTCCTATCCTAAGTTAACATAACTTAAGAGAACGCTGCTGTTCATCCATGAAGACACTTTCTCCTCATTAACAAACCAAGAGAGACGCATTCTGCTTTTTCCGTCCCTGCCTCATTGCCTGGCTACGGCCTTTAAGCAGCTCCAAGATGATTCTCAAAGAGAAATGCACTAATACAACAGACTTTCTTAGCAATATATTCAGCTGCCTTCAGTCAAAAATACAACAGTCTAATTTGTACTTTTTGTTTAAAAGTGACACTAAACATGTGAATGCTCCTCACTAATGAAGTGATAGATTTTTAATTTTCTATACAGGTATATTATGTTAACGTCAGATAGAAATTTATGGTTATGAATAATCTTAAGCTCTATTCACTTGATACGTTCTCAAACAGGATATAATAATCTCTCAAGCTTCCCCTAATCTATATATCCTCTTAAGAAGGAGATTAATTTTCATGCTCATTCATAAGCAAGTCACAGAGTCTATGTAACGAACATTATCCACATATATCCAAAGAATGTCTCATTTTTAACCCAGGAAGCATCCTCTCCAGAGGCCAAAGAGTCCCTCGTGGACAAGAAAAAAATGTTTAACTTCCTCAGCTATGCTTCGTAAAATATTTCTAAATACAGACTCAAGAACATGAATACGATGTATTATAATAAATTATCACACACCCTGGATACAGGTCATTGAAGTTTATCCCTGGGGATTAAAGAAAAAGCAACCAAAAAAAAGGCACTGTAAACTTCTTACTCTTCAATAGCACTCAAACAGCAGCATATCGGTTCTGCTGCATCTCTGTATACTGTTGACACATTTCAGTAGATTAATGAAGACATTAGGGGGTCCTTAAACCTTCTCTGTCCCTGAAGGAAAAAGGAAACCACTGCCGGTAACAGCACAGTAACTTTCCTTCAACTTCTCGAAGCTTTACCCCATTAAAATCTAACAAACCCGTAGGCATCTCATTACAGAACAGGGCACTTTTTAGCATACATTCCTCCTCTCCTTTCTACTTAGCTGTGGGCTAAGGCTCTGCATGAACAAGAAGCTCGAACACGAAGCATGTGGGACCCCTGTTACATTACTCAGAGGTTCATTGTAGGAGCCAGATGCTGGTGCAGGCAGACTACATTCGAGCAGCCTCCCTGGCTCTCCCTGCTTTCTGAACTCCACAATCTCCACGTGTTTGTTCTACGCTTCTCGCCGCAGCGCCGTGAACAACTCTATCAAAAGCAAACAGGCAGATAAAGGCCGTTTTGAAGAGACCTAACCGCATATCATAGTAATGCGATACGCAACCACCTTGTGTGCGGCTCTAGGAACAGAGACAGCCACTTGTGTAAGCCAGATGAATGCTCTGCAATCTAAAAGTACATAAAAGAATACAGATGTTAGGCCCATTATTTAATTTACTACTGGGAAGTGTTCAAATGTTACTGTAGTGACTGTGGTGCAAAAAATTCCTATTCAGAAAGTAAAGAATACTATCTCCCTCACATTGTGCACAGCCATTATGTTCTCTTTGTTCTATTCTTCTTGAACAGATGTTGGAGCTGGAGGCTTGCAGCCAGTTTCTCAGTTTTAACCAATACGTTTGATATGCTTCAGCCTGGACTTCTAAAACCAGAAGCCTCTCTAATCCAGTGTGGAAAGCACTCTTTGATTTTTAACATAAAAATGAATACTTGGTCTTCCAGCTAACAAGACGTCTCATGTAAAAGGAAAGTGGAGTTAGCAATACACTCTCTAGCATTTTTGCAATATTCCTTTATGAATATTTAAACATTTTTAGGCTTAAATATATTTTCTAATTTCCCACATTGGAAGGGAGGAAATAATTTTATCATCTAGTATTAAAACATAGTATCAAGCAATATGTTCATGCCAATTGTTCATTAAACACCCTGTCCAGAAACTGAAATAATTTAATTGCTTAGTAACTCCTCTCACTATCACGACGAATACAGTTTGTCAAGAGATTAAACTCATGAATCCCTGAAGGGCATTACCTGTTTGCAACCTTTCACTCTTCCTTTCCTCTAAATGCAGCCTCAGAAGATGAAGACTAAAGCGATCAGCACACCTTTCCCAACTCGCATCCCCTCCTACGCAATTGCCTCCAGAGCAAAGCTCTCTCTTTATAAACCAGCCTGTGTACATCAGATGTGAGCCCCCTTCCGTTTCCTCTACAACATCGATCCTGCAAGGATTTAGGTAAACCTATGTTCTTTCTGGGTCACCTAAGCAATCAGAAATTGAGGATTTCTCAGTTTCTTGGACTGAAAAACCCCTGCTGCTGTTGTAGGTGTCACTGACCAGGAGTAAAGTAGCTGCGAGAAGAGCATTTACTTCCTTTCTTGTGGAGTATTTTTGAAAGGGGGAAACCGATGCAGATATGAGCTTGTGAAGTTTTCCCACTGGAAAGTGCCAGTTTTCCACTGGTGTTGCTTACTCACAAAACCATAAGTGAAACTACTTATCCCCAGTTAGAGAAACAAACCTGGAAAATATAAGAATTGGAAGAGCAAAATGGAAGCAAAGAAATCCAGAAGGCAAGGATTTCTGAAGAAACTGCAAAATCTGACATCTGTGACAACATTTGACAAAACTGTACTTTCAAAATAAATACTGCCTTTTTTCTGCATCACTCAAGAGTCAGAACTCCTTTCTTGCTGAACAGGTACAACCTGAGGCTCTTTCTATCCAGGCAGGCACACGGCTCTTCAACTTCAATTCATTTAAATCTGCTTCAATATTACACTGCATTCTTACTGCTCTTGTAACATAAGCAAATAAGGAAAGTAAAGCACTGCCTAAGCCTTTGTCCAACAAGCAGTGGCTATTTCTTTGCCTCTATTTACAAATTTACAGCCATTACAGAACAAAAGCTTTCTCCATTTCTGGGAGTGGTTGGAAGCATTTCACCTCCTTTACAGCAAGGTCATTTTCTTCAGGCAAGAAACAACAGAATTAGCACCAGCTTTTTCAAACAGTATAAAAACATGTTTTGTAGGGATCATACAAGCTTCCGAAAGGCACAAGAGGAGGCAATGGCAACTGTTCCTGCAAGTATGGGTTTTCATTTGCCTACCTAGTTCACCTGCTTACAGTGCTGCAAGAAAATAGTGCCATCCATCATCCGCGTAACCACCCTCTACAAATGGCACAAGTTAATTGACAAAGACTCTCCAGTTCTTGGTATTATTCTAGCCCCAAACTTCAATTCTCTAGAGGCTTCCTTCAAGTAAAGTTAGGAGAAGAACGAACACAAGTTTTACAACACTAGTAATTACAATAAAGAATCTATGCTTCGATGTTGAGGCAAAGCACTTGTACATTGGAACAAAATACAAGTCAATAATAAATAGTGGAAGTGCTAACTCTATAAAAGCAAAAATAGCACCATTCATCTATTAGCACGTCTACATATCCCAGAGAATTTAACAGCACATACTTCAATTTCCTCAGGTGTATCTGGTTCTCAGAAGAGACACATGAACATTCATGTATGACTGTGGTTAGAAAAACATCAAAAATCATATTAGGTTCCTACCCTGGGATTCAAAAACTGTATTAGGTTTCTACTCTGGGATTCACATACAGCCTGCTGGGTTTTGGAAATCACAAATTTCCTTAAAGTCTGCATCTGAACACACATGGGAGTTGCTCCCTTTTACAAAGAAAGGGAAACCAAAGGCCCAAGGGCACAAAACCCTGTGCTCAGAAACAGCAGCAGAGCAGGGTACGAGCCCATGTCTACAGATTCCTTGGTTTTGGTGACCTGACCAGTAAGACGTGCCACTTTCTTAGCCACAAATTTTCACATAAATCCAAGCAAAGGGAGGTTAAAGCGACAAAGAAGATGATAAGGAAGGAATTAAATTTCCCTACCATGTGTTTTCTCTTAGTTTGCTTGTAGAAAAACATTCACATTTCATGTTTATCAACATCCATTTCCCTTTTTCACCTGTCATACCCAGTGAAAATTTGCTGGTTTCCTTATAAGCATGTTAATTTTTACCCATTAAAACTTGCCTTGATTCTGTTGTTTTCATCCTCCCCTTAGAAACAGGAAAGAATGATGCAGAGAGGTGGAGCACACGCGTGGTTCGGGTGAGGGAAGAGGACAGCGCAACTGCTGCCTTTTAAATAACTTAATGCCAATTAAGCAAGCAAGTCAGAACGTCAGCAGTCCCTCAGAAAATGGCTTTGCAGGTGCTGGGAGATGATCTGGGGAAAATCATCTCTGTTGCTGAAACGATCCCTAGGTGTGACTCGTTGTGCTAACTAAGGTTCTATCACAGACGCATTCATCCTTCAACCCAAACAACAAGAAACGGCTCTGTAACAGTCATTACGGTGCTTGTAGCAACAAACCTGTATCCAAAGCCTGAAGGAGATAAACAAGAGGCAGCCTTTCTAACACTGCATTTTCCTTTAATGTGCAAGTAATCCAGCTCTCCTGATTGACCTTCTACACCGCAGCCAAGCCAACAGGACCAGATGAAGCAGTGAGCATTTGAACCTTAACCCCAACCTGTCTTCTCCAAGTAGGAGAACCCAAAGCTTTGCCCAGGTCAAAGATGCATCTCTAGACCTTCTCATCTTTTCACGCAGAGAAAGGAAACCATGAGACGACAGAAACACATTTCTACTTGCTTGCTGTGTAGAATTTCTCACACATAAGCCTTACCCTCCAGAGGTCTTTCAACATCAGATGCTCCCACTTCCAAGAAAGCTCTCAGCTTTGAGAACTGAGAGTCTCAGTTCACAGTCCTGTTTTTCTTCTTACTCCTGTAGACAGGCTCACTCTCTCTAGGTGGTAAATTATTCATTCTACACATTCTCAACCTTGGCTCTGGCATCACATACACTGTTTAATGCAGCAAAATCAATATATTTTGAAAGCTATGATAGTCCATGGCAGGCTGTACAATTTTGAATCCTTTCTCTAGTTACGCAACTTACTCATTTTTGCTGTTTTCTCAATTAGAAGTGATTTCTGAACAATAGCACACTATTTTAAAGTACAGTAGCATGCAAGAAGGATTGAGGAATGTTGTATTTAGCATACTTCACACTGCAAAGCCAAATATATAATGTTTTATTTTCTAACAATGTCTAGGTGTTATAGGGGTATCCATACAAAAGCATCAAATTAGTTGTTTCCATGGTTTTGGAAACAACGATAAATGTTTGCTAAAATGTTGAACTGACTGCCATTCTACAATTGAAAGGCAATGAAAGCTCCTCTCTTCCAGAAGTTAAGGTTTGAAGGAGTAAATTATTTTCTCCAATTTCATTGTGACTATACTGAGAGTCAAGTATTTGCAGAATGTAGACCTTACACAAATGACTTAAATCTTTAGTCTCTGTAAAGCGTTGCATTCACCTGCGATACTTTCACCGAACAACGAGTAAGGGAAGTCCAGCTGTACACTCAGATTGAAGGCTGTATTAATTTTTTTGGTAATTAGAAGGTTTCTAAACTCAGTTAGATTTAAAAACTTGGCAATAGATTATCCACATAATACCCTGTCACAGACCTCTAGTATTTCCATTCTGATCTAATTTGAAACAACCATTGTTCCTAGACATAGAGCAGAAAGCAAAGACAAAATCGAATGTTAATAACCTGACCTCTACCTTCATCATCAGTAAAGCCCTGGGTTGCTTCACTGAATCTGAATTCTGTTCCCTTGCAAAGGCCAGTGATAGCATTGACTCTTGCCTGTGACCACACAGGCGTGGGCATTCTCCTTCACGTTTGGATTGAAGCTCTCTTATTATTTAAGGGATGGAAGGAATGAAATTATGTGCTAGTCAGGTCTGTGCCGTACTACTGCCTTAGACTGATTAACACAAAATTCAATTTCATGCTAATCATCCCAAGTCCTTGCCACATGTAGTAGGAACAGGTCCTACTGTGCCCTGAGTGCTGCAAAAGCCACCTTCTTTCAGAAATTACTGCAGTGTTATTCATTGTGAGGCTTTCCTCCTCCTCCCTGGCAGTCTCATTCTCGCCACCGCTGCTGTGCTCAGACACAGGTACCCTGACACTGCTGCAACCAGAGGAGAAAGTAAATCCCATCCCTGTGAGAGATGTACAAAAGATGGATAAATCACCATCAGGAGAAGTCCATCTATCTTTCATACACACAGACGGACTTGTTGAATGTCTAAATTCTGGAAAAGCAGAATCCAGGAACATCCTCCTTCTCAACAAGCAAAGTAGAGGCAGGCATTGGGAAATCCCTATCAGCTAACTTAAACCCTGGAACAAATAGGGGTTATTTTAATTTGGACAGTGCTGGATGTCTGGATTTATTTCAAAAGAAGCATTAAATCAGCAGAGTGTCTGCTATGCACTGCAAAAAATCAGATCTCTTCACTGCATAGAAGACATGGTGGGGAGGGGCAGCGTTTGGGAAGAAGCAATATGAAGTTCAACAGGGCTGAAGCAGGATGTTAAACACAGCTTAAAAAGCAAGCATAGCATCCTCCAGAGACTGATTACACACAGGCCCAGGGACAGCTGTGAAGTTACGGGGAAGTTTAGAAGTGAGGAGTGAGTATTCCTTATTCACAGCTCTTTTTGGGCCTTGAGGGGAAGCAAAGAGAGCAGAACGATAGAGTGCAAAGCAGTTCAGGCTGCAGTGCACTAGCCAAGAAACACCTGCCTTCCCTGCAGCCCATGCCTGCTCTCTATTTTTCCTCCTTTGAGGTGCTAGTAGGGTGGTTCATGCTTTCCCTTCCCGTGGCTTCTGTGCTCTTCTTTCATCCATCCACTTACAGACGCAAGAGTTTGCAAGAGGGAACAGCACCATCCAGCTCCTAGCAATAAAACAACTTGCCATGCCTCTGCTTTGAAGATCCTCCACTGCTTCGTGCTGGAGAGGGACTGCACACCCAGCCCCCAAAGGATATGAACCTCTATGCATCTCCATGGAGCAGAAGTTGCCCCTCCGTATCAGCTCTCTGATGCAACTGGAGATGATGTATAGGTCTCCTATATGGCTGATGCTCAACACAAACCTTGGCACTTTGAGACTTCAGCCTTAGCCAAGGAAAAACCTAGAATATCTCTATAGCTTTCTGCAAGTTGTCCTTAACTAGAGGTACTTTTAAATGATGAGCCTTACAGATTATTCAAACTGTTCCTCTAGAAAAAAATAAAATGTGTGATAACTCATTTTGAACAAGCAAAAGCATTCAAAAATTATGAGTATGATTCATTTGAACATTATGATAAACAAAGAGATTTGCTTCAAAGACAGCTGGTAAAAGGAACTCAACACGTCCCAGCGGCTGCTTTGTGCCATGCCACCAGGATTCTTATGAGAAGGCCTAATCAACACAAGTCTTTAAAACTCCGTTTGTCAGGCTGCTCCAATAACCATCTCATGCTCTTTTACCCTGCGTGTTTCTGTGTAGCTGGGTGGATAGTGAAGAATGTTTCTTCAATGATTTATTCAATAAAGATCACAAAATTAATCAGATAAATTATTCAAGACGTTATTTGCCAACTTTTGCTGCTCACATTACAGGAAAGAAATTGAGCTCCTGAAAATGTTTCTCATAAAAATGTTGTGCCTACAAAATAGCTTTGCCAAATCTTAAGCAGACTATTATTTAGCAATCCCCATGCCCAAATAGCTCCTACAGCCCAGAGAAAGGACAGTACAAGAGATAAATTAGAGGTTTGCTCTCCAGCATCAAAATGGGGAAAAAAAATACATATATTTATCTTAAAGGTCGGCTCAGTCATTGAATAGTTGCCTAGCAACATTCCCTAGCAACACCACTGCAGAAAAACCACAGCAAGCACTCTTCTACAAGTCAATTAGAAATGGTAATTTGTATGGGAAGATCCCATCGTCCGTTCCAATTATAAACAACAATTCCTTCCTCACCACCACTCTTTTTTATTAGAAGCTTTGTAAATTTATACCTCGCTCCATTTTGCTCTGCTTTCTTTCACTTCTCCTTCCCAGGTAACAAAACTTTACATCAGCAGCAAGTCAACATCAACAACATTTGGAGCAACACCTAAAAATATAACACAAGGGATTTATCCTCATTTCCAAATCAATGATCCATTTCTTCGGCAAAAGAAGCTCAAGAGACACAGCTGGCTCTTCAGTGCTCTTCAAATGTGGAGATACTGTCAGAGTCCTACAGCAAGCTGTAATTCTGGCACTACAAGTTGCATTGTGCTGCCCAAAGTTCACAGGGCTGTAGCTGAGTAACTCCTCTTCATGTCCTGAAGCACAATACAACTAGGGAATGTGGTATTGCACCAGTAAGCTACTCCACTTCCCTGCATCACAGAGCCTGTAAGCAATAGCAATGGATAACAACGGTTTGTTTTAAAAGAAGTAATTAAAGTGCTTGGTAATTTCATGTCATTTAAAGCAATGTGTTGTTCTGAAATGAGATTTGAAAACTAAAAACCCAGGCAAATCCTCGAGATGGGAATGATCACATATTTAAAGCCTCTTAGACTTGAATCTGTCAAACTCAGCAATGAAATTAAATGAACAGAAAGAGGGAAGAAGAAAGTGATCCTGTGTGGGCTGGTGACTGATCAAGGTTTAAACAATCTCATTTACTGATCTCTCCAATATACAGCAATGACAAAAAATAGATTTCCTGCTGTCAAATGACCATAATTTTCTAGTTGTTTACTCTCTCCAGAGCCAAAAAGCCATCTCCTACTTAATTGCTTGCGAAATCTATTATACACTTTCATTAGCGCTTTTCATACTCACTCCCTCCTTCATATGAATTGTCAGCAATTTGAGGGAGACATCGCCCTCAAAGTTTGAGAGAGACAAGCTTCAACAGAATGCTTTTCTTACAAATCTCACCCATAGCCTACTGACATTTCTAACAAGCTGCAAACTCACAAAAACATGAAGAATTGGAGAAGTCTCTTCAGAAACTTAGATGGGGGAATACGTTTTCCTAGTGCTGTTGTCCAAAAGCAAACACTGATGACCTCCAACAAGTGGCCTGGGGTGCCTTCACTACTGAGGCCCCAGTCAATGCAAGTACTGTACTGTCATTGCTCAAAATACTCCTTGGGAAAGAGGAAAAAAAGCTGAAGGTCAGGGCCAAAACATGCCATGAAGAATACGAATTAGGTCATTGTCACTTTTTGAAGTTACAAGTCCTAGAACACGAGGCAAGGGGGCAGGAACACAATAAGTTTGCCTCATTTGCCCTGCTGCCTCAGACAAGGTCAGCTGTGACCCACACCATTCCCAAAAGGTGTTTGCCAAGGTGACCTCAGCAGCCACCAGTGATGAAGATGCTGCTATCTCCAAAGACAAATCATTTCAGTGCCTCATTAACTCGGCCATTAACAGCAAAGCTTCACCGTATTTGAAGTCCTTTGACTTCACTCAAGACTCTCATTAAAAAAAAATCCAATTCTTTCAGAAGAATTCCCATGGCCCATAGGACATCTGCCAGAACTGCATTTTTATTCACAAGGGAAATTCTGCTTTTACCAGCTCCTAATCCTTACGTCTGTGTGCAATTATGACCTCTCTCTTCCCCTTACAGCATGGGTTCAGCCACTGCTCAGGGCTATTTTCTGGCCATTCTCCTACAAAAGTTATCCTCAGGAATCCACATTTCCAACAAGGAATGGCTGATTCGCAGTGGCTAACACAGCTGGGAAAACATGGCAGGCACGTCTGGAAGTATCTGACTTCAAGTTGAGAAATGCTATTACAGCTCTAGCAGCATGAGCTTTATAGACACTATTAAGAGAAAGCTTATTAGTCTGTCAAGCCTATGTGGTGAATCTGCAACCCTCCGGCTGACTACAGCTAGCTACTGATTTCATAAAGCCCACAGCAAAACTATTCAATAGTAACACAAGGGGTAAAAACCACAACCGTGTGTCTTAATGTATAGCTTGTCAAAGTTATTTGAAAGGTCTATATAGCCTTTAGCAAGGAAAAGGTTCCTCACACTTGCCCAAGAGCAATATATTTGGTAATAAGGTAGTATAATCAAAAAGCAGACCTTCCACCATAGCGAACACATCTCGACGCTCTGATTTATGTGACAGTATCCTGCGTCAACTGGAGCTGGGAGATAGATCTGCCTACACCTTTCCTTTAAAGTGAACAGAGAAAATACCAAAAGAGCACTGAGTCTCCAGAGCTAGCCTGGGAGAAAACAAACCAAAGCAGGTTCAATTCTGCAACAGCAAAAAACATAAATGCACCAAGTATGACAAATTCAAAAAAAAGGGTCTGCAACAAGGATCACCATTGCTGGGTGAACATGCAAAGAGGGAGGCAGGGATAAAGCAAAGGGCTCCTCTCTCCTCATCACCTTCTCAGCCTTTCCAGAAGTCAGTGCTCCTTACCCTGTGGCTGAGCTGGGGGTCTGCTCCCCATTCCCCTCACTGTCCCCCACTGCTGCTTGGGCGTATTTAAGGTGCTCCTCAGTCTCTCCCAGCTGAGCACTGCAGCTCTTCCCGAAGGAAGCAGCTCTCTTACATAGGATCAACCCAGGATGAATGGAGGTAGACAGGTACCTTGTCCTCTTTTGCCCAAGCACAGCTTTTAAAAACAAAGCAAACCATGAAGAGTGAAGCACCAAACCCCATCCAACCAGCTAGAACAACTGACGATCCCTGGACCTGGATCCAGCTTCACAAAGGTTAAATGTAGTTGGGTGGTTAGAAGTTACTCTTCCAGTGCCACAATTTGGGATTAAGTGTTATAAACTCTATGGTAAGAGTATGGGGAGCAATTTATAGCCTTTTACTGAAACTGCAGTACTGAAACTGTGTTTGCTCATCCCTCAAAAGGCCAGAGAAGACGTTTACAAAAGAAACGGAAAGGTAAGATTTGAAAGGCAATTTCAGAATTTAAATGAGAAAGTAGTGATTATGTCTTCAGCCCTTCAAGACAGACAGAAGGGCTTTGTTACAAACTTAGGCTGGAACCAGCCTAATTCAACAAACAGAAAAAATAGAAAGAAAATTAAAAAACTCAAACCAACATCTCGGCATTAAAAACATCATCATGCTAACAGTCCAGAGATCCAAGATGCCCTCCCTCACAGGAACGGGAGGTCAAGCGAATAGGTCAGTGGAGAGCCCCGTTTAATCATGAAAAAATTCAAAGCGCTCGGAAAGGATCTTGTAGGACAATACATTGGTAAGATGAAAGACATGACAGTCTGTGCATCCCAAATTCCTTTATGTTCTTCGGATGCACTCAGCCATGGCAAGCACCAACTGCTCTTCTCAGCGAAGTTAGCTGCTCTTTACTGACCCAGCTGCAGTCCCAGAGACTCATTCAGCTTTATCCATGCTTATTTGACGCGGATGAACTGGAGTCATAGGGCAGGATGAAGGGAAAATGAGATGACAAAGCCAAAGGATGGCTCCCCAAACGCACAGGCCAATAGGAGGAGTGGGCTCCCTCTCAGCACCTCATGCCCTTATCAGCTCGACTTGTAGGATCCCAAAGCTCCCATGAGTACAAGCTACCTCAGGTTCTTTAGGAGACAGCACTTAGTTCTGTTTGGATTTTTGGTAGCTAAGCAAGAGCAATCATCCTTGTGCCCAATAGGGAAAAAAAGGATAGAAAAAAATAGAGAAGAAAATGCAAGTTCAAAAATCTGCCTTTGTTACAGAGGGAAAAAAATGTTTGTAAAGAATATCGGGGGGCAATTATAAAATAAGCCCAGGTCACTGAGAAATCTGACAGCCTCTGGGGAAAATCCAAGCTTTCATGGAGACATACATCCTGAATATCAAGTCCATTGTTGTTTTAAGTTCTCCTTCTGCTTAGAAACCCAAGTGCCTAAATGGTTATTTGTGGAATACTAATAGCCACAGTTTGCCATTGAAATTAAGACATAGGGCAACACATACCACACAGACAATCCTTTTTTAAAGTCACACGGTAGATACAGGATGCAAGCTGCCAGATATCAAGAAGCATAGCTGTGGCAAAACCCCATCCATTTCATCTGAGCACAGTGCCACTATGAAAAGACATTTCGGCTGATGGATAACCTACAAACTCCCAAATAAAGGTTCCAAAAGTGCCAAATGCAACACAGTTTCACCGGTCATTCAGCACGAACAGGGCAGTCATTGGCCAAATCTTTACTGACAACAGAAAATCGGTACCATCACCTTGACTGAGTTAAAGGAAGGGGGAGTAAGTGGCTGCTCAGAGCCAAGTCTTGGATTCATCCGTTAGACTTGTAACTTCACCTAAGAATGTAATGGGGGAGTGATGCGGTGGTGTGTGGATGTGTGTGTGTGTGTAATCTGTTCCTTCTATGGCTCAAAAGACTTCAGTTTCTAAAAATAGTTGTTTTTAGAGGACTGCACATTTGTCAAGTCCTCTCTTGCCAAAGGAACAACAAGTTCTTTGCAGAAAACAGTCTCGCACAACAGAACGTACAGAAAGACGTAAAAAGGAATTGAGAAAGAAACTTTTGTTTAGCAGATTGCCTGTTCAGCAGCAGGGATTTTCACAAGAGGCTCCCTCCATGCCTTTCTCAAGGGATGAGAAAACAGCTTAGGACTGGAGAGACAGAAATCTGAATGCACTTGCAACTGATTGTCTGATCTTCAGTAGCTTTGTGGGCTACTGTGGTAAAGAACCACTAGGGGTCAGACAACAGAGGAATGAGCTAAGGTGGTCAAGGATGGATGGATGGAAAGGGGAAGTGGGCTTGTCCGAGGGTAAAATAACCTACAAATAGTTAGCACGGTAAAAACACAGCCCTAGGAGGAGACCTTAAATACTAATATCAGCTCGCCTCTGTATCATAAGTGAGTGGTTGGGTGATTCCACCTCAACCACTAATCTGAGCATGTGCACAAAGCCATCAGTGCTACCATCAAAAGGCAACCAACAAATGAGTGTTGTACAACCTTTTCTTTGTTGTAACCTATACAGAAGTCTGTAACCCCTTTGGAGAGCTGTGCTACCTTTGTGAACTGTTGCCTGGCACCCCTTTCTGGGTTCAAAAGTGGATCTTGACTGTGTGCTTATTGGCCCTGTGTACTGGACACAGCTCAGCTGAGCTTAGCACCACATAAATGCAACTAATTGCCTTTTTCCAAACTACTTAAGGATTTTATTTATAAGTGGAGTGGCAAACTCTCTCTCACTTTCCCTATTCATTCCTCGTAAAGCATAAAATAACAAAAGTAGCAAGTGGAGACCCCCCAGGTTCAGGTGGAGCAACAGTTCCATTTGCTCTGACTCCTTTCTTCAAGCAGTTTGCCTTCACACACACTTCAGAAGAACATTACTTGTCAGGTGATCAGACACGAAGGATTTGGGTGGATTCCCATGCCTCCTACACAACGCTGCACACAACTCTTCCACCAAGCCAGGGGAGCAAATGGGAGTTTGGCCTGTCACTCCCCGTTCTCCCAGGGAGCTGAGAGGGAGCAAAATCTTCTGCTGCTCAGATTCACCATTTGCCAACTTGCAAATTTTTCCTCAGAGAAAGGAGAACAAGGGGAAGAAGTTTTGCAGGGAATATTTTTTGCCTCCTCTGACTGCAGCCTTATTACCTGTCTGTTTCAGTCGGTACCTTCCCAGCAGTGACTCATGAGCAGCAGGTAAGGCTAAGGCAGGTTGAAGTCCCCTCTGAAATTTCACAATATTGAAATGCAAAACCATCCGTAGGAACACAGATCAGCTGCAACAGTGGTAAGGATTTAAGATGTCTGGCAAGCCTGAAGAAGCAGGCACAGCTACCCACAGATGAAAAGCATTTGGGAAGTGACACAGCAGCATAGCAATGACTCCATGGAAAAGAACTGCTGCTCTAAAAGGCATAGAGAAACCAGATTTCCAAATGGCAAACCTCAGGGTGCTCAAGCGTACCTACACCAGAGCCATCCATGTGTTTCAAGCCACATGTAAGGGCTGGGGGAAAACGTAAAGCCTGATCAGCAGCTTTATAATGCAAAGGATCATCTTTGTGTAACTGGAAGTGTTTAACGATGTGCCAGTTACATTGCTCCACACCAGTTCGCAATGGGAGATGGGAGAGAAGATCCACGCTCCACTGTTGGGAGCATCCTGCACCACCGATTCCTGAGTGAAAAATTCAGTAACTGCTTCTGCTGGGAATGTCTTTCCCCACCCCTCATCCTCTAAAAAAAAAATCTATAACCCAAATCACAACAGAAAAAAGCCTCTTCACAGGCTTGTTACCTCCCACGATCCAGCCACTGCCTGTAGCGCTCTTTCCTACTGAAGGCAGCTGGACATCTCAGCCAGAGGCTTCAGTGGGGGTAGCAACGGGTAGGGATTTTGCTAACACTTATGCAAAACTTCTTGCAGGCATTGCATCACCCAAATATGTGCCTAAAAGGCAAAGTCAGAAAAATGGCATGTTGAACTGCAATGCACTGGCAAATGGTCTTGATCAATAAAAAAAAAAAAAGCAGAGCTAGGAACAGAGGTTATACACCACATGAGTACTGTCACAAGAAGCCATTCTCATCTGCCCTACTTTGGATGTGGTAAATATGTGGAAGGTTATCTGCAGACCCTTAGGCATCCCTGCAACAGGCCTGCATACTTAAGCACCTTGACACTAGAAGCTTCATTTAAGATCATGAGGCACCTTATCTGGAGCTCTTGCTATTGTGCAATTGCTATGGTATCCACATGTAGAGAAAAAAAGAAGCATTAGTGAGTGTAACGAACATATTCCTTCGCTAAACTATCTCCTTGGAACACCTCGAGAGTGGCTTAAAGCACAGATCAAGAAGTCCAAGTGGTTATTTGTATTGAAGGGATGAGACTTGAAGGCTTCAAGGATGAGAAATGGTAACTATTGTAATTACCACAAATTGATCTTAAACAGATACCTTGATGAAGAGAAAAGGATGGGCATGGTCTTCAAAGGACAGTCATTTTTCATTGTCTGTCAGCAACACTTCAGTTACAGCACATGCTCTCCTCGTGTGCTATAATTCTACTTTCGGTTGTGCTCAAAGGCAAGCATTTCTCAAAATCAGTTTCCATTTGAGTGGAAGTGACTGACTCCCTGCTACATCCCACAAGTTGGAGGTGGCACTGCACAGAGATGTTTGGGTCATGCTGGGGGCACGGAACTAGATCATCTTGAAGGCCCCGTCCAACCCAAACCAGTCTGTGATATTCCATAATCTCCTAAATCAAATTAATTAAAAGCATAAAAGCATACTTTCATGCATACCTTCAAGAGTTCTCTTGGTGTTAGCCTTGACACAAGGCCCAGATCCAGTGGCAATTACTTTACAAATCAGAGCACTCTTTTAGTCAAGATATGAAACAATCCTTCACGTTCATGGACTAATAATGTATTTCTGAAAAAGCAGTGGGGGAAAGTCCTGAGGCACAAGTTTGGTAAGTACAGACAGAGCACATACATGAAGGTTGCAGGTTAGTCTATCAACATTCTTTACGCATCTCTGCACCATTGCAGGGAAAGAAGATGAAGGACCTGAACACCCAGTCCAGTATGCTTTGTTCTGCTGAAGAGAATTAGCCACAAACAGTTGCTATTTCTTGCCAAGACAGCCAGCAGATCTGCAGCTCCTTTAAAAACAAAAGGCAACCCATGCTGTTAACCATCCCTTTGCCACCCTTCTGGAGGCAGAAGCTCCACAATTGCCACCTGCTTTGTAAGCAACCCAAAGCTCCAGAAAAGAATGAAACAATAGGCCAATTATAAAGAGAAACAGAGCATCCAGCAAGTGATAGTACATATCTTTAACCCAGGTGCCGGCATTAAAGTTCAGTGATTGTTCAAGTTATCCTTGATTTATTTTGCTTGTGCCAAAACAAATGCTTGTTTCACACTGTGTTGCTCTCTTCCTACAGCCCCTTCAGTACAGTGCTCCCTTGCTGCCTCTCTGACTCTTTTGGTGGTCTTTAAGGCTCAGGATTTCACTAATTCACTAACTCATATCCACGTTTTATTTTTTCTAAGAATTCCTTTGTGAAGTCTGCGAAGTCTTGGGAAGCAACACTGCGCTAGTGCGTGCCTTTACAACCAGGAGCTCAAGCGTGAAATGGGAGAAAGACTGAGCATACACGCAGTCACACCATAGCACAAAAGAGCTGGAGAACAGAGCTCACAGGAGAGATGGGGAACAGCTTCCTGGCCTGGAAGCAGCTTTTCATTCAGGAAAATGAAAATTCCTTTCTCCACTCTGGATCAATTAATTACTCTTGCCATCCCCATGTGATTAAGTAGAGTAGATGCTCTAGACCCACAGATTTTCTGCTAGCAGCTTCAACACTAAGAGGGGCTGGAGGCTGCCTTTCACACCAGCATAGCCAGGCTGGCTTTCACTGTGCTCCATCATCCCCAGAGCCCACACTTTCCTTCAGCTTCAAGGAGCTCACAAACACCTTTCCTACCCATCCTACTGGCAAGTCATACTTTGAAGTGATCAACAAAATCTAGGATGTCACCATCTGTAAGTGCTTGCTGCTTTGCCATCATCTCTTGGGGCTCTTCCCTACTCCTGTTAAAACCCAACCCCAAACAGTTTTGCAGCGATCATAACTTCTATTATGCGCTGGGAACAGTAAGCAATTTATCCACAGCAACTCCTCCTGCTTCACAGGAGTCTTGTGGGGCAAAGACAGTGGTTTCTGTAGAGGCAGCATGACCTCAGGAACAAGTCAAGCCCACTTGTGACTCAGTTCAATGAATCAGACATGAAAATAGTACTCTGCATCTATCCGCCATGGATTTTGTAACAAAGCTTCCAACTCTTGAATTACAGACCACATTCTGATCCTCTGCCTTTAAATTATTAGGCCAAGATATGTACAAGTTTCTGTGACAAGGAAGAGACTCTAAGATTCTCAAAGCTGAGTATCCTATTCATTTGAATTGGGACTAGTTGAGTTAAATTGATTTTTTTAATGTGTTTATCCTCTATAGGGATTTTTTTTCTCTTAAATGCTGATTTGCTGAAACCGTGTCTATCCAATACTCATTACTGAAATGCATGGAAAGCTGCCAAAAGAAGCGATGCCTTCTGGACTAAACAAGGGATTTATTACTGAGAAACCACAGCACAGGGTGAAAATCCATCACAAACTTATTGATTTAAACTGATTGTAAGTAATCACACACAATTTATATTAAGTGAAACATACTGCCATCTAATTTAGAGTAAGTGAATTGAATGCTACTACTCTGAATTCTGTTTAAAAGCAAACTCTAATTGATATCCAAATAGAAATAACTGAAGCTTTCAGAAAACATGAATAAAATATTCTGTTATCTCTGTTTATTATGTATTGATAGGTCATTTTTACCTATTTAAAAATAGTTAGACAGTAATTATAGTATTATATTTCAGTAGAGATTTATACACGAGCCTGAGGGCAAGTTAAATGAAATTGGACAAGTACTGTACCTACAGTGTGGAAGAAAGAATTTGATATGCAGGATGCAGTTTAAATGACTTCAACTCACTCTTAATATAGAAGACTCAAACTTTGTCTGCTCTCCACCCAAAGTATGATGAAATAAAGTCATGCACTTTACTAAAACATGCTTCTCTAACCTCTGGAGGAAGCATCTTGGGATGAAAATTGTATTATACGGCACAAGCTATCACTCTGGCACCAAATCTTCTCTCCAACATCCCATCCAGGGAATTGTGCTTGTCAGTCTCCTTTGATATGCCACATAACTGGATCCCAACCCTCAGCAGTATTAATCAGCCCTATAGCCAATATTATTTCTAAATAAACATTTGCAGGTATTCTTTTACACTGTCAATGTGTAAACATTGCCAGGAATAAAAAACCCCAGACTCAGACTGATCTGTCCAACACTCCAAAGTTTGGCTATTCATATTCAAGGTTGTAAGAACATATTCCTTTTTATTAATAAAACCACTGACATAACAGGAGCAGAGCGTGTGCCATCACTTTCAGTATTCAATTGGCTTCAGAGCTTTTGAAATACAGAAGCCAACCTCACACTCTTCCTCATGGAAATATCTTCTCAGACTGTATTTAGTTCAAGACTGACAGGTAATTTCTCAACATGAGCACTTAGGTGACAACATGCTTGGCTTACAAGGGTCACTGGAAACATTTTAACTGTCTTTCCAGTGCAGGCTGGGTTCAGACAGCTCCTCATGAGCTCTGTTTGCAGGAAAGTGGATTTGAAGTCTTATGTGAAGTTCAAAGCATAAATAAGGTGTTCAGATGGCCTTCTGGCAACTTGAAAATTTCATTTTTAAAGTAATGCTCCAACATATGTTGCGCTCATGAGTTTGAGCCTAATCCTGCAGCAAGCTGCATGTCTGTGGAACAGTTGTCCATAACCAGCCTCATTACAATTTAATTAAGTCCATTTGCAAAGTGCAGAGCAGGACTGGGCCCTTAGGAATCTGTTACGTTCCTGGCGCTTATTAAATTGCTGGCTATCTTCAACAAGGCACCACCTCTGCATTCAAATCCTAATTGACTCCTATTTGCCTGGTTAGCACTAGCCACCTGTTAGCTGTTATTTTTGCACAACTAGACACTCACATTTATCTAACCCTCCCTCGTTTTTATCATAACTTGACCCTCAATACCAATCTCCTGACTAAACGCCGCAAAAGGTGCTCTGCTTTTCTACTGCTCCGAGATAAGGCAATACACAACTGTCATGGACAATGCTAAATTACACCAGAGGATGTCCACGCACCTCAGGAACTTGCAGGCATGACTTAAATTCTAGAGAAGCTACAATGAGAAACTAAAACTAATTCACAAGCTCATTTGTTTTAAAGCGATGCTATCCACTACAAAGCAACGCCATTTAGCATAGACTTTTTTCTTTCCGGTGAAGTGAATGATGCCAGGCCATAATAAGCCTTTTTTCACACAATTCAAAAACACTTGACTGACATTTCCACCCAAAAGTACATTCACTGGATGTCTCTAGTTGAGCTGGTTCGATGTGCTTCCTTGCCTTGCAAAGTATTTGCTCCACAAACCAAAAGAAAGCTATGTTACAGAGTCATAGAAAATCTCAGGTTGGAAGGGGCCTGTGAGAATCATCAAGTCCATCTCCCTGCTCCTCCTAGGATTCCCTAAAACTAAACCATATGACTAAGAGCATCATCCAGACACTCTGTGAACTCTGACAGGTTTGGTGCCATGACCGCTTCCCCATGAAGCCTGTTCAGTGACTGACCACACTCTCAGTGAAGAAACTTTTCCTAATGCCCACTCTAACCTTCCCCTGACACAGCTCCACCCCATCTCCTCGTGTCCTATTGCCGGATCTAAGCATTGTGCCTTGAGGAAGCTGTAGATTGCGATAAGGGCACCCTCCGCCTTCTTTTCTCCAAGCTGAACAAGCCCAGGAACCTCAGCCACTGCTGGTAAATCTCGCTCTAACTTAACTTGCACTCCCACTTTACAAGCCTTGTGCTGCTGGTTGGAGACAGAGCCACAGACTGGAAAAACCTTTGTTTGCAATTCTTGAGCTGGCAACAGCCCAGGACAGTGCCTTTCCAAACCTGCATGCTATCAGCTACTGCACTGTTTGTTAAAATAAGTGTGAGGAATCAGCAAGTTAGAGCAATAAGTACTCCTTTTCTCTGGGGGGCAATTTATTTATTTATCAATAAATACAAATAAAACTTCAGCCAGAGATGAATTGTCTCAAGGGAAGGAAGTCTCCCTCCTCCATTTGCAACAGGCCTTCCCTCCTCTCACTGCTTTGGCAACTCCTGTCCCCAAAGGCACAACTTCAGCCCTTCAGATGCAAAAGGACTTTGTCTGCCAACCCCTGACCTCCAGGCTGCATAGAAATCCTCAGCAATCACTCCACAAAATCCCACCTGGGCTACTCAGACCCCAGCTGAAGAACCCTGTCCCTCGGGGGCTAAAATTGCCCCCAAATGCACAGATATGCCCTCCGATTGCACAGGCTGGAGGAAGGAGAGGGGTACAGGGCTCAGCCAGCTTTAGAGGAGGAAAAACAATGAAGCAATGCTAAAAGTTGTTTACCGTCTCCATGAGAGTTGGAAGAGGTGTTGCAGATATGAGGAGTAACTTTTACTCAAGGAACACTTTTCTGATACAGAAGAGCATCACAAAGGTTTCCCTTCTGCCATGGAACAGGCTTGTGGCAGCCCTTCAGAGCACTGATCGGGTATCCATCTATCTGTGCAAAGCAAAAGAGATAAGATGCTAAGCTTTCAAGATGAAGCACTGTTTGGCATAGATGGAGGGATGCAGAAGGCCACAAGGGAGCAAAACGCAGCAAGCAAGTCTAGCAAAACGTAAACCTAGCACCCTAATCCAGAATTCACCACCCTTCTGGGTCTGGCGCTGACGCAGTCACAGCCTACAACAGCAGAGAGGTTGGCCCAAGACAAGCCTGAGAAGATCTGGATTAAAAAACCCAGTGTGCAGTTCTCTCTCTAGAGATTACTTTGCCTCCATTTCTTTTCCTACAGGGGGTACAGTACTGCCCAGTCTGTGAAAGGGGCATGAAAAGACCTCCATGCCTTTTTCTTTTCCCTCCCTCACAGTCTCCAGGGAGATTTGGAGGTCTCAGCTCCTCACCAACACAAGCAAAAGACAGCAAAATACTACAAGATGTTTGCTGTACTGAGTTGTGGCTTGAGCCTTAGTAGGATTTCTTAAAGAAAGAACTAAAATTTAAGTCAATGTAATGTCAAGTAGCACAAAAAAATATTCCCTTAAAACACATCTTCCCTCGGTGCCCCTGTGACAGCATCCACACGCATCTCATGTTTACAGCCTGTTACTTCCTGATGGTTGTCCTCTCTTTGCTTATGCTACAGCTTTGGATCTCAGAAAAGTGAAATGTTGATATTGAATGTGAAAGAGAAACTCATCTGTGTGATGAGAGCTGTGCTCTGGCAGAGAAGCTGTCAAACCGAGGAAGCGTTTTACAAATGCCACGGTATAATGAAAATATTCTTCAAAACTCTGTGACAACTGCAGAGTGAGACAGTAAAGGGAACTGCCTGCACCTGGAGACTGCACTCTGTGCCTAAGTTCATCAGCTCCTGCTCTGGTCTGTACAGCTGGTTTGAGACAGGACAAGCCCTACTTCCAAAATGCTGGATCAATAGTAAAAAGAGGCAGGCAGAGCATTTTGCTTCCCATTTCCCCTGTGCCAAAATAAGTCACTATTGCAGTACTGTTTTGGAGGAGAGGGGATAACTGCCAGGATACCAAGTACAAGTGGCTCCTGCAAGGAATCCACCTTGGAGGCCCTACCCTCTCTGCAGTGCCTCCCCCCTTCAGCTGGAGTCTCACACGCGCTCAGAGCCAAGCAAAGGCAGGTTAGGCAGGAAGAAGCCTCAGCTTATTTAAGAGAAGCTGGGGAAGACCACTGCCCAGCCCAGCACACAATTCCAGGCTTTTAGAGAATGCAGTCTACATAATGAACATGCTTTTATGGGAAGCAATATAAAGATGCATATGAAGGTGAAAACTCTGCAGAGTCCATACGTACTTGAACTTGCACATCTGTCAAACAACAAAAGACTTTCTTTACAGAGAGGATCAACGCAGGTTCTGTTTGCACAATTCCTGGAAAGCTGCTGATAATTTCAGTGAATCAGTTGCCTCACTGCAAACATTTCTTGACTGTAGGAAAGCTTAAGATTTATATGCTTTAGACACTTAGAGATTTTCACAGGTCACCAGGGAATTTGGATGTTGAGCTCTTGCCAGAAGTTTGAACAATGAAGAGGAAGCACAGGCGAGCAAATATTTGAAGTATTCAACCTCCCCCCAAGGCACCAGAGAGAAGCACCCAAGTGAGTAACCACAAGCCTCAGATTTTGGGAGGTCATTTATGTCAGCATTCAGCAGCTATTAAGAGGTGTGGGAGCATTATCCAACACCTCCACCTCAGCCTTTGGTGTTTATGAAGTCAGGAAGGCACACTGGGCCTGCCACGCAGAACACAATTAGCTTCAGGGCTTTTAATGACTGTTCTGATTTTATAGGAAGTCTACGTGCAAAGGTTGGGGAGAAGGGGCGTTTAGTAAGGCCGTTTTGAGGCCAGACAAAATGAGGGATTTCGGTTAAGAACGGAGGATTGGTATTATCAAATCAATACTGTACAATAAATACTGTAAATGCATTAATCCAATTAGCTGAGTGGAGCGAGATGAATGGTGGCCGTGTGTGTGTTTACAAGTGAAACAGGAAGACTGCACCAGGCTAAAATTAAACATACCCAAAAGAGATGGGTAATGAAAACAATACTCTAAAACAATGGGGGATTGGTGACTACATGCAGTTTGAAAACAATCTGAGCACTGATATTGTCTGGGCACTTCTGGAGCTTGTGTCCCAGACAGAGCATCAACAGGGACAAAAGTGCAAGGTTTTCCACGAAAAAACCCTGTAAATACACAACAATGCCAAAATTCTGCAAACAAAGCATGTTAGGCTGTTTGCTAAATAACAGTGCACTGTAATCCACTGAAAAAGAAAGAAAACTATCATTGTAAAGATCTTGCTGCTTGCAGAAGCTTATTAACTTACACCACAGCCCACATGTCCTCAGTGAATACTCAGTTACATCTAGAAAGGAGCTCTGAAAATAATGGGGAAGAAGAGGCGGCCAGGCTAAGAAAAGAAGGAGCTGCTGAGGAGGAACTGGTATTTTAGACATTACCAACAATTAAAGCAGAGAACTAGGCTAACATTGTACCAGTTCGTGGGCATCTGTTCACACTGCACCATGAGTCAATGGCCATTAAACGCACAAGAAGAATGGGAAAGCAGCCTACTAAGCATTAATTTCAATGAGGTGCTCCAGTAAAAGAAAAACTTCTCTCCCTGAACGTTTAGGGAGAAGCGAATGAAGACTGACTTTATGCATGCATTTATTAAAATATTCTAGCACTGAGCATTTCAGCTTTTAATTTTCGTGTGCAGCTTGAAAGCAAGGCAGAAGTCAAACCGTTGGGAAGAACACCATCTCTTTAGAGGATTAGGAATTAAGTTAACTGCACGTTAGAGATAAAATAGTGGAGGGCTTGTCTTTATTCTTAATAGTAAACCATAAGGCGTTGAGCGACAGAGCATGATTAACTTCTTTCAACTTCTCACTATTACTGCTGAGACAGCAACACAGTAGTCTCACAGAAACATTAAAAAATACAGAGCGATTAAGTTAAAATTAAGTGAATTTAGGGCAGGCAAAACCACTACATTGTGACCCAAAAGAGATAAGACTTTTGTTCATGTAAAGAGCAGCCTGGACACCGCCAGAATGAATTCCTCGAAAACAAAAGTCATCCACGGTTTGACATGACCAGCTCTGGGACTTTCCATGTTATTCTGCAACCCTCCTCCTAACTCATGATTCACCTGGCTACCTGGTCTCTAGAACACCACCACTGCTAACGGTGCCTACCAAATGGTGAAAGGGATGAACTTGTGGTCTGTGCACTCCTCAGGTTAAATACAAGAAGCAAACTTTTGGGCAGATTTCAAAGGAAAATACCACCAGCAACTACTTTGGATTCCTCTGGACTGGTATGTGTCAGTATTTCAGGAACCTGAGAGTCTTGTTACTGCAAAGACTCAGTTCTTGACTGAGAAACTCGCCTTGCTCTGGAACATGCAGAGAACTCTGCCTCCTGAATCTGATATGGTCCAGCATTCTGTTTGTTCTGCTGGCAAAAAATCTCAGATCATGGCTACACTGGGGTTTTAGAAACCATCACTTCATATCAGATAGAACATTTCAAATTGACATTTCCTGTTTTGTCTTTTAAAATTATCAGGAGAGATTTGTTTGCCACCCAGAAGAGTGACTTTTCTTGTTTATTACCTACAGGATGGAGATAAAATACAAGGTACAATATACATGGAGACGTTTGGAAAACTAGGCTTATTTTTGTATTGTTCATCTCCCCATTAGAAAATCCTCAGTCCCTTCCTCAAAAGCACAAATATCCTCATAAAACTTCCTCTACCAGGCTGATGTTAAGGCATAGCTTTTCGACCCATCAGATATTTTACAGGCTACTAGCTCCGTACTTGCCAATATGTAGGCCATTCAAAGAATTCATCGGAATTTTGTGAAGACAGCCTCATGCCAAAAAGAAAACAGCAAACCAACCTTCCTTTATAAGAGCCCAAAATAAAACCTAGTATTCTAGATAAAAGAAAATCCTAGTCTTAAATTTAACCATCACATTTGTACCCTCCCTCCCTGTAATACATGTATTGGGTCTTTTTCCTGTCTTGAGGAGTTAAGGGTGCAATACAATAAGTATTGCAATGCAATGCAATTTCACTTACAAGATGTGCTTAAAATACAAATTAAAGCATGAATCACCCACAAGTGTAGTGTTGCAGAGCTGTCTTTTTATTTTTCCTGGGTTTGGTGCGTGCTGTAAGCACTGATAAAACACTGAAGGCATTTGTATGCAAGGTATTTTGGAAGCGAAAGTCAAGGACATTCAAGATTTAGCCCTTCAGTGACAGGCAAATTCAGTCCTGTACATCTGGGTAGAACTAAAGTTGTCAAAGGTACATGCACAAAACCAAAGTCCCGTTTGATCCCACAGTCATCTAGATACCAGAATTTCACAGAAACACATAGGAGATCTGCAGAGACAGGGAGAAAGTTCACTTCACCCCAAACAAATGGAGTTTAGAATTAGCAGCAGTATAAAGCTATTGCAGTCATTACAGAATAATTCTTAAAATCTGATGTCCACTTTGACTGTGATCCCTCCAAATTCAAGTCAACCTAAAGATAAAACTAAATAATCTGTCTGAACAGGCTTACTGCATTGCTAATGGGTGTAAGAAAACATAACCGGGGGAAAAAAAAACCCCAAACCACCACGATAAAACCTCTCATATAGAATTTCTACTAATAGATCTAAAAGCTCTTTACAGAAGGAAAGGGCGTGCGGAGAGTCGTATCACAGAGATAGAAACAGAGGCACAGATTCTCAATGTGCCTCTTAAGACTCCCCAGCAGGCTAGAACAGAAATCAAACCTGAAGGCTCCAGTCCCTTTGCTTTGAAATATAATTTTAGAACACACAATCATCTGGAAAAACATGCTACAGAATAATACGCATTTTTTTTACCTCCACATAACTGGAGTGAGAACAAATTTTACCTCTAATTCTACAAAGTCTGGCTGTATCCCCATGTTACTAAAGTTCATGAGTCTTGCTACCACACGGAATAAACATGATAGTGGGGCGCACACAACTGCCAGTACAAAACCCTTCTGGAGGTCTCACTTCTCATTTGCAAGACGGAGGATACAGCACACAGTACAGAAACAGCGACCGGTGGCTCGAACTGTCTGACCTCCACCGTCCTGCTGACACACAAATGGCAAGGACTTGCCAGGATGGTACCTGAAAAAAACCCTTTTCCCACTCAACCCTGCCTAATGAAATTCAACTTTAGCGAAGAACAAAAAACCCCCCAACCATCAGAGGGAGGTGTCCCTGCCCATAGCAGGGGTTTGGAACTGGATGAGCTTTAAGGTCCCTTCCAACCCAAACCGTTCGATGATTCTGTGACTTGTGCCACCTGAATTTGGCATCTTTTTTGTGAGAAAATGAGAGATTCCTGCCACCTGCACCCGAGGGACCCTGTGTTGGTGCTGAGGCGGCCATTACCGGGAGGGGTGAGGGGTGGAAATGGCTGAGTTTTAAGGTCCCTTCCAACCCAAACCATTCCATAATTCTATGCCTTTAAACAACTCCCAGTTTAAACTTTCCTTACCCGAGAACCTGGCAGGTCTAAAAGGCGAAGCAGGAGCTCCGGAGATTTGTGGAGAGCGAGAGGCATTTCCTGAGGGGAACCGGCTACCGCTCAAGAGCTCTCGGCAGGCAGGAGCCTTTTGAGGGTTTAAAAAATCCCCCAAAAGACAAACACCCCACAAAAAGTCCGTGTTTCGGCTTCAGCCGCGCTGCCAGGCTGGTGCGGGATCTCCCCCTGGCGCCCGCCCGGCAGCGCCGCCGCCATCCCGGCTCTCGCTCTCCCACAGTGCCCTCTGCAGCCCGGCTTCCGGCCCTGCGCGCGCCGCCGAGCGGCTCGGCCGCGGGGAACGCGGGACAAAGGAGTCCGTAAGGGTCTCTCCAGGCAGGGAGGACTGGGCAGAGCAGCCCCACGTCATTGCCCGGGATACCAGTGCCTCACGGGCTGGGCCGCTCAGCGCCGACACAGGGTGTCTCGGGTGCAGCTCGCAGGAGTTCCCATTTTCTCACCAAAAAGATGCCACGTTCGGGTGACCTGAGTCACAGAATCATGAAAACACAGAATCGGAGAACAGTCTGGGTTGGAAGGGACCTCAAAGCCCATCCAGTCCCACCCCCTGCCATGGGCAGGGACACCTCCCACTGGATCAGGGGGCTCCAAGCCCCATCCAACCTGGCCTTGAGCACCTCCAGGGATGGGGCAGCCACCACTGCTCTGGGCACCCTGGGCCAGGGCCTCTCCACCCTCACAGCAAAACATTTGTCCCTAAGATCTCATCTAAATCCACCTCTTTCAGCTTAAAACCGTTCAACAATTCCTCCCTTGTCCTAACCCTGCCCTCCTTGATAAAGACTCCCTCCCCAGCTTTCCTGTAGACAAGTCCTACTGAAGATGATCAATCAGTTCCTGTGAGGATGTCACCTGGACACATTTGTGCCCCCGTGCATCGTGGTGCGGTGCCACCAGAGCCGATGTCTGGTGAGCCAGGCCAGGAACCACAGGCACAGACACTCCTGCCCACCCCCACCATATTTTGCTAAATAGATGAAAATAAATAGATTACTGTATCTCTAGACTATTCATCAAAGAAATAGATTAGAATATCGATGTAGTATTCGCTGATGTATTTACTGCTGCAAAGCTCCAGATGCTCTATAAGCCACAATAATGCAGATAAGTGGAAAATGAGTCATTTAAAACCATAATGACTATCAAAACATGGCTCCACTGATAACAAACCACCACAGCAATACCCTGCAAGGTGGATGAGACATTCGGTCGGGTTGTTGGTCCTGTCAAACTCTGCCTGGATCCTGCTCGGACACTGGACACCAGCCTGTGGGGACAAAAGAATTTCCAGGTGCTTGCTCTGCCGTGTTTAGGATCAGGCTGATGGGAAGGAAGAAGGCGGCTCTGCTGGGCCCCCTTTGGTCCCCAGCCTGGACAAAAAAAGCATCCAGGCCCATGTGGGGCCACGCATTGCTGCCTGAAAAAGCCTTGAGTGTTCCATGCTCAGGGAAAAGTCCATCCAGGCAGGCAGCTCCTCAACAGAGTCAGGAGGGCTTTCACAGCATCAGGGAAATGTTAGCTCTCTGCCAATGTGGCAGAGGTGGCTGGGGTAGAAAAGGAAGAACCGTGGGCAAGTTGGTGTGAAGCAGACAGCTGTGATGATTTTAAATACAGCATCTTAATTTATGTCCTTGGAAAATTTGGCATTATTTCCTCCTCCTCCTGTCCATCTCCAGTTCAGTTCTCTTGCTCAGTCCTTGGCTAATCCTTTCAAAAGTCAGGTAATGCAAAAACCAGACTAACGCCCTCGCTGAAGGCTGAGGCTTTGAGGAGCTGACATACACTAACTCATATCATACATACTATTTGCTACAGAGAAGCATCTTTTATTCCCTTAACATAAGCAATGTTCTTTTTTGCTAGACCATGCAATTTAAGCCTAACTCTCCAAAATATGATTTCCTTTATCTAGCTGAATGCTCTGGGTATGGACCACTTGTAGTCCCTTTTATTAAATGCGATAAAGCAAGGTCACTCCTTAGACAACCTGATCACTGCCTGCCACAGCACCTTTGAGATTTCTGTCATTTATGCAGGAGAACACGAGAGCTCCTCACAGATCAGACTCTCAATAAAAATAATTTACAGCTACATTCACCTTGCATGAAACAGCTTTGCCATCCTGTCAGGCTACATATATTTCAGTCTCTCTTTAACTACCCTCTTGTGGTGTCTCTGAAGAATGACAGCCTTTTCTAACAGGCTAAAATAAATGCACCTCTATTTTACCTTTCCAGTATTAACTGAGACAGAACTTTCCTTTTGGAGGGCAAGCAGGCAGTGGTTGTTTTAGAGGTTGTTTGGGATTTTTTAAATGAAATGAGCTCCAAATGCATCATGTTTGCACCAAGGCACTTCAAAAATAGGGACCACTGAAAATCCCAGGAAGTTTATATTTGCATTTTTAGTTGTCTTCAAAAGGAAAAAAAAAAAAAGCTTATGAGCTTTTGATGCTAATGCAATCTCTCCTGCATCAAAAAAAAAAAAAAAAGACCCACACCACTGATTCAACAGAAACAAGTTAAGGGCTTTGGACATGCAAAGCAGAAGATGCATTTCATCAACATATTGCATACTTGATAGGTAAAGTCTTTATTTAATCAATTGATTAAGTTCTTGCTTAATTTTTTTCTTTCTTGAAACAAAGATGATTGTACTGGGGGTGGACAGGTAAGTTCCTATGGCTAAATGCAAGTTTTCCAGTAGTGAAACATATCATAAATCCAACCAGGAAAAAAGCTACACTCTGAATGAATTTCTGTATTGAGCAACAGTGATGATTAAACAAGCCACACTAGGTAGTAAAACCAAGCATACCCACCCTCAATAACCAGAATGACCACAGGCCTTATCAGCTTGGGTCAATACTTGAGGTATTTGAATTACCAATAAATAAGTAAACCATTCTTTCATGGAGATAATTTTAGCAAATCTAGGACCCAGGAAGTTGTTACATGACTTAGGGTTTTAAGCGGTTTCTAAAGACACAACAGCAACCCAGAAATTCCACATCTCTTAACACCACTGACTCTGCAATTTACCTGATTCAGGCTTTTTATGTTCTCACGGTGACCGAGGCAGGAACAGGGCTCCTTGTGATGACTCAGGCAGTAGGTGGCTGGTATCACACTGGTGCCTCCCAAGTTTTGTGTTCCCAGCTGCACTTTCCCCATTTATAAAATGGGGAAAATGGTATAGTGAAGTCCGTATTACCGGATCAGCAGCGGAAACATCGAATGCAATGATCTCGATCTACAGGAAAGGCTTTAGCAGAAAGCAGCAAAAAGGATGCATGAGATTGTAGGGTGCTATATCACTTCCATATTCCACCCTTTGCTATATCGAGCTTTATGCCCGTGATACTGCGCGTGACGTGCATGCATTTTGATGTCTACAAATACATATACTTCTGTATGCAAACAGCACACACACACGGCAATATTCTTTATGACCAGGAAATACCGTTGTGCTAAAATGATTCGAGTTGCACAAAAAGGCCCCCTGCCCCCAAAATACACAGCTGGCAGAAAGGGACTGTGCTGGGAACTGCCAGCTCTTTGATAAGCACTTGGAATTGTTGCCAGCTGGGGACTTCCACCTTGCCCTTGGCCACAAGCAGTCTAAACCCATCCAGATGGAAACGGGGCAGGGAGAACAGAGGCTGCCTGCACCTGTAGCTTTATTTCCTCTTGGCTAGCAAAAATACAGAGTTTTTTTGCAGTCGTTACTGTGGCTGGTTCACCGAGGCCTTCGATTTTCACTCTGGTATCTAGTACAACTGAAGGATTTTTGTATTATAGGAGCACTGAGAAATGCTCACTTGCCCCAGTCGGGGCAACAAGCACAGTGCAATCACATAGTAAGAGACAGACTGTGTCCCAAAGAACTTCCCGTGAAGAATGGCTAGGATTTGTCCTTTACAGTGCAAAGGAAGGGAAATCTAAGGAGACTGTAAAGTCAACGAGGGAGCAAGTAGTCCCACCACTCTTTATCATGTACTTCTCTGAACCACCTAGGTTAGAAGCTACTCTCCATCTGGAGAGTCACCCTCAAAAGGCAATTCAGACCATTTAAGTTGGGATCCTGCTCCAAATCACCTTCTGAAGCTATGGATGAGTACACCTCCAAATATAGCAGCTGGAGTCCAAAGCAGCAAGTTGGTTTATCCAGGTGAGACATAACCAAGTCATTGTGGGAGTAAAAAAACCCATATAACTTCAGTCTTTGTCATGTTTGAACCACAGCTCACTCTTCTTCCTTGCCAGAAACAAAAGCAGTAAGCCAAGTAGCTCCTCTGTAAATGGAATATAACCAATGGTGTGTTACCTTGTTCCAGCGCCCCAGGTGGCTTTCAGCAGAGGTCACCTGCACATGTCAAGCAGCAGTTAAGAGTTCAAATTACCAAGAATCATGCTAAATATTTACTTAACAAGGCACAGCCACAGCAAATGAAAATACTTCCAGTAAAATCCTCCCCAACCTCCATTTGCCTAACTTCCAGTCCAGCAAGGACTACAAATATGAATTTATGATTTCACACAGGCAAAGGTAAAAAGGAACAAAAAACCCCCACTATCTATGGCTCTCAGAAAAATTTGTCTGCAGTGCTTCTTACTGCCTGTAACAGATTTAGCCATAATATACAGTGAAAGACAGCATGACTGGTAAAAAGGCAGATTATCAGCAAGATATGAACAGCAGAAAACCAGGGTTGAGCTAGGTATTTAGTAAGGCAAGACAAAATAGGAAGACAAAAAAGCAGGGATAAAACGTGGCATAAAATGAATACTGTATCAGGGAACAAATGTTAGCACTGCTTTTATAGAATCACTTCCTATACGCTGCTTTAGCTGGCATCTCAACTGGCAACAGGAAGCTGCTAAGTAGAAAACTAGTTGGAGCACAGCAAGGTGGAAGCTGTAAAGCACAAAGCTTGGGTGTGGTAAGCGTAGTAATTGGGGTTCTTAGGATCCAAATCTCTCATGCCCTACAGAATAATACCCTTATGATCTCTTTCATTCACACAGGTGATATTTGGTGTAGGCTTTAAACTAACTTCATTTCCTAAATACTACGTATTCAAAAATAGAAGATTTAAGACTGGTGTCTTGAATGGCAAACCCTGCTAAAAACATTGCCTACACCTCAAAGCTAACAGCCCTATGGCAAACTTTTGAAAAGAAATTTATTAACCTGAAAAAGTTTAAAAGCATGAAAAGTCTTGTTTCATCTCTTACAGCACCTTTCAGGTATATTCCTCCGAGCACCACCACTCTTATGAGAAGACCTAACACCTGGATCTTCAAAGGCATAGAGCTACACGAATTGTAGAGTATTCAAAAGGAGTGAAATGCCGTGTGCTTTCTGGGACTCTGCATGTGAGGGTTCATTGGCTTGATTGGGAATTAAGGACCATCAGCAGGAGTATGCGCAGCACCTGGGAGGAAAAAGATCACAGTCTGCATAATCAGATACATTTCTTCCCCTTGTAGACACCGACAAAGCTGTTAGGACTCCTATCGCAATGCTCCAAGACGAGCCTGGAAGATGATGCTCTCATTAGGCTGTCTCTCATGGGGTCCCTCACACCGTATCTATGCAACCTTGCTCTAGTGGTTTTCATCCTTCTCCTGGTTTCCTTCAGAAACTTGGAAGTTTTTTAATGATGTGCATCCAGAAGACTGAGAAAAGGGTCCCTTGCAAAAAACCCCTTCTTTCACACACTATGCTACTACTGTACATTCTCAACAGTTTACACAAAATAGGATTTTTTTTTTAAAAAAAAATACATAGGGCTATTATTTTCTCTTAGTTACAAGGTTGAAATTCAGGGAAATTTCACTTTCATTAGATTTACATAGGAATAAGAGTGCAATACAGACAGAAATGCTACAGGGCTGAAAGAAACAAAACCAAACTTGAATATATGGCTGCAAAGTTTTAATTGCTTACCAAAACAACTGGCAATTAGTGAGGGAGAAGAAAGATTTCCTAAGTCTCGCTCAAGAAAGCAAATTTCAGTGTCACAAGTTACTTCTGCCGAAATACCTTGGATAAAGGTTTTGAAGTGTTTGCAACAAGCTTGTAAAAAACCAAACCAAACCAAAAATCAGCCCCAAACTAAAACACCCTTCTGGAAATCACGTATCACAAGGAGCTATTCTTTTTTTCAGTAAAGGACACGATGAAAGCCGTACTATGAAGACGTAATCAATTTGCAAAAAATTGGACATATTTAAGTAGAAATAGTTCATTGTAAGCAACAGCCGTACCCTTAGCTCATGAGAACTGGTAAAATGCCACTGGTTGTGTGGAAACGCACAAATCAACGGAAGGGCTTGCAACACAGCCACGTACTTAAGTATGGGACGATCCTGAAAGACCAGCTGAGCAGTTAAAAGCTGATGTAAGTAGGGTCTTCCTATATTTTAAAGGATCTGGAAAAGCCAAGGATCTGTTCTCCGTTTTGTTCCTTTTTTCCTGATTAATAATTTTAATTAGATGGCTTACAAAAAGCTTGCCATTTCCATTACATTTCAATATCTATTTCTTCTGAACAAAAACCCCCTCTTGGGAGAAAGTATTCCTTCCCCATAGCAGCGATGGGGTACTCCACACAAAGAAGCACCTAGCAGTTTAGTTCACATTTTTTAATAACATGGCACAATTTACATTACACAAGTCTTCGCTGATGAGGAAACATGCTGAAGATTGAGAGCCGCTTCACTTTTCTTTTCACATAGGATCTAGAAAGGACTTTATTACATACAGGATAAACAGCAAAAAGGTTTGTATATAACAATCTCTTTACAATACTGAAAACTACCACTACGGTTCCAGTGTACATATTCTTCAGGGTTGGGCTTTTTTTTGTATTTTTCCTTTTGTTCTTAAAAAAAAAAAAAACCACTGCACAACATCTGGAGTTCACAAAATCTGAAGCTCACAACTAAACCTTCAGTTGACTACTAAAATAGATCTCTGATCATTAGAAACAACTGTCTGTAGTTAACTTTTTTCTTTTTTTTTCTTTTTTTTTTTTTTTTTTTTTTTTGCCAAAACAGGGTAACAACTTCAGATAGCACTTTAATACACTAGAAGACCAATGGAACTAATTTTATTTCATACATATATTTTACAGTCCAGTAGACAAGATAGTGAATTCTCTCTGATAAAGTCATATTCTCTCCAAATATTTAGACAAGAAACTTAACGCGTTATAAAAAAGTGTGTTATGAAAAGACAGGTTTCAGAAGGTTGATGCATATTTTTAAAAAAGGACCACGTTCTTCATGTTATTTCATGTCTTCTGTGATTAGGGAACAACAAGGCTGACCTGTTAGCTATTCACAGACTTTATTACCAACTGAAATACAACAAATTGCATTATGAAATCTGCATCGGAGTTCATTAATTAAACTACTGATCCACAGTGAAAACATATCCATCATTTAGAAAAGTATTACCTTTCTTGTAGGATTTGTTTCAATGTAGCTAAAAATGACTTCACAAAAAAAAAGTGT
Organism: Neomorphus geoffroyi; assembly: GCA_033558235.1. Classification (NCBI taxonomy): domain Eukaryota; kingdom Metazoa; phylum Chordata; class Aves; order Cuculiformes; family Neomorphidae; genus Neomorphus; species Neomorphus geoffroyi. Next base: position 8,747,342 of record JAUMJM010000018.1, read on the forward strand.
GTGTACAGAGCAAAATGACACACTGGCAATAAAACCAGACAAGAATAGCTATAAGCGGATGCTCTTCCAAAAATAAATTTAACATGTTAAGTGATGAAGTTCTGGAAAATACCCAGTATTTGATTATTACTCTGTTTAACCCAGATTAATGTGTCTGAAGACCAGTCTGTCATGACTACAGTATCCATGATTACAGATCGTTAACCCTGATGAGTTCTAAGGAATACATGAGCTACAGTAACATCAGCGTCTTGACGCAGGGGTTCAGACAGAAAAGTACGCTCCTAATGGACTGTTTCTTCATCAAAACAAGCAAGAGGAATAGGTTTCTATTATCAACGAGTTTGTTCAGGGAAAATATGACTTTAATTATGTTGTGTGTTGAAAAGGCTCCTTTGAGTTATAAAGGCTTTTGTGAAAAGCCTTAAATTCATTGCATAGTTGAAGGGGTTTAGCTGTCTATAACAATATACGTAACACAGCATAAGCAGACTGTGTTGATCAATATTAAGTTTGCAAATAGCACAGTTTAAGAAGTAGTAATGTATTATGTTACTTAATTTTATCTATTTACATTTGTACAAAGTAAAGCTTTCATCTTACCCTTTTTGCATATATGAACCATTAATCCATGAAGCAATCTTTTTACATAAATATCTACAATTGTCTTCACTTCTGGTCTGAAAGAGCTTTGCATGGTTGACATTGGTGGTGGTTTGTTTCTAGTCAGATCAGTCACATTAACGTCATGTTGTTCAGTTCAAAGTTTGAAATTTTTAAACTAGAAATAAAATAAGAGTAGGAGACACGAGGAACATATGGACTTGGCTAAAAGATTTGGAAAATTTCAACATATAATATACAAAAAACCATTTCAAAATCTTTGCACCCGGGCCTATACATATTGTACAGTGGGTCACATCCCCAGTCTGTATCAATGACTAGTAAGAAGGTCTTTATATTATGTTAATTTACAATGTTCTGTCCCTCTTTCTCTGGGTTTTGTTTAGTCTCGCTCAGCTTATCGAGCTTCAATGTCCTTGAGGGTGTGAGAAGGAGGCCTCTCTCTCATCTCTGTTGACAGAGGAGTAGTCCTTCTGGGAGACCCAGGCCGAGGTCCCAGAGTAGAAATAAGAGGTGGAGGGGCACTGAGAGCTGCTGTGGGGGGAGTTTTATTGAGGATGCCATTTTGGTGTCCCGTCGGCGGACTGACTCTGGGGTAGTGCATGCTAGGAAGTCCTGGTGTGATTAGGCTTGGGTGAGGCAGGTGCCCATCCAAGGCGGCAGGGTGAACCGAGTGCAGGCGTGCATGTTCATAGTCCTCTCTGAGCATGTGCAACCGCTCCCTGTCATCCAAGTGGTTGCCCCTCTCATGCTCACGTCGAGGGTCAACTGAGAGGGGGTGGTGGTGATGGTGGTGGTGATTGTAGTCATGAGGTTCCCGATCCCTGAATGACCTGTCTGCTTCATATAATCTTGGTGTAGAAAGACGATGAAGGGGGTCATTTCTTAGCAAAAAGTCTCTGCCCAGGGGGTCTCTCCGATGAATGTCTAGCTCTCTGTAAGGATCTCTTAAGGGATCTCTCATTGGATCCCAGTGGAAAGAAGGATAGGGGAAACGTTCTCCACCAGGAATTGGGCTAATTCCCATAAAAGGGGTCATCATGCGAGTCCTATCCAGACCACTGATGCTGTTCATGTGATGTATACCAGTTACACCTACAGTCATGGGCATAGACACTAAAGGACTTGGATGGACGTTAGATGTTGATATAGGTGGTGGCTGATCAGATGACCTATGAGTCTGAGGTCCCTCAGGTTGAACATCATGGTCTTCCTTTCGCTCCTCCTTCACTTTAACTTCATTGCTTTTCTTCGGATTATCGTATGCTGGCTCACTCTTCCTCTCTGCCTCACGGTTTGAAGTACTGTTAGGCCTGGTGCTCTCCACAACGGGGGGCCTAGCATAGGGTGAAGGAACCCTGGACAGTTGCTTAGACTCTTCCACCACTCGGCTTTCATGGCTCAGGCCTTCTTTCTCTGAAATATAGTTGTCCTTCACCTTGTGCTCTTCAACATTAATTTCCTTCCGAGATTCGGAGTGATCCCTCTCTCGTTCTTTGGGTTTCTCTTTTTCTCGAACCTCGGGATTCAGATGGCTCCTGATCTGCTCACTTGAGCTGCGATTATGTCCGAGGGAGTTTACTGGATGGATAGGTGCTGGCGAAGGATGGCTGGAGTGTCTTTTCTCAGTGCTCTCCCTAGAAGAAAGACAAGTGTAAAAATGAAGGCATAAGAAACTGCAAATAAAACAAAGCGTCTGAGGTGTCTGCCTTAATATTTGTTGCACTGCAGAAAGCTAGAAACATGCATAATTAAATGCACTGCTCCTTTTGCACACCCAAGGCACCAGAAGAATATCCCATCTCTAAACTAGGTCTATTCTACTATCTCAGCCTAGAAGATCCCTGAAGCTGCTTTGTGAGTGATCTGATTGAGAGTTCAAACGCTGAAGTCCACAGAAGGCTCCCAAAGGAATCTAGCTCTAGGACACATTTTTCTAAGACAATGGCCTTAATTGTATTCAAAGAAGAGAGAGAAAAAATAGAAACATACTAATTTCATCTGAAGAGAGTGAGGCAGCTAAATCCAAATTACATGGTTAATAGTATTTTACCTGCTTCTTCTATTAAGAACACAACTGGGAAAATAGATGACATTTTATCAAACTGATTTTAAAAAAACCTCTAGACCTATGTATGTTACTAATTTCTTATCTTTATTCTCTTCAATCTACCAGCCTTTCAAACTGAAAACAGAAACCTCTCAAGGCAGTACTGATGGAGACCATTCACCTCTCTGGACAGGCAGGCACATTTTAAGTGTGCGATGAACCTCTGTGCGCATTCTAATAGAGGTGGCCATCGTGCATGGATTATGTGTTAACTTCCTCAGCAAAGAGCAGTCTGCCGTGTGTGCCCGTCATTCTGACTAGCTCTGAAAACATCATCTCCTTGGAGTAAGTTGCTCTTCAGATTACCAGCCCTTTCCCACTTCTAGGGTAGAGCAGGCAGAGCAGGGACAGGGCCAACTCATCTCCCTGTCAATGCTAGGAAGTCGCAAAATACGGTGAATTCATTCCATCTTTCAAACCTATTTATGTTGCACAGAAGATCAGAAAACTATTGTCTGGCAGTGGACAAAAACTCAATATGTGAATGGATCCTGTACCAATTATTTTCTGGAAGCAGTGGTGACCAGGAGTTGTTACAGGCAACGCTAAGTGGAAAAGCTTTCCTATTTAAAATGAATCAAATTCACGAGGTAAATCTAATTCCTCAGTTCCAATGATTTTAACCTCCCACTAATTTCAATTGATCTCCGAGTTGGGAGTCTCTCCATAAAGACAGCTCCAGAAATTCAGTGTTGGACATGTGCTGTTTGCTGAGCACGGAAACTGCTCCATTCAGAGTGATGGAAAATGTGCTGTAAAAGGCAGAAAGTGAGGGACAAGCAGTAACGCTCCCTGTAGTCCTAACCAGCTCCAGTTTACATCGTTTCTCTTTGGGTGCTGCAGTCTCTGCTTAGCAAAGTGTAACCTGAACGTGCTCAGATGAGGACAGCTGGTTGAAACTCACTCTGGACAAGACAGGCAATACTGGTTGGCTGAAGGGCAACTCAGAGGGCGACTCTGAAGCGGACACTTGCTCCTTCACCTATACAATTCCTGCTACCTGTGTTTTTGTGGAGCATAAGATTTGTAACTATAGGTACTCGTGGGTGGTCAAACTGCAGCAAATGTGGAAAAAACATCTTTAAAAGGAAACTCATTATTATAACTCCACCAGATACATCTTTTGATGTGTCTAAACTGAATTGTTAAGACTGTCATTTTGTGGGCTGTGTCTGAGAGTCCTCTGAGTGCCCAGAATGTGACTGTTAGTTGGAACACTGGATAACAGAACTGCCTGGTCTGCACTGACTACCAATTAACTTCTTGGTATCAGGTTCTGCTTTGATTGACTGTGCCCTAAACAGCCTGGAAATTGTGCCCTGGTTCTAATTTCCCTCCTGTTGCTTTGCACAAAATCCTGGGGCATTTGATTTAACAGCTTTCAGATTTGCACAAAGTGAGACCAAGTCAAGGCACTCCAGTGAAGGCTTCTCAATGTGCACACTTGATTCTCCCACTTTGCTGGGCAAGCACTGGTTTGTGGCCTCTGCAAGAGCTGGCTTTTTATTACTTTTGCTCAAGGGACTAGTTCAGAGGGTACCCTTCATTGTTTTATTTCACTAGGAGAGTTCTTTGAGTCCTTTCATTGATATTTAATCAATTTTCTATGTGATTGATTTATTTTAAATTATGCTTGAAATTTTCTCTAACTAAAAAAAAATACATGAGCAACCAAAATAACATACTCCTTTGCCAATTTTATCCTATTCAATTACAGTGATGATATTATCTCAAGAGCCTGCTGATTATACAGTTCCCTTAAGTGAACTACACGTAGTTCAGAGGTCAGGGAGGGAATAATCTTTTATCCTCAGATCTATCAAGGGCTCCTCATGTTAATAACATGGGAACAGCCCTAGGACTCTGTCTCCACAAAGAAGAAAATTAAGATCCTGTTCTCAGCTGAACTTATTAAGAAGTAAGGTATGTTTTGAGGCTGTATGCTACACTGGAACATACTGGGTATCTTATGCTGAGTCCTCTGCCTCATTTATGTTGATGAAAAGATCAACAGACTCTTAGGTTTGGTTTTTTTAATGCTCCAGGATTACATACACTTAAATGTCATTATTAGAATGGAATTGCTCAGTGACATCTTTTAAACAAAGTAACAGTGAGAAGTAATAAATCCTGTTTTCACAGTTGCTGTTTATACTGATTTTTTTTCTAACAATGGACTGAAGTAACAAAGTCCTTAAAACAAAAAAACTTCCACGACTACAAATAACATTTCAGGAGAAAGCGGGCACCATATCAGGACACTGCAGCGTAACTCTCAAGCCAGCTGGGAAAGGTTCAAGACTGTCGTTTCATATTATCTAAGCTATCTCGAGGGATTTACCGTATCTTGGTGTAGCTGGCAGGGGGCTGTGGTACACTGGTCGTACACCTTATCCAAGAAGAGCTACCAGTGATTCCCTGCACTAACATTGATCTTTGATAGGAAGAGCCAAGCCAAGAGGTACCTCCGAGGTACCTTCCTACGGATAACAGAAGACATCTAGATGGGATGCTTTTGGGTGGATGGCCCATTTCAGGGCAGATAAAGGTAGACCCTTGGTGACAGGATGACTTCGCGATGAAATCATACCTCTGGGTGAGATTCTCAGTTCTTCCTGTTTGGGAGAATTTGTTTAAAATAGGTAACAGAGATTTGGACCTTAACTAGGAAGCGGGGCTACATCCTCACCCCGCTGGGTGCCACTGAACATAAAAGAATAGGTATGAGAGGCTCACAAACTACTCCAGACATTATCTAAATAGGGAGCGCATTTCCAGGAAGGGATTCTCAGCATCTTCTCATACAGGCAATAGAGTGAGCATGCTGCAAAGCAGAACTCTTCAAAACCACACAGATGGACTAAACTGGTAGCCATAATTGTGCAGAAATATGAGGCATGAATGACGCTTACTTTTAAGCGCTCAAATTATTGAAAAGAAATATGTTTGGAGCTATGATATGGAGTTCAGGCAATGCCAAAGCAGCTTGCAAGAAGTGTATATCTGAAAGGGATTTTCTTCAGCAGGAACACTTCATAACAAAACAACAAAACAGCAACTGAAACAATCACATAATTCTAAAGACTACCCACAACATTAGGAATTAAAATGCTTTGCCATTCAAGCCAGTAAAGTTACTCACATGCTTAAGCATTTTGCAGGACAGAATCCCCAATTTTTAACAGCAATTTATTTTGAAGCATTACCACCAGACATGAAAATAATGAAGCTATGCTACCAAACAGAAAATATTCCAAATGGAAAATGTAGGTGAAAAGATCTGTAGTTTGACTTGCTCTTCACATTTTATAACAACATAGAAAAGCTCTTAAATGTATTTTTAGAATATCTAATGTGTTAGCATAACTTCTTTTAGAAAAGGCTACTAATGCGTATATTTGGGTTAGTGACAGAGAAGTCAGAAAAGCACATCTCCTAAATATTCTCTCAAGTTAAAAAATTAGAAACAAATAGCCATTATGTAGTAAAATAATGTGCAAACTTAACAGGAAAGCCATTAAGCCACAACTGAAAAAGCTGAAATCAGCCTCTTTGCATTTTTCAAGGAAGGCATGACACTTGCTGAATGGCAAATTCTTATAATTTGGTACTTAAATGTTAAGAGGAATTGTTACTGAGTTAACTGTATAACGGGAACAGTCCTGACAAAAAAAATATGACCAGGTTTTACTTTTCATTAACCCTTCCCAGCCTGGACATGTTAGCATTGAATAAAATCTGTGGTTGAAGGTGTGCATGTGCTTGGGGCTTTTTGGAGGGGAATTAAGGTTGATTTAATGAACTGCATGCACTGAAAGTTACTGTGGCATTGGACCATGACGTACCTGCTGCATTTTCTAGTGTTACGATTTTACAGTTTTATCAGCGGTTCCTCTGGTCAGGCCGTTTTTGAGGAGGGAGGTAGGGTTATTTGTTTTACAGAGAAGGTCCGATTTACAAAGTTATTTCAGTATTGAAAGGCGTGGATATGTGTCTGATGGACTCCATAATCCTATCTTCATCCTATCAGACACCTATCTACACATTAAGTCTTCAAAAGACCTATGAAAATGCGATCCACAAGGTAACAGTGAGTGGGTCCGATTCTGTTCTCACTTGACACCACCTGAATTCTGCTCCAGCAAAGCTCCTTCTGACGGAACGTGATGCCAAGTGAGAAGAGAAACAGAGGCAACAGGGAATACGTGAGTTAGAAACCTGCATCTTCTGCAGTGCAGAGTCGTAGGCAACAGTGTCAGCTCTCCAGGTGCCCTCTACAGAAGCTCTGGTTTAACAATGTGCCAGGCTGGGAAGGGTTAAAAGCGGAACAGAGCCCCAAGCTTTGAACTAGACAATTCTTGGAAGTGTTCTTTCGTACCTTTCTTTGTCATCTTTACTAACAGATGAGTCTCGTTTATCTACATCTCTATCTCTGTCATGAGCTGCAGCAGATGAACTGCGCTCCAGCTCTCCTGGCTTCAGCCAGGGCGGAGGGGTCGGGAACGAAGGAGGAGTTCGGTGCAGTCGGTTCCAGGGCTCGTGAGGGTTGCTAAAGCTCTGCATACTGGGGCCATCCTTGTGGCCGAACATTGAGTTGGGTGCTGAAATGGTGAAGTGGAAAACAAAAAGGTTTAAGAAAAAGGTATGCTCTAGTGAAGGTACTTACCAAAAAAACTTTTACAGCACTCAGAGTTAAAATGAATACATATTATTGGGAGCTGGAAAAGGAAAGGAAATTAACAGAGATTCATTAGAGGGTCTCATTCCTATAAATGGGCAGGCATCTGACAGCTGTTTTAATTGGAAAGGGAAATGCTGTGGATAAAATTGACAGGGGATGAAGTAATAAAAGTGACAATGACCCTTATTGCAAATATTTCGGAGACATAAGGAAATGACCATTACATGGACTATAAATAATGGAACAAGTTGCATTTGATCCTGACCCAAAGTAAAAAAACAGGTGACCAAAATCATGCCAGATTTGAAGTATGGAGAAAGAGTGGTTTTTAAAAGGATGATCTTTTGTGACTGGCCAAATCTAGAGAAATGTTGATGGTCCTGGACAAATAAATCAGATTAGTGATCTTTTCCAGGCACATGTCCTAAATAACTAGTGAGAAAGACAAAAAAATACTCCCATCCACAGCTAGGGATGCTGCACACAGAAACTTTTTTTGAACGTGCCACAAAACCATAAGAAATGTCACAAACTGCTTACGATGCAATGGTGACATTTAGCACTACATCGAACCCAAACTCTTAGGTAACTAACTGAAAATAATTTACTAAAAAAATGCTGCTCTTTAAGCAAAAAAGGTCACTTTTCAAATTCCCATCTCTTACTGGTATGTGGTCTAAGCAACTGGTAAAAAAGACAGCGAATCACTCGATATCCCAAATTAACACAGCAAACAAGAATTCAAAAACAAAGAGGGTACTCACTAACTGTCGGGTTCCCAAGTCCCCCGAAGGCATTGCTACCCACTGCAGTGAGACCGCTGAAGGAAGCCGGCCGATTGAAAGGCTCTGCAAACCAACAGAAACAGCTGAAGCGCGCCGGCATGTCGGCATTTCTGATCAAGCTTTAGCGTGTTATCCAGCTGCATCACGACTGCATGAAAGCCCAGCCTGTGCCCACCTTCCTCCCGCAACGCAGCAGTGGTTGGGAGGAGGTGGGACATAAAATCCCATTTTTCTTTTCCAATGACAGTATGCATGGGATCACCTTGCTAGAAAAACTTCCTCTTCAAAATAAAACCAGATGTTAAAATACAGCTGGCATTGAGGCCTGTACTTCTGCATAAGTAGCTACTTCATTTAAAACCTGCAAACATCTCCATTTTTATTTCCTTTTATTCTCTTCCAATTAAATCCTACGGTCTTTCTCAGGGAATGTTCCGGGCTAGCAAGACTATTATTAACTCCAGCAACTGGGCTCTAAAACACCTTCAGGCCACACATCTCCTAAACCACAGCCAGGATAAAAATAGTATGTCCTGTTACACTGCTATGTCACACTGACCTGAACGTTTTGTGATGCTCTTGGTATTTATTGCTAACATTATATGAAAAGCCAGCATGGACTGACAAATACTGGAATAATTATTTTAGTAGCTAATGCATACAGAGTGTAAGTCAGATGTAGGAAGCAAATTCTCCTCTCGCACGTCTAAAGATTTTGATGAATCTACTTCTGATAAATACCAGCACAGAGAAAAGAAGATCGAGCTTAGCATGTTCTACAGGCAGTATTATAAAAACACATCGTGAGTCTGCTGTGTCCATCTGGTGACCCTCTCAAATCCTTCCCTAGGCAAAATAAAATGCCCATTTAGAGTCTTGATCTCTGATGCTCCTGGAAGCAGCAGACCATCTTACTACAACCTGAGTAAGTTCGCAGAGAAACAGCAACATTTAGAGACTTCAGTGGTTCTATTTGTAAATGTATATTCACTAATTTTCACTAACAGACACATTTCAGGCCAGATCACAAGATTCTAAGGATGTATTTCCCACTCACTTAAATGGAAAAGCAGACATCTAATACAAGCCAGTAAAACAAACACCTTCATGAGTTGAAGCCCTAGCTTTAAGGCTTTGTTTTTGACTGGTTATAAACACGACTGCAGTGAAACCTCACCAGCCCTGTCACCCCGCTCCTCTAACGCTCAGATGGTTTTCAGAAGCATTTCCAAACCTGCTGTCAGTGTATTTAGAACTGCCACTTGGGTAATGGCTAAAATGTGCCACGTTTTATGTAGGTAAGATACTCAAAGAGTCTCCAGTGGGCAGCCTGTAATGCTCCCAGCGGTCAGTGTGCATTACTTCTGAGTTGAACTCCCTGGTTGTTGAAAGAAGAACTTACCTAAGTGAGCAGCTGGGTTGAGAAAGTTGCTGTGGTGAGGTGGAGGTCCGAAAGGGGTGCCAGCTGGATGTCCCCCACCTGCCAAAACAAAGCAAGAAGAATGAATTCCTAGCAAAAGCTCAGAAAAGACTCACTGTGCTCTGGGCTTGACTCTCAGTTCTGAAACAGCAGCTGATGTGAGCTGAGATTGCAGGGGCTCCAGGTCAGGATCCTGCACAAACAGCAGGTGCTTTTCTCAACGGAGGTTTCCAGTTAGAGAATAAAGAGTGGGTGGGTTAGAGAAATGTTTCAGTATGGGAAAAAAAAGAGCTTGTAAAATACAGCATACTTTGAACCTGTCATCTCCATGATGCATTGGACATTACTGTGTGAAGAAATGTTCTTCCATTTACCCCCTGTATGGTATTTCAGCAGGTTGAGCTATTTTAAAAGCATCCAGAATAAAAATATTTATCAACTAGATCAATAGCCCCTGGTGTGTCTTGCAGAGAGCTCATAAGCTAACGCATATGGCAAATCTCCTTTTAACACAGCAAGGATTAGCATTTTAGAGAGCCCACCACAAGGAGAGCTCGCTTCTCGGTACTCACTGGCTGTGGAGAAGAGAGTTGAGGGCCGGGCCAGGTCATGGGGGTGGTGGATGGCTCCAAAAAGGCTGGGGCCTGGTGGCCTGCTCAGAAATTCAGGTTTCAGGCCAAAGTCCAGCTTGTGTGGATCAGACTGCATCTGTTTCTGAAACGCAAAAAGAGGATTTGTAAGAAACTGTCCTAAAAGATAGTGGTAAAATACACTTACAGAATGACATGGGTGTAGCAATTTATTCCTAGAAATAACATTTCAAAAAGAATACGTGGTTTTGGGCCTCCAAGCACAGGTGCACAGCTGTTTTCCTGGAAGGGAGATCTAAGGCAGAGAGGAAAATCTCAGGTTTGCAATGCACATTTACTGCAAATTTCAGCAGTGTTTTCACATACCCTCACATCCCTCCCTCTGCAGCAAAGCATTCCAGCACGGATCTGGCTTAAACAGCAAATATAAAAATCTTTGAAGCAGCCTCAGACACTTGCTCAGCTGTAAGAATATGTCTCTCTTAAAATTCTAAAAGCAAAGCCGAAGAGAAATGTTCGTTTGGAGCTGATCACAGGTGGGCAGGCGTGGCAAAAGCTGGGTGAAAGCACCAACCGTCCCAGGCACGGCTGCCAGCTGCCCCCCTTCCCACTGCAGGAGTCCCAGAGACAAGTCAACGGGCATCTGAACCTTCTTTTCCAACGTGGAGCTGCAGCCGAGAAACACCCGATGCAGCGTGTCTGTCAGTGAATTCCAGAACAAAGGGGAAAACCAAATTCCCAACTACCTGTGCTGCCAGAATTCCCCAAACACAGATCGCTCATTAATTGTGCAGGTCAGCTGAAAGGACTTATAAATGTGTTACACTGAACCAGGAGATCTTAACAGTAATTCTGGAGCGTTTAACGCTTTATAAATCAGTATTTAATGCTGTGCCAGCTCGGAGTACAGACTATTACAATGATATAAATATGCATATTAAAAAGTTACGGCCAAATTAATGTGCGTGCCTAGTAGCTGTTTTTCAAGTGCTGGTAACATGTCTGTGATGCTATGAGGACAAAAAAAAAAGGGGCAGGTGGGCCAAAAAAAAAAAAAAAAGGCTTTATCCATGTTTTGAGAGAACAGCCTGTAAAATACTGAAATGGAAACGATGTCCAACGTAAGGTCATGTCTTTTAAGAAAGCAACACTGCAGTGCTTCAATAATGATAAAAGTTCAGAAAATACAAATGCCTCAGCTGCAGCCTGCGTGCCAGATTCTCACACTGGGAATTCTTTTTCTTCTTCTTTCTAAAAGCCAAGTTATAAACTTCGGACAGGTATCACTCAGAACAGCAAAAGTCAGCCGAAATATTAATTGCAGCCATATGAACAATGCTGTTCTAATAATGAAAATATCTCCTGTCTGAAGAGGAACAGGAATATCATGGATGTGTTAGAATATTTCTGACTGTGTTGGTTTACCTTAAAACAGTACCAAAGAATACTGATCAGATCTATTTCATCCCCAGCTGCTGTTCAGGAGGGCACCCCTCTTGACGATAATCCTTACGAATGGCTTCGAAGTCCAGCACTTGCGTAACAACTTCATTCAGGGCCCGTTATAATCAATGAAAACGCCTGCACTAATTTCATGCCGTGTTAGATCAGGCCATAAGGCCTTTCCTAAAACAGAGAGGGCCAATTACAGAGCATAAATTCTCTCTCGAATCCTCACCAGGACCACGCTGGTCAGCCTAAGGAGGAGTGAAAAGCTGCTTTGTGCCCAGGGCTGGTAAGCAACCCCGGCTTCGTTCGAGGAATTAATTCCCTGGGTGCGCAGGGGGGTTACACAGGTCTGAACTGGGTCTTGGTGCAGAGCTATAGGCAGGCAAACAGCATCCACAGTTGCATCCAATTTTTCCTGGGGTCAAGAAGGTTGTGTTTTAAAGTTTCCTATCTTGTCTGCTTTTTCACTGCCTGCTGTTGCCCTCTGCAAGCAATTACTCGCAGGCCAGACAGCTACCAATTCTTCCACACTTTGCAAGCAGCCTGGTGGCACTGCATGCAAACTTGAAATCGCTGAGCAAATAGATTTTATTCCCTGCTCTGTGGTCAGCAGCGTCTTCAGCTTGTGCAGAAGAAAAGGCATCTTTGTAACCCTGGGCTAAGAAGAAGAAATCATCCTGTATGAGCCTTCGGCCAGACATTTCACACTTAGTGGCTGCATGCAGAGGGGAGGACTTTGTTCCTGTGTGGGAGTCTGACAGCCCACGGGGACATAAACCACCTCGCCTTGCTGACTGTAAACCATACCTAATTTTTTGACTGAACCGAGATAGTGAAATACATTTCCCAATTACTCTTGACATTATCATCATGTACAGCCACAAAAAGTCAAGTAACATCCTTTCCTCTACTTCTAGGCTTTATTTCTGTTTTTTTCACATACAAGGTAGAAAAGTATTAGGCAAAAGAAATGGCTGCATGAAAATGGCATTTACTATGAGTTATAAATACAGCAGTATGACCTCTCTCGGAATATCAAATCAAGGAAGATTCAAAGGACATAGATAGCATGGGAATAATAATTTCATATCAAGAAAATACCTTTTCAATAAAATAAAAAAAAAGGACATATAACTCTCTAGGTCTATAATCTTGTCTTTTTTGATAATGGGAAGATGAATGAAGATCACTAGCAGGGGAAACATAAGGAAGCAGAGAAGAAAGATATGTCTTCTGCAGCAAATTAACCTGTCAACCTTGTTTAAAAGGGTTATTTTTAAACTCTATTAGCTGCAGGTTTTGCTAGCTGTTCAACATCTTCATATTTACAGCGCTACCTTTTACAATTCAATTGTATACACAAAGTGCTATGGACTCCTTGATAATTTTATGTTCTGACGCAAACTATTGACTCCTGAAATACAAGTAGGAAGAGTAAAAAACACCAGCCTTTCCCAATTTACTGGAAAACTTCAGGAGCAACACAGAATTTTTCAGTGACAAGTACAGAGAAAATAAAAAGGGAAAAACCCCTTCTTCACAGCGTCCACGTGCAATGAATATACAGTTAAAGTAAGAATGGAAATACCCTAACTATTAAATGAATAATTACTTGGTTTTCTCCAACATCCGTTTCAAGAGAGCCTAAACTGGCCATGGCCTCACCCTTGAAGTCTCACAGCATGTGTAACAAAGAAAAGATTTCCAACCCCTCATCTTTGGTGCAATGAGGAAGTTTCTGGATAACATTGCTTCATCCGAGAGGCTGTGTCTGCCTGACCAGCCCAGACACGTCCCGGTGCCAATCCCCAACTATGAGACAGGGTTTGAAAAAAGATTGATGGGACCCTGTGCAGCCACACTGGATAAAGCATTGCAGGGTCAAAAGAAATCTTCCTGTGCCCTCTTCTGTCTGTGAACATTAACAGGAGGAATTGGATACATGTGCCTAGCTTCTTGAGACAAAAAAAATTAATCTTGATATCTTTGTGTCCTCAGGCATAAATAAAAGCAATGTTGTAGCTCAGAGGAATGCCCAGTTAGCTCTTCCTAGCTGCAAACCGGTTGTTACCACCCAAGATCTGCTGTCCTTGCTCTGTGGCATCACAGACATTCCTTTGAGACTCTGCCTTTAGGTTTTTAACGCCATCACTGTGAAACAGAAGGTTATGGTACACAGAGTAACATTAACAAGGCACAGAACTGCTAGCACGGAGAGGCAAACCCTTCCTCTCACAGGTCTGCACTGTGCAGCTTATCTGAAATGCAAGCGTGCCCAGAAGACTGACCTTGACTTTCTGTTGGTGATGGTATATCTGCCAGGCGATGTGAACGTGCATAGCACACCACTTTCCAGGTTTCTGGAAAAAAAACAAAGGGATGCAACACGGATGAGTAACTTTCACAAACCTGTCATGCTTTATTCTAGCTACAGCAACTCTTGCCAACTCTCAGCCCAGCCTGTTTCCGTCTTGCAGATTCCCCATGCCAAGACTGAAAGAAAAAGGTCTCCCTCCAGCACCCTCCTCCTCCCTCCTCTTGGGAAACTAGAAATGCAAAGAATTTTCTCTTGCTAAGAAGTTTATCTGAATATCCAGGAATGCTCCTGGTAACTCTCCTCTCCAAATAAACCCACGCTTGGGTTTGACGCACTCCCGCAATCGTCTGATGCCACTGGCTGAGAATGCAGCTTGTGTTGCTGAACCCAATGAAACTGTCTCGTCGTTAGCAGCTGCTCTGTGCAGCTGGATTGCTTCACAACTGCACCTCGAGTTCATTTCTGAATGTGCCACTATTCCAAGATGAGCCTTTCCACCAAAAGAGGTAAATGAAAGCACTTTAAAAGACAACTCTGGTTTTCAGAATGAACCTGACTCATATAATCGCTGGTCCGCGCTTTCAAAAATTTGGCTCATAAATACACTGAGATAATTGGAGGTTGGTCAATCCACGCTGCTCAGGAAGGCTCTCTGCATCCTTCTTGTCACCATTTTCTCTAAAATATTTTGTGTTTCAAGTGGATTGTCTGCCTATTCTCGACAGTGAGATACTTGAGTAAGAAGTACCATACTGAATGGCACTGAAAACACACAGCAAATAATAAAAGGCAAACTTGTTCAGTCCGCAGTGAAATGTCAAGGAATTCCTGCCAGAGTAGGTCTGCAGAACTTGGCTTCAGAAACCTTGCAGGCCAGTGCAATACAAGGATTACCAACACTTAGCCTCTGGTATTCATGCTAGGGTGTTGCACCAGAACAGAAAACTCGGAAACCGCGTGTTTTCATCGAGTGACCGTAAGATGCACGCAAAGTACTGGCCATGCTGCTCGGCAAACGCGGTGTAAAACACCTGAGATGAGACACGGCATTGCTTTGTAATTATTCTGCTGCTTTAACCCGGTGGGGACTGAGACGAGCTTGATGAACTGTAGCACAAGAAGATTTCTTACCCTCAACATGGGCCTGAACGGATCTGTCAACTGTGAAGAAGAAATGACAGCTTGGTTACATGCCTGTCACTCAAACAATTGCTCTAATTAACAGATTTGTATTGCTTCATTAAGAGATGAAATTAAAATGTTATAATTTTACTTTCAAATGAAGCCCTTTCAGATAATAATTAGTCCTTAGCCTCCGTATTCGAGCCGGTCTCCCTCCCCCCCACGGCTGTTGTACCTAAGTGTTGACAAGCAACTCTACAAGCCTCACACAGAGCGCTCTGTCCTCTGGCATCATCATTAATTTGTTGATTTAATGCTACAAAAATGGCTGGTTAACTACTGCGAAGAAAAACACAGATCTATGCTTTGGGCAAACTTTTGTTCTCGTCTTTCAAAGCTTCTCGGCTCATGAGAAGATGGGTTAGCGGTCAGGGCCATATTTTCACAGGTTTGATCCCATGAACCGGGTTGGAATGGGCTGGCATGGTCTTCCAGCCATGCCCCTGCAAACCAGTGACTGTGTCTGTTCAATGGCATTGGGTCCCTGACGTGCACGTTCCCATAGCCGTTCCTGCCTGCCTGCTTGCCTAATGTGTCTTCTCTCACAATTAAGCTTTGTCTTAAATATTTTTCACATTGGAACAGATGTTGGTAAACAGCAGCCATATAAAAACCCAATTTTCTCATTATTTGTGTGGTCTGGAGTTTTTGGGTAGTCTATTTTCTTATTCTCCTTTTCTTTGCTCACACTTCATCAATTAATGCTGGAAAATAAATTCAATTTATTGGGTATTTCTCATTCGTTTTGGATTTTCTTTTTTTGAAATGCAATACTAAAGGAGATTTATAGGTGTAAGAAGTACTTTGCAGACCCAGTGATGGCACAATATATCATCCTGAAATAATCGAAACTCCACTGCAGGTTGAAAGGGAGCATAAAGCCAAATGACTTAATGACGGGAGGCTCCAGTTATCTTTTCAATTAGATGGAATAAACAGAATGGGAAAAACATGCTTCCTTTTGGTATAAAGCTCAACTACAGCACCAATTCAGAGCAAACCAAACTACTGGAACTTGGCATAGTCCAAAAAAACCCAGCTCTGCTATACTCCAAAGTCGAGCCACACCACAATGTGGATTTTCAAGGAGAGCTCCCTATTGCTTTTATCAGAGAATCCTGCTCAAAATACGCCTGCACGATGTTCCCCACTGCAAACGATGGATACTAATTCGAACACGCAGACTACCCGTGAGCATTCAGAAAGAACAGAAAAAGGCTACGAGACAAAGAGCTGAGACAATAAACGCTGCTCACATACGCCAGAACTCAAAAATCCGGAGGCGCCAAGTGATCAATAAAGTGCATCCGTATTTCACTGGCGCAATCAATGATACAGTAACCAAGGGAATAACTGTCATTACCTACATTAAAAACAATTACAGAGTATAAACATAAATCTTGGAGAGGTTTGTACATTTCTATGTTGAATTGACTTTTTATGCCTTTCCCCCTGGGCTCGCGGGGATGCCTGCTGCCAGCAAGGAAAGAGCTCTTCCTTTGCACAGTTTCTGTTTGCTTTTGCTTAGTGATGAAGAGAGGCAAGGATCGTGATTTAAATTGTTTTCATACCACTTCTCCAGTCCTCATTGACTTAAATAGTTCAGATAAGCCTTAGTTGTAGGATGTTAATTTGGACGGTGAAGATGGTAGCTCTGGCACTCAAGGTTTTCAGGAGGAATAGCTTTACTTAAGAAAAAAACAGAACATTTCCTACAGACCCGTGGATCTTTCTGTAGAAGGGTATGTGGGACAGTTCCAGGTCTGGCTGCAACATCAATAGGATTGGAAGTCTAGAAATATCACAAGGAAAAAGAGCATTAATGAGCAAAACAATGCATGAAAAAAACAGAAAGTGAAAAAAACTTCTCTATCATTAACATTGCCTAAGCAACGACGATACTTTTTAAAGAGAAAGGATAACCACTATAATTCACTTATTAATATAGGTATTATCATCTCAAATTTTAAACTTTCATTGTCTACCAACTTCCCATTACCTAATGTAATCTGCAAAATGTGAGGGAACAGCGACTGCCACACTGGAAAATCATTCCACTATCAAAAGCCTGATCAGCAACAACACTTATGATACAGTGTCTAAAGCAGCATTTGGAGAGCCAAGCTTGGGCTCTGCTGCTCATCAAAACTGCACCGGGACGGGCTAAAACTGCTTCCCTGATTGTCAGCACACAAAGCATCAGGAACCTCTTTAAGTCAAAAGCACAAGGACTCAGGTCACAATGAACTGTTACCATATGGACAGCTAGAAAAGGCAACGTTCAGTTGAAAAAAACCAAAGCTTTCTCCATGGTTTGAATGTAAATATTCAGCTAATACAACAAAATGCATCTTTGTGAAAAAAATACCCCCAAAACCAACCCCTGTGTTTAGTCAAAACCTCTTCCTACGTTAAAAGAAATATAAAAGACATCAGCTACAGAATAACTAACAATTAAGTAACTGAGTTTTTAACAGTCTGATTACCATATATACGAAGAATTCCACTAATGAACTGCAATTTACATATTCAGTCATTACACTGCATGGGCCAATTTAAGAAAGGAGGTGTCTTCTCTGCAGAAATGTCAGCCCTGATTTCAGTCTTTAGTTGCAAAGACTACAGACTACAGAACATGATTTCTTCCCACTTATAAATCAAGAGTGACTTCATCAAAACAAAAGGGAAAAACCCCCAAACTCATCGCATTTGTCCATCCCAGTCATCGCAAATGAGAGGAGAACTAAATCAGTGCTCTGCCTTGTGGTGGAGCTGGGAGGTAATTATGGAAATGAGTAAACAATAATGATCATGATTTCTTAAAATCCTGATTATTTCATGACCTTACATTAATGGATACTATCTAAGAACTAATTATATTCCTTCTAAAATTAACTATGCCATTACAGGCATTTTTTTAAAATACGTATGTAGATCTACCTGAATCTCATGAGAAATAACTTGTCTTTGTAGTAAATTCGGGAAAAGCCCGTTGTCCTCCACGGAATGAGTCTGTAACTCAGATCACAGCTGCTCCAGAATCTGAACCACACTCTAAAGCTAAACCTAACCTGGTTCACACCACCAGTAGTAACAGATATACAAATAATCCCTCTTACCTTGGGTTGAAACGCTCCTTGTAACGAGCCGAAGGGGCCAGTTGGGGGAATCATGGGAGGAATCCCTGATACAGCTGGAGGATAGGAGTGAAACAGCTGTAACGAAAAGAGAGAACACATAAATACAAGCGCACATCAACACGAAGACAAGGAGCTGAACAAGACAGCGAAAGCATTCCTGCATAATATTAGGGAAATGGTACATGGAGAAAACTGAGAAGCACTGAAGTGATCTCGTTGCAACAATGTTAGTTAAAGCAGTCAATGAAATGTTCACGAATGTCATGACGTTCAGAGCTCAAAAGCAGTTCCAAAATCATAAAGCCAGCAACCTGTCCCCTGGATTAAGCCATCAGAGCGCAAGAGACTTTTTTTTTTTTCAATTATTAATTTTTAAATTGGATAGAGATTTTAAATGGTTTCAGTTTGCAAACCATTTCAGGAGGAAAGGCAGAACACTGAGCCAAATGGACTCAGAAATCTACTGTTTCTAAGTGGAAAAAACCCCTTACGAGTTCTAGGATCATTAAAACTCCATTAGTACGTTAGGGTTTTAATAGTATCTGTAGGAAATGAGGGAAATATGCACAATTCTTACTTCATTAGCCTGTCTGAGAGGACATCCTGCCATATCCAATATTAGCAGAGAGACAATCTGATTTGTTAAAAATCATTTAAACAAAATGTTGAGGCAGAAGCCCCCCAAACTGTAGGGAACTGTTTTTATAAAAACAGACTACTAAACATAAAAAAAGTGCACATCTCTGCCGACCTCAGTGGTCCCAGTGTATCTGTTCTAGGAGAATTTAGCAAAACAAACAAAAAGCTCTTCTGTACAAATGCAGACAAACACACGGGAAACAAAGGAACCGTAACACCCAAATCTTATCTCGTCTCTGTGGTCCGGCTGTGAACCTTTTACTCATGTTGTAACACAGTTAACTTGCCCAATTCCACAGAAAGTGCTGAGATTAGACACAAAATTGCTTTCGGGTAGGAGTTGGGGGTTCAAAGCATCGCACGGCAAATACATCCCCGTGAAACCTCAGGATGTGACAGGGGATGGCTGCTAACTCTGCTGGTGTTGCCAGCCAAAAACCTCATGGGTTTTCATCTGGCTGATGCAAATTCACCTCTGAACACAGCCGATCACAAATCAATCTACTGCACGCTACGTTTAAGATCAAAATAAATGAGTTAATGGCCAACTGAACAGAAGCAGGACTGGGCAAAGTAAAAGACTGGGCATGCGGAGTGGGCAAACGCTGAGGAAATCACATCCCAGAGCAAATCAGTATTGGAAAGGTTTGATAAATGTGTTTATGCCAGGCATGTGTATGTGCTTTGCTTAATCCTTCCTCCTTCCACTAGCTTATCTTGCAAGGTCATTTATTCATATTATACTTACTGAAAGCTGAGAAAATATTTCAGTATTTTAGGAGTATAAAAAGATTTTCTTGGTTTAAATGCACAGTATCAAGTCTCCTTTAATAACATGCTCCTATTGTTGTTTTTAGTTCTATTTAATTTGGACATGCTCGATTCAGTGAGGCAGAAAGCATTTTTAGATGAGCTGATACTGAACTGTAGGCATTTGAGAAATCATTAAGGGAGACATGTCCTCATTTACAAGAACTTTTAATGAGTAAAATGTGTTTTAAATCCTCCAGTGTCTTCTGCTTTTAATTCTGTGTGTAATGGACTAATTCCAAAAGATGGAAAGAGATGTAATAGTTAATATTCTATTGGCTATGACTAATAATAAGGAATGCTTTCCCTAGTGTTTTACAACAACTGGTGAGTTAATTAAATGTGACCTTTCCTCAAGGTCAGAATTATTAATAAAATATAAACATTGCATCTCCAAGATCTCTTTGTATCAGTTAAATTCCTCCAGCTTTCAAAATACATCTTTCATAGTTTCCTTTTTCTTCAGAATCCACTTTCTTTTGTGCAACATTTTACCCTTTGAGCTTTCTTCAGGGCACAGCATCGTACCCGCAGTGTTCCCGGGGTCAGGTGCAATGTAATGCTAAGCCAGACCCAGCCTTAACTGTAGAGAAAGGTAACACCTGACTGTGCTCTGGTAAGGCCACTCCAGAAAATATTCCAAAAATCAGAGATGCCATGAAAGAAAACTGGTTTAAAACTCTCCATGAGCTTCCATGAGCTGTGTTCCCTGACTTTCACTCAAACAGACCTTGTTCTCTTGCAAAGTTTGCTTACAAGCTTAAAATATACTGCCAGCTTTTTTTCAGGTATCTGAATTCCAGATGTGGCTCTGCAGTGGCAACTCTCGTCCCTAGGAAAAGGGGTCACAGTGTCACAGTAGTTCCACAACTGGGAAGCCCTGTCGGCTGTGCACTTCTGCCAGCAATAGTGGCAGATTGATACAGGAAACTGCTGCAAGGAGTTCCTTTGTTATCTCTGCAATCAAGAGAGATTGCTGAAATGCCCAGGCACGAACAGCCTTGCTGTAGGTTAAGAGAGACTGTTAATCCAACATTAACTTCCAGCCATCGTGTCGATCTTCTGGTATCAGCTTGCTAAACATCCAACAGACACAACAGCGGTTGTTCTGCAACCGCTTCCACAAGGACAAACTTTTTCTGAAGGAAGGGCAGGGGAGGCTTTACTGGACCGGAGCTCAGCTGGTGGAGCTCTGCCCAGTTCCACAGCACGGCTCACCAGCTAACGGAGAGCCTTCCCTTGCTCTAAAGGGCCAATACCGTGACCTTTGCCACTCAGGTAACTGCCAGACCTGTAAGAGATTATGTCACCGAATTTGAAAAGCATGTACAGCTGGAGACTTTTGCAATGCTTCCTCTATCACATGTCAGCTTCTGTGCTTTATTTGTCTCAAATTCATTTACCTATTTCCCAGTTCCGTGTTCCTGCTTGAATCAACATGCCACACTGCTGAGAACGTATCTCTTGAATCCATGTAAAGCTCAGCAAATACGAGTGCAATTTTGCGAACAATGATGCGAATGAGCGGCATGACCCTTTGAGTAAAAGTGATTACTGTAGGCTTAAATGTTTGCCTAATACTCCTAGAGCTCTGATCCTGCAAACACCCTTCACAGAGTTAGTGACTCACATGAGGTGCCATAAATTAGGACTGTTCACCTGCACAACAGGAGCTGTTAGCAGGACCTGTATTTCATCAGTGTGGCAGAAAGCATCATGCTATCATATTTACCAGTATTTTTTTGCCCAGTTCCACTTCTAAGCAAAACCAACACATAAAGCCAAGTGCTTTGCAGATTTCTGAGTGCCGATGCAGTACTCCTTCTCTCATCAAAATATCACTATTGGGTTTAGTAGTCAACCAGGTACCTGCCTCTGCCAATATAATGAAGGAAAGGTAACCCATATTTCACTAGAAAATCAATCAGTAGATTCAAACCCTCAAGAGCAGAAGCTTTACAATTAATTAGAATATCAAAAATCAGTTTATCTCAATAAATAACATTTTTGGTAGCTCTTAGATAAACACATCTAGTGCATAGCTGGAATCATATTGCTGTCATCCAACAGAGCTTTCAAAATGTAACAAGCTCAGTGGATCAGATGTGCCTTTGAAATCTGAAGAATAAGACAAGTTTTCAGATTGTATAAACCAAAATATGATATATTAGGAAAACTATTAGATTTCCTATCCCTGAAGGATTTGTATGATAGTTTGTCACTTCATTTCAAGTTTCTAAGGAAAAATATCAGTCTAAGGGTTTGTGGCACAACTGAAGCACAGTGATGCAATTACTGCTCCCTCCTGCTTCATGAACAGTCAGCTCTTCTGTCTCATCTTTTTCACATCAAACCTGTCTTCAAATGGTGTATGAGAGCAAGAGATCTTTTGACTGGAAAAGCTGATACTGCATCTTTATCAGAAACAAGCACCATAAATGCAAGCCTGCAAAAGCCAAAGCAACCAAGAACGATAATGGTAAATCCTGGAGTGATGATCAGGGCGAGATTTGACATTGTGCCATCGACTGAGTGGTGATCCCAGCCCACCACAGAAAAGCAGTTAAGTCAGTTTTAAACAGAGTAATAAAACTCACACTGTGACGGTAGAAGGGGTCAACTTTTGTAGGGTATTTGTCAAACTGCAAAGGGATCAAAGCAAAACTAGTTACTTTATATTTCCTTGGTTCACATCTGTTGGTAAAATAGAAGACTACTTCTCTATTACTTGGCAACCAACAGAGAGGAAAAAATATGCAGAAAATTAGTTTCCAATGAAACTGCCTGGGATTTTTCTTTCTTCAAGATAAAACAAGGTCTTTACGAGACAGCGAAAAGGAGGAGGCACCATCGTGCACCACTCCAAGCAGTGGGAAGTCCCACACATGAATGTCCCTTTGGCCAGCAGCCACGTCCCTCAGCCACCTGAACCTATCGCACGTGTGCCAAAGGCGAGGAAGGGACAGCCCTCTCTCTCCTGCCCAACCACACCTGGGCAGCAGAGTCCTCCTTCCCCGCAACCTGGCAAATGCTTAAAGTTTTTTAATAAAGAATAGAGTTGTGCTCTACTTATCCTCACATTTCTGCCTGGGGTACGCACCATGGGCGGTGCTGGCGTTGGCATGATGGCAGTGGGTGGGATGGCGTGAGGGAAAGGCGTGAAGGTGTGCTGGTGTGTGTGTTGGTGTGTGTGCTGGTGCTGATGCTGGTGCTGGTGGAACTCAGTCCTCAGGTACGGCGGCGGGCCCAGGGAGGCCCCGCGATCTGCACTCTGCGAGGCCAAAAATCGCGTGTTTAGTTCCTGACGGAGAAGATCTTGTTCTGAAATACAAACAGCAAAACAACCCTCCGTGAGCTCAGGGACTTGCCCAGACCTTGTGTCACTTATTTTTTGCTGGTTGTGGTAGCAACGCTGTATTTAAAACATCCTGGTGGTAAAAAATGACACCATATAGGGTAAAAAAGCTCTCTCAGACCTTCCCCAAAGTCCTTAAGAGACTGAAGAACGTCTCCATTTGCTCTCTCTCACCACGCCTGTCTGCACTACAGCAATCCTCTGAGCTCTGGCGGCTGCCCAGGGAGGTGGTGGAGTCGCCATCCCTGGTTTGGTTTAAAAGACGGGTGTATGAGTTCCTTAGGGACAGGGTTTAGTGGGGGGACAGGCACAGCTGGACTCGATGCTCTCAGAGGTCTCTTCCAACCTTATGATTCTGTGAAATTTGCATGGACATGGACATAGTCCTACATGGGTGAGGAGGCCTGGGTAATCTGGAGCGAGTAAGCACCAAATAGCTGCTACTGACACGAATACGCTGCTGTGTGGACACAAACCAGTTATTTCTTCCTCCAGTTCCCTCTCAGTGACCTGGGAGGAGCCAACACGCTACATCTCCCCACAATGAAGTATAAAAGAGCACAATTTTCTCCACTGATATGAATTCTACACCTCACGCCTCCAACACATAAAACTTCATGTGTACTTGGGCTCAGGACTGTTTTGCACAGCCCCGAACCTTCCCTCTAGCCAGGGATGCAACACTGAGCACAGACCACAACTGCAGCAAAGACGTTCGCTGAGGAGGTCACAGATACCATGTGGGCACACGATCAGCTCTAGTCTGAGTCTACAAAGGGGAGAGAAAAATACACGTGGAAAAAGCACAGTCTTCCAAAAATATTCATTGCCAGGACAGAAGAAGAGTCACTGGGTATGTTGAGGTGGTTATGGGCTTTGACATCACTCCCATTTTGCAAGCAATGAGTACAGCTTCCACCCAACCAACAGCCCTCATTGAATCACAAAATAACAGAATCACAGAAGGGTTTGAGTCGAAAAGGACCTTAATGATCACTCAGCTCCAACCCCCCTGCCATGGGCAGGGACACCTCCCACTGGATCGGGGGCTCCAAACCCCACCAACCTGGCCTTGAACACCTCCAGGGATGGGGCAACCACAAATTTTCTGGGCGACCTGGGCCAGGGCCTCACCATTCTCACAGGAAAAAACTTTTTCCTAATATCTTATGTGATCTCCTCCCTCTCTTCCTATCCCTCTACTCCCTGATCCAGAGCCCCTCCCCAGCTTTCCTGGAGCCCCTTTCAGTCCCGGGAGGCTGCTCTAAGGTCTCCCCACAGCCTTCTCTTCTCCAGGCTGAACAACTCCAACTCTCAGCACGTCCTCGGATAGGAGGTGCTCCAGCCCTCTGGTCATCTTTGTGGACCAGGGCACCTCCCATACAAATGAACCAAAAGGAATTATTCTGACTAAAACTGGAGAAGTGTCTTCCTACGCCGCACCGCAGCCGGTCAGGCACAGCCCCGTTTGTCTCTTACCTGAGTACGTACTACCAGCTGGGTGTCCTGGAACCTGCAGCGTCCCTGACGTCAATGGAGGTGGAGGAGGCAAAGCCGTAGGAGGGGCAAACATATTGGGGTGATGTGGGTGTGCGGGGGGCTGGAGGGTGGGCGTGAAGGTATGCAGCGGGCTGTGGCTGGGCAAGGAGAGGGGGAATGGTGAGGCCGAGGGATGGTGAGAGATGTGCGGAGGAGGGGCCTGAGTCTTGGCAGGAGTGCTGCTTCTGCTGCTGCTGTTAATGAAAAGAAAAGCAATTAAGCGTTGCACGGGAGAGAGACCAGCTCCAAACGCACGCATACACAATCCCACCAAGCTATGCAGGGCTCACGTTCAACACAGAGAAGTTACATATTACAAATGCAAGTTACTGTTCTGCTTTTCAGATTCACCACTGCAATTCACCTTTCCCCAACCTGCTTCTGTGCTGGTATCCATCCTGTTCTGTGGCCTCGCCACACCAAAACCCAAGACATATTCTCCCTCTCTGTAAGAGGCCGATATTGTGTCCCCCAGCGGCACAGGAATGACTCACAAAGGAGTAATTGCCCCTGTGCATTCATTACTTAATTATCAGGTCATTTCTACATGACTGCTTCTGATTCATGTTTTCAGGCAAATGAAGCGCAAAATCAGCGATCACTGCATTAATAAAAGTTTAATTTTTTTGTGCTGTGACTTAGTAAGATGAAAGACTGCAAAAAATGTGAAACGAGGTTGAGAAGGCAACAACAGATTGATGCTTATTGTGCATTTACTGCCGCTCTACCCCTACAAGATGAAGAGAAAAGACGACTCAGCAAAATACAGAATAGCAATTACATTGGTTGCAATCTTTCAGGTTTCATTTCCTACTAACGAGTATTTAAAATATACTCACCTAGTGCTTAGTTCTACTTATCATTATTTCAAGTAGCAACATGCTTCTATTGCAGTGACTTTTAAAGACAAGCAATACTAACCTGGTTAAACACAAATCAAAGTCTTAAACACCTCCTAAAAACCCTGAAGCAACCATGATGCTGGTTCACCAGGTCTTGAAAGCCACCATCTGTCTGCTGGAATCTCAGATTTAGGGAAAGATGACCCAGTGTTGACAGCATTAGCTTAGAGTAGGGGAAACCTGAGGTCTTTGACTCATGGAGACATCATGGGTGCCTGTGAACCTGCTGTTTAATCTCTCTGTTTCTCTTTGTTACCCCCTAGAAGAGGTGACATTTATCTCATTGTGGCCAGGTGAAGAGACAAACACTGGTGTCAGCAGTTAAGCTTTGAAGTCACTGGTGCCAGACCGTTGGTGCTCGGCTGTCAGCAAAGCCAAGAGCAGCTGAATCGTACTTGTTGCTGTAGAGCACGGCAGTAGTTGGGAAAAGCAGATCATGTTTACAGGGATGGGAGTGCAAGATGTTGGCCTTCAGAGAGCAGCCCAAACGGCAAGATTTGGAACTTCCTTCTCCTGGTCTCTATTGCATAAAATCCCCTCCAAAAACCCCACGTATGCAATGACAGGCAGGAAAAGTAAAAGCAAATTAAATAAGTGCTGAAGAAGACCTAGCATTTATGGGAAGGCTACATCAGAAGCCAAGTGATCCTGGCTCATTTCAGGGAAGGAGTTAAGGTAAAAGGCAAACTCCCCCTTATTTCCCAGTGCTGGGATAGGATACGTTGTCACTTCTCTCCTTTAGCTGATTACCTCCACTTTCTCCAGCACTATAAACCATCACCACCAGCACCAAGTTTGCAAAGACACGGGGTTTCAGCATGCACAACTCCTGTTCACCTACCTTAAGCTGTTGAGGCTTAAACTGCTGCTGTTATAGGCAGAGAGTGGCTGCGAGAGGCTCTGGGAGGCCGGATGGGGCTGCACCGGCGGGAGGTTTGGATGGGCCGGTTGCACCGGTGACTGTGGCCGCGGTGGGTGCTGGACGGGTGGCTGCGGCGCAGGCGGGCGAGTGGCTTCTTCTGGGGCCGGTGGCAACTGTGTGGCTTGTGGTGGGGGCGGCTGGGCAGGAGCCTCCGGCCGCGGGGCAAGCGCGGGGCTTGGGCAGGGCGCCTCCGGCTGCGGCTCCAACTGGGGCTGCGCCAAAGGCTGCGTCACCTGAGGACAAGGGTCTTTAGGCACCACAGGCTCAAGGACGGGGTCTTTACTGCTGTCCTGGCTCTTCTCTTGACTCCTTTCTAGTCCTGATATTTTCGGGACAGCCGGGCCCCTAGCACCAGGGTCGTCATTTTCAGCTAGCGTGCTGACTCCTAACTCCTTATCTGCAACAAGAAAAGAACGAGGAACAACAGTTAAGTGTGTGACAAGATGGGAAAAACCAACCAAACCGCTGTGCCAGAGGTGCAGTGCAAGCAGAACACTTTGTGTTCATCAAGGATTGTGCCAAAGTGAAACCAAATACAGCCCAAAGTCACTTCCAGCAGCATCCCTAACTCTCATGTCCTTCTTCTAACATTTCCATTTTATCATAAGAAGAAAGTTTCTGGTGTCTTCTTAAAAGCAAGAGCACAGAAGTTCAGTCCAGTGCAGTCTCAAAATCTTGAGTCAAACCTCACCCAAAATGTGTGGACTAAGCAACGTGCTTAGTCCAGAATATATTTTCTTTAAATACATAAGAGTCAGACAATGAGTGTGTGCATCTGCCTCTCGCCTTCTTTCTCTAATAATTCTTCTCAAATTAAAGCTCCTGGTAGAGAAGAGAGTCCTTGTTTAGCACCACTGTTCTCGATTACTGCTGCTCTGCCATCACTCCCTTACTCACCCACTGTGAGAACGGATGCAATGTGAGCTCTGGGCCTCATTGCAAGAGGTCTAAACCTTATAACACAATGTAGTAGGAACTCAGGCTTTTTTTGGTTTGGCTGGTCATGGAATGACTCGATTTTGTTTTTCAGCTCTTCAATAATAGTGAATATTATTATAATTTTAACATTTCCTGCAGCGGAGTTGTGCTCAGTGGGGCTCTACAGCAATTTCCCGTTTGAATCACTCCCCAGATGTTCTGCCAAGGATGCATGACAGCCCTTTAAACAAGACTGGAAAAGGCAATGCCTGCAGCCTGGCAGACCGGGGGAAGCGGGGGTACCAGTTAAGGGCGTATTGCAACTCTGAAAAGTTGGACTTTTTGGCAATTACGGAAACGAAGCATAAGGGAAATACACAAGATTTAAAGGTGCTCAGGCAAGCCTGTAATCAAAAAATAATGCAGGGTTCTCAATAATCTTAAGGCAGGAAAACTTGACTTGTCCTTCTGCCAGTTTTAAGGGGTAAAATGAATAAATGCATGAAAAAATGACACAAAATCAGAGAAAACTGTTGACAGCTACACTGTTCAAACCCTGAAGTAAAGGAGCACAAATCCAAATGACGGGGAATGTGCTCTGCCAGTCCATAGCCTGGGTCACACAAGGGTGTTTGCCAACCTTCCCATCACTGGAGCTGCCACGACTGCCCTGGCAGAAATGTGTCAAAACGCAGAGCATCGCTTGGGCATCATTTTATGCAGCGTGGTGAAACGTGCTGGTCCCTATTCCAGAGTGTTTTACAGGCCCCACACAATGGAGAGCAGTCTGGTAAAGTGGAGTTAGGCTTGCTTTAATAGTTTGTGGGCAGGAGATGAGGAAAAAGCCTTTTGGGGGCAAAAGGGAGGTAAAAAAGAGAAAGACAGAAAGAGGGGGGAAAAGGAATCAGACTTATTTGATGAGGATGTACTTCAACCACTTCTGGAGCAGGCAGTCTGTAACAGGCACACAGGCTCCTGCACAAACCTGGATCAAGACTACGCGGGCAAGAGCCGGACTCTGGAGGAACAAATAACGATTCTGCTCTGTGCCCAAGGTCTATCTCATTGCAATTAAACTGCAAGTTATAAATAAAGGAAACCCCATTTGCATTAATTCTTCGGATCAATCCTGTTTGATCAAATGTTATTAAAAATTAGACAGTGTGATCACTCCCCTTGTTAAGACCAGTCCCCAAGGAGGACAGAAACCAGCAGCAGTTTGTTCAAAACACTTGGATCTATGTTCCTAGTCCTTACACGTGCAAGAGTTACAACATTTTGGGTTTTGGACAAAAAGGTAGAATAATGAGGGCTTTGAGGGCTCAGCCTTGTCGTCAGGAAGTCTCTACAAGATGAATACACAGTAGGTGTTTTGAAAATCCCATAGAGGTGACACTTCTAAACTTATGGAGAACACCTTGCACTCAGTGCATTCATTACACCTTTCCATTTGATATTTTCAGTGTCTCTTGTGTGTGTAACATTTATTCAGCACGGCTTTCTGCTGGGGAGTTTGTTCCTCATGAAGGTGCTCCTCCTCCCCTGGAGAAAAGGGCCATGAATCCTGGTGTCTCCTGGGTATTTTTTGCTGTTGCTTGCATCGTCATTACTCAGTCCCTCGGGCACCATTCCTGTTAGTTGGCAGCTTAGAAGATGCTGTATTTAGTGAGATAATGTTATTCCAAATGCCAACCACTGAATGTGTGCACAGTTTCTCCCTCTCTCTTACACCTTTGCCCCCGCACTACACCCCAAAATAGTACTGGATGTCCAGGAGTCTCTGTAACATCGGTACGCCCGGTACACGCATCCCAGTCTGGCTGATAACTATGATCTATAAATCAGAAACAATTCTTCATCCCTATTTAGGGAGCTGAAATCCCACATCAGCGATGAACACTACCAATTACGTTTCAGAAGGAGGGCTCATGTCTGCATCAACGATACTTCAAGGTCATACATAGATGATCACTCTTTTTCTACCAGTATCCCTTTGCACATCACATCATTTCTAAATGTAGATTGAGTGCCTTGGTGTGAAAACTCAGGGGAAAAAATCCTTCACGTCACTATGGCACAGACAACCCAACACTGGGTTTATAGATCATAGGAATTCATTTCCACCCAACAGCTAAAGCAAGCAAGACAACTTCAGTTAATGGTGGTCTCCATACTCTGTTTTGGATAAAGTAAAATTACTGCATCAGTATTCAGAAGTGCAGCATCTCCTGTGCTGACACAGGCTTCCCTTTTGCCCACTGGGTAGATTCTTCCAAGTCTGGAATAACCTGGTTTGATTAGGAAAGAAGAGTATATTATACCCCGTCTCTCTTCCTTCCAGCCTCTCTATATCTGGCCTGGGAGCAAACAGGCAGCTTAAGAGAGCCACGAAGAATCAACACTGAATTTCCCATCCTCTTGAAAGGGTTCTGGATTAAGTTCAGAGTCCTTATTGCACAAGTAGTAAAGTTATAGGATTTTTCAGAGTTCTGCAGCATTGTATTTGGGACTGAGCGTTCAGCCTACCAAGGCAATCTTTTATAGCATCATTCAGTTTAAAAACAGTATTCTTTTCCTTTTACTACTCTGATTAGTTAAACTCTTCTCTTGACAATATTACCTCTAACTAAGATTTTATGCAAACTTCTTAATGTGAGATAAAAAATCAGATCTTTCAAAACATATACAACTATTTTCTTCAGTTTTAACATGGATAAGTGGGCAGCTGGTGCGAACTGTCACCACCAATACAAACACTCATAACTTCTCTGAAGCCAAGGAAATGCAGAAAATATACACCCCGTTCACCACTGGCCCTGGGAGGGATACTTCAACAAGCATTTTACAAGGCTTGGAATAATTAATCGGATTTAAGACCTGATTGTACATTTCGTATTGATTAGACATCGGTCAATGAAACATTTGGATAAATAAAGGCAGATGACAGAAACCATTACTGCAAAGGGTAGAGGAGGTTGTTGGTACCCCAGCCAACACGGATCAGAAAGGCCCCAGAGCAACTCATCTGTTGTACTGGATACACATAATTTGCTAAAAACAGTTTTTCATTTTTAGCACACAGTCATCTTTCATCCTGATTTCCAAGGACACCAACAAAGTATTTGATTATGCAAATTCAAAACATGCCTTCGAAAGCATGGTTACGAGCAGCTCTGTCATCTGCTGATACCAATTATTCCACAGTAAGCAGGTATTTAGTACAACTGAACAGCAAGACTTGTGACACACTTTGTACTTAATTATAAAACAGAGAAGAAAATCATTCAGGACAAAAGCTTTTTCTACCTCCTGTTAAAAATGTTTATCTTCTGTGTCGAAATGGATTTAATTGTCAACAATAAAGTTGCAGATCAATGAAAAGAAGTACTTAGTGGAATTGCACAAGATGTTGACAATTCTTCAGTCATTGAGCTACTTCTGGCCTTGATTTGAGAATGCAGAGTCCTCCAATATTTCACATGGAACAATTTATTTCATCCAGCTGTTAAACAGAACACACGCCACAAACGTAGCCTCTGTATCCCGTACACTGCGAGTAACATATTCAAAGCAACTTATATTTGATTGCTCTTTAAAAAGTGCCTCGTTACTTAATAAAGGGAATGGGATACAACTTTCTAGAGGAAAGTGAAGTACAGAACATCCAAACACCCCCCTCCTCAGAAATCATCATATTTACTTAATGGGAATTGTATGTGATTGTAACATCCTAACAGACCCAAGGAGAAAGGAGCACCATGAGCACTGAGTCTTACTCCAACACACCCACACGCACAGCCAAAGGTGTATTTCCTAGAGGGAAAATCTCTTGGCTTCTTAACCTTCCCAGCTGGGAAGCAGTAACGTCCATCATTAACCACGCAGCTCTGCAGTGCTCGGCAGTCAGCTCCCAGCATCGGAGGGCTCACGGAAGTGGACCTTCCCCGAACGGGCTGGCAAACATCCCACGTGGGAAGTGACGCTCACAAAGTCATTCTTTGGTAATATCGGGTTTGAGCACATAGAGCTTTAGCTTCTTGTTTCAACGTTGTGCTTTGATTAAAGAAATCCAGGTCTTGTAAACACAATATTTGTAACGCACACCTAATGTCGCAGGGAAATGGAGAACCCTGTATTCAGTCAGGTTGAAGGTCCATGGGTCCCACCACTGACTGCCGCCAGCACCAGATTTTTCCAAAATAGGTGTAAAAATGTTGCAGCCAGCCTCTGTGTAACAACATATAATAGCTCAAACCGTAACACCAACCCAATAGACCTCATGCTGCTGGCGGTGGAGACCAAACCCCTAGAGACCCAGGCCAAGACACAACAGCGAAGCTCTCCGCCTCACAGAGGACACTTGCAAAGGTCTGTCCAGTCCAACATCGCTTTGGTTTGGCTTCAGAATGGCACCTTCCCCTCTTCTCCTTCGGCTGTTACACAAATACTCACAAATAGTGGACATCTGTCAGGTCACAAATAGTGACCTGCCCTGTGAGCAGAGCAAAGCGTGGCGAGAGCATCTCAAACCTACTAAGAGTAAATGAGGTGACAGTCCTGGATACCAACCAATTACAAAAAGAAAACACAGCACAGCTTGATAAGCTGTTCCAATTCTCAAAAGGGACTGGTTAACTTTAGCACAAGGTTAACCCCAGCACAGGGCACGAGAAGAAAAATATATTGGATTTATCTATCACTCCCTGTCCTCACCATTGATTTGCCTTGGCCACGTAGCCACAATATTCCCCCACATGCTCATGACATCAGCTCATCCCGCTCGTACTTGACAGGATTACTTGAATAAGCTTGAACAAAACCAGCTTTCAAAAGCAGCTTGAAAAGTATCACCTTATGAACACTGATCAAATTTAGCATGACAGCTCAGTTTAACATAGGAAGGACAAAAAGAGATCTGTGTGATATGTTTATACAGAGAAATAACTCATTTATTCCCCCCGAGAGGTGTCATACCATAACTCACCAGGCACATACCACCAGTTCCTTTGTGAATTTGTTCTTTGGAGCCAAGAATTTTCTCTTCTGTTTTTAAAGGCAGGATGTCAACATAAGCACAGAGCTTAAAAACTCCAGTGCCCCTCTCTTTAATATTACAAGATGAAGCTCAGCACGACTGTGACAATACCCACTTTTAATTACACATATTTTAGCTCATTTGTGTCTACAGGAAAACTACATTAAGCTTAAACATCACTGACTCCAGCGATCAGTGTGGCTTTACAGTATTCTCACTCTTGGCACTGTTTTGGTTGTGTTTCCAAAGATGGATATTATCCAACTGTCTGCTCTAACGTAGCATCACTGGGGCTCAGTTCTTCTGCTCTGGCTCATATCAATAAATTTAGACATGAGATTTCAATGTTTCTTGTCAACACAGGGTCTCATAAAATGTTTTAATTATACTTGCCTGTTAATGTCCAATTTCTTGTATGAAGTTAACACACATCTCATTAATTTGTCTTATTTTAAAAAGTGGGGGGAAAGGGTCAAATTACTGAATAGGTTTAAATATACGGCTCTACCTTAACTAAAGACCTACCACTACATTTTGTGTTTCATTGCTTTGAGGTCATAAAAGTGTTTCTTTGTAGGTAAACATGATTCCATGTACCTAATCCCTCCTGTGGTAGAGGACTTCAAAGATTTTACAGACATTAAAATAGAAAAGAATATAATATGATAACATCAATGGCTCTTTGGCACATACGAGGCTGGGTTTTACATGATTCTGTATTATTTTATAAAAAGAATGTGGTATTTCTATGATAATTCGAACATTGAAAAGTATCTGGCTTTATATTACAGCCATTCATAAGGGAGCATCACTATCTCCTGTACCATTCGGTGTAGGTAATATGGGCCCTTTCTGGACCAAAGATCTCACGATGTCCTCTCTATCTCAGGAAGAAGCTCTACATTATAACTCCAGAAGGTTTGCTTTGCCTTGACATCTCATTTTCTTCTCCTTGCCTGCTCTTTCCATCTGTTGAACATTCCCCAGTTTGCTCCAATTACTCAAACTAACCAGACACCAGCCAGACCGCAGCCCTCCCTCCCCACTCACCGAACCTACATAAACAAATGAAATGAAATCTGACTATCTGCCCAAGTCAAATTAATTTCCAGACACGGAGGTGGGGAGATGACGGCAGCCTGGCAGCTCTCACAGAGATGCTGTTCTGTGCCTGTCAATCTCTATCAATGTTAATCGCAATCAGAAAGGCTTTGCTGCTGACCAGCTCTGGTTTCACGGACCTCAGGACAGTTGGCGGCTCCTGGTTGGGTAAATTTTGGTACAGCCAAGGGTCCATTATATTCGAATTGCTCCATACAGTGTTGCACATTTTGTTCAGTCCAGTTCTTCTACTCTTACTACGTTTATCCATGACATTAGGGTTTCTTTTCCTCATAAATCCACACAGAAGCATTCTATGAAATAGCATTTTTGACAGGATTATCGGACACAGTGCCTGCCCTCCAACAGACCCGGAGGAACAAGCAGCTGCAACACATTAAGCATACAGTGCACCTCCATGTGATCAGAAATGTCTTCTCCTCAACCCTTCTGGACAATCAGCTTAGAACGTGGAAGAAATGTGTGGCAGCACTCATCTCAAGGATAGGCATCACATTTACCACTGTACATCCTCCTCCCTATCATTGTGCTACAAGACTGACTAAAATCCCAGCCAACACCAGCCACGGTAGTTTGCAGAAAATGGATTTTCAGCTGCTAAGGTCTTTTATTACCAACCTGAAAGCAAAATATGAGTGAAGAAACAAAGTCAGCAAGAAGGCACTGATGACCTGTTCACTACTGAGGCACATGTTGTCTTCCAAGAATCTCTAACCGAAGTGTTTCTTCCCAGGGATTTGGCTATCTGGACTGTCCATACAGATCACTAAAAAGACAAGGAATTGGTGTGAAAGGGCCTTTGCACGGCAGAAGTTGCAGTGCTCACCTTAACTCTATTCTCACCCATCAACTTGTTCTTAAAGAAAACAGCAGAACAACACGTCAAGGGGTTTTCTTTGTGATAGAGGAACTCTCTGGGAAGCAGCCACACGAAAACATTTAAAGCACCCCCACATGAATGAACACAGGGTTTTTAGCACCCCCAGCTTAACGCCAGCTCAGCACCTAGCTTACAAATCTAAATAAATATCCCTGTCCAAAAATGAATGGCGAGCAAGGAAGACCAGATTAAAGCCAAGCCTGCGAGACACATACTCCTGCTGTAACTAGGATATGGTTCATTAGCTACAAGACTGACACGACAGTGCCCTGCACGCAGAAAAGACACCAACGTCGGGTTGCAAAGCCTGAAGCTGAACACAACCCTGAGTGCTGCAGGGTACTTTTGCAGTCCAAAACACAGGGGTTTTCTGTACAAACTGAAATAGTTAGCCTGTGTGCGCTTCAAAACACCATTTAAAAAATGTCCTATGGTCCTAACTTTTATTTTGATTCATGTTGTGCCTTGCTGAAGCTAATTATTACCCAGCAACCGGTGCATTCAAAGACTCAAGCCTTACACACAGGACTTTGTGGCGTTGCCTCCATGCTGCAAGGAACTGTAATTCTAAAAGGATTAGAAGTTTACCAGCACAGCCATGTAAAGTAGAAAATGAATTGTTCACTCTTCTCATCTCTGTTTGGAAATTAGATTACAGGCTCCAAGTGAGCTGAAATACAGAATGAGGCAAATCCATGTGATTAGCTCACAGGTGGCCAGTGAGCCTTTTCTATGCTTCAAAGTCTGGCAGATTCCTATTAGCTGCAATAATAAAAAGAATGTGTACTTATCCTTCGGCCCAAACCCTGCCCTGTGCCAACACAGCTACCTGCTGTGCTAATCCTCAGAACCAATATAATCATCCTCAATTCTGATTTCATCCGTTTGCTCAGCTGCCGTTTGGGATATACGGAATGTGCGGCACACGGCGGTGCTGCCGACTGCATGGCGAGCCGATGGCTACATGGGTTCCAGTTCCCCACCACGACGCAAACGGAGGGAAGGAACTGCAGGGCTCGCAAGGGACAGCCCCACGTTGTCAGCAGCTGCTTTTCCAGCCGTAAGAGCAAAGACTCTTTATACGTATAAACAGTTTGCACCATTAATCACCGCTGCTCCCGCTAAGTAAACAAACACTCTATCGCATTTATCTTCCCACTCCAGAAGGCGCCCGTCTGAGTGTCAATTCAGCAAAACCCATCACGCATTAGATCAGAAAACAGAAGAGACAGCTATTCCAGGGGCGGGTATGGGGGTCACAAGCGATGCATAACATCAATGGTCCATTTAATGGGATATTTGCTTTCTGACTCACACCAGTTGCAGACGATGCGAGCACAGCATTTAGTCATAACCTGCACACAAGGAATGCTCTTCCAAGCCCTCTCAGCAAGATGCTGGTTAATAAAATGAACACTGAGAGTTGCTCCCTCTAGCAAACTGATATCCCACCTGGTAGGTCTGTGATAATATTTTTATTATTTCTATAAACGTCTAATAATCCTCTGAATCCTCCTAAGCTCTTTACCTTAACATTATCTTGCATTGGGGACCTCTACAACTCAACAATTTCCTTGTTACTTTTAAATGCGTTAGGCAGCAAAACGAGAAGCCATCTCCCTATTCCCACATCGCAGGTTCACCAGAATATTTCAAACTAACTTTATCAAACTTTTTTTTTTTAGACCAAAATTTAAAACAAATGGTGAACAAGGGGTGCACTGGATACAGATGGGGGAAACAAGCGCTCGAGGCACCGGTGCAAACAGAGGCCACGCTTTGCTTTGCTCCCATAGATGTCCTTCCACCTCTGCTGCTCACCACAAAGCAAAACCAAGATCCTGCGAGCAGAGCATGTCAGCCTGTGCTCCTGGAAGAGAAGTCATGCTTCCAGTGCTGTGTCCTAGCAGAGATGCAGCTCCACACATCCACCCTTGGCCATATGTTCCCACCATTCCCCAGCATTTTATATCTTGGTCTAGGTAAGTAATCTGAATTCAAAGTAACCTCTCCTCTCTTCATTCCTTTATTTCTAAAACCACCCTCAGCCTGAAACAGCAAAGCGTCCTTCAAACAACACTGCTTCTGAAAGAAACACTTGCCGAACTGCCCCCACCCTTCGCACCCGCTGCCGTTCCCTGAAGCAGCAGCCGCCTCGGTATTAAAGCTCTCGGCCTCCCTCAAGTTATGCACATATTTAACTGGATGCAAAGAGAATCAATTCTTAATCAACCAGCAGCTGATTATTTGATTTGTGGATTAACACGACACAGACACCTGGGCTTGCGCGCACCAGCTGGCACAGCAGAGACGGCAGCGTGCCCAGGTGCCGCCGCGCTCGGGGTGTACCTGCTCGAGGGTCTTCATGTCGTATAATCAAAGGTGTCAGCGACTTTCCTGCTTGCTGCTGTTACAGCCTCGTGTGACCAGGCTTTCCTCAGTCTGGGTCACCCCCGGTGCCCTTTGACCACGGGTGGTGGTGGCGGCCCTGCTCCAGGTCAGGACTGCACGCTGTGCCTCTCACTTCAACAGCAGCAGCAGCAGCCCATGCTCCAAACTTCTCCAGCAAGGAGACTTGCCCTCAGACAGCTGGCAGCCTGAACTCTGCAAGCTAGGAAATTCCACATTATCTGAATAACTGGCTTGGAGATGGAGGGCAGAAAAAACTGTTCAACAGAGCCTACCTTGGCTCAGCGCTCTGCAGAGCCAGCCTGGACTGCAGCATCAGAACGTCCTCCAGACAGCCCAGACGAACCACTGAGAAAGGAGGTGTCATTGCTCAACTTTCATGTCTATCTCAACTGCTGAACAAGTCACATTTTATTTTATTCTCCCTTCTCTGCTCCTCCTTGCAAAGGCTTTTGATCAGGGAAAGCATCCCTTGCAGGGCAGCATTACAGAACGTGCTTAACTTCCAGCACAGGCTTAAGCTCACTTAAGGGTCAGACTGGAAGGATGCGCTCAGGGGGTTTGCAGAGGGGGGAAAAGGAGATCGGTTCCTGTTCTTTTCCCATCGTTGCTGCTGGCAGCACAAGTCCTCTCACACTGCTCAACTCAGGGCTGTGGCGTTTCAAGTCCCATCACCCATCATTTCACACTGCCGTGTCCCAGCAGGACCATGCCAACCCCCTGACTTCTACTCACGGCGCAGCATGTGGATTTCTCATAACGCTGTATTAGCAAACCAGCAGGAGTGTGTTTCCATCTGAATTCTAGTCATCTAAAGCAAAATGTTTGAATCTTGGAAATTAATCAAACACTGAACAGTCTTTTACCAGGAGGAGCTGATTTAGGTAATTAATGCTAGCTAAACAAATAGACACACTGGACAGATTTTCAGCCAACTGGGATGTAAATATTTTTACTCCTGTGGATAATCTTAGTCAAACCAGTTCTAGAAATACCCACAGTGATCCCTTTTCTTTTTTTCTCTGTATTGAGATCCGTCTCAGGCAGAACAATGCAAACGCTTAGGAGTGTGAAATGAAGGTACCATGGTGCTCTGTTGGATTCAGGAATCCACACAGCCGACCCCGATGCAGCACTACTGCCGTTAAATCTTCCACATCACAGATTCTGACCCCAACCTTCCTCCCAGTTGAGGTTTTCTTTTCAATCTCTTGCTATCGTTTAGCAAGAGTGGCAAGATAGATCCAGGCAGAGAGGCAGGAGGACAAAAGGACATCTCCATAACCAGTTTTGTGTCCAAGGAGCAGAGGTCCAGCCCTGCAAGCTGGCTGATGGAGACAGGTCTTATCCAAACATCCTAAAATCCATGGGGCTGCAGATGGCCGCGCCGAACAGAAGGTTCGGTGCCTTACAAAGTAAATTAAGAGTAGTAGGCCCATCTGTGGCATGAAATATCCATCTTGAAGTGAGAGGAACCTTTACAAATAACATTTATTTAAGTTTAAGAAAAATACTTTAAAATTGGGGGGGGAGGGGGAAGGGAGAACCACTTTCCGTTTTATAGTATTTTCAATTCTTTTCACAAAGGGAGATGAAAGTAGAACCAAACGTTTAC
Source organism: Neomorphus geoffroyi (assembly GCA_033558235.1). Taxonomy (NCBI): domain Eukaryota; kingdom Metazoa; phylum Chordata; class Aves; order Cuculiformes; family Neomorphidae; genus Neomorphus; species Neomorphus geoffroyi. The sequence continues at coordinate 8,785,786 of JAUMJM010000018.1, forward strand.
TGGGTGTTGGGAGACCAAATCAAGCACGTACGATGTTTCGACAGCAGCCTCGAGAAATAATCAATACCTTCCAATTCATGTTATTGACTTTTTCACATCCTTGCAGGCATGAGACTTCAGACGAAAGCATTAGAATTGCCAAATTGTTCAATTTACTCTAGTTCAGATATTTTACCCTGGTATTTTTTATGATGGTGAGGAAGCTTGTTCGACAGAAGCTCTAGAAAGTTAAAGCAGAATTTAACTCCCCAAACTCCCTACCTTGCTTCATGTTGGCATCCAGGGCTGCTTCATGCAGAGCATAAGAGAAATATGAAATATTTCTCTCTTCCCTCTCTTAATGTGCTTCAGTTTAATAGGACTTCAGGAAGAAACAAAAACGCCTTCTGCTACTCCCTCTGTTTAATCGTATCAGAATTATAAAAGATTCCACACCTATAAACTGTATTACCATTTAAAAAGTACATTTCTGTGCCACCCAGCCCAGAAATACATACGCTCCTGCAGCTTCCCTGACACCCCATCCTGTCTCTTTATGAGACAGTTTCCATAATATAAATCTGCACTATATAACAAGTTGCTTGGACCACTACGAAGCAGCAAGAGCTCATTAAGTCTTAGAGAATGTTTGCGGCTATTTTAGCACAGGCATGATTTGTTATGACATAGGAAAACCCTATTATTTCGCCAGGTTTAATAGGTAATAGATATGCCGAAGCACATAATTCTTACAAGGCTACGAGAAGCTTTTAGCAATAACCCTTGAGGATGTATTGCGCAAACTGATCTTGCAACAGCTTCAAATACAGAGAAAATGATCTGAACTATGGAAAATCACCATGATTCAGGGGCAATGCTCTAGATTAGAAGACTGAAGGTCTGCTCTGGCTCCCTCAAGATATAGTTAGGTCAGTGTTTGTCCCCGTTTCCTTTTCCAAGTGTTTACATGATGAGCTCGTCGGGCTGGGCTCTGAGGTAAAACAAGAATCAGCTCTTGCTTAAGGCTCCTCTGCATTTGTTTCATGAGAATAATGACAAGGATTAAAAAAAAGATCAAACTCAAGGCTGGCAGAATGCCAGCACTCTTCACTGTGGTTCAACAGATGTATTTGAGTAAGTAAATGAGTAAGTAAATGAAATATATAATACTTTATTTCCTTGCCCTACTCCTTGTTCCGCATTTGGATGTTTGAGAAGTCCCTTGCCGGGTTTTTTCACTCTTCAGTGAGGCTGACAGCCACGAGCACTTTATAATCATGTCCTGAGCTCATTTGTTTAGCTTTCCATTAGGCCCTGACAACCACCAATACTTCATAATCATACATAATCCTTATATCACATGCAGAAGGCTGAAACTGTAACAATCTCCAGTAGAACACAGAAAATACACAGAAAATCAAGTGGGCCCGTTAACATTTAGAAAGAAATTATTAAGAGCTCCATTCAACAGATCAGCCCAGTATTAAGAGACGTATTTATCATATATCTGTAAGTCGACCTTCGCGTGGGAATATCTGTACGCAAATGCAGTCATTTGCCCTGTTCTGGCACAAATGGGAGGATTTCTTTTAATTATTATGAAAGCTGGGCTCTCAAATTCCTTCACAGGGAAGGAAGGAGAGCAGCACATGCCCACTGCTCCGGCGGCACGGAGGTACCCACACTCTCTTCTCACACTCCACTTCTGGAGGGATCCAAACCCTCCTGCTCCCAAGAGGTGCTAAGTTTGCCACTTCGTTGGAATCTCTCCAGCACTCACTTCCAAGCTTTCTTATAATTTGTTTCTGACTACTAGGGAAAAATACACAATTTAACATTTACCAACAGCCACAAGTTTTACTGAAAACTGTTGAAAATGCTTAAAAATGTGTCGTCAGGAGGAATCAGGAGGGGTCACAGCGAATGCATGAAGCATTTTCTCTAAGATACCCTTCTTCGAGTAGGGTGTAAAACTGAATTCTAGGTAAAGAACAAGCTTAGAGATATCCAGAAGCTTTTATGAGACACAAAATGCCCAGGAAACAGGTACAGGAGGAGATGCTGTGAAGGAGAACACACTGGCATTGCTCAGGGTTAGGCTGCACAGTGCAACCCAACTCCAGCGAGTTGGGTCCAACTCCCTACTCCAGTGAGTCCGGTGTGAGACAGTGGTAGAGACTTCCCCTTCCATTTCCGTCATGACTTTGTCCATGTGCTCTGTTCATCCTTAACAAAACACACAGTTGTGTGGAACAGACCTACAACCACGTCACAGCTCATGCGTGAACCCAAAATCCCTCACAACCAGGCAAGGGCCCGATGACCCTGCTTTACAAATGCTCTTGTTCCCTGCTTCCAGCTCCAGCACACCATCAGTCTCCAGCTCACCTCTCCACAGCATTCCGTTCATCAGTGCCATCGGTGGCACAAACCTGCCAAGCATGTAGAACTTAATGGTCTAATCCTCCTGCTTTCACAAAGACCAGATTAGCCTTAAGTTAAATACCCTTGTTCCTTAAATTTCCTCCTTGTCAAAATGCCAAGGGAAGCTCTTAATCTTACAAAAGAGCCTGAGGACATTCTGATGCCTCCGCATGAAGACAGAAAGCAGTCCACAATGCCAAGATAAAGCTGAGGTATTAAACTAATCTCACAGAACTGGCAATGTATATGCAGCAGGGATCGCTGCTGTTTATCGCTGTTAACGGTGAGAGGAGGTCATTAGCTACAAACGAGGTTCTTGCCATGAGCGTCTCGGCATCCCCCACCTTACATACATCAAACTGAGGCACTGAGTAGTTATAAACTCATGCAAATTATCAACTGCAAAGAAATGAAATCAACTTGCGATTGAGATACGGCAGCCTAAGCACTAACTAATTCAGCCAGCTTGTCTACACTTGCCATGTGAAGCTCCCCTTGCTGGCAGCCCGGCGTGGCCTGTGGCCAGCAGGAGCCAGTTCTGCAGAGGGATCTTGCACAAGGAGAGCTGGGGCTTTTCAAACCATGCTGCTCTTCCATGGATAGGAATGGGAATCAAATATACAAGTGATTTCCCATTCGATGGCTTGAGAGTCGAAGTCTCCCTTGCAAGGCGCGATGCACGAGAGCCTCTGGACTAGCAGTGCTCAAGGCACAACGGGAGAAACCTAGAGCTGAGCTTCCCACCTCCACTGCAGGCTGATACAATTAAAGCCTATTAGACAGTAGCACAAACTAAGAAGCTCCCTCACCTCAAAAGAAAACCGCAAGGTCTGTACTCCCAGGTAAAAATCAGAGGACATTTCTGAAGCGACTAACGCTTCTTTTCACCTTTCTCATCCACGAATTTTGAGAGACCACAGGCATTTTATAATATTGAATGTGAATCAACCCCACCACAGCACGTACAGCTGTTAACCATTCCTCACTTGTCCACATGGCCGGCAAGAGGCTAGGAGTGACTTAATTCCTGTAATAACTTTCCCATGCTCCGCAGAGGCCCCCCGAGATCCACACGGGGACAAAGATCTGACGGAGCAGGGGAGGTCATTCCACTCTCTATAAAGTAAACCTCTCTATATCCACTAAAGAAAACTCAAAAGAAAGTTTGCAAAACTGGGTTAAATATTAGTGAATGATATCAATCCAGAGCGTCTATAATTTCCTATTTTTAAGATGAGAGAAAAAAAGGAAAGGAAGGTTTTTACCCACACGTCACTGAAGACTTCCCAACAGCTTACGCACAAAGCATTTAGACACTTTAATTTCCTCTCCAATATGAATACTCTACCCCCAAATGAAACCTATTAAAAATTAAATTCTTATATGAAGTTTAAAATGCGGCTCCTTTCTCCCCAGGTCCCATTAAATACTCTCCCTACACACAGTTTAGAAGACAGAAGAGATCCTAGAGAATATTTACAAAGAGAACAAAACCTCCCGAGGGTTTTTGTGTTACTACAACATTAATCTATTTTAATCACACAACAGATTAAAAACAAACAACATTAAATGATTCTGCAAAGTACTGAGTGGAAGTCTGTCTTTGTTGCACAAAAAAAAACCTAAGGAGAAGAACAAAGTACTTGGAAATAGGGTGATTATGTTGTTCCACAGAGACAGAGAACAGCAAAATCAAGACTGGGCCACAGAGCCGCTGGTGGGAAGAAGATAAAAATCAACCATTCACAAGGGTCTAATTTTACTTCCAGGCACTCCCAGGGCTGTGTTTGCGCTGCAGAGCTCACCGGGGCACATGAGGACGCAGGTCTGATCAACAACGTGTGGGTGAAGGGAACGAGAAGCCCAGTACTGGCTCAAGCCCATTCGCAGAGCTTGGAGCACACCTCCAACCCCACTGGACACCCCCAGCGCTGGAGCAGCAGCGATGCTCTGATGGGTTCTGGACAAGTCTCAGTGCCAAAATACTTCCCTGCCACCTCCTCCACGGGGTTTTCTAGCCAGCCCCACCTTCTCTCAGCTCCACGGCCACTCTGCCCCAGCCATTCTGCACGAGTGGGCTCCCCAGCTTAATTCCACACCATCTGGTGAGGACACAACCAGCTCCACACGGGGGCACTGCACATGCCCTGGGCGTGTACACGTAGGAAGGAGACGCATTACCTCAGCCACTGATTCCACCGTTAACCTTAATAACTCCCGTGTCCTCGCCATTTCTTCTGTACCCAGTTTCAGTCCCCCAGCCTCTTCTCACACCATGGCCTTTCCATATGTCCGAGCAACTCCACTGGCATCTACAAAGCCTTTGTTCAGCTCTGTCTTCCAGTGGGTAGAGCGCAATGAAAACACCATGTCCTTCAAAGGCTGCCTCGGGCAACTGCTTTAAACAACAGCAACGTTTCCTATTCCAGTCGCCAAGATTTTATTCAGCCTTTAATTATTTACATATTTTTGAATTGTTTCGGTGCACTGAACAACAACACCTATTGACCTGCCCGCAGGTCATTCCATTGAATCATCCCAGTTAATTTCGAGGCCGCGGCTGTTTATGAATAGTTCATTCTTCCAGTAGCCCCGATGTGGCAATTGCTAACGCACAATCTCATCTGCCATTGCTCGGTCTACTCAGTGATTTTGCTATCTTACTCTGGGGCTCAGTGTTGTTTTTTCTCATCTTGAACAACCCAGATAATTGTGCTTTCATAATCAAGTTTGCCATCTCGCTGCTCAACAGACTTTTAATGAATAAACCACCTCTAGTTCTCCAGGATAGGTTTAGCTACTGCAAAATATCAAATACATACAGCGCTGCAAAGACAAGTTTCCCCAATAGTTACAAGCCAACGTTTTTCACCACAATTTTATAACCACCTTTGCCCCGAAGACACTGGAACGGAGCAGGCACATCTGAGATTAAAATTATCTAAAGAAACCACAAGAAAAAAAAAAAAAAAAAGTGCTCTTGTTTTAAGCCAAGTAGCTGTTAGATTGACTTAAATAAGTGGAAGCATTTCACATGGATGGCTTGGTTAATATGGGGTGCTCTAGGCAGGGCTTTTATCTCAGCAATTACCAACTCAGTTGCCAAAGCAAACCGAAACCTTCAAGGGAATGATTTGTGTGGTTACTTCGCTCCCAGCGCTCCAGATTTCATACGATATAGATTGCATAAATTTAGTATTAAGAGCAATAGCTGCACTGAAGTTGTTTCTGGCAGTATTAACGCTGGTCTGAAGGGGGAGAACGCAGAGCTTTCTGCACAGTACTGGTATTAAAATATTTCATTTATTCAACAGACATACTTGGTGCAATCTCTGACAGAATTTGACCACTTGATCTCAACACTGTTTCTTCCCGAAACAGCTGGCTGTAATGGTTAACGCATTTTCAACCACGGAGGACAAAGAGGTGGAATGAACCGGCTCTGTCCCCTGGTGTGGGTCTCTCTTTCCAGGCTGAGCCAGTGAAGGAAGACTGCTGTCCTACTCTGATGACAGAAAACGCACTGCAATCCTGCTTCCCTGCCAGTGCTCCGGGAGATTCACCTCCCTCGCTCTCCATGAGCAAGCACTGGAACACAGAGCAAGAAAATGCTACCAATGCATACCCACAGCACGCAGAGATGCCTGCAAATGTTTTAATGATGGAGATACTGAAAGCTTTCTAGGTGTGATAGCTACCTTCTACTATCCTGAGCCGTACACTCGGCCTCTTTCCGCAGGAGGTGCTGGTTAGAACGTGTGACAGCAGAAGGGGACACGTGCCAGGTCCTCGGTTGCTTTGGTTTGAACCTGGTGTTTGGCTTTGGATCACCAGCCATGTCTGCCACCCCTGGCAGGAGGGAGCAGCCCCCAGCAGAGGGGAGAGGGCACAGCGAGAGCCGTGACCCCTACAGCAGCCTCTGCCAGAGGCGGGGGCCGAAGCTGGAGCTGTGCTGGCAAACCTGCAGCGCAGCTGTGGTTACAGTGACATGAGCACACCTTGACTTTCGCAGTTGGTTGTGTTTGGGACAAGCCAGGAAAAGCTACCAAGGAGCAGCTGTGCTCGTGGAAGCGGTGGCCAAAGTAGACTGCTATTCTCACAGAGCACCCTGGGTGACATGGGAGAGACAGCTCAGGTTCCGCTGGGCTGCAGGAGGGACCAGGATTTGGGAGAAGGAACAGCCTCTGCAAACCAGCTGCAGCCACAGTCCCAGTCATAAAGGAAGCTACCAAGGACACAGGGACACCGCTTGACCAACAGTAAATTTGCATAAGGTAGAAAGCTTTGCCTATGGGAGATGCTTCATTGTTTCTTCCGGCTTGATGAAACTTCCAGTCTCAAGCACACAAAACCACCAGGAGTCAATGTCTCCCTCCTATGAAACTGCTTTAAAAACCACGGCATGTATTATTCAGAGTTTTCTTTATTTGCATTTCATTTTTTAGCCTCATGAAAGGGAGTGCCTTTCACATAATGATATTACCACAGGATCTAAGAGAGAAAAAAATTAAGAAAAAAAATCATGAGACTCCTGATAAAATCATGAAAGGCAGCAACGCTCCTTCTTATTACCACTCCATGGTAATTCAGCTTCTCTTAATAGTGGCAAGGGCCTCTCTAATAGCAGACAAGAGTCTGTTGTTGAGCTCCACTAATGATGCACAAGATGTAACAGTAAAGCAGCTGAGATGCTGACTCTTTCCAGGGCTATGCACCAGCAGGTAATGTTATCTTCAGCATTTTACAGGTTTGCACAGTAAAAAGTCACTTCTCAAAATCATATGAAATAATATTTTGAATGAACTTTATGCTGTTCAAATAGCCATAAACCCACGAATGAAAGAAATAACGCTATGGTGAACAGATGTTGCAAATGTACTTCAGACGTCGGTCAAGTGCAACCATCTTGTGGGGGAATCACTGCAGGTTTGTCCCCTTCAAAGTACCGTGTGAAACTGCAGAGTAAAGCGAAGTAGGCACCTCATCCACACCTGGTTGTGAACCCACCGCTTGAGCTAGCTGACACCAGCTTTAAAAGATACCAGCAAACACTTAAGGACAACAAATGCTCAGCTTTCTGCCTATCCAAGCTCCTGGCCTGCCACCTTTGAGAAATGACTTTTGAAACACCCACTTACAGACCAGCACACTGTGCAAACAGGGTTTGCTCAGTCTTTTATCATTCGAAATGCTCAATTATCCACACAGCAGGTTGTACATCTCCAAAGGATCCCTCAACACAACATGTGAGCGAGTGTGGACTAAATACTGACCCAAAGTAAAAGTTTCACTTTCTGAAATAACGGCATCAAAACAGTGTCACTTGGCAAAGTAACCACATGCTTTAACCAAGCCAGATTGCTATGAAAATGCCCAGTGTTCCCCAGTAAAGACCATAATATGCTTCTCAATATAAATAAATTGGTATCCCAGGTAATGTTTTCATTTCAGCATGACAGGTCTTGGTTTATGGCTTTGGACAACTCTGAACGTGTAGTACAATCCTAATCAGAACCCCCCCTGCATTCTCCCCTGGTACGAAGAGACGTGGACTCAGGTGCTCTCCATTGCTGCCTGGAAGGTTTAGGCGGTCACTCACGGAATCAAGTATCAGGGCAGAGAAGAAACATCTCCTCCTGCTTCACTAAGAAGCTGCTCTTCACTTTATATCACTGGGTAAATTCATTCAAGTAGGGTGGATGCAGTAGAGTTACCCACGTTTGCCGAGTTACTGCTTCTGACACCATTCTTCCCCCATCCTGGTTTTAAGTTGACGTTGGGTAGGCTACAGAAGCTGATGTGGACTGAGGCTGTCAGCATACAACTGCATGCAACCTTGAGAGCTCTCCTCCTTCTCCTCCCATCCAAAAAAGCCTCATCTCCGTTGCTGTACAGACGCCAAGGTCTGTAAAAGCACGGTCATCCACAACATTTCATCAGGCCCTTGCCCATCCCTAGCCAGCGACACACAATCATAGAATCAGAAGGTTGGAAGAGACCTCTGAGAGCATCGAGTCCAACCGTGCCTGGCTCCCTACTAAACCCTGTCCCTAAGGAACTCATCTACCCGACTTTTAAACACCTAAACATGAAGTTATAAGCAAGCATTTCAAGTCTGAATACACTCTAAGAGCTTAGGGATGCTTTTCTGATTTAACACTAAACCCACTGTATTCCACTCCAGGTCTGCTTATTACAGCGTGTTCCAGGATTTACTCTACTGCTGTAGTGCGGTGAGAACTTTGTGGTATCAACAAAAGGGTGAGAAGCAGCTCTCACAGAAAGAAACTCCAAAGGGAAGTGTGGGAAGGTTTTTAATACTTCTACCCCCAAAATAATCCTGGATATCTGTTCCAGAACTCCGATTTTGGTTACTCAGAGTAACAACAGAGCAGTTCATTTAAGTAACAACTATTCAGAAAGGGTAATACTTTGGCATTATTTGATACATAAAAAACAGAGCAAAGAAAATCACAGAAAGAAAAATACACTTCCACCACCTGTGCTATTTGGTTGAAACTAAATCTTCCTGGGATTCTTCTGTAAGCTGATGCCAGGCCTTGCCCACACCAGCCTGCAGCCAGACATCACCAAGGCTGCCAGTCGGGGCTGGGCTGTCGTGTATACCCTCCTCTTTGTAAACATCCCATGTTCTTCACCAAAGAACATGTACTTGTAACTGAATTAAAACAAAGTACACACCTCCTAATGTTCTCGTTAATAAGACAAAAATCACTCTAGAAATTTAACAAGAGCTCATCTTCCAGCTAAGAATATCACATAGACGAGCGGATCTTGTGAGTAAATTTGAGAGGAAGGCAAAAACCAATTCACAGAAGCTTGTGCTTGCTTAATGTTCTCATTCTTAGTTAATACTTTCAGCATCAAGGGATGCTCGTTGATCCAGGGTCACAGTGCTTTTCCAAAATAATCCCCAGGAAGAAATAGCCTAAAAGGGTTATATTTAACACTATCACTTTCAATCTAAAAAAGTGCATTCAGCTCTGTAATCCCTTTCTGAAAGAGGCTGTGTTGTGTTTGGTAATCAGCTACTTCTTCCGTAGTGTTTTGTTGCCATAACAGATGAGAGGAGCTCTACAGGCTGCCCTTCCTTCCCCACTGTGACACATCACCGGTTGTTAATCCTGCCCCAGGATCAAACTCAGTCCATCTTTCATGTTCACTTCTGGAGGGACACGGCAGCTGGGGGCGCAGTCAGGGCTCCTCGGGGAGATGGATAATGTTCCATAATCAGAGCTTTGTTGAGGAAACAGGCTGGGGTAGAGAAAAGTTGACGGTTTGGGTCGGGATCCTGACAGCTGTTGCGTTTTCCTTGCTGCACGACCGAAGATGCACGAGAGAACTGTTCCTCCCCAGCTCCTTGGACAGTTCGGTGTCTGAGCAACTGGAGCTGCCAGCCAGAAAGTCCCTTAACCCTGCACTGATTCAGGTCGAACAGCAAACACGCAAACTCACTGCAGGAAATGGGAAAAAGCAGACATGTGGACCTGTTCTAAGCCTTGTCGAAGCCTTCCTCGAGGAGGAGGAGGATTTGGGTCTCCTCAGTCAGCAACCTCCATGCAAAGCTACAGGCGAGCAACAGGCAGCCCCGGGAACAACGTGCGAGCTGGCAAAATGAAACCTGGCCCAACTCAGCTTCTGGGAGTTTGCACCCAGCATTCCCAGATGTGTGGGCCTCTATCTTCCATTCTTATCTCAGAGTAGATCCTAATCACTTAACGAGGCTGTTGTGAAGCTTATTAAATCAAATCATCTTGATAAACCTTACAAATAAAACCAAAACTGAAAGGAGTTTCGGCAGTTCTTCTGTTGAGAGTGCAGGAAAGTCATTTTTCAAGCCCAAACATGAAAAGGTCCTAAACAGGAGCTAAAAACCAAGAGGAATTCCACACCCTCCACCTCCATCTGCTTCTTGGAAATCCTTTTCTTAGATAACTGAAAGGCAGATAAACAACAACAAAAAAGACGTGCACTAACTAGATCATTTCTTTTCAGGGATGTAAATGGCAAGTGCTGACCTTTTTTTTTAATCTCGCATTGAGTTTCAGCAAACTGTCACTCTTACATGGGCAGCGAGGGAAAAACACACATATTATTAGAAAACAATCACTGCCAAATCTGATAACAATCTGACATTAACCACTGTGGGGATTCTGCTGCCAAGGATGTCTTGTATCATTTAGAAAACATAAAGGAAAAGATTCCTGAGGGGGGAAAGCACACAAACAAATAATTGTTCCACGTCCTATTAATAAACCTCTGCAGCTCACATTTCCCTGAGAAAATGCTCACAGTACTGCTACCATCTTCTAGAGCGAGTTTACTAAATAACATCTAATCTTCCAGAAGTGAAAAAAAAATCAACCACAACTATTCTAAAAAGCACCACAGATACAGGGTGTGTGTGTGTGTTTTTCACCAGATCAATGCATCCGTTTTACAGTGGTACACGAGCTTATGTCTCCTCCTTTTTACATTCCCTCCCTCCTTTATTTCCCCACTCTTCATTTCTCCATCCAGCAGCATCTCCTATGGCAGCACCATCTCATGAACAACCACAATACCAAGTTCAAAATCAGCTTTCAGGTAACTCCAGTCGGGTAAAGAAGACCTTCAGCTTCAACTAGTGGAAGATCTGGCAACCTCCCTACACCATCCAAACCGAGTTAGTTAAAGCCTTTTGATAACAAGTGTTTTGGATTTACATTTTGAGGATGCACCGAAGTGGACCTCAGTCTGCAAAGGGAGTAACAGTATTACGCAATCAGGTGAAATACCAAGAGATTTTGAACTTCAACAAAGGCTATAAGACTGTCTGGTTTCTCTGCAAATTTAAGAAGTTGCCGTGGACAACATTTCACAAGAAATCAGACTTAATCACAGTACTGAAAGGGCCAGGAAATTATAACTTGTATAAGAGTGCATATCCGTATCCACCTAACTATGTGATGTAAGAATATATATGGTTTAAAATAACAAAGATAATATTTCTTTTCAGTTTTTACATGGGTCTTGAAGTAATCAGCCCCACCATGCACTGCAGGTGTTGCAGAAGTAATAACACTCATTGAGCCATTCTGGCTTAACACCAGGATCCTTTCTACATGGGAATTAACAACATTTTGAGGGTGGGTTTTTTTCACATATCTGATGTGTGCACTATAATTTCTGATAAGAGTTTGTATCTATCCTCAGATTTTCATAGAATCAGAGAACAGTTTGGGCTGGAAGGGACCTTAAAGCCCATCCAGTTTCACCCCCTGCCATGGGCAGGGACACCTCCCACTGGATCAGGGGGCTCCAAGCCCCATCCAACCTGGCCTTGAACACCTCCAGGGACGGGGCTTCCGTGACTTTGTTTCTTCACTGTTGTTTTCTGGAGTTCAAGATGAACATTTACACTCAGTATCAAAAAGGATCACTTTTCACATCCACTTGTCCTGGAAACCGACTCCTCCAGCCGCCCCTGTCCCTGCGCACCACAGTGCCTTTGGTCCCACAGCAGTCACTCCAAGTGTGGAAACAGGATAAAAGCCACAAGCAAATCTGAAACACATTATGGAAATCTCTCTGCCTTCGCTGAAGTAACCATCTGCACACTTGCTGCAATTTCAGAACAGATACAGCTGTTTGATACCTATGTAACATGACAAAAGCCCATCCTGAAATCGCTTTACATTTAAGCAAAATACTGGATTACAATGTAAACCAAGACATAGCCCAAAGACCAGCTGTTACTCCATAACTACACCGTGGCACTCTTAAATAACCAAGAACAGCCTGAAACAGCTTGCAAAATCTGCAGGGCTGAACAAAGAAATGTCTCTGTGTTGGGGCACAACTAAAAACACTGAACTTCTTGAAGACAGATGCTCAAATCTTGCCCATGTGGCCATCCCTCCCCATTCTATCATTAATAAAAAGCCTTTGCAAGACCAGCCCTGTAAACTGCCCCTGGTTAGATTTCCCTCCTCCTCTGTGCTTTTTGTTGTCATTGTTTTGTTCTGGTTATTTGGTTTGGGTTTTTTTTCTTAAGCCGTGGAATACAGAGCTTGTGGTCTGCGTAACACTGATAGCACTTGAGACTGCCTTCTGTTCAACCCCAGGCCATCCGCGTGCATCGCAAGCTATTTTCCTCTCACTCGTGTCAATGCCTTTCAAGGATGACCTGAGGACCAACTCTTCCCTGATGCGAGTGCAAATCACTTGCCAAGTTTAGTTTCATTTTGACTGTGCCTACCAGGGAAGGGTCACTTACAGACTCCATAATTTCTTCCCCTGTCTCAAAAGATTATAATTCGTCCATTGCAATTCACATCAGGATGCAATTTGGCAGGTAAGTCAGAAGTCTGGAGGCAATTATTCTCCTTCCTTTGGAGAAATGGATTACATTCATTCAGTTATTTTCAGTTATTTATTGTAGCGGGAAGGGAGTAAGGAAAAGGAAAACAAGATGGGTTTAGACTCTACGATGGGATTGACTTTGCGTGTTTTGACACTGTAGCAGGGTTCATTATACTGATACACGCAATCCACGCATCTAATTCTATCCAAGAGGAAAGGACTGTAGCAGAAACGTCTCAGCCCTCACAGTCAGGTATTCATATGCCAATGAAAACAAACCTTATTATAAATCGTTAGGAATCCCCCCCCAAAACTTATAGTTACATTTATTATTAGATCACCTCTAGATTTATATCAAGCTGAAATCTCTTCCTTTGAATCCGATGAGTGATACGCTGCTCTCAGCTTACCAGGAAACGCGTTCCTTTATACCAGTGGTTTTCCTTAGAAAGGCTGCCAAGAGCTGGGTTCAAACTGTGATCAGGCTTCTACAGCAGCACAAGTGACAGAGACCTTCCTGCCCAGAACCTTTCCTTAATTCCTTCACACCATCTGGCACCGGTTCGACTCCTCTTGCCAAATACAAACACCCACGTTCACACTGCCAGCCAGGCTCTCTCCAGCCCAGATGTTACCTGGACACATCGACGTAAGTGAGGGTCATGTCCAGATCTAAGGAATAACCTGAACAAACCCCAAATCATTAAATAGAGATGAGTGGCTTTCACCCACCACAGCCTCTTCCCACAGCTTTCCTGGGCTTGGGGGGAGGCTAAGAGTTTTCCAGTCTGATTTTTCCAGACTTTGTCATAATTACTTGTCTTTCCTTTATATTTTAGTATAGTTTCCACATGGCTGAAACAATAACTGACAGAAGTTTTCCTCTTGGTCACCAGATGTAGAAAAGGTTGAGCCCAGACCCATCCACAGGTCCCAGCGCAGACTCAGCCAGGATTCCCTTCCTATCAGCCACTAAACACATTCCAAAGCTCATTTCCATTTTTAAAAGCAAATTATAAAAGTGTGTTTCCACAACTAATATTTACTGAATGAAGTGATTACTCATTTCAACAGCTAAAAAGATGCATTGAGTTTTATTTTAGCTAATTAAAGACATAAAGGAGTTACTCATAAACTACCCAGCAACCGAACTACGCATGAGCCCGAGCAAATCGACACGCAAAGCTTTCACTAAATCAGCTTCAATGAGCCTTATCTTTGAATATATTTGCCAGATCAGACCTTTACTTTGAAAAATGAATTTTAGGAGACTGCAGTTTTTTTTGCAAATCTTTTCAGGTCCTGTGCCTCGTAAAAAAGCCAGAGTGACTTTTGTGACATTCCAGGGGAAGACTAGGTTTTATCAGAGACTATAAAGATTTAAAGTCACAATATAATCTCACCTCTAGGTTACTGGGCCCACTTCCCTTATCAATTAACCTGTCAGTTGACAGTCGGGTCTAATTAGTTAAATCCTTTTTTAATGAAAAGAATCTGCCTTGAGCAAAGTCTGTCAGCTCCAGAACCACTTTACAATCGGGAGCGTGTTTCAGCAAAACCCATTAAATACCTGCAGAGAACCCAACACCGGCAGCAAACTGAAACTCTCTTTTGCTTCTGCAGACACGGATAATATTATTTTTTTCATGTCTGCTGCAACGGGAGGCTCTTTCCACCTTGCTATGTGAAAAAGTGCACTGGGCAGTTGCCTCTGATGCCCCTTTGTTTCCACCACTTTAAGAAGTCTGTAAATCCATAACCAGGCTGGGCACCTTACCTGGGAGCAGAGAGGCTCACAGAGAAACTGCTGACATTGAGGCCTCTGGAAACATCTTTCCTGGGGAATAAAACCCAGCACACCAGCATAGGCATTTCTCAAAATGCACCTTTCGTGCACCAAAGCAGTCGTCCAGAAAATGGGCTCTAAGAATGAGGAGACCTTTCAGACCCCTGCTTTTAAAATTATACAGTGACAGTCTTTGTGGGCAATTCAAACTTCGTGGACATTCAGACTTCATGGACACTGAAGACGACAAGTTTTCAGCCTCTGGAAAATCCACGTTTTGGAAAGAAACCCCCACGTACCGTCACTGCCGTGGGCGCTCCGCATGCGGGAGGAGATGGGAAGGGAGGGGGAGCTTTTCCCATAGCGTCGTGTAAAAGTACTATATTAGAAGAATATGGACCCAATTCCTACACTAATGATCCCACAACTCCCTTTGACTTCAAAGGGCCTCGCATCACATTTGTAATCTTTTGCAAGTGTTAGCAAACAAAATTACAAGTTTTAAACTACAGGTTTCAACAAATTCCCCTCACCATCAACACAGCAATGTACTTAAAGACAGACGTAATGAGCAGCTTTGGATCTGTAGAAATACCCTGTGGAGTTCATTAATGATTTCATTTTTGGCAAGACATCATGTCAAACGACGGAACATTATTAAAACCATACACAGATACATGGATTTGAAACTGTGTTCCTGCAAACACTTAGGAAAAATCAAAGGCCATGTAATTTTGGTTTACCTTTTAAGTACATTATTTTAAGGGCACGTAACTGTAAAGCCTTTCCCGAAAACCAGCTGCTGATATCCAAGGGATGCCTCCATTCTACACTTCTTTTCATATATGAGAAAATGGGATCTGAAATGTTACCATAGGACTTAACTCTGAGCACATCCCCACCTCCACAAAGCCACGTAAACTAGTTTCAGCCACGTTCCTCCAAATTACATGAGTGAAGCTGAAGGCACACTTTCATCTCAAACTCAACTTTTCTGCCTGTGTCACATCCAGACCATCCACCTTGCTTTCATGTGCTCAAAGGAACCAGCAGCATTCGTTGTACGGCATTCATTAAAAAAGGAATTTAAGCGCGTTAAATCGGTAAGAGAGGTGGCATGGACACACAAACTCACACGTGTGTGGCTGCACGGGTTTAGATTTTCTATCAGTTAAGAACATGTTTAAGCAGAGTCAATAAGGAACTGCAACAAGCCCACAGTGTCTTCAGGAGGGCCTGCACTAGTTCCTGCTGGGCAAGTTCATACTGAGAAACAACATGAGCATTAAACGGCATTCCCTTGGTAGCCTGAAGGCCAAGCCCTCCCCACACCCTTAACTCAAGGAATACTTAGTCAAGGATTGAAGAATAATTTGATGGTGATTATTTATCTGCATTGCTCTTCATATACTTCCAAGTAGCTTGGTTGTTACTTGCCCTCAGTTTTTGTTACCAACATCTTCTGCATCAAAAGGCTGCAGGACGACTCAAATTCACTTCTGCAGACTTTTTGTCCCATACTCCATCTCGTCCAGTCCATATGTGCGATATAGTGCATTTCCTGAGCTATTCTCTGATGTTCCTTCAGGTTTTCAAGTTTTATACTTAAATATACGCAGCTCAGATCCCGCTGCTGTTTGCTCCTAATCTTCACAACACAACATGAATTATTACTCCGTCAAGCTCCCATTTTGCACAACGCTTGCTCTTGGGTAAAATCACAGGAATGTTCCCGTTGACAAGGCAAGGTTCGGCACGTTGCACCACCAAATCGCCTTCGGGAAGCTCACTTCTGGGCTAAGTGAATAGACAACTCGAATACACCACGTCAAAAAGTATGTGATGCCTACACCCCACGTATACTCCTCGGGGGGAAAACATAAATAGAGTATCAGCAGTTTCTTACTATTTTAAAAAAAGTCTAAACTGCCCAAGATCTAGGGAAATCATTTCCCTTCTGCCTGTCAGAGCAAGTTATCTGCATGCTTTTTATGTATTAAAAACATAGCCTAACAGAATATATTCACCCTATCTCCACAGGACAAAGTTGAAGTTGCAGAGAGAAAGTGAACGCCCAGTGAGAAGCTATGGATTTGAAGCGGTGCTCATGTTCCTCAGCCGAAGGAAAGCAAACAACAACTGAACTTCCAAATGACAACTGCTTAAGTCTACTTATCATTTCCTGAAGAATCAGCTCAAAGATGGAATCATATTCCTTGCCTCTTGCATTTGTTTGCATTTGCAAATTACTTTATCCATACATATCTACCTGAATAAACAACACAGACGTGTTAATTATGAAAGCAAACTTTCACCTACCAACTACGCTGATCTTTTTTAAGCTTTGAAGTCTCCTCAACTGCCTGAATTTTTTTGGCCACTCCTGGCTTTTCCTGCCTGCACAGCAGAATCAGTTAAGTGTTGCAGCAAAAGTGCTACAGATTCTTTGCCAAAATAACTGAGATTCCCCTCTTGGCATCTTTTTGACCCACCTTCAGTAACACTGTAACGCTGCTCCATCCTCTGCCCCTCTGCCCATGGACTGCCCATGCCTAAAAGGCAAGCACAAGCCTTTCAGCAGGAAAATTGAATTCCCGCGCGTGGGGAACACAGCTGCATGGATGTGGCTGAAACCCCTGACCTGCTGCTTACTCGCACGCACGGAAAAGGCAACAAGTGCTGCGAAAAGGAACAATTCGAGAAATTTCAAGTTATGGTGTTTGTCACACGCTTCTTAATGCATCCACTGTATTTTATCAGACACTGAATCACACAGGCTTGGGAATAGAAGGTAACACGGAGGATTGCACTGGAGGCCTCCAGCGAGCTCTCCTGCGTGCGGCTGCAGCGCTGCGGGTCGGGGCAGCACCAACCCGCGGGAGCCTCTGAAGGTGTGCGGTTTGCCAAGCCGACGCGCAGTGATGCCAGGTGCTGGGAAGGGCAGTGCCCCACGCGCTGTGACACCGGTGAGGCGGGAGCGGGCCCCTCGGGATGACGATCGCAACCAAGGCGTCTGTCTTACAGGGGAATCCTCTTTTTTGGGGAGCCCGGATGAAGGCCATTCCTGCATCTCAGGATGCACCAACGTGCTCCAAAGGAAGGCGCGTTCATTGCTTTTGTGTAAACTACCAGAGCAATAAAAACCATCATTAGAGACAAATTACTGGCTAATCTAATTTTTAAGTATGCACAGCTACTCACAGCAATCAACCTTAAATTAATTATAATCTCAGATTAAAAGGGGAAGATGGATCACCTCTTGGCCCACCCACAAACCCTCTTGGATGACATCGCATGTTTCATTTTTTTGTTTGTTTTAATGCTATTGTTCAGCCTTGTTTTAAGATATCAGCCATTTACCTGCAAGAAAATGACAGTGACTTGTCACAGACTGCCAGAGCGACCCTCCTTACTGCCTGCAATACCCAGCACACTATTTCCCAAGCTGTCACCCTCGTGTCTTAGCACTATCTGCTGCTTCAAGATGTGCTCTGACATGAACCAGGCGGAGCAGCAGCTGTTAAGGGTTCTGCACACAGTGGTCTGTGTGAGCTGCACTGTGCTTAGGGTTTGCTTCACCCAATTATTTGTTTGTCATTTAGAGACCTGGGTATCGAGAAGATATTGTCAAGTTATTTTTGGCCCTCGATATACTGGCAAAAACATAATGAGGCCTTTAGGTGCACAACTGTGTTGGCAGCAAGGTGCTAAGATGATGTGCTGTTGAAAGGCTGGATAGCAATTAGGTTATTTGAATAAGATGAGATGCTGGACAGGGCATGTGAAGACAGAGAAAAACAGTTTAACTATTAAAATGCCTCCTCCCACTTCAAGTTGTCAGCTAACTATTTAAGCAAGGTGTTAATTTACTACAGGCTGCATTGCTGACAAACTTAATTTTTTATTAATTCAAAAGATGTACAGGCTTGTCCCACATGCACACATTACCCAGCCCTTTCCAGACAAGTGGAACAGCTTGCCAGATGATTATTATCAACATCTAATTGTATTACAGCAATTCCCACAAGCCTCGGCCTCGGGCCTGGTTGGCAGAGTGTGAGGGGCTGTGCAAGCAGGACAAAAGATGGTCTGAAGACCTGTGACACAAGTGGCAGCACACAGAGACAGATGTGGAAGTAGCAGGAAAAAAACACATCTCTTGAGATCCATCACCAAAAGAAGGCAACTTGCACTGTGCCCTAGGGCACCGGAGCAACCTGAAGAGAAGTAGGCAGGGCACAAGCCCTCTCTCCTGCTCTGTGGTTTTCACCTGCTGCCAATGAGACTGTTCCATGAGCTGGACTCGCACTCACGATGCCCACAAACACACCTAATGTTTGGCAGGACTGGGCTCTGCAGAGCAACCCTCAGCAATCACCGTGCTGGCCACGGTGGGAAGAGGTTCAGACTTGCCTGACTGACCAGACTGGGTTTTACCTACAAACGTTCTGGCTCATCACAGGGTAATGCACAGAGCACCTCATCACCTGACAGCATCGGGCAATGAACTTTTAAAGAGGGTCACTGTAAGAAGACACTTCTTTTTGTAAAATATTTATGCAGATGCACATATAGGAAAACACTCTACAAAATTAGCACTAGGAACTCCATCGTGCTCAGCAGGGATAAGCACCCTCCTTTCTTCTCCCTTCAAATCCAAATTCATACATTGCTAATTTGAACATAACGTATCTAGAAAGAACACTTGGAAAACACAAGAACAGGTACAACAGCCGATTTTTAGGAAGGAAAACAAACCACAGCATGGAAAAAAGCTGTAAGACAAGAAAGGTGACCTTTACAACACAGAAACAAACAAGGGTTTGCTAATTCAATCCATAGAGCCATTTGGTTTTGGTTTAACCTTATAAATGCTCAAGTACGAGCTTCTGTATCAAAAGATTATGATTTACCTTGGAGCCTGAACCAAACACAGTCAACAGGGACCTGTTTGTTCATGGCAATGGCAGCAGGTCTGACCTCAGATGACTTAGGACATCTCTCTTGGTGTATGGAAAGCACCACCAGAAGCAGCACCGCGGGCACGGCTACACAACTGGTACCAGCACGAGCTAATCTGTCTAACCGCTTCCAGGCAATTGCTTGTGTACTCAAAGGGTTGTTCACCCTGTCTGCAATCAGACGTGACTGTTCAAATATGAACTGGATTATAATGAGCCAGTTACTCAAGAACCACGGTCTTCAAAACAACGCTGCCGAGAATGGTCTGCTTTAAACCTGTCTCACACAACCACGAGACTTCTTTTTTGTGTGGTGAAAAGAGGCTATAGGCAGTGTTTTGTGATTCCTAGTGTCATTCCCAATCTCATTCCTGCCAGATGTTTGTGTTTGGAGAACCTGGTCAGCACTACCTTTCTACGCTGCTCTTTTCAAAATGCTGGCAGCTTCCCATTTTTCCATCCACACAGTAGCTCCTTCCCAGATCCCAAAGACACTAGAGGCTGTTTATTCAGACAGCAACAATCCTCACCTCCAAATCACTACCCATTTGACTGGGACTTAGGAACACGAGACTGAACTTCTGGCAACGAATTAAGACCAAAATGAAGACCAAGATTATTTCTCTGTCTTTCTTGATGAAGAGGTTAGAATCCATGAGCTCATCTCATTTTTCACAGTCAACTAAATAAGACCAGTTCGGACTTCAGGAAGTGTGTCAGGAGCACCTAAAGAACAGTTTAGGTTCCCTCATCTAGATGTACTCAGATGCAAGAGGAAAGTTCTTCCCCAGACGTGTCAGAGGCTCAGCATCTTTATCAGCCTTTCCATCTACCAAAGCCTGAAGTGTCTCATTTCCCCCCTCAGCGCCAAAGGAGCTCAGGATCACCTTGTGAGAGCAATTCCCTAATGACAAGGCTCTCCTTGCACTACTCCAAGCAGAGCTGTAATTTAAAGTTTCAAAGGGAGACCTACACTTGAGGTGGAGATCTACAACAGGCACTGCACTCCCAGCACAGCTTCTCACCCCTCCTCAGAGACAGCGGGTCCTGCCTGACACTGAAAAACTGAAGTCAGCTTTCAATAACTATTTCTCTCAGTAACAAAAGTGAGAAGAAAAAAAAAAGTTACTACCCTAGGACAGAACAAAATGGTGCTGTTGTTGCGACAGGTTCTGTTGTGCCCAAGCCGCAATCACGCCCGCTGAAAGCTGCAGAGGCTACAACTGTAAACCAACCAACAATAAAAACCAGCAAGCAAAAGTAAAATCAGGGCTTTTGCTCATCTGCTTTTGATTTTTAGAATGCTGTTTCTTTTAACAAACAAAGTCAAAGTGCTTATGGGACTAACTACCTAGTAAATGAACTAAGTATTAATTTGTGGCTTTATTACTCAGCAGACCTATTTTCATGAAGCCATTTTTTTCATAGGACACAGCTTGCTCTGCAGCAGCTGGTTTCTATTACAAGCCACTCAATTTCCTTTGCCTCCAATTTTCAAAAGTGCCCACTAGCTTGAAATATTTAGAAGTGATACCAAATTGCCGTGGGAGCTCTGTAGTGCTTCATCTCATCCCTCTCCCCAGTCCTCTAACCCTAACAACAATCGTCCCATAGAACACATGGAGCAGTAAAGCCACAGGTTCCTCCTGGCCTCTCTCACCACGGGCCAAGCACTGATCCAGGCAACCCAAGTCCACCAAGGACCCCCCGAGCACGATGTGAACACAGTGCTAAGGTTCCCAGAAGGCTGAGGAAGGAGGCGGCTTGGCCCATGCTCCAAGTGTCCTGCGTGACTTTTTATCTTAGACATAGGTGAGGGGTAACACGGGGTTTGGGGAGCTCCTCTGGCTGTAAACAGGAGATCAGAACAACAGAACAAGCCAGGCAGCCCCGGTGAGGTCAGGGCAAGCTGCGAGCGTGCCTTAAGCCAGGATTTGAAGTGCCGGGGGGGAAATCCTGCTGCTGTAAACACAGGCTTGAGCAATCTGGTGGGGTTTGACTCCTGTGCTCTTGGACCTGGAAATTCCCCCAGCCCAGATCCGAACATGGTTTTGTGAGCCCAGGTCTTAGGCTCAAAATATAAAGATTGTTTACAACGGTATTTTTTTGATAAGTATAGAAGGCAGCACCACCACCATTCCCCCCCCCCCAGCATATGTAAGTCAAGGCCATAAGCTCTAAAAGGCACTTAGATCAGTTTACCTGCTCTTATGTCACATTTTATGTATACGTTTACACTGGCTCTTTTAAGCAGCTTTCTGAAGTGCTGCCCAGTGCCCCTTCTGGACACGCACACTTGCTACTTGATGTGTTTCTCCGTGTGCTCCTGGCAGCTGTACTGGTCACAATGAGCTTGGAGAACAGTTAATGTTACACTGAACAATACCAGGGCAAGACGTGATGGCACAGGAACGCCGTGCTGGGGCTGGGCTGACCCTGCTGGGGCCAAAGGCGAGGGCAGCCCCTCCGCTCCTGCCTTGCCTTCAGGTCTCTGCCCCCTCCTCTGCACTGGATTTTTCACTTGAGCAACTCAGCTGAAGAATCACCCCATCTTCCTTGCTGCATCTGGATTTCTGGGGAAAATTACAGAATCCAAGCAAAGCCACAGGAAGAGAGCACGACCCGCTGGGACCAGGGCCAGGGAAAGGCGCTTGAGAGACTCTGGGCAGCATCGCCCTCAGTCCCACACAACGAAAAAGAAATACAAGCGATGCCAGGGGGGCTAAAAGTCCCAAGGCTGCCAGGGTTTACTCCTGTGGCCCTCACCCAGCAAAGCACAGCTGAATGCTCAGTTGTGAACAACTGTTTAAAGTCAGTCAAGCAGTGAAGAACAATACGGAACTGAAGCCTAAAGGAGGAGAAGCCTGGGTCTGTCTATTCAGTTCCAAATGCCCTCTTACAAACCCCTTGTATCTTGAGAAATGGTGGCATCACACCGTGACAAGGCCCTGTCTTTTCTTTTGGACAAACCATGTCGAGCCACGAGAAGGTTAAAAATTCAGCCACTTGAAGTACCGTCCTTGACAAGGTCTTCATTGCCACCAGAACAAACATGGAAGTTCTCACTCAGAAGCTCAATTTCAGTGTTTTTGCCTACTTAGACAAATACTCTTGCACTTAAGTCACTCTGAAGAAACCCTTCATGTGTGCAGACACTGTGGTTTTCTATTAAACAAAAAAAAGCTGAGACTTTGGAAAGCGATGGTCAGATCTGCCTGTGGCCCTCTGCTCCTATTCCCGCACTTCGGAAAACAATGACTAATTCAAATAACTTCACGGACGTCTGTGGGCAGTCTGCATGATAAAATAATACCTCACTTTGTGGGCTCATTTCATGAGGAGAAACATTTCAAATATGTCGGCGTGGTGATGAAGTCAAAAGACATTCTTGTTTGGGGGACGGTTGAGAACAGGAAGAAAAAAGGCTCTTTGATTTGTTTTTTAAGCAGCTACGAAGACTTCATACAAGAAAGAAAAAGAGCAGAGTTCATATAGATGAGCCTGAGAAACTCCTACTGACACCCAGAGTGTCACGACTGGTCGCTGTAGGGTGTGAGATACTCCTGGAGTGCGTTTTTTTAATTAACTGGATGTAAGACAGCCCGAGCAAGGAGTGTTAAAGTGTGCCAAGCGAGTTAACATTAGATCCTACAGAAGAAGGGACTATGGAGGTGACCCAGTGGGTCAGTGGCACCACTCACTCCTTGTGAAGCGTGGGCACCCTTGCCTATGTGGAACACTGCACACTGAGCCCCTCCTGCACGGCCCTGCAGTCTCCAAAAGATCTTAAAGGAGAGGCTTTCAACGCACCTTGGATGGCGGCAAGAAATAAACCATTGCTTTCTAAAGGTCAAGTTAATTTATGGCCTATTGCTACTCTTTTTTTTCCTTTTCCTGAGCGGCACCAGCACGCAGCAAATGCGTTACGTGGTGCTACAGGAGATGCAGCTACCCCACGGTGGCTACAGACTGGCAGTCCTCTCCTATGCAAACAGCCCATGCGCGTCTTTCCCACCCTTGAGCTGGGACTGCTTGGGCCGTGTTTACTCACGCGCTGAGGAAGCTCTTGTGTCCTCTTACAACCTAAGCAAGTTGCTGCAGAGCCCAGCTCAAGCCAATATCAACTTTAGATACATGGATAAATCAGATGAAGGAACCAGTTAAGGGGTTGTTCAGTGTTATCTACACCCACGCTTCCATTGCGTAAATGTATTTACGTGGTCCCTGGTTTAACTCTCAGGTTAAACCAACTCACGGGCTAAACCTACTCACAGGAGTAGCTTTGCTAAGGTGACAGTTCTGCTTCTGTAAACCTGAGGTAAACAGTATTTCCTTCTCCACTGAAAACATTGTTGTGCTTTTCCTATTGAAATGAAATGTATTTGATAAGATAACCAACGCCTGGCAAAGCACTTTTAAGTTATGTAAAGGAAAGAAGAGGAGGGGAAAATCTTGTATAAACAGCAAAACAATACAGCTTTATCTAATCTCAGCAATTTATTGCTGCTTGTCTGTGTGCGTGTGTTTTACTGACAAAATAAAATAAATTGAATCAGCTCACACACGATAACATGCTCTTTCCTACCTCATACTAATTGCTTGGCTAATTGATGTTTGTTGAACTTTCTCCATTTCATTGAGTGATTAGGTACAAAGCTAACAGTTGACATCTGTAGGCGCTTAACTGGCGTCTGTAATTACTGTTAATGTTAAATAATTGTTAGTTAATTGGAGTGGTAACTGACTGAATGGAATCCAGATTGTGAAGCAAAAAGAGACCTAGTTAAATAAACATACATTTTCAGAGAAAACAACATTTTATTACAAGGGAGAGACTAACAACAGGCCAGATTTGTGAGGTCTGCAGGACGCTTCGTTTATAAAATCTTGCACCAGATGCCAGTGTGGACTCCAGGTACGTCAAGTCAGGATCTTTGCCATCCTAACACTCCTATCCCAAGAATTTTTCCACCTTATTCTGAACCGTTTATCACGTTATTTTACAACCCAATGTTGGTAAGTCCTTTTGGAGAAAATCAAATACAGTTTAATCTATAAAACAAATACTCTCTCCAGAACAGACACGATTACGTGTTAGTAAATATTGTTTTGCTCAACCCAGAATGGAATAGTTTGACTTTGCTAAAATCAACAGCCTTACATGAACTCTTAGGGCAATACGATCACCACCTCACACGAAAGGGTACTTGATTGCAGTCCAAATGAGCAAGGATGCCTGGGACAATGTTTTCAACTGTGTCCCTCTGATATTTTGGTCAAGAAAAGCCAGTGCCTAGAGGTGCTTGTACCACGCTGCCTGGTTTATGGTTTTGTTTTGAATTACTAACTTAAAAATTACCAGTGGAGCCTTGGAATACTCCTGTTTTGTAAGACGGTAAGTTTTAGGATTTAAGAATCTAAAAATTTTTGGAAGGGTCTCTGAATTCACCTGTCCCTCTGGGCACACTGGATACATCCCATTATCCAGGGATCTCTTCCTGCAGCTGCAGAGCAGCTCTGGTATCTCCCAGCACTGGCAACCCTGCCTGACCGTCACGTCCCAGCCAAAAAGCCTTCAGCACGGAAAGAAGGAGGTGCACGGGAAGGGTAGGGATGGAGTGGTTTGTGCTCAGGAGACGCAGCCATAAGGGGAGGTAATGGAACACATTCCTTGCTCAGATAAAGCCTTCACAGCACAGATAACTGCCTTGCTCTTTTGTGTACCAGAACAAAGGATCATCTCAAGACATGTATCGACTTTTTCGTCTGCCTAACTTGGAAGTTAAGAGTGATGTACCAGTTCTTCTAATCTAACTCGCAGGTACAAGAAACCTGGGGTCCTCAAAACCGGAGGCTTTTTTCCAGTGCTCAGTGTCTCACTAATGAGAAGCTGAACTTTCACATGGAAAATATTGAAAAGCCATTTGAAACCCACAAACCACAGGGAAACCAAGTGATCCAAAGCCACTAGGAAAGTCTCCACCGGAAAGGTGAACAGACACCGTCGTCAGGGCATCCCTTCATGGGGGTGAGCCACCATAACAACCACAAAAAGAGAAATCTGCAGAGCTGCCCGTATGATTCAGCAGTCCCCAAGGTCTGCTGGTCAACGGGTGGGTTTTCTGCAGTGCTGGGATTGCTCTGGAGCCCTAACCGCAAGCTGGGAAGCAGCATTTCAGAAGAAGTAGCATGGAGAACCAATATACGCAGACAGCAGCCCCTCAAGAATGCGAAGCAATGCAGAGAACATAAACCTCGTGAGTGAGGATGCTAGGCAGATTCCTACAGACCCTTGGAAAGGAGGGAGGCAGCAGCAGTCAGTTCCCTGGCACGCTGACCACGCCGATACTGCACACGGGCTGTCTGTATGGTAGTGGATCCACTTACATTCAACATGAGATGCTGCAGGGATGTTTACTCGGAGTGAGCGAGAGCACTTCTCCACAGCCAAGGAACTCCCGCGAATGGGACCGGCAGAGAAGCAATTGCCAAGTTTAGCTCCCTACTTGTTTACAAAAACAGACGCAGAGGATCCTCAAGAAATGATTCACCATAGCCAGATGAGGGCAGAGACAACAACGCGCCTGGTTTTGTAGGGAAGGATATTGCTGCAGAACCACCTAAAAAGCCAGGGCTTGATCTGACTGGTATTTCAACCACCAGCGAGGACTAGCAACCCAGACGCCTTGATCTACCTCCAGCTGAGAATATAAATATTTCCCTGACAGCTGGTGGTGCCACGAAGCAGAAGGATTCATAAAGTTTACATGAACATCCTGTAAACAATTTAAACATAAAAAGCTGTAACAGCCCAATTGTGTTTCTGATCAAAGGCAAACTTCAATATACAGCACAAATGAAAACTTCATCACGATGGGACTCATTTCTCCCTCCAGGAAAAGCTGTTTTCCAAGGGTACATAGGAGGGAGTTAACATAAATGAAACACACAGTAGTTGTAGGAGCTGCCTGCTTTACAGCTTCAGATGTGTCTATTTAAATTGTTACGAGATAATGGAATTTAATTACGCTGGAAAGTCATGTTACAAAAATTCATGATCAAAACCCGTACTTTGGCCAGGATTAATGGTGCTAAGGTTGACGCTCTCAGAGGGTAGGGAAAAGCCTTCGTTCTTTCAAAGACTTAAAAGATTATAAGCAGCAATCCCAAACTGGAAGGGCCAGCCTGGAGGGAGGGAGGGGGCAGACTGGGCAATACACTCCTCTTCCACCCCTTGTCCACCTCCTTTATTTAGATGGCAACAGCTCCTTTTTCAAGCAGGCCCTTGGGAGTTTTTAGGTGCCTACTTCCCAGCACAGCTGCCCCCATTTCCATAGGAATCATTTCCCTAGACAATTTCAAGCATTATAAGGTAAGCATTCCTGCCTGAGCCATGGAGCGCAGGGCTCCGATTCACGACCTGGGACAACTCATTTCACCAGCAGCCACAGCAATTCCTGCCCTGGGCACCAAGCCACGTCCCTCCCAAATTCCCAGCCCTGCTGCAGACACAGAGCAGGGTGGGGACCTCCAGAAGCAGCAGCAGCATGGAGCTGACGTGGGAACCCCACTGCCTTCTCAGACATGGCATCACTTGGCTACGACCCGCGTTCCAGCACCGAGGGGCCTCAACATTCATAGGTCACCCCCCTCCTCCCTCCCATGAAAACTCACAGGAACCTTCTGGATTTGAGGATGCATCTTCCCACTGACCTCTTAAGGGCAGTGAACTCTTAAATGGAAGCTGAGAGATTCCTGCTCAAGGGGTTTTACCCCCCTCTTCAAAGGGGGCTTTGGGGAAAAAATTCATTTGCCCTTGATTTTTTAATTATTAATATTTCTGAGGAAGGGACTGTTCCATATCACACATCCACACTAATCTATCACACCTTGAGTTTGATCTCATCTTCAGCCTTTAAATCCGTGATTAAATGACAGAAAGGGGACAAAATCCATATACGAGACCTAAACCACTTCACCATTTCTACGTGCTTTGTATGTGCATCGCTTCTCTAACTCCTGTTACCTCAGCTATAAATAATTCTACAAAATTAAAGTGACAAGAAAAAAAATAATACATGTAAGGCATGGGTGGCTGTGGGCCATCTGAGAGGAATGGTTCTGGACAGGGAGGGATGTACACTTGTCAGTCTGCCGAGCCCTCCCAGCCTGGTCCATTGGGCAGGAGCTTTGAAGGTTTCATCATGACTTACCCAATGCAAATCTGACCTTTCTTACGAGTTCCTTTTATTGCTTTTGGCAAAAGCAGCCGTGGACAACACAGGGAGGGAAGAACTGGCTTGGAAGCAAACAGACTGAATTGCTGAGAGAGAACTTGAACTTGGAATATATCAAACTGACAGCACCCGGGCAGTCATCAGCCCTCCCTGGGGCAGACACTTAGGGAAGGCAACAGCCTCCCAACCACCCTGCACCTGGCTGCAAGCAATTATTGACATTATCTCCAAACAGGGGAGCTTTTTTGAAGCTCTTTTCCTGATATTTAGCAGTTTGAATGCTAATCCCTTTAATAAAACTGTCCCCTATGCTTTTACCGCCCTCTTTCCCCTTAATCTCCTTCTCCCAGTGGAAAAACAAAAAAGGGAAAAAGAAAAAAAAAAAAAAATACCAGTCAGCCTGGTTTGGCCGCACCTGGATTTGCATTGATTCTTCCCTTGTCATTCATGTTACCAACAGGAATTAGCATATGGCTTTAAGGGGAAACTGGGAGGAGAAAAGAAAGACGCCATTTTGATGGAAATAAGGGGCAAAGAAATAATCTACCGTCAACTCAAAAGCTTATTTGTGTATGGTTTCCCAAGCAAAGCTTCGAAAAGCCCATGTTGATTTTAGGCTACACAAAGAAACCCTAATCCTTTCAAGGGAACTAAATCACCAAAGAAAAGTACCTCAGAAGAAAAGGCTCCCTGTCAAGCATGGGTATTCACAACCAAATAGATGCCACGAATCAAGCTCGGTAAGTAAACAAAAATAAGAATGTGGGAAATGTGTTTGATTCCCCCCAAAAAATAAAAAGGAAGAGGAAGAGGGGCCTACTCAACATCCATCGCCGGGGAGGAGAGCCCCTCACCCTGGCTACAGGAATGTGGATTCACCCCTGCCTTTCCTCCTCCTCCACCCTGGCCCAGCCCCAGGAAAGGGCTGCTCAACTGCCAAAGCTTTTTACAGTGAATTAGCAAAATAAAGATGCAGTCACATGTAGTTTGGGGGCCTTGGGTCACTCCAAACACACAACTCTTCCTTTCTACTTGTCTGTGCCGCCTGCCGAGGGGCCGAGGGGGAACCTGCGGATGCAATTCAAAGGCTAGACAAGCTTGCCCAGCGAGATAACCCACTGAGACCAAAGGAATAACCCACCCAGACCCTATCCCAAAGGATGCTAACACACAAAAAGCAGGAATATGGATCCGTAAAGCAATTAAATATAGATACAATTCGATATGCAGCGTGAGATTTCAGAAGCAATGGTGTATCAGCAAGAGAATCCCAACACAACGGGGTCACATATCATCCCCAGCCAAACCATTACAGTTTTGTGGAACTAAAATACAAGGAAAAACACCAGAATGACCCACTGGGATAACAAACCCAACCCCAGCAATAAGCACACAGGGCAAACACTGAGAAAATTCACACCTGCTCGACAAAAAAAGACCTAAATTTCAAACTAATCAAATCTGTCTCTTCTAATGCAAACTCAAATATTCAAAAAGAACCAAAACAACTCAGCAAGTTAAAATACCATGGCTTTCCAGCTAGAAGCAGAGTCTTTTACTAAGCAGTTACACACTGCCATGAAGAAGTAGGACAGTGGGGTGAAAAACAGACGTGTTTTGAAGGCTTTGAATTATACTCGCTGGCATAACTCATGCCTGGAGCTGCTCCCTCGACCCTCCTCGCAAAAACACAAAGGAAACCAAAAATACAAATTAAAATTAAAAAATCCCTAAAGCCTACAGTCTTTCTAATAACGCAGCTTCAGGACAAGCTCTGCACAGACGTTCACTGGCACTGATTTAGGGTGAGTTTTCCCTTAATGTACTGTTGTATCATTAGCCGCTCTCTCTTTGGATTGCTGTTTGGAAGAAATTAATGGGATACTGAATATTTAAATGTGGCCTTCTATATCATTTATTAACTCTACAGAAAGCACACAGCACAGTAAGCCATGGTTTATGACTATTATCCTGTGAATACGAAACGCTGGCTGGTTATTACTGTCAGCAGTGCAAATTGGCTATTCATAATTCCACGTCTATCATGTAGCTGATGAGTAACAATCAAGTTAAAACATTTTGAAAACTCTTACAGTTATTTAAATGAGCTTAAATTAAAGCCATTTGTAAAATAAACTATTCCCTAATATTGTTATTTAAATTAATTCTGACCTGGCAGGCAATGCATTATTTAAAGCCTTTATTTTATATTGCTTAAGCAAAGCAATTACCAAGCACACAGAACATGTCTGAAACCAAGAGAAACATAAAAAGCACTAACAAGCTGATTGCGACATTTCTGCAAGACAAGTTACATTTCATCTCCCATTGAAATTGCCATGAAAAGAAATGTGTTGGGGGAAAAAAAAAAATATGTTTGTGATGTGAATTGCAGCCTTACCTTTATTTGTAACCGCGTTGAACAGTTTTTCAGAGCTGGCATCAGATGCCTGAAAGACCAATAAAAAAAAACCACGTTACGTTTTCTACAAGTGATGGATTTCAAAAGGCATGGCGGTGTATTTATACGCACACGCACACATATGTATGTATATTTTAGAGAAACAAATCAGGTGACAAAAATCAAGGAGAGCGAAGAGCTGGAGCCTCCCAAGCCGTGTCCATGAGGTGGTGCTGTTTGGCTGTGCTGCACCGCCCTGCAGTGCAGATGCTCGTTCGGAAAGACTCAATTTCACACAGAAAGAAAGGGGGTTTTATTCAACATATTACCTGCACAGAAACTATATTTTTGTACTGTAATTACCTGACGCATTCTGACATTGATTTTGCAATGGAGAAGAGTCATGATTTCGAATCAGACAGCCCAGTTCCAGGAATTTGCAGAACTGCGGACTTCTTCATCAATTTTTAAAGTGGTTTTTTTGGAAACCCTACTGTGCCAACCATTTGATTTCTACCATCTTTATAGCAGTGCTGATAACTTTGGTTAGTAATTTTATAAATATCTGTTACACAGTACATTAATATCCATATGTATTTCCACGTAAGACTTGCCTTCATCAGAAAAACCGATTCTCAACCCCACGCTTTGTATAAACTAATAATCCATTTTATTTTCAATCAAGACACCTTCAGCTGTGGGAGGTTTTTTCCTCCTAATAGCGTGATAGCACCTTATCTGCTACTGCTGTTCCTGTGCGAGTGTGCCAGTTAATCTTCCTGCCCATTGTCAAAAAGCCTTACTTCAAGTTGCACACAAAAACACTGAGCTCCCACAAAACCACTGAAACTGTGATGGCAAGAAACCAGATGGGGGAAGGTAACCCCGCAAATGTGAATTTTACAAACATCCTGAGCCCAAAAGCAGAAAGCATTCAGTTTTATGCATCTGTGTTCAGCTGTGTTTGGGCACACACGCACGCAAAATACACATATACGCACATCTGAGGCTTAAACTCACACCACCTACGCGTTCACAGAACACAGAGCTGTTCGATTTCGAACTGGATCTTGGATCCAACCCCGCGGAGACAGTCTGCTTTTCGAAAACACAGCGGAAGAAATGTGCTCAGTAACGAAATATTGCGAACGGGGAAAATGCAACACTTGAGAAAAATTTTAGTCTTCTCCTAGAAACTGTGTTCTCACCGGATTCAGAAAAAATAATTAAAAACATTGCCTATGTGGAAAGCTGGCTGTGTTTTTTTTGTCAAAGGGAAGGAATTTCTCAATTTAAAATCAGATAAAACCCATCAGAAAGGCAACATATGTTAGGGACTCGACTGCACGGAAAACTTCGGTGTGGTATTACCTATGAATAAGTAGATACAATTTTGACTGCATATCTCGGTGTAGTAATACACTGAAACAATTTGCTTGCCCTCAAGTTAACAACACACAAGATTTCTATGATTAATTATTAAAAATGGCTTTACTCTTTTTGAGACTTCCAGACAGATTTTACTAGATTACTGTTGGCTTATTTAAAAGATGAGTTGGTGTATTTCTTCTCGATTAAATGCCTTGTAAACACTGGATTTATTACCCAATGATGGATTTATTATTCAGCGATGACTTTCTCCAAATTAATGAAAATACGTGAATAACGCACAAATTGAAGAGATCACGCAGGCCATGTGCTTTAAAGAGCTGCCCGATATTAGTCCAACAAATTAAGAGATTCTCAAATGCTTTCAGAACCTTGCCAGCCTGCTCTCTGACTGAAAATAACAACCTATCCTGGTGAATTTCATCTGCTGTTGTCTTCTTAGTTTCAGTTATTACTTAATTTTACTGTTTCAAGACGGAACAAGCGTGGGGAGCTGCAAGTTTCCTCTTCACTTGATTTTTCCAAACACTGGAAAGAGGAAAACATTTTTTGCCAAAGTTTGCTCCAACGCCAAGCGTAAACCAACCGACTGTTTTTAAAGCTATGGTTCTTCAGGCAGAAGAAGCCTTTTTCCACGCTCCAGCATAAACCACCCGGGAACACCGCCGTGAGTTGTGGAAGTGGCACTTCTCGGACATAGCGTGGTGCACAACGCACCCTGCCCGGGCACCACTCCTGAGCAAACTGGGGACGGGTGTGCACATAACAAAAATGAATAATTTCACAAAGACAAAGCTTGTCCGAGAGCGAATCTCACTTTGCACTCCTGACCACCCGCTACCGAACGGAACAGCGACCGGGAACGACCCCACCGCCTGCCGGACCACACAACCCCCCCGAACCCACCGCCCCGGCTCGGACCGCGAGATGGGACTTTGCCCGTTCCGCGCCTTCAGGAGCCGCCTCGGAGCGGAGCGCGGCGAGCGGGGGGCACAGCCGTGCCTCGGCGTGGCACGCAGCCACGGGGCTTGCACAGCGGTTTGCCCGGAGCCGGGCAAGCGCCAAGGGACAGAAAGGCAGGGGATGCGATGGCCCCAGCAGCTCGCAGAGGGTGCAACGCGCCGCACCCGCGCCCCTCGCATCAACCCCCGCCACGCGAGCCAAATAAAACCGCCTCTCCGTCTCCCTTCAGCCCGACCATTCCAGCTGCCGGGAAGCCGGGACCCTCGGGCTGCCCCTCGTCCCAACCGCGCCCTCCGCCTCGCTCGGAGCGCGGGGAGCGCGCGGCTGCAGCCGGTTCCCCACACTTCCCTTCCTTCCCCTTCGCCCCCTTTTCCGTCTAAATCCCCGTTTCCAAGCGCAGCGCAACCCTTTCCAACGCGAAACGAAACAGCTCGGCGATCCCCGAGCTAAACCGACCACAAAACACCCGACCTGAGGAGTGTTCTCCCTCGCCCAGGAACGCGCTGTCATCCAAGTGGATGCACGACTGGAATGTTTCCTGCCCAGACACTGGGAAAAAACCCTCACTGTGAGGGTGGGGAGGCCCTGGCCCAGGGTGCCCAGAGCAGTGGTGGCTGCCCCATCCCTGGAGGTGTTCCAGGCCAGGTTGGATGGGGCTTGGAGCCCCCTGATCCAGTGGGAGGTGTCCCTGCCCGTGGAACTGGATGGGCTTTGGGGTCCCTTTCCAACCCAAACCGTTCCACGATTCCATGACCACAGTGGGTCCCGATGTGGGGATCAGCGCCCCGACCCCCCCTTTTCGCCCTCCCGGTCCCCCCCAGCTTTACCTGCGAGGCTCATGGTGCTGCGGGAGCGCCGGGCAACTCCGAATCCAGCGCTGCTCTCAAAGTCCCGCAGCCAAACCCCAACTAATCCTTGCGGGGACAACTCCGAGCGCCGGGCGGGCATCCTCCCCGGGCGGGCATCCTTCCCTGCCTCCCTCCTTCCCCTCTCCCCGCAAGATGGTTTCCTCGGGAGGAGGGAGAAGGAGCGGGATGTGCGTGCGAGCTACCCGAGCAGCACCAGGACAAAGAAAACCATGTGCGGCGGCAACTCCGGGTGCGGGGCGGCCCCTCCTGCCCACGCACCTCCCTCTGCGGGTCCGACAGCCCTTCTTTTCTCTCTCTTTTTTTTTTTCCCCCCCCTCTTTTGGGGGCTTTTTTTTTTTTTAGCTGATTTTTTTTTCTCTGTTTGTTTGTTTAAAAAGTCATGCCCGTCCTCTCCCGAGACAAAGCGCGCTCCCGCCGGGGCACCGTCGCTCCCGCCGTCCAGGTGGATTCCATGGGCTCCAGCTCCTCCGAAAGGACCTCGGCAAGCGCTGTAATCCCGGCGGGTTGGGGCGGGGGGAGCCGCTGCCCCCCGGCCCCGCTCCCCGCTCCGCACTGCGCGGCGCTGCCCGAGCCGCTCCCCGCCCGCCGGCCCCGCCCCCGCCCCGCCCCCACCGGGGGGGGGACCCCGGGGAGAGGGGGACACACGCACACACGGACCCCCCCCCTCTGCCCCGCACGTCGTGGGGGGAAACGCGAGCGAACGTATCGTATTGCGTTTAGTGGTGTTTTAAACCGAAATCTCATTTTTTAATGGGGAAAAAAAAAATCCCCAACTTAGAATCGTTACGGTTGGAGAAGAATCGCAGAACCACGGGATCATGGAATCATCGTGGAATCAATCACAGAATCATGGGATTATGGTATCATGGAATCCATCACAGAATCATGGGATCATGGAATAATAGAACCCATCATGGAATCAGGGAATCATGGGATCAAACATGGAATCATATAATCATGGAATAATAGAATCATGGAATGGTTTGGGTTGGAAGGGATGTCAAAGCCCATTCTGTTCCATCCCCCCTTCTACAGGCAGGGACACCTCCCACTGGCTCAGGGGGCTCCAAGCCCCATCCAACCTGGCCTGGAACACCTCCAGGGATGGGGCAGCCACCACCTCTCCGGGCAACCTGGGCCAGGGCCTCCCCACCCTCATCATGAAAATTTTTTGCCTAATGTGTAATATAAATCTTCTTCCTACCAATTTAAAGCCATTCTCCCTTGTCCTATCGCTTCTTGCCCTTGTAAAAAGTCCCTCGCCAGCTTCCCCTGTAGTCTCTTTTCATGCACTGGAAGGCCACTCTATGGACTCCCCAGAGCCCTTTCTCCTCCAGGCTGAACAACCCCAACTTGGTCAGCCTGTCCTCCTAGCAGAGGTGCTCCAGTCCTTGGATCATCTTTGTGGTCTCATCTGGACCTGTTCCAACAGTTCCGTATCCTTCTAAGATCACGCAGTCCAACTATCAGCCCAACACCACCATGGCCACTAAACTATGTCCCCAAATGCCACATGGGTTGGACTTGATGTTTGGACTCAATGATCTCAAACGTCTCTTCCAACCAACCGATTCTACACTACATGTTTTTTGAACACCTCCAGGGATGGAGAATCCACCACTGCCTTGGGCATTCTCTTCTAATGCTTCACCATTCCTTCAATCAAGATATTATTCCCAATATCCAAACTAAACCTCCTCTGGTGTGACTTGAGGCCACTTCCTCTCGTCCTATCATCTGTTACTTGGGAAAAGAGACCACCAGACTTCACCCAGCACGGAGCCCTCCAGCTGTGCAGAAAGCTGTTGTTGCTCTCCGACCAGTGGGACCCAGCTTCCGAGCTCCCAGAGGAACACTCGACTCTCGTTCCAGCACCAAGAGTCATCACCAACGGCAATGGATTTCTTCAACACCGCCAGTTTTTCCTAAGCATTGCACACTATTAGCAATAGCCCCCGCAGCAAATAAATGCACAGATAAGTTATTATATAAAAGATTATTCACTCAAGTGTGACAATCAGAGCCAAATGATGTCTCCTATAAACCAAGCTGCTGTGAAGATCAGAGGCGGTTATGCTCACTGGCACCATATCCCAATCCAGCGAGACGTTTCCTGAGAAATGGAAGGTGCTAAGATAGATCTTACAGGCTCGTGGGGCCATGCCCAGGGAGTGTTTTCAGATTTTTAAATCTTGGAATTGGTTTCAAATCAATATTGGGTAGAGCGCTAATGGAATTAAAAGCCAGTGGGCTCCAATGTATTCCAGCTAAATCCTCAGAAATAGGGTTGACAAACCCTACTCACCTCAACCTTTGCAGTGGAGCTCAGCCTGGAGGAGAGGACTCTGCTAAGGAGAAGACAGGAGTTACCTGCACCAACCAGAAACCAAAAGCAGAGCAACAGCAATGGGTGCGTGGCTGACCTCACCTGAGCCAGGAGAAGTGTTACGCACCCAAAATCCAAGGGGAGTTTGGAAATATATAGCTCATGTCCTGGGCCAGCTTCAGGCTCACCTCCAGGACAGGGCATGGACAATGTGACTAAAGAGGGACTGCCCTTCTCCTGTCCCCAGGGCACCGAGGTGCGTCTGTGGCTCTGGGCAGTACCTGCTGCAGCAGCTCTGAAGGTCCTGCCTGCAGCAAACACTCCAGTATCACAGTATCATACTACAGCACGGGAGAGGAAGGAGGAAACCGTGGTCTGAAGTGTACACACAAGCAGAAGTGTTATAATTGAAGAAAAACTCCTAAGAAAACCGTCCTATCAATTACTGATGTAGAACCACAGGACTTTATGACAATCTTTCTCATTGGTTCCTCATTCCAGCACTGTATGAGCCACATAAGAACAGTTCTCCTCCTTGGCATTACATGGTGGCTTTTCCAAAGTTCCTATTTGAGGTAGAGTTGCAGTGAATGCAATGGATTCCACTGAGACAACTTCACGGGAAGATGCATGACAGGACCAACACGGATAACCAGGAGACACATATCCACAGTAACTCCAAATTCAGACTGTGGCTGCAAACACCACAGTGCTTTCACTTGGCATCTGATCAGAAGAGGAAATAATTTGGTAAAACGTGACAAATTGTCTTAATCAGAAAATCAAAATATCATGGCCAACTTCAGATCCTGGTTAATGCAATGGAAACTGAATTCTTAGAAGCTACCTTAGTAGGGTTATGCCTAGATTTCTACAACGTATCTGAGCAGGGGCTTCGGCTGTTAACATTTCACAGGTTTTTGCATCTCCTAACAAATACATATTGCAAAGACAGTCCTGTGCTGTCAGAGCGGTGGTTGCCATCTCCTCCTCTAGAAACCCAGCAGAGATGGCTTCATGTCTGGTTTCTAGAATGAACACTGGAGAGCGGCCAAAAGGCATCGCAGTCAATCGGTCATGACCTCAGCAAAGGAAATGGATGGCTTGAGTGCAGTTTTCAGTCTCCACCAAAAAAGAAATTAAGAAAGGCCTCAAACGAGCAGAGTGTTCCCTGCACAACAACCGGGGGAGTCAGGGACTGCATGGACGGTAAGACTCTACCTGGACAAAGAATTAAATGCACAACATTAAGGTGTGGCAGCTCATATACTCTATGAGCACTTTGGTCAAGATTTTCCACATCTCAACATGGTAAGAACTGGTCTAATTAAAGCCCTAGACTCCTCACAAGGCTTTAATTTGATAAATTTGGCCTGGATTAAAGTACAGGCTTGTCTGTACTGGATTCTTCAAACCTTAACCGCATGCCACACCTGGAATCTCAGCATACACAAAATCAGAAATGCATTTACCTACTCATCTCCCTAGGGCTGTTAAGGTTTATTGGCAGGGCTGTGGGCCTCATTATGTTCATTATTTGTGCCTTAGAGATAAGTAGAGGACCTCTGTTTTCCTGCTAGAACATTATACATGCACGCAATGCGTTTTATAATTCTGAATGAGAAGTCTGGAGTTGAGGAATTCACCCAAAGCCAAATTAAATCAAAGGGAAAAAAACCCACCACCTCCTAATGATGTCAATGGTCTTTGGATCAAGCTTCCCTCTCTCCTGACAGCAATACTTTCCCATCTTTTAGGTTATGCCTGGATAGGTTTTTGAAACCTTCTGTCTCTTATCTATGCGGGACCTTGCCAGACTTTTTTTCATCTGTCTGTGGTCTCTGTCAGCGCCGACATTTGTTTCTGCCACAACAACAGCCAAATGAAGTGCATTGAACCTGGATCAAAAGTGATTTCAAGATCTTTCACTCTCCGAAAGAGGTTTTCAGATCCAACTATTTTATAAAAATGACCTAAAGCTGTCTCGACGGCAGGCAGAGAAGCAGACATTTGTTTCCAAGTCATAGAGTAATTCCAAAGAAGAATTACCCTTCTCTGGCACAAGGAGCAAATGAATATTGAAATTACAGCAGATTATATTGGATTAAATTATTTATGGCAAACCTCACCTCACCTGGAAGGTTCTGCAGCTTTTTCCTGGCAATGTGAAAACTGGATATTCCAATTCTTTGGTATTCTGTGAAAGACTGGAAACATTTATGTTTCCATTAAGTTGCTAATCTTTCCAGAAGACATGATGGTGTCTAGTTTGGAGCGTGATTACGATGCCTTGTAAAGTCCTCTATAATGCTTCGAAAACATACCTAATTTTGTCCATTACTGGAGAGGAGAGCAGGTTCTTTTCCCCAAGAAAAGAATTTATGAAGCTATCAGCAGAGTTTTATGACTTTAAACAGCAAGCCATGGCACAATGTCCCAACCAGAAAGTACTTAAACTCTAACGTTTTAAAGAGGTTCAAGAAGAGGACCTGTTCTTGAGAGTGACCTAAACAATGACAAAACCACCTCTGGTTTATGCTGTAAAAAGGTCGCAACAGATGCCAGCAAAAGTAAATTGTGGCGAGGCTGGATTTTGCCAGGAGCTCGGGCTCTGCGCCGCTGTGTGTGCTCAGCACTGGCCCCGAGGGTGAGTGCCTGGCGCGCCCAGCGGGCTCCTGGCAGCACATGAAGGCGATGCTTTCTCCACGGCCCTTCTAGCAGAGACAGAAGCGTTCACGTGCTTTAAGCTAAGGTAAGGCTGGGGAAAAGGTGATAAACAAAAAGTAAATGCACCTTGTAGAAGGAAAGAGAACGACTGGACTACAGAACATCACTACGTAAGTTCTCGGTGTAAGTCAAGCTTTTCATTTGACAAAGCAGAAAACTTTTGCGAGAGCGTATTAATGACAGTGCAACTTTTTTATTATTTTTATTTTTCTGCAGCATTTGCAAAACTAAACCACTTTGTAATCCCTTCTTTTATGCAGAACAGATTGCAGTTTTAAGCAGAGGCCCATAAACTGCAGGTTCAAAGAAACCTGAAACTGAATTAGCATAAAAGCTGGAATTCTCATTTACAGGAACAGCAAGGCAACCGCTCTGCAGGCAGTTTTATGATTTTGGTTTCAAATGGAAACAAAGATAGAAACTGGGACTCAGGGAACAAAAGGGCTGCTCTCTCTTCCCTATCCTTATGGGCCTGGTCCTATAAAATACTAAGTGGTATCCGCTGCTTCCAGGGACAGAATTTAGCCCGGGTTTGCACACCTAGAGAAGATTTGATTATTTTCTGAACCCATCGGCTGTACCAAAGAGGAACCTCCATTGTCCTACAAGGGTGAAGCTATTTCTCCCCCAAGCTTCTCCGGTGTGAAATCTTTGATGTGACCACAGTTGGCTTTCCTTCCCTCTGCCAATCATGAAGAGCGAGAATCCCCAAACCAACTCCTGGCTATAACTTTTCAACCAGAAAATACAACCATTTTATCTCTTCCGTATAACTTCCTGGGGTTTGAATTCTGAGCTACTAAATATGCGATGGAATATGGGTTTGCTGGATTTACCTCCTAGAGACTGTGCTGGGCTCTTGACACCACAGTCAAACCAGGAACATTCGCAAGATCCTATCACTAAGTAAGAAGATAAAATATAAATTCTTGCCCATCCACTAGCACTCCTGTGAGTACACTTCATAAATGTACCACTTTTAAGCTGTGGCCATTATCTTCCTCTGATTTCTGCCTGCTAGCGGGTTCTGTGACTGAAGAAGTATTTCAAATTAATTTGTCTGTCAATATCTGGGTACTGAATCAACTAATAAAAGAGAAATAGTTTTCATTCTCTTCTTCTCAGTCAGAAGAAGAGACTTTCTTATCACTGAATAAAGCATCCATTATTGCGTGCTGTAATCCCATGCTGTCTTTCAGGTCATTTTTAGCCCAGAAAATGCTGAATCAGCACCATAAACCAATCAAGTAATTTCTTTCATTTTCTAACATTCAAGCAAAATAATGAAAATTACATCTCATTTGATGAGGAGAATATACGACAGAAATCTATTCTTCCAAGGATAATTTTAAAAGAGGTATGCCAAGTAAAGACACACCATTGCACAAACATGCAGCTAATGCAGAGTCTCTTCTGCTGAGCAGATAAATTCAATTTTTGACTGTCATCTCGTATTTAGATAGTACATTACGAACAATAAATCTGTACGTTTAGCCAGCTTCTAAACAGTGCAAAGACATTAACTTGGCAAAAGAATGACCATTACTTTGATGAATGAACCATTCCCCTAAAATATTCATGTACAATATGATAATACGCAATTGATAACCCAAAAAAACCCCACCCCACTGCAGATTTAAATAACGGAGATGTATATGAGAGAAACTGAATAACACACATAAGAGAAGTTCTTATGGCACTGTTAGGAGAACCAACAAATGAAAAAAAAAAAAAAAGCTTGATAAATATTTTCCATAACAAAACACAATTGGTTTCAGTGGGATACAGCTCTGTTTCTCATTAGTTATCCTTCACTTGTCAGACAAGTTCCATATTTCACTGAAACCCGCTGAGTATTCTTTATAGTTTGCTGGGGAAAGTGGCTATACATTTAGCACATTCCCTTTATGCTGTGTGTTTTCACAGGTCTTTCTTTAAAACACACTGTACGCGCTTTTGCTTCTTTCCCTTAGGATAGTGGGTTTCGACATCCAAGAGGAGTTTAAAAGCAGGTAACAAGTCATCACTTTTGAAGCTGCAGAGCAAGTGAAGAGGTGCAATAGCCCCAGCAGCCATTATCAGTGCCTGCCAGGGTGCCACAGTATCAAGTTATATGATAAAGCACTCAGCTGACACCAGAAAAATAATCATTCT
Source organism: Neomorphus geoffroyi (assembly GCA_033558235.1). NCBI lineage: Eukaryota > Metazoa > Chordata > Aves > Cuculiformes > Neomorphidae > Neomorphus > Neomorphus geoffroyi. The sequence goes on from JAUMJM010000018.1 coordinate 8,826,367, forward strand.
CTCTCTCCTGCACCACCCCCTTTTTCACAAGGAGGCTTTTTACACTCATTAAATGCAACCTTATCTCTGAAAGACTGCAATCCTCAGCAAATGACAAGTGTGCCTAATCTCATTTTCTGACAAGCGATTCTGACAGCACCTTCCTTTTGATTTCTAAGACACGTAGCTAGACATATATTAATCTGTCAGTCATCGCCCCTAGGAAGGATGGAAAAAAAAGGAGAGACAGAGATGAACATTTGTGAACGTGAAGGGAACAAGGCAAGAAAGGACTAAGGGTCTTTTTCTGGCTATTTTAAGCAATGCAACCATATTTCTCCACTCCTCCCACCCCAACGTGGCACCCAAACCACAGACGGAGGTGTTCGCAAAGGTGGACTAAGCCACATTTTGGGTAACGTAGGAGTGTGGCCCAGCAGCTACGGGCTAGCTGCCAGCTGCGGGTATATTTTCAGGTTTTCCCTGGCTTGGAAGGCAGTCTGACTCTCGTTTCACTTCTCCACGCCTGAATTTTCAGCACTGGATATAAAAGCATTGCATAAAATCCAAGTGTTATTGTCACCACGGTGCATATTGTAGATACAGACATGGGACTTCCCAGTACTGGTACTATAAAATGTTGAGTCTTAATTCCAAATTTACAGGTTTTGAAGTGTTCTGTAATAACACTTCTTTTGCAGCAAGAAATGCTTTGTCGTTCCAGCCACCGTACGCCCCGCTTGGCTTTGGTAGCCAGCCTGGCTGGACCATGTTAGCAGGTACAGGCAAAGACAGGTTTGATAAAAGCACCAAGATTGAAAGCACCAGATTGCTGTCAGGTCTTAACAATGTTGTGCTAACGCTCAAAGTGCTCTAAAGCAAACGCGTTTAGTGCGACGCAGTGTCCTGGCAAGGGGCAAACTGGAGACTTATCAAGACTGAGTCAAGTTGCATTTTGAGGCTATGAAAAGGTAGGATTTCCGAGAGCTCCCAGCATACAAGGAGATGCATTTAGAAGTGAGAGCAGGATGAGGGCCCGGCAATAAGTTGTAAATCCGTGCATCACTGATGGCATTTGCCACTCAGAGAGTGTGCAAAATACAGGCACTTGGTGCACGAGGTATGACTACACACTGGTGAGCACAGGGATGTGGGATGGGAGGAGGCAGGCTGGTACGTCACTACAAAGCTGAAAAGGGGGGTAGAATAAGTGAGATTCTACAAATGGGACCCAAAGGAGGAAACATGATTAAATGAGGTGGGAGGCAGCGTTCTTTATCTTACACAGGCCTATTAGTTATGTTCCTCATAAACACACCTTCTCCCTCTTAGCATGTGAGTCATATTAATATTCCTACCCACCAAATGCTAAATTAGAGTAAATTACATAGATTTACCAACACACGTGCTCGCTGACCAGTCTGCACTTGCAGAGAGCCTCCCCAGCTGGCAGCACATCCTTCTGCCTGGGGACGTCCCAGGCACCGCAGCTCTCAGCTTGGCTGCGTTTGGTACCTTCAACTAAGAGCTCCTCACCGCCTGCTTTCCCTTATGCTGCGTAATATTAAAGTACAGAGGAAACTTTATTATTCATAATGGGATAAGGAAAAAAAAAAATCAAATGAAAGCAAAGTACAAAGGGGCTCAAATTCAATGCTTTAAAGCAATGCCATTTTCATAGTAATACAGTCATTAAGTACTTGTTTGATGGTGCAAAAAGTAGGCCAAGATCTTTGCTAATACATTTTATTAATCAATACCTGCGCTAGAAGATGGGAACAATTAAAGTTTTCCTCCTCACTCAGACAAAGCAGCATAAAGCTTGTGATCTACTTAAGGCGCCCGCCACTCAATGGAAAGATGAAAAGACTTCTTTAGTTTTACTTAAGAGCTGAAATGATGTTAATACTTCAAGTGTTTAGGATCTGGTTCTCAGAAAGACAGTAAATGAGCAGTGGCAGGAAAGCTGCCTGCCGTCGCCCAGGCCCCTTCCTCGCGTTCCCATACTGATGTCATCACAACTGGAAAACTCGCAAACGCATTCTGGAGTTCACTGAGCCTGAAAATAACACTGGAGGTATTTCCTTTGCCATGCAGAACACTTTAATAAATAAGCCTAGCGGAAACGCACATCTACTGCTGATGTGCCTTATAAGGATAAATGTAAACCTGATACTTGCATAGTTTACATCTCTGCTGGCTTTTTTATTAAAAAGGGATTTTATAGCTGCATCTAAGCTTCAGGATGTAGAAAGGAAGCCTTAATCAGAAAATGTCTCCTCCTAAGAGGAAAAACATTGAGGGGAAACCAGAGAGTTCTCTGTGTGGACCTCTGGCTCAGGGAAGGAAAGGCTTCTCATCTCACAGTATCGGCTTATGATACGGATACGAAGTAAGAGAAAACTGACTAAGATCTGCCCAAAAGGCAGCCCTCCTTGGAAGACCCCAGCTCTGTCCCTGCAGCAGGGACCACCATCACCCGAGGGACAACACTTATCTCCCTTCCACCACTTGGGACTTCCAGAAACACACCTTGGCCATTATCCTGGTGTGTCACGGGCCACCAGTGTTGACACATCTGCCCTGCACCGACCCACGCGTTCGCCTGGGCTCCAAACCCAAACTTTTGATGGGGGTTTCATGGCACGAGGTACAGTGCAGCCACTTGGGAGGAGGACTCCTTGCAACCCAAGAGGCAGCACAATGAACGGAGACAAAGGATATGGGTCAATCACACATATACAGTGACCTTACAGCACCAGAGAAAGTACAAAAACAACGTTGTGTTTATAACAAATAGCTTTTTTATAGGATCATTAACAGAAATATAAACGCAAATGACTTTTTAATTTCTATCATGAGAACTAATCAAGCTTATGCTGCAGCCAAGAGAGGAAATTTCTCCCCGGTCATCATTTTGGAAATACTGGAGATCCACTCATGTCTTAGAGTTGACCTCTTGTTGTAAATTTGCTGTTGAGTATTAAGCCTACCACGCACCTTGCTGTTCCTAACCCACCTGTCAAAATTATACGAGAATCTCGCTAGTACTTTTTTCAAGGCTCCCAATTCTTCCTCTGTGCATCTTCACCTGGGACTGCATTACTTGAAGCACTGCAGAAGGTCACGGTACTCACAACAAAAAGGTCGATAACAAAATAAGCAGACAAGATTCTGTTCTAGTTCAGCCTCCATCCACACATCCAAATCTCTCAAAAAGTCCTGATCTAAAGTCCTCTGAAAAGAAAATCCTTCTAACACATGAAACAATTTTTACTACCTCTCAAAACGCTATTTTTTTTTCATTTAAGATTCTAACAAAACCTAACTTCTTTGTTTCTCAAGCTCCCTTGATCTCCTGCACTTTTAGCTGTTACATAAAGTCAATTGGCTGCACCTCTCTGCTTGATAAAGACATGCCAAATGTTCTGATGTATCTTTAATGAGGAGGCAGGTAAGACATAGTCCAACAAGGTGCTGAACACTTTGACCCTAAGCTGGCAAAGCACTTAAATATCTACTTAACTTTAAGCAAAATGAAGTCCTTTTGAAGCTAACGGGGCTCTTCTGGCATTCAGACTTAAGTATCGTTTTATAAATTTCACTGGATTACGGACAGAGCCTTTGCAAGGTCGAACCACAGTTACTGAGGGAGCAAAAGAAGTTTAAAACACACAGCTAACCCGTGAGAGCCAGGACTGTGGAGTTTCAAGATAAGTTACAGAAAGTCCCTCTATTATTAATTAACGCTTCAGTCACATTGTGTGTAATATTGTGTTGTGATTGTGTTAGTGGGAGCAGGCGGGTTTGTTTCCTGTTGCAATGTTTCATAAACGGGACAGAACACAGGAACGATCTGCAAGGATGGAGGCTTGGCGTTTACTTCAAAATAAATGTTTGCATTTACAAGAAGAAAGGGACAAATACGAAACAATACCAATAAACATTAATGATAGGAAGGTTACGAGGAGGAAGCTGAAAGAGTAAAACTGATACCAAAGCTGGGCTATTGTCACTGAGGTTCGGTTAATCAGTTGATCTATATCCAGTCCGGATTACTCTAGGCATTACTGGAGGAGGCGTGCTTTGAGAATCTAATATAATACAGGAGAGTAATGATAAAACTTTACGCTGTTCTGATAATACAGCTACATGTTCTACTCCACACACAACTCTAAGAAAGGCTGCCAGATCTTATCATGGTCAGTTATTAATCTATTTGTTCCTATAAAATCTTTCCTCTTTCTTTCCTCCTTTTTTAATAATTCATTTTTCTAAAGAGGAACTGATTTAATGTAGGGAAAAAGCTGCAGCATATCAAACTGTGAATGGGAAAACAGGGAAGGAGATAATGTGGGTTTAACTGGGATGGAAGAGTTATTTTAGAAATATTTTATATCATTTAAAAAGCCCTGAGTACTATTTTATGCCTCTACCTGAGGAATAAAAGTCATAGTTATGAGTCCAGCTGTACATATTTCAATAGCAAAGTGAGATTGTAACAGATACATAAGAATTTCTTTTAAAAGTAGCTCAACTCGATTTTTCATGAGTAAAACACTGGCAACCTGAATTTTAATATAATTCTCAGCATTTCAGTGGAGCATTCTGTTCATCTGTAAAATGCTACAGAAAACAGAGCATAAATGATTGTAGTTTAGCCCTGTGCCATCTCCGTTCTGGAAACGAGGAGGCAAGCGGCTGCCCTGGGGCCGTGCAGCCCATTGCCAGCAAGGCTGGGGCTGCAGCACAGGTCCCAGCGCAAGGGCCAGACTCAGGTGCCGCTGTGTTACTGCTCCCATGGTTTGCAAAATTTATAACAAGGGTACGAGGGTTTGTGGCTATTTATTTAAGAAGGTTTAGCTGATTTATAAATGGATACTATGCGACCAACAAAGAATAAGATGTTAACCATCGCTAAGAGGAGCTTCTCAGCCTGTAGACTATTACACTTCATATGATAACCAAGTCTTTCGACTTAGCAGTGTGTTGCAATATTATCACCTGAGCCTCTACCTATCACCCAGGATGCAGGCAGAGGAGCAGGTTATAAAAAGCTGCCTGAGCTGGGTTTATTTTAAGAGGCCTTCAGACCAAAAGCCTCATCTCCGCCCTGGACCTGGCAGGAAAGCTCGCAAGAAGTCACCTGGGCTCCCTATTAAAATACCGTTAGCACATATGAGACTTTTCTTCTTCTTTTCAGTTCAAACAGTCGTCTGGGAGAGACAAAGAAACAAAGTGCTTGGGTCAGTGGAAATTTCTGACGAAGACTTTTCTTCCTGACACACACGGGGACAACCCCACCAACTGTGTCAGGTTCCCCCCCTCAATGACAAGGCAAAGGTCCTGATTAAAGGCCCTCTGGGGGGCACAAAAGATGGCCCAGGACTTCAAAGTCAACACACTGCTGGACAGCGGGGAGGTCCCTTTTTTCCCCCTCTCCCTTTTTAACTTCAGCTCCTGCTGGCTGTGGAGGGGCTTCTAATTGCATTTCAGAGAGGCTGAACAAAACGTGGTCTTGTCTTCCACACAGCAGCAACCTGGGAGGAAGCGGGGCATGATGTGAGGTTTCAGAGCAGGAACAAAAAGAAGTTTATCATCTCAGCAAGCTGTGCTGAGGGATTACTGAAGCTTTTTGAGGACTATTTGCATGTTGTCACATTTCTAGATATGAACCAACAGCGGTGTGTGTTCATAGAAGCGGTGTGGCCGGCTATTTCCCCATTTCTCTGAGCGCGGGGCATCTGCCAACCCACTCTGTGCAAGCGGGCCAGGCTCTGATCCGATACGCGGCACCACTGGAAATTTGGACACAATTGAAGGTGGTTGCCTTGACCAGCAGAGTGAATATCTCCTTTTGTGCGGGAGAAAAAGAACCTCTGCTCACTGACCCAGGTCTGGATGTGGAGACACTCTTTCGGCAAATTGTAATCTTGATCAAATGACACCCAGGATGATCTAAGCTGCCTAATTAAAATTCTCCCAGCGTGTCTACGGCTACGGATCTGTTGATAAAAAAGGTTTGGCTGAAGCCTGATAGATTTGCTGGAAGTACAAGAAAGTGGGTTTAGGGGACACAGAATGGGAAGAAAGCCTCACGCCAGGTGTAATACAGGCAATGCTAAGGCAGTGCAGACATGGACGTGATTTAAATCAAACATAGAAGTACACTGGAACGCAGCAGAGTTAGCGCTTGGCCATCTTACCTTCCATTTTCAGTGACAAAAAAGGTCTGCATTAGTATGCATGAACAAACCACTATCTCATCCAAAAATAAAACAAGTCAATGAAGTCCCATCCCTTTAACATTTGATAGTCTCTTTTCCACTTCCCTAATGAGATTTGCTTTCGCATTCTTTTTCTTTTGCATTCAAATTTCAATCTGCAACAAATTTTCCACATTACAGGATGAGCCATATATCTATTTTCCCACATTGCACAACACTAGAGCCAACACAATACATCAAAATCCCGACAAGTAGAGTTTATCCTGCGTTCCCTTTGCCGACGTTAAGACAATGAAACTCAACGCTGCCGAGCCCGGAGCTTTCTCTGTGGATGCTCTTGTAAGAGAATTAGACCTAGAATGAGGTTAGTTAGTCACTGCTGATTCATCACGCATTTGAGATTTGGATTAACAAACCATTCATCCCCGAGTCCTTGTGTAGAGGCCCATGTTTCTAACAGGAGTAGGGGTTTTTTATTTACTAACTGACAATAGTGGAAAGCCTCATATTCACATCCGTATTATAATAAATGCATTATAAATGAGTAAGTAGGAAACAGTAAGGAAATGATGTTTTACTTTTAAATGCTAATTATGGAGCCCTGGTGCAGTTAATGTGTAGGGTGTTCTGTCAATTTTTAATGTTTATGCCAAGCGTAGTCTTCAATTTAACATGAGCTTTTAATCCTTTGAGTACTAAATTGCCTTTTAATGCTTGCAGCACAACATTGTGTTTGCACAAAGTCAGGACTGAAAAATGAATTCACTACAAGATATGTGCATGTACGGAGGGGGGAGGAAGTACAAAGGACAAGGGTTTTTTTTTTAATGATGTTTTTGGAACTGTACAAGAGGAAGGAACTGCTTTCACGATATACCTGGCAATTGTGAGCAGTGGCAAAAGGCTCTCATTGATTTAGTATCTCGGCTGAAGCATTTTCAGACAGAGCTCTTTCAGGCTCAGTTTATCCAAAAGTTCATGGCTGACACTCATAAAGGGAACTTTGAGAAAAATATGGTGAAAGGGATTTCCACAGAGGTACCTACTTGCACTTTCAGTATGACAAAGTACTCTAGAAGAGAGAGAGTTTTTCAGCTGAAAGTAGTTAAAAGAGATGTAAAGAATAATGCTGTTCTGGAAAGCATATGTTACATTCATCATTTTCTGGGTTGGTTGGTTTGGTTCTGCCTTTTCTGTTGGCGGATGATGATTGGCATGAGGTAATTCCTCATTTTCAGCCTGCTACAGTTACTAACAGCGCTATGGCACAAAAGCCCCGGGCAGCGGACACTTCAACCCAGCCCGACACAACTTTTCTCTCCCAGTCTGCTCTTCAGTAAAACTGTGCGTAATCAGACCCAGAAAAATGGCTTGGCAGACCACAAAAACATAGAATGCCAGGTTGGAAGGGACCTCTGGGATCATCTGAGCCCACCTTTTAGGTGACCTATAGTTTAAATGAGATGGTCCAGCACCCTGTCAAGCTGAGCCTTAAAAGTGTCCAGTGTAGAGGAATCCACCACTTCTCTGGGCACGTTATAACTTCATAGCAAACAGGACAACTGCAAACGCTCCTTGCACGCTATTGAGGTTTCTTTGCCAGGGCACAGCAACCTCACAGTGGCACTGGCCAGGATTTGGCCAAGTGGACAAACTCCAATACGATCTCCCATCACCGGTGCCTCCTACCTTCCCTCCCTCGCCCGCACTAGGATGTAGGGGAGTTAAAGCAGCTTGTGAGGCTAATCCCCATTTATCTCCTTGGTGAACAGACTTTTTAAAATGACACTGTTCGCATGTTTAAAGCTCCAAATTTGACTTTCCTTGACAGCAGCCATCTCAGGAATCCCAATGAGGTTTATTTTTGGCATTCAAGCCTTCACAAAATAAGCTTTGCTGCATGTATGGTTTTCAACACACCGATGCAATTCTGCAGACGAGTAGAACCGGGGACGTCAGGATTTCTGAACATCCTGATAATGTACCCTCAGCTTTACTCCCAGGTTAGACCCCGAGGGCAAATCTAATCAACTAAAAATCTCTTTCCTTTCTCTCTTCCTCAACACCTCCACCATTCATAAGATTTTTAGGAGATATTGCAGGTATTTGAAAACATTTCCTTTTTCATCCTAGCACCCCACATGTGATAAAGTGCATTTAACATTGTCTACTCCAATAGCCTGGTTTTATGGGAGGCAGCATCTATTTGCTCTTTGGTGATCAGCCAGTCACAGGGAACGACGGTCAGAAACACAAACAGGGTAAATCGCTTTATGATTAAACAATGTGGCTTTGTAAAATGTGGCTGTAAAGGAAAACTCTGCCAATTTAAGGTGGAGTTAGAGCTGACAAACTCAATTTCCACAGGTAGACAGGTAACTTTTGAACTTTACTTTTGACAAACTTGTAGCTGAAATTAATCTTCAGTCTTTGTGCTAAAAACACATATGTTGAATTTAAGCACAGAAAAAGTCTTGCAATGTAAAACCAGCACAACATTTTGTGTTAAGCACACGTATAACCACTTGTGGAACTGAAAGCCAGATTCAAACAGATTGAGGGGGAGATGAGATGCACAGCGCTGCGCTGGCCAAGGCTCCGGCTGGCTTCACCTCATGTTTACCCAAACTCCTCCTGTTCCCCTAAGGCGTTTTTCTCCTCTGTTTTTACCCACCTTCTCAGTGGAGCGTGGGCGTCACCACTGTCACTGGTCCTGTCCTGAGGCTGCTGTTCACAGCGAGGGTGCAACCTGGCGCTGGGCAACTCCTGAGCCCATTGGGAGCTGCCGGCGCCGCATGCGCTCACCACCCGACACCTGAATTATATGGCTCAGGAAGGATTTCTTCGACTATGCCTTGGGAGATAATTACACCCATTTGAGGAGTACAAACACTGCAGAGCGAAGGCTGGAAGATACACGTTTGGGAATTCTCCCATATCTTTATCTGGCCTGTTGCCTCACTAATGGCATCCAACTAAGTGTCCTGGCTTTGGAGAACAGAGAGGACCAGAAAACCACGGAGTGTGGATCTCTGTTTTCCCCTGTCATTACATCATTTTCTTCAAGTCAACTGCTTAAAGCTTGGTGCTCAGAATTAGGCCCAGATCTATCTCATTTCACCAACAGGATCAACACCTTGACCCCAATCTAACAGTGAGTTTTTTCTATACTGAATAGAAATGACAGGTACTTATCACACTACCGTACCTTAAAGAACCAATAAAGTACAACCCATACTTTAAAGAACCAAAAATATGTCCTCAGCTGCTCAGTGGCTTTGATCTGGTGATTCAATTTATGCAGATAAAACTGATTTAGATGCCAGTTTTAAAAGCTTGGTCTTCAAATACTGGCATTGCACTTTGAGAGAGGGGATAAAGCAGCATCCAGACAACGAAGGTGCAACCCCACCCTGCCACACGCACCTGCCCTACGGAGCATCATCATGTTCAGGGCTTCCAGAGGAGGACAGGGCTGCACAGGCCTCGCTGAGCTCTCTTCAGGGCTATAGGCCATATGTTCAACACATACAAATATTCCTATATGGGAAGGTTTAGATCTCCAATAGGAAGATCTGAAAAATGAACCCATCTCTTTAAACATGATGGATGCAAGAGCAGGGCCGGGATTTTTTTCTGGTGGGACAGGAGACTCCAAAGCCCAGCGATGGTGACAGTGGGGACGGGGACAGGCAGACTCTCTGGGTGGGTCAGATCTCAGCTCTGGTGTAGTTCTGCAGGGGTCTGATGGAAGGAATTCCACTGCCACGAACCACCTACTGCTTTTCATCTATTTTAAAATAAGATGGGAATGGGATCTTAAGCGTTTACAGCATGTTTTGCTTTGCATTAACTTTCCAAGCCCTCTTCTTCATAACTTTTCTTTCTTCCCTCACCCCATGTTTTCTAATCCTATCATTCAAGGTTGCTTTTTCTCTTTTCCTTTTCATGCCACGGAGGTGTACAATGCCTATGTCAGATCTTGTTCATTAATGCATTGAGGCATCTTATTTTGTATTACTTCCATATCTTGATGTTATCTAAAGCTTTAAGAGAGAAATTACAAGGTTTATAATTTCCCTCATACACGTAACAAAAATGATAAAGCATGAAATTGCAGAGCTGTGACTGATTTTCTATAGAAGTTCAACAACTTCCATCAGGCTACAGCAGAGGCGCGGTTGGTTTTAGTCTGTGCCTTTAGGTCTGCGTCTGTACGCACCTATGTGTATGTAATTATCAACTTTTGTATGTGTTTTACACATGTCAAACACATCACACGTGGGTGAAAAGCAACATTAATACATTTGGATAAAGCTCTTCCAGAGTAGATTTGGAATCACCCTGGAATTCTGCTCTTTAACAGGTCCTGTTTGGACAAGCAGATGAAAGAAGGGATTCAGTTAATTCTCATCTGTCAAATTGAGCTTGGAGGAGTAAACACTCAGCAAGAAACTTCTGATTCTTTGTGCACCTGCCTAGGCTAAAAGTACGGCAGCGCTAGCTTTACTCCGGGGCTTTCAGATACATCTTGCTCTTGACCAGGCGACAGATACAGCAGCTCTAAATTGTTGGCTGGGCCTCCCTGGAGAGTACATGCAACCTGGCTTGTGGCAGCATCTGAGCACCACATCGCACTCTTGAATTCATGGGACACAGAGAAAGCTCAGCACCTTCCAGGAACTGATAAGATCAGGTTAAAGCCATTCAAAGAACAACAGCAACTTAGATATCAAACGGATAAGACGATGCATAATCAGCTTTAAGCTAATTACGATGGAGCTGTGCTCTTTCTGATGTCCTACTGAAGACCATATGAAATGAAATCTTTTGTAATTAGTAATCATCCACCCAATATCTTTTACACTGTGGGTGTCAGACAATTACAAATGCTTCGGTGGTGCCAGGATCCCCATCCCAGATGTCCAGGACGCTGTGAGGTCAACCCTGTGTCCATGGCAAGATTACAGCAGCTCAGCGTCACCTATTCCTGGACTCAACAGCAGTGTTGAGGCTCTGCAGCTTGCCATGAACTCACAGCTGCCAAAGTGAGCTGTGGAGTTAAAAGAAACTTTCCCACTGTGGGCTTTGTCCACGAAGCCAGATTCCTCTCCCTAAGCCAGGATTTCAGAGAATACAATATCCCTATCATATTGCCCCAGCACATCATGTGGCTGGCAAGTGCTGCTCTCCCCCCACCCCCTTTCCAACCGCCTTAAATGCCCAAGTCTCTGAGTTCAAGCTTCTTTGCCATTCATCTCTACAGCCTTAACCACTCCCCAAGCACAAGCACGAATTCAAAGGTGTGTGAGGTATTTGTGCCACGCTGCCTGATGATTAACTGGCCACACGGCACAGCAGTGAATGTAACTCTGTCTTGGGGCAGGTTTCAACGCTGGCCAGCACAACTGTTATTTCACAAGAGCTTTTCATTGTCACATCAATGCCCATCACACAAACACACGTCTCTGCTCGGTCATCTGATCCCACCTGCAGAGAGCACCTACACCAAGACAGAACCCTGCTCGACACGTCGGCCACGGTTACGATCAAAGAGGGCACCAGTGGAAGCGTCTGGCGTTTTGCTTCACTTACTGCCAGTTTGGGTTCAGGATTCCCAGGGAAGCTGGCTATCATCTCAAATCCTACTTACGCCTTCGTGGTGTTCACTTCCCAGTGCTGCAGTCCAGGAGCCACAGAGGGCTGGCAGCCCTGTCCCTAATTGTACACACACGTTCAGTCATGCTATGTTGCAAATCCATCCTTATTTAAATGGATGCATGTATAAATATTCTTAGAAAATTTCAAGCACTTACTCTAGTATGGTAATATCTTTTGAAAGCTGTGAATTTCACTAAATCATTTTTACTGCCCTAGTTTTGACTGAAGTATAAATATTGTACGCAAGAAATACGGCGGGCACTCCAAGGGCACGTACTGACGCAAAGCTGTGCAGGCCTACGCGGCTCTAACATAGGGTCTGCTTGCATTTCTGGAAAACTTTTCATCAGCCAACTTGCTTTAGCGAATATAACAAGGGAACTTAAATTATATTAAGACAAATGTTGATCTCCTTTGGTTTAGAGCAAATCTGGAAGCAACACAAGGTCAGGAAAGCTATGTGGCGCATGGGAATGGCAAGGAGATGAGATAGCCTCATGGAAACCCAAATTCCCCTTATGCCAGCCTTGCATATAGACTCTAAGTCTATAAATGTGCTTAAAATATTACAATTTAAAATTCCGGTATAGCTTTTTTACGTTATTGCACTGCCTAAGAGACTTAGTTATGAACTTCGATGCTGGATGCCTAAAGTAAAGAGACAGTCCCTGTCTTAGAGCTGCACATTGCATCCACTAAGACATTCATTGCCCGACTGAATCCAGGTTAATGCATTGCATTTATTTCCAAAACGCGTTCGGAGGAGAAAACAGAAGAGCAAACAAAATAAACCTTAATGTTAGACGTGAATTAAATATACTCGGTCTTTACTACTTGGTATTTTCCACCTTGGCTATTCATAAAAAGCAAGCAAGAGACGCAGAAGTTTCTTTACTCGTTATGATGAGTGAATGCTGGGTCCTTATCTCTGTGATCCTTTAGAAATTGCCAGTGTCTATTATAGACTGAGAGTCAGCACCGCAGTCTGTTAAACTGTCACACCTCTTGTTCAGGTTTCTCCTATGATAATCTCCTCCCTGCTCAACTCCAGATAACACAATGCATTTCCTCTTCTACTTTCTGAGCTTATTTGCAGACGTAGCCATCCATAAGAAGCTTTAAATATGTATTACACTACGGTAAAAACCCCTGTGGCCCATCAAGTGGTGGGCTGGAAAACCAGTTTAGATTCGCAAAGAACCTGGTATTAAAATCCTCCAGGACTTAGCAGTTCAGCCTGTCATGCGTTTTAAGACCTGTGAATAGTAAAGGAGCACAGGTAATTTTACTAAAAAATGAAATTCCACCATTTCTGCAGAATAAACAAAAACAAAACAATGCATTAGCTATGCAATACTTCTCAGCAGCACACTTTGAAAGTGTCATTAAAGATAGATTTTACCCATGAAAAGTGTTTTTAAAAAGTAATAAATACACAAAACTTTACATACACTTCTTACTTCCTTCCTACATCCTCTCTGTGGGTGGCAGACTCAAATTAAGTTGGTATAGCCAATTCCTCCAGCTCCAGGAAGCTGGAGTCCTATTTCTTACAGCTCACATATTGTATATTGTGCTCTAAACCAGATCCGATCTACAAGTATAGATTTTGAGAGTATAAATCTATGATGTTTCACACATTTTAGAAATGGAAATAAGTAAAGAAGAGCTAGGACATTATCTCGGTGTTGGTACATCAAGTTCACGTTCACATTCCCAGGTCCTAAGGCAAACAGTACAACCAATTCCCTTCTCTCTTTAAAGAGGTTTTATTACAAAATTCTACGCTTAAATCTGAAAAAAGTACGGCTTTATTAGTTAACTGAGGAACTGTTTTTGAAGAAGGAGCACAGCATTTTGAAAGCTGATGTGCAAATGGATGTGGATAACAGCCTCGACAGAGCAGTGCTGGCTTGTCCCTGTTCCCATTAAGGGAATCTCACCATCGATTTGAAGGAAGGGACAAACTCCTGCTTGGTACCCTGACTGCTGGCACGGCGATGCTCTAAGGAAGGCAAAACAATCCCTGACATCCCAATTAAACCTCAAGGAGCGGGAAAAAAAGGTACCTGCCAACATCAAAATGCTGAAGGATGGTATTAAACCAGGAGAAATATAAAGCAACACCTACAGTCAGAAAGGTATGGCCACGTCTCCTTCCAGCCTCCTCCAACAACAGGGTACCAAAATCAAACCTGTACCTTTTGTACTTCATCTTTTTACTATAACTTTTGACTACACCTCAAAAAAATACTATAAAATAATGGGACTGAGTGTTCTTGTCAGTAAACTGCTTCAAATTATTAGCGGCTCCAACCAGAATTATGGTGTTGCACTGGTGTAAATGAGAAGACAGCTAGATGCCCCAGCTATAATGTCAAGCTGGGCACTGCATCCAAAGACTACTACTGTATTAATTCACATTCATGCATACTTGGCTGACAATTATTCAGGTCACCGCAACAGTCTCAGCCTTGAAACGACACAGAATGACAGAGGACAGCTGCAAAATATCCATCCACCCTGGCTTTGTGCTGGGGACGAGCCTGACCCAGCTGGTACTGTGATGGGAGTTGTCAATTAAGCCTTGTAGCTAAGTCACTGAATTCTCAGCAACACAGCTCCAGGAAGGGATGCTGCAAAGTTACCAATGAAAGACAAGTCCTATGGGTAATGTTCAAGAGCAGTTCCTCAGCTGGTGGCCCCTTCCTGCTGCAGAACGTCACTCCCAGAGAAAGTCACGATGCCTTGATAGGCTTCACAATCTCCCAGCAGTTCTCCAGCTGCTTGGCTAATCAGATATTATTACCTCCTTTGTGTTTTCTTTCTCAACCCCCTCTCTCTCTCTTTCTCTGGCAAGGCTGCCATAAAAGGGCTCGGTAATGATTGCTATCTAAATATTTCACTTTCAATACAAAGGTCTGTATTTTGCATACCATGGAACTTCTGTTGCTTTGTCTTTTGACAAAGAGCTCCCCAGGCTTCTAGGAATAAATACTGATAATTGTACCCAGCCTCAACAGAGTTTCTTGTACGCTAAACCACACAAAACTGGATTCAAATGCAGTAACCGTGGGGACGTGACTTCAGCACACCCAAGCCCTTAAGAAACAGGTCTGGGAACCTCCATTTCAGGTTTAAGGTTACAACAGAAGGTCTTTCTGTGCCATGCAGACACCCCGGCAGACACAGGGAACCAGAGATCAGCACCTTCCAGTGCTGTGAGGTCACCTCTTCATTGGAGATCCTCCCTCGCTGCAAGCAGAGGAGTGAAAGGAACATTTCCCATAGCTTTGTACACGTTTGGCATTGGTCTGCGTCTTCTACAGAGGTCAGCAGCGACATTGCCATAAAACTCCTTGGGAGAAGAGGCAGGTCAGTGCTAAAAGCTTTAGGAAAGCTCACCTTTTGACTTAAACTCTTGCTTTCCATGTGTGCAGAACATCAAGATTTCAACTTTACCTAAATCAGAGGAAATGAAACTTCAGATTTCCAAATTGTTAGGATTAATTTTTTTCTCCCACTTCTCTAACAAGACAGACCTGATGCCTTTAAAGTCTGCAAAGGAAAGATCCCCAGAGCTTTGTACCTCCTCTCCCGTATTTGAAGAGCACCTTCACCACCAAACAACTGCCCCTTGTTGAGCAGCTGACATTCAACTCTGTTTAACATTTAAAATAGTCCCTGGAGCAGGGGCTTGTCTATCACTGCAGTTCACTGTGCTATGTACGGGTACCCCAGCGACCAGCGAATGCCCTACTACGTCCATACAGCTCCACTCCGTGCTGCTGAGCTATGAACAAAGGTGGCATTTTCTCAGCAGGACGTGTTAGCTTGGGCACGCTGCCACGGCTTCCCAGCTTCCGCAGGTAACTGGATGCAGTGTAGACAAGCCTAATGTGGTTTCATATGGAAATGAGTGGTAAATTATTAATATTAATAACACCTATAAACAACTGGTGACAACTTCAAGTGGCTTATTGTGTAGTACGTACAAGGCATCTGTTCATTATCATTTACAAGACACTCCTGATATACACAACAATTTACCCAAGTATCCGTGTAGACACATTCCACTCTGAATTTCAGCATTAAGCACCAACGTGCTAACGACAGCTGAGAGGTCCGTGCTGACAGAACCACTGCAGCCGTACAGAAGAGTGAGTCCCAGTGACAGTGTCCTTCACCGATAAACGGTGCCAGCGGGGATGAGCTTCTCAGTGCAGCTCCTTTATGCACAGATCTTGTTGTTCTGTAAGGTCACAGTGATTGCATCAGTGGAAATTTGTCTGATTCAGAGAGGGCCTGATTCTCCTCGAAGTCAGATATCTGAAAGCTACCGCATGTCTGTGTGATGGTTTAAGGCCCAAAGGAAACTTCCTACAGCGCAGCGACCAACCCATGAGGAAGGGTTGTGAGGGCGGAAAGGCAAACGCAGGTGTAAGTATCGGATTCCGAAAAGCACCACTGTAAGTTTATTATGTCAAAGGCGGAGAAAGCCGTGATGTTACAATTTTTCTGTCAAGGACGGCGATAAAAAACTCGAGCTCTGGGATTTACAGCATAGGTTTCCAACCTCCAGAGGCTAATTATTTCAAGTCATCCTGCAGTGCACCCTGGGCAATGCTTTATGAAGTTAGCTTCATGTGGTTGAACACCCGTTACTTCATTGGCCTCTTGCTGTCATGATGCAAAGACGGACTAGTACTTCATGTAGCAATTTTTAAATAGAAGTGGATGATTTTTCAAGTAATTATTAGCAAAAACGTCAAACAGAAAGGCAGAGGCTGGCTATCCTACTGAGAGGAACCACTGAGGCAGAAAATATGTGCCAGAGTATGTAGTCTGCACCGAGCTTGCTGTCATCAGACAATACGTTTTATGAAACTGGAAACACAATGCCAAGCTGCTTATAATACCCTCCTTTAATGAGGTGGCCTGAGCCGCCATGCTTCGCTGTATTCAAATAAACAAGGTAGCTTTTCAGCAACTGATTTTAATCTCATTTCCTGATCCAAGAAGGGCCCGGGAAACCCAAGACTTTCAAAAAAAATTGTTTTTTAATTGTTGTTGGCAACCTCATCTACTGCCTTCAAAGGACAAACTAATGGTATCTAAACAGATAACAGTGATAGCACAGTGAGTGGGAGCACTGCCCCTCTCTCTCTTTCACGAAGACCGATTCTCAAATTACCAGATGTTTTCTTCATCTTTTAGAAGAGAAAAAAATCTCAAGCCCTTCATTGAAGGAAAGCTGCTGAATTACAAAACTCAGCCTGCAGCTCAGCACTGTGGTAGAACTCTGACGTGGGGCACTGCAAAGGCCATCTACAGCGTAGCGACTGCCTCCCCTTCGTCTGAGCAGACGCTCCCATGAGCCATGAGCAATATCCACGCT
Source organism: Neomorphus geoffroyi (assembly GCA_033558235.1). Taxonomy (NCBI): domain Eukaryota; kingdom Metazoa; phylum Chordata; class Aves; order Cuculiformes; family Neomorphidae; genus Neomorphus; species Neomorphus geoffroyi. The sequence goes on from JAUMJM010000018.1 coordinate 8,843,632, forward strand.
GGACATTACTTCATTGACTTGCACACACAACAATGATCTTTTGAGGTTAAACCACCAGTATAGAGTGACAGAACAATCTCCTGTGGGTCTCTGCTGTGTTATTAAATCCACCTAAGATGCATCCCCCTATGCGTAAATGGAAAAAACAGTTAATCCCCCCTTCCTTCTGCCGTCTCATTTTCTCGGTTAACTTCGCAAACATTCTTGGACACGGACCAGCCCTTCCTTTGTGTGCTTAATAACGATACCTGAAGACTATCGGTACAACCATGCTGCACGTAACTGACCAGTAATGGCAGTGCTCTTATCAGAAGGCCACCAAACCTTAACTATGTCTCATCTTTCTGTAATTACCTTCTGTCTTGGGCTGCAAATAAAACCTAAAATAGAACCCCCTCCAGTCTTTGGGGAAGTTAAGGCCTAGATCAAACCACGTGACAAACCCCAACCCAAGCGGACTGAGGAATAAAACCACAATAATTTGTTTTTATAAAAGGCTGCATGAAATAGGGGAAACCCCTCTACCCCACCTACAGTTGCAATAATGCTTATTGCGAACGTGTCCAAAAGGCAGACAGGTCAAAGGTACAGCCACACGCGCACACCACCAGTCCAGCTGTGCAATCTGGGGCTGCCGCGTAAGCCTGCATTTTAGTTGGGTCAGACTGGGTGTTCCAAATACCCATGTATCTGCAGAAATATCTGAGCTACAAGAAATGCACCCTACAGCTGCTCAGCTCATTAACAGTATCCTCTTTGAAGCTACATCCAATTTTAGCAACCGAAATGCTATAGATGGTTTAGGCTTGTAAACAGAAAGCAAAGCCAGGCCTTTAATGCCTGTCCAGCTCATGGCACGCTGAAGGGAAGCTTATCGCCATTTAACCCCGTTTAGTAAGCCTGGACGCATGGCACTGCTTAACTCACTGTTAAAGTGCTGTATTTAAGGGGTCAGAAAAAGCGGTGGGGACACACTTTTCTAAAGAGCAGCTGACTTCGACTCAGCAGAAATCTTCTCCCACTTGACCCAAGCTAGACCAAAGCCACTCCAACCGAAACACAAGTGTCCATAAAGACAGGGCTGGTTTAACATCTTGTTTTCAATTTAAACCTTACATTAGTCCTAAATCAAGCCTTAAGAGGTTTCTGTTGTTGAATCTCATAGATTGAAAGGATTGTCCATCTGCAGGAAGAGGATGCAGGAACCCTCCACAGTTCCTGGATGTAGATGCCTCAGAGGAAAAGCAGATGCTAGCCCAAATGTTTCTGAGGATTTGGTTTGTGATTAATTACAAGTTTGGCCCTCAACAATGACCTCAGAATGGGTTGTGCCAGGTAAGCTACGTCCTTCTGGGAAGGAGACATAACATTTTTCAAAAGGGTTTGACCCAACTGGAGATGTTGGAAAACAGCACCTGGGTCTCTCTTTCTTGTCTGGAGCAGGCAGGGCACATGTGTAGGGAGAGGTGAAACCTGTGCTGGCCTTTCAATTGACGTGTCAAGAGAGATACCACGACAATGCATGACTTCAGGTAGGGGCTGCCAACTTACGGCATGCCTGAGTGCATCAGTCAGGGCCCTTTGGAGCCAGTGCCTCCTGACCCCTGCAAGCACCCTGCTGGCTTGACTACCCTCCAGTTAGGGAAAGAAAACCCACCCGAGGCACAGCCTGAAGAGTACCAAGAATCAGGTAAAGCAGTCAAGCAAAGAGCTACTGGTAACTTCTGATTAAGCCTAAATTTTTCAAAAGCCCATAAACAATTCAAACATCCAACATTTTACTGAACCCAGTGGGACCAGGTACTTATGTTAGCCACTGCGTGTTGACGCAGACGTTACTGCAGATCAACTCGGTGTTGGTTTCTGAAGAAGCTGGTTAATATCGACACAGACCCAAAATTTTACACTAGGGAGAAAGGCGAGTTTTCTAGGGCGAGGGGAGCAGGGAGCCAGAAAAACAGGTTTTCTTCCCAACTGCGATGGTTCGTTAGAAGAAAAAAAGTGAAAACTAGGCAAGCCTCTGGCCTTTCACGTCATTACATCTATGAAATAAAAATGACAACAAATGACTGTGCTCATTGCCCGCTAACCATCTCCCCAAGCAGCAGCAGAGGGTCCCGGTATATGTAACCTCCTTACATTTGAAGTGTGGCATTAAGCAAAGCTTCTTTTTTCTTCCCTGCACTTCCAGGTGTTTATGTGACACAAAACACTTTCTGAATTCAAGTTCCAGACCTCTCACATTTTACGTATCCAAAAATTAACCTAGGGAGGAAACTGTTGGATAAGCTTGAGTCAAATTCCACCGACACACAGAATGCACCAAAACCTTTCTTCAGAGTGGCAAATTAATATCGCATAGCAGGAATTATCCATAGTAATCTGCACCTAAGACCTTTGCCACAGAGCAGGACTCCACCATACCTGCATTCCTAAAAAGCACCGTAACAGGAGGACCAGCTCTGAGAGCATGGTGAACCACCAGCTGAGCTGTGTTTAGCTTGCAAGTGGCTCCCACGGTGATGGCATGTGGGCATCAGATGTTGTGTGGGTAAAACAGCTGTGGGAAGAAGCCACTTAGCAGGGACTTCCTATCCCATTGCTCTCTTTGCCCTAAGCCTCACCCTTATGCTCATCCCTGCACCATCCCACAACACAGACCTTTTGGGAGCCACTGCCATTTCCCACTTGGGAACCATTCCAGGCCGTTCCCAAGTATGGGTGGTGTCCTGTGACTCTCAACCATAAGGAGATGTGAGGGTGTTCTTCACAATGCAAGAACAATCCCACTACAACAGACCAAACCTGAGAAAAGCCAGTGTTGGGTTTCTAGGGAATGGTTTAAGAGCAAGCACACTGGGTCGTTGCTCTCAATGTGTTCTCTGCTTTCGACCACTAACGGCTCTGAGAGCTCCTAAGCCAAGGATGTCAACTTTGTATTTAAAGCTTCCCGCAGAATTTTCTTCCAGAAAACTGTACCCTCATCTTCAGGAAGGCTCACCTTGCCCAGTTCAACTTTATTCTATAACGTGTTTTTCTTACGGAACTCTACCTGTAGAACATTTATGGCTACATATCTACAACTGGAATAAAGCAAAGAGAATAAAAATAAGAAGTCCAGTCTTAATTTCAGTTGTGTTGTCATCTAAAGTTAGGAGAATATTTGGAGACCCAAAAGCAGAAGACCTAGGAGTCTGAGGTGGCCAGTGCTGCCTACAGAGGCAGCCAGTGCCAGGGGAGATGAATGGAGACGCACCTACATCCTGAAGGGAGTAATTAGCTATGGGAGACGCTTCTGCTTTCTGAACTAGGCTCTTCCTGCCTGCACCAGATAAGAGCTGTAGCTCTGCTCTCACACCTTCCCAATGTATTTTGTTAACACTACATAATCCTCAGAAAATCTTGTGATGAGGGTCAGGTTATACTGTAGATGTACATTTTACAGAAGAACCTGTCAAGGCAAAGAAGCCAATGGATGAGCTGGATCAATAAAGAGATGTCTGGATTCCTTGGCATGGTTGTTTGGTGAGTGAAGGTAGGCTTTCTGAGTGGTGAGCAGACCCACAAGGTCATGTCCACCTTCACTTACAGTGTCCCTCCAGCTTGCAGGAGGGTTCCTTTCCAATATACAACCCCTACAATGATTTATATCTGGAACTGTGGCTCTATGGCTAAGTTATCCCAAGTCCACATGACACCGTGGTGCAGCGCAGTGCACTCAGCAACAGACACTACCAGAACACTCCAAGGAAAGCTGTAACAGTCACAGAAACACACAGGGGATGTCTCAGGCTTTGGCATGTAGAGAGTCATCAATCTCTGGATAAGAGAAAGGACTTGGTATTCAGATGACATCAGACATCCTTGTCAGGATCACGATGTTCGCATGCAGCTGACCTGAGAAGCAAAACATGCCCTTGACATACGACCCAAGCAAATGCAAAGGCAATTTTACTGAGAGCATGAATAAAATAAAAACTCTCCCTGACAGGACTAAGGGAGTGGGTAAGAAGTGGTTTATGCTGTCCTCCGTTCGTTAAAACCCTTTGGACTTTGCTTCCACCCCACTGCAGAAGGCTGCTGATGCAAAGGGTGATATTTGCCTGCAATCCTTCCCAAGGAAGTAATTAGTTTCCATTTAGAGGGATGACAAATTGATCAAGCAGGAATCTCACTGAGCTCTGAACTGAAGCTAAACTGCGATAGCTACAGCTCTGGCAAGTTGGGTTTGTAAGTCTGTCAATGCATTTTACAGTTTCAAAATTCAATCACCCAACAGCAGGAAAGACATTGGTTTGTTTTTTTTTTTTTTTAAAAAAAAAAAAAAAAGAGAAGAAGAAGCAGGGGGGAGAACCACCCCAGCCTACACTTCCTCCTGCAAGTTCATTATCGCCTCTCTAAAGCATGACGGTGGTGTGAAATGGGTTAGACGCACGGATGCCTCTGTTAACGGCCAAAGAAAAAAAAGTCGCACATCATTAGGAATGGAATAAACGATACCGAGGCACAGAGCAGAAATGATTTGATTAGCAATTTCCAGTTTTGAAAAGACCTGGAAGAGAACCAAATGACTATACAGAAGGTGTGATGGAGTTCTTAATTGCTGTAACTGCACAGGGAGACTCGATGATTTGTGACATATAATACAGCACAGTACGCTAACGCTAATAACTGTTAATTAACTGCAGCAATGATATACTCTCAAAATGCACATACAAGTTACCATAATTTCTAGATTAAAAGCTGCAAGGTTCGAAGCCAAAGGCAGAGGGAAAGCAGCACAGAGGGAGAGCGGGGGAAGAGAAGAAAGTGGAGGGGGAGACAGATTTTTTTGCTTTTTTAAGCCCTCTTTGAGTACAGCTGACACCTCACCCAGAGCGAAGCGGCCAGAAAGCACTAGGAAAAAAAAAAAAATAATACTCCTGCCGAAATGCGAAACGGTTCCTGAACGAACGTCTCCCTCCAGAGAAGCAGTTATTAATTCTGAAAGGCTGTTGTTGCACCAGGCCATCTGGCTGTGCCGTAAAGAGTTCAGTAGCTGCTGCTGAGCTAAGATTCCTGTCGGATCCCATTCGCCCCAGCGACATTATTCACTCACAAATGTTATCGCACCATTTTTTCCCCCATCACTGCTGTTTGTGAGCCGCTTTATTTATTTGCAGGCAGTTTGTCGCACTGCCCAGTACAGCAATGGCTCTGCCAGGAGCTTCCGGGAAGCCGAGAGACAGCACCCTTGTACAACAGATGCTCAGAAGCTTGTTTCGCTCTGACTCCGAACAGTAGTGCCGTGTGTTAGGCTGGAAGGTAGCACTTAGCAAAAGCTGCTGGATTGACAGCCTGGGAGACTGAAGGCTTCTATTTATCCCCCAGCAGGCAGAGCGCAGACATGCTCCCACACGCTGTCCTTTGCCGGCACGCGTAGATGGGAATCACATGATACTGATTAGCTGTCCAGAACTGCTAAAACATTTTCTCTTTCAGATCAATAACAATAAAGAGGAGGGCAAGCCAGGTACCAGGCGTGCAACGTGGAAGGCTGGTTCTGATCTTCCTGCAGAGCTGCTAGCCAGCCCTGACAAAAACCATTTCTTGGCGTGCTTCCGCTTCAAAGTTCTCTTGAATGCAACCGACCTGTAGACAGGCCATTTAAATGTCACACTCGGGCTCATCTTGTACCAACCCTAACACATCAATTACCCTGCGGACGGGAAAGCTAACAGGTTTTGTTCTTCCCTTAGTGTGTCCATCAGAACCTACTCTTTCTAGATGGCCTCCAAAGGAGGGTTAGGTGAAGTGGTCTGTGTTTTTGAAGGCACCTCTCTCCTCACCACTGTGGGACGAATTCACATCTAATCCCTGTGGCAAAGAGTGGGAAAGCAGAAAACAAACACATAAACCAACCTGAACATCATTTCATAGCAACCGTGTTCACTAATGGACACTGAGACACAACGGCCAGCAAAGATAAGAATACGAGTGCAGAGCAACAAGGGGAAAAAAAAAAAAAGGACTAACAGACTGGCTCAGGCTCTATATCCTCCGCGTTCACACTACCGCAGCGTGTTGAGAGCATGTGTGAAGTCTATCTATCATTTTAACATTGAAGTGCCTTGAAAAATATTAAGGGTAAACTTTGCTGTCATTCCAACATATGGCAAGACACTGAAATACAGACATATCCTGAAGAAACTGGAGAATTTGAATGAATATCTTCTTTTACTGAGGAGAAAAATCGGTCTGTATCTCTTAGTTTTTTGTTCACCTCCTCCTCCAATTTTTTTTCTACTCTAGTTTCCTGCAAGCTAATAAACCAACTCTCCTTCAACACCCTCGCTAGCATGAAAAAAGAAAAATACGGTTATAATTATACCTCAGTGAAAGAATTAGCTTAAATCTACCAAAAAAGAGGGGTTTTTTTAACATTAGGCACAAAAGACAGACTTAACCCACCAGACTGTGTAGCCCTGTTCCTTCCCTGGCCAGTACAGACCTTACACTGCCTTTTCCAGAGCTCTGCCCAAATGTAAACAGCCCACAGGACGGCATTTTTATCATTTTCCTCAGTAGCAGAATGACACTGCTGGGACAGTCCTTTCCCTTTCCTCGCCTCTGTTTCTTCAAGGGCTCCTAGCTGTCACATCACTCCCAATTTTGCTCCCATGACCGCAGCCTCTAAATAATATTGCATTTTCTTTACCACCTAACACAGAACTTTAAAACCGATTTAAATCTGAAATGAACGCTGCGAATACCGGTCCATACGCAAGACAGACATTTAACAACCCCCACGGGAAAGAAAAGCTTCTGAAACTGCTAAAATGCATCCTGTGGGGATGTCAGCCTGGAGTGAAGGATTCTTAAAGACTTTTTGTGTGACAGCATCACACCCTCTGAGAGTCCCAGGTGCCATTAGGGGGGAGGAGGGGACTGCAGCACACTGGAAGAATTCAAGAATAATCAGCCTCAGGTATTAATGTTTTGCTTTAAAATGTAGAAGATGAGACACTGAAATTGTATGATTTCCAGAAAAGGGGGTGTTAATAAGACAAAAAGCTACCTGTTCAATTCTGTACCCTGTTTTTGAAAGGATGCTGGTGTCCACACAGCCCCTGGATTATACGCGCTTACCCACTGGCCCCAGCGACGCAATGGGAAGGTGGCTGCCAAAAGGCTGGGTCAGCTTCTCGGCTACGCTGCAAGGAACATCTCATGTTATTTCCACCCTGTAGCCTTTCACCAACCCCTCTCACAGCTCTTTCCGTTCGGTCCCACAGAGGCCACTGTCCCAGATCATATGCGACACCATTAATTTTGTTGAAAAAAACCAATTTTTCCATAACTGATGGGAAATGGGAGGTAAAGGCGGGGTGTCTCCTTTCAGGTCTTTCCCATTCTAAATCTGGGCTTTGTCTCAGCACTCCAAAAACAAAGACTTTGAACAGGACAGCTTGGCATCCACCCTAGTGCAAGAGGGAATTAGGCTTTCCAAGTTGCATTTTTTGACTTTGAAATGTTTCCCCCATAATTAGAAGCAAATTTTTTTTTGTCACAAGATGAAATTCCTTTGTGCAAAATACCCACAGCAAAGCCTATATATTACTTACTTCTCACTTTAAGCCTTGGCTTTCCTGGAGATTAACTGCCTGGTGAAGCCTAACTGAGGCGAGGTTAAGGGCAGGACTGCCCTCCGAGCCTGAGCTGGGGTTTTCTCCCAACCAGATTGCAACAAAACCCTTGGGAGCGACCCAGCTTGTCCAAGGGTTTTCCTGGTTACCCCACAGCACTGGAAAAATCCTTCTCCTGGGATGGCTCCTGGGAGAGCACCTCTGAGGCACTGGACACTGGCAGAGACCCTCCAACCCATATTCTTGAGACAGTAACCTATGTCAATTTTTTTTTTTTTTATTGCTTCATCTGTCACTTTCCTAAACCTTTATCTCCTGCTTAACTGTAAATACCTCCTTCTGCTTGCGTTCCCATTTCATGAGGCTGGAGCTGGGACTGATCTGAAGGCAGCTGGAGAACAAGGAATTAGCCCCCAGGAGCCTGGCTGATCTCTGAAGAGGAGCGCTGGGACGCTGTGGCTGGTGTCACAGCCACCCAGCGCAGCCTCTGGGGTATTTAGGAGAGACCGTGTGCGTTCACACGAGCCACAGGGGCCAATCCGACACACAGTGTCAGAGGGGAAGGCACAGGCAGAATGTCTCCGGGGCACAGAGCGAGTCACAGGGGACACCACCTGCACCCTGAGTGCTGTGATGGAGCTTGTCCCATGGGTGCCCCATGAAATCCCAGCAGGCAGGAACTGTGGGCACTGAGCTCTTCACGTATCCCTCGTACCTCGCATCTCTAGATCCTGCCTTCAGTCCTAGACCATCCCGTAGGATAAAGTCTTTGGCTTCCCAGCTCTTGGCCTGTGCTTTGGGTCCAACCTTTGGCTTATGCCAATCAAATGTTTCTCTGGTTTCCCAGCTTCACTCTGGCCCTGTCTCCAGCGCTGCGTCCACTCCCACCCTAACCCCTGGGAGGGACCATCTCTGTCTTGGTCACGTCACGCCTGAACTCTGCCCAGGGACTCATTTCATCCACAATCTCTCAGTTGATGTGCCAGCATTTATACCAAGCAAAAATCCTCCTGGGCCGCAGAAGCGCAGCCGGTTCCAGCTGCGTGAAATACACTTTTCCTTCACTTACTACAATCACATCGGTATTTTCTGCCCCAGATGGAAACAAATATTTTTTATGAAGATCTGCTTTAACCAAAAGCACGTATAAAACAAAAGAGAGAAATATTTGAGGTTTGCGGTGGTTGGAATCTACACACAGAAAATTAATGCTTTGACATGTATTTTGCGCTTAATCTTTTGTGGCAACTTTTTTACATTTGTAAGAGTTATGGATTTTAAAAGTCACAGCTAAGATTGCTTAATGAGCATTCACCACCCTGGAAGTGGAAGCAAGGCTGATGTGGTTTAGTCAGCTGTTAGCTTTATTGCCTCTCTTCTGTACTAAAAGTGACAAGTTGAACACATTATAGAGAGCTCAGATGTGTTATGTAGATGAAGCCTGCAGCAATATCTGCCTGCTCTCTATTATTTATGATGTCTATATAATACAATGGACTGAGATTTAAGCCATTGTGATGCAGTTTGTTTTCCAGAGTTCTAAAGTACAGCACATTTTACAGAGAATTGCATCTCTGTTACATATTAATCAAATCCATCTTACATGCAGCTCTTACACTGTAAACTAAAGGGAAAGAAAGATTAAAGCGCTTGGCTTTTCCTCAGCTGTCAAGGACTGGCAATAAAATAATAATAAGGGCTTCTAAATAATGTGTGTGTGACAGGCCTTTGCTCAGTTGTACAGTCCTTTATGGAGGTTAACTACAAAATAAGTTCCAGTGAGTGATTGAGAACAGGCGAGTGTGTAATACTGTAATGCCAAGCCCTGCATAATTCTTTGCAAGTTCATTTGCAGAAGAAATTCTCCCAACTTGACAAGGCAAAGTTGTTGCTGGTCCAGGCCTCCACAGGGGTGTGAAGAAGTTAACTCCTTCTATCCCAGCTCCAAAGCTCTGGCCTCTTGAACCTGCTTCAGCTGTAGCCTATTAAAACAGAGAACTCCACTCCAGCAATGAAAGCCAGTCTAAAAAATACTGTGATGATGGAAGTAATGGAAAAGTTATGTTATTACAAAATATATAAAACTCCATAGAGGTCTGTGGTTTTGCATTTTCCTTTTCCATCATTAGCTAGAGTTTTGAAGACCAAGAGGTGGAATTTTTAAAACAAGCCTAAATCACTACAAGTTTTTAAGACGGCACGAATTGTGCAATTTATTGGAGGACGTTTTTGGTTTTGACTTTCCCCCACTGGATTTTTCTGCCTTTTCAAAGTTCACGTCTGCTCTGCCTTATCACCCCCTCAGCAGAAGGGCTCAGCGACCCCCAGCCTGCCTGCTTCCCACCAGATTATTTACACTACACAGTGCAGAGATGGAACGGGACACGGCAAGAGGCAGCTGAGACCACCACGAATCCCCGTGGTGCTCGGCCAGCGACAAGGCTCAGGACCGAGGGAGACGGCGTGCTGTATCCACAGAGCCCAAAACCCACAGGTGAGAAATCACCAGGTATAAGCTGAACATCACCCTTGAGCTCCGCTCCTCAGTAGATGGGAGAAATAAAGAAGAAAAAGGCGCGACGGACACGTGAGTGTCCAACAGCTTTGCAGCACGCGCAGCCACTGCTGAAAGATGCCTTAGATGACTCCATGGTGGGGTGGAGGGGTCAGAGAAGCCAGGGAAGGGCTGGGGTCTCACAGAGACCCCCGGGGCAGGGTGGGCCCGTGCAGCCCCCAGGCAGGGCAGCACCAGCACTCCTGCAACCGCATCCTTGGGGGTGGTGTTGGAAAATTCAGCTCCCCATGAAGAGCATTGCAAAGTTTTTATGGGATTTAAAGCTGGGAGCTCCTGCTGGAGCCAGCAGAAAGATTGGGCTGGTGGAAAAAGCGAGAACTGGGATCAGGATTTGTATCCCGGAGCAAGTGGAGGGGCGTGTGGGTGCGGGGTTCCGCTCACCTGTAAACCAAGCAGTGAAACTGAGCAGTGGTAATTCCGGGATCACTAACACCAGCAAAGGAGTTTAGGAACTCACAGGAATGGCAAACAAATTTCAGGCTTCAGGGCACCATCTGGTTGCTGCAAGGAGCCAGGGAGACTCCTCTCCCCTTCGCACCCACCGCAGGGCTGCCGACAGCTCCGCGCCACCGCCTGCCACCCCCATTTCACAGAAACAGCACTTGTTGCCTTGCTCATTTAATCCACGAGGGCAAATTCAATGTTTGCTCTCAAAGAACTGTCTTAAAATACTATCATATGTTTCCCCTGGGTCAGAGTGCTATTTTAAGGATATTGCCATGAAAAGATGATGTTTCCTAGTATCTTCGGTATTTCTTTAGTGTATCAGGCCTCCTTTTTCACAGGGCTCTTGAAATGCTGGATGTTGCAGCCTGTTTTTCACAGCGATATTCACACTGCGACTACTGGGACTCCTGAGGAGCACACAGGTGTTGCAGCCACCTGAGCACTTCACAGTGTGGCTGTTTGATTTTTTTATATTTTTTTTTTTAAAAACCTGAAAAAAACCCAAAACCCCAAACCATTTTAAGCCTCAACTCAAATCTAACCAAATTCCTTCATAATGTCCCTATGGTTTGGGTTCATTCCGGCTCATGTCCAGCCTCCCACAGCGTATTGCTACTGTCTTTACTGAATTTACCCCTGATTAACACTATTCCGTTTGGGAGAGAAAAACCAAGGCTCATTCGGGTGTCCTGTGCACCACAGAAAACATCTGGAAAACAATAAATGAGCATGAATGCCCCAACTCCTGAGTTTTCAGGTTTTTTGTCTTCTGGTTAGCCAAACCTTTGCAAAGTGAGTGCATCCTTAATCTCCACTCCTGCTCAGATAACTGGAACTTGGTACATGACCACCTGAAAACTTCTGTGACGCTGGCACTTTGTCTTAAAGCCTCTGAGACCCCCGGACTCCCAAGATCAGGCTGGACTTGAAGCTTTCATTACAGAAAAAGGACATTCTGCTCCTTGTGATTCCAAGGAAAAACTTGACCATGCTTGTGTCTCAACCCCCTCAAAACAACTCCCAACACTGCAAAAAAAAACCCCATTATTTTAAGCAAGTCTTCTTATCCCCTCAGGGCTGTCAACACTGGTCTTTTCCACTCGCTGGAAACCACTCTACAGCCTCTCGCTGCCTCTTGGCCAGGCACATCTACGAGGCAGAAGAACTCTTGGCAGCCCTTGGCTTCAAAAAGAAGACCTGTCTTGGCATTTAATTTTCCCTAGCGAATGGGGAAAGATACATTTTGGAAATAGATCAAAACTCCACTGAAGGAGACAAGAACCCTGCCATCGCAGCAGCTCTGAAAGGTTCCTCAGCCCTAACATGGAAAGCTCCTGAAATGCAGCTCGGTGTCAGAGAGATGCTGTCCGAGTCCAAATTGGTAACTGGGGGACAGTCATTTCCATTTCTGTGTAAGCAACACTTAAAAAGGGTAAATTAGAGCTAGCCACACAGAGCAGCAGACTGGTTTCTTTTGCTTTACTCTTCATGGAAAGTGGCCTTCATGCCACCTGACACTCAGGGATCACTTCTCAGGCTATGGGAAATGAGCTGGGAAAACACAAGCGCAAACCTCCTGTGGTTTATACGTCTGTGTCAGGCGAGCCGTGCAGAATGCAAAGGCAAACCTTTCAATCCTCCCTTCTCCCCAGCCTTGAAAAGCCAGCACAGAGCTCCATTCAGAAGGGGATTTACCGCAGGGTTTGGAAAGCACCAAGTGTTAGACAGGAATCTTGCCCTGACTGAACCTACTTATAAACCCTTACATTAATAGGCAGCGCTGTGAAGAGCCAATGGCACAGTGTGCGCAGAACAGAGTTGTAAGTCACAGCGCAGGTTTGCTGAATGAGCTTGGGACCAGCTGCATCCCTTTACTCCCTCAATAATGCACTGATATGGGCACATTTATTTTCCTGTTGAAGCAGCTCACAGAATAAATGTGCATCCCATCCAAGGGGAGATTATTGTGGGAGCAGATGTATGCTATTCTGCAAATAGTAAACTTATGGAGCCCTAATCCGATACAATACCATTTAGTTTCATACAAATCCTTTGAAGAAAGTACCACAAAATGCTTTGCAGCAGCAGAAAGAGGAGCCCCACTCCCTGGCTGTGGCACCAGGCAGCTGGGAGCACTGCGCATGTCAATTCCTGCCGTTGACCCCATCTGACCAAGACACTCGCGCAGCCCGTGCATCACCTCATCCAGCTGGAACACAACACACTTAGCCTCGTGGGAGACCCTGAGCCTCAACTCCTGTTTGCAAAGTGCTTGGAGATCCCTGGGCAAGCGGGGTTGCACCGCTATTAACACAGCCGGTACACTTTACTGCACACGTCTGGGTCAGTAACTCCCAGACAGGGCAAACGACACAGGCAGACAAAGCTAAATCTGAAAGAACCCTGAAATTTAATAGTAATAAGGTACAAATTCACGTGGGCTGGTAATAACAAGGCAAAAAATGGAAATTTAGAGTAGCTGGGGAAGGTGTAATAATATAGCATTTAGCACTTACAGCAGAAAAAGGCAAATCAGTAGTTTTTAAGGGGCAACCTGAGGTGAGGAAGTGGCTCAGGGGAGAAGGGAGAGCTGTTCCAGTTAAATGGGCACAAGAGAAAGATCAACCCCCAGCTGCGGAGCGCTCCGAGAGGAGGAAGAAAGAGGAGGCCGAGACGAGCTGGGAGGGGGTGAGATGCAGCAGCCCAGCACGTTGGAGAGGTGGGATGAGGCAAACCTGTAAGGAGCACAGAAACCCAGGAAGATGTATCTTTTTTTTAATTGAAGATGAATACTAAGAGGCAAGCAAATTTAATTGGAAATGTAAAGGCTTCCTGTTTTACATCCTTTGCTTTAAATCTTCATTGATAATCAGCACATGGGCATCACAAACAAAAAACACACCTCGCCAAACACAGCCCGCTGCAATCTCTATCTTGCTGGATCTTGCTTTAAATAGTCAATAGCCCAGTCCTATGTCTTGTGCTGATTATTCAAGAGCCATTATGATATCAGTGAATGTCTCTGATTGCATTTAATTCAAGTATGCAATATATTTTGAATTCAACTTGCTCTAGCAGTCCCTGGCTCTCCCTCCCCCAAAGCGCAGCAGATCATTTAAAACCAAGCAGGTCACATCCTGAGCTGTAGGTACTACCATGTCATTTCTTCCTCTCCTAGGGGCTTTAAATCCTGCAACTGCTGCCCTGCCAGCGGGAGAGGTGACCCCGCATTTGTCCTGCTCATCGCTGGCTAATAACCATTAGGGACAATGGCGAAGCTCCCACCTGCTGCCCAGGAGGAGTGCAGATCGCTCCCAGTAGGACGCCAGCGCTACAAATCTCTCCTCTCCTTTTCATTACAGGCTTTTGTCACTCTCACACCCCCAGAAACAACTCAGGAGGGCCCTCAGGGAATTAAAGCGGGGTGACGAAGTGGGTCCTAACCCCTTGTAAGCTGGCAAACACAAGTGAGGGCTGAGGCCTCCGCACCGATCAACGGCAGCTTCTTCCCCGTCATGGGAGTCGTGCCGAAACGCGGTGAGGGGACCAAGCGGGCATACTCCCGCTGACGTGGCACAGTTTTAGCACACACACACAACTCAGCTTCTCTCAGGGCTGCCCTGAGCAGGCCCCCTGTCTCTGAAAATCCTCACACGGCCACAGAGCCACGTCGCGCCGCCCCAGTGGAATGGGAAGGACTGCCACGCTCAGGGCTGGTGACAAGAGGAGCTTCAGTCAACCGCCGGGCTTTTGAAATGCACCAGAACATGAACTCTTTGGGGTACCAACCTTACAATGGCAGCACCGCAGCTGCCTGAAGGTGGTTTTCTGTGCTCACATCAGCCCACAGAGCTCCAAGGACTCTGGGCCACAGGTTCTGCCACAAAATCCCCATCTTTAGCCCCTTTAGCCACGTCTGTCTGTAAACCACCTCGCGCTGCACCTGCAGCCGCACGGCCGGCTCCTGCTGCTGCCCCGATGGCATCCCCTGCCCCTCCGCAGGCAGTGCGGTCCCTGGGAAGGGAAACACAGCCTGCAGCTCTATTTTTCGGTGCAATATGGAGTGGTGGACTTAAAAAAAAATGCAGCTCGGCTCCTCTGGAAGACCCTCAGCCGGTATAAATAAGCAGACGCCGGCGGCGCTGCGCCAGCGCGCTCCAGCTGAGGCTCCGGCATGAGGTGTATCTGTATTTTCACACCAGCCCATTGTAAGTCTCTCTGCCTCACGCTTCCCTGAAACAGCAGCAGCCCAGCCCCACGCTGCAGTGAAGTATTAACTCATACCGAACACAGTTTGTCTCCGAGGACCCTCTTGGCCCCTTCGTCATCCTGTGCTGACATTTTAATCGCGCTTTTGTGGGAGCCGGCTGGCAGTTTGTCATCAGGAATGGCGCGGCGAGGGGCCAGCGCGGGCTGCTCGCTGTGGCGGCTGCCGAGGGAAGCAGCCCATTCTGACAGACTGAGCAATAATCTGAACTTACTGCGCTGAGCCTGTGGGACACCAGCCGGGCCGCTTTATCTTCTTCATTAAAGTGCGCTCAAAAAAAAAATCCATTTTCCTTTAAAGTCTCAGGAACAGATGGAGTAAAATTAATTGCGCCATTAAGTCCCGATAGACAATACCAGAGTGGTTTTCTTTCAACAGTGCATGTGTGTTACAAAGTGCTCTTCGTAAAAGGCAATTACTGCAACATTTGCCATAAAATAAAGGTTGCTTTAATGGGCAATAAACACAGGCTTCAAATTTTGTATGAAATGGGTCTCCAAAGGGCGCTGTTATAGGCAGCTCAAAGGCACAACCGACTTTAGTATTTCTGCTCTGGCTCCAGCTCAGCTAGTTCGGAGAACAATGATTTCCACCCTTGGATATTTTCTGATGGAATTATGTATGCCATGTCAGCGCGCCGCCAGGCCCTCTGAGCCACCTTTTGCTGGTCAGGAAATGGTGGCCAGGCAGGCTCCGCCGCCCGTGCCGCCGGCTGCCACTGGTGACGGCGAGACAGGGATGCGGGGCAAGGGCCAGGGAGAAGGAGATGGCCGAGGCCAGGGCAGGTTCTTCTGCTGAGCAGAAGCTAATAAGGCCTCACTTCCCAACATCGGATCTTGCCAGTCTGAATTACCACTGGGTTTCTTTGATGCAAAGCCCGACGTATTTATTTATATTTCTTTTTAACATAAAATACCCTAGAAAATGGATGCTGCATTCTTGCAAAAAGAAAGAGTGGTCTATAAAATCTGTGGGCAGCGTTGACAAGCGTCCTGGTTTTGGCTGGGATGGAGTTAATTTCCTCCCTGATAGTTGGCGTAGTGCTGTGTTTTGGATTTAGTACGAGAACAATGTTGATAACACACTGATTTTTTACTTGTTGCTAAGTAGTGCTTGTACTAAGTCAAGGACTTTTCAGCTTCCCATGCTCTGCGCCAATGAGGAGGCGCAGAGGAAGCTGGAAGCCAGCACAGCCAGGACAGCTGACCCAAACTGGCCAAAGAGGATACTCCTCACCTCTGTGCCTGGGAAGATCAGACAACACACCCTCCTAGCAGCCATGCTAAGCCACGTGGAGGACAGGGAGGTGATCTGAGACAGCCAGCATGGCTTCACCAAGGGCAAATCCTGCCTGACCAACCTAGTGGCCTTCTGTGATAGCAACCACATCAGTGAGCAATGAAAAGCAACAAGTGCCATCTCTCTGGACTTCTGTAAGGCCTTTGACTCTGCTCCCCCTCCATCCTTCTCTCTAAACTGAAGAGCTATGGATTTGATGTTTGATTCACTGTTTGGTGAATGAGGAATTGGTTGGATGGTCACATCCAGAGGGCAGTGGTCCTGCCCAGACCAGTGGTCTACCCTGAGAGTGATAAAAGACTGGCACAGGTTGCCCAGAGAAGTGGGGGATGCTCCATCCCTGGAAACATTCAAGGTCAGGTAGGACAGGGCTGTGAGCAACCTAATCTGGTTGAAGGTATCCCTGCGCATTGCAGAGGGACTGGACTGGATGGGCTTTAGAACTCCCTTGCAACCCCAAGCATTCTATGACTCTATGATATGATCTCATGTTCCATATATAAAAAAGGGGAGCTTGCCAGGAAGGAGCGACTGCTTCTCAGGGCGAGCTGGGCATCAGTCAGTGGGTGGTGAGCAACTGCACTATGCATCACTTAATAATAATAATAACAACAACAATAATAATAATAACAACAATAATAAAAAATTATCATTGTAATCTATTCCATTGCTGTCCCATAAAACTGTTTTTATCTCAACCCACAAGTTTTACTTTGTTTTGATTCCCCTCCCAGTGCCACTGTGGGGTGGGGCGGGCGCGTAGAAGTGAGCACGCAGCTGCCTGGTGTTTTGTCGCACAACAAAAAAAGACACAACGGCATTTCTACCCATTTTACTCTCTGGGCAGTAAAGAACAAACCCAGTCTTTACTCCACCAACTCACCATCAAACAGTTCATAACGGCACTCTAAAACACAGCTTCTAAACAGGCTTCTTTGGTGTCCCAACCAGAAAGAAAATAACACATCTCCATCATCTGCACCCAATAGTGCATTGTATTTATCAACAGCCTCGCCCTCTGAGAAGAACACTTCATTTACCCAGGTTTCAGCCCTACAGGATCACTGATGGCATTAAGATAAATGCCTTGCAAGCCTGCTTGCTCTTCCTGCAATGACCTGACAAAAATTCCCTCTTCTGCCCCGTATGTGTGTGATTGCCCTGGGTGCAGGCGTGGGCCCACGCACTTCTGGGCAGGAAAACAGTTTCTATCTGATTCTTGCTCAGATTTATTTGAAGAGGAGGGGAAATCATTTCAATTCATTGTATTTCCACATTCCAGTAATTACAAAGCGAGCATGACATATAAATGATCCATTAATTGAAATATGGGCTCTATGAGCTCCAATATTTATAGTGTAAATCCATATTTAATTAAATAAAGCCAATAATGCTCATTTCAAAGGGAACATTGAAGCTTTTTATTTAACCATGTGGTTGATGCTGCATGTGCTCAATCCTCATCAGCGCTTTTAGGTAAATCACTGTGGCTGAGAGCGGTTGGGGGGATGAGTCGGGGTGTGAGCCAGCTAAACCCCAGACCCGGGGCTGCGAGCAGTCCCTGCTGATGGGGTACTTTACATCGCTGTTACTATACACCATTGCTTCTTCTTGGTAACAGCATCAGTCAGCACCTCTGACTGAGCAGCTTTAATCACCCACTTAATTGCCTTAATCGCCTTTTACATAACTAAGAAATCACAACACTGCAATTGTCTGACTCTGACACACAGTAACATCAGGGTGTGACATTAATGACGTAATTATATTAATTGCCAGGGGCTAATGTTTCAGGATCTCAAAGTAACAGACGCCAACCCCAAAACCCACTGCTGCTGCTCCCTGGGTACTCGCTGGATATAAGGCTCCTGTTTCTGTTAGAAACCTGCTGGCAACACGAAGCGCTTCTATTCCTTGCAAAGCAAGGGCTGGTGTGCCCAGGGTGGCTTTGCTCCAACCAAAGCAGATACAAGGTATTTGCATAGGTGCGAGAAGGTACAGAACAGTCTTTTGCACTGACAGGCACTAAGATGGTGGTTTGATTGCACAATAAACCCAGTTTTAGGGTGGCACTCGCCTGCTGTGAAGCCCCGCAGGCTTCTAACTCAAAGGGCTGGTTGTGCATCAACTCACTGCCAAGGCAAATTTTAAAAAAAGTTGATGGGTGAGCTTGTCCCAGCAAACTTTACCCTGGAGGAGGTATCATCTGTCGTTTCACAGCTCATATAAAGCCAGCCGGGAGCACAAAAGCCAACATAAACTCCTATCCTATGCTTTGGCTAACTGGACAGAAATGAAACCACATAAATACACCTGACTCAGATCAAATTAATATTGCTGGGATATTCCAGGAATGCACCGCTCTAGTATTACGCATCCTGCAACTACGGCCTTGGGATGCCTATATATCCCCAAATACACTCTAAAACTGAGACAAAAAGGCAAGGTCTTTGTAGACAGCATATGAAGAACAATCTTTAGCAAGCCATCGGATCCTCGGTGACCTCAGCCTCAAATGCGTGACTCCAGTTTGTACAGAATTGGTGCCAAATTCATTCCTGTGCCTTGATTTACCTTTTCAACTGCTGCACCCATCCACACTGGATTTTCAAACCCAGAGAAAGACCCCAACGATGATCCTATCCACAGCTTCTCTTGAGGAAGCCCCTTTCAAGCTCAGTCCATTCCATGCCCCTAAACACGACACACAGGAGGTTAATGAAACTGGTCACACCATTCCAGAAACACTACAGTCTAATCTGATGGGGAAAAAGGCCTGCAAGGTGAGTGTGACAGTACTCTGGGTGGCACTGTCCCTCCCAGGGCACAAATTCCCTCTGCCAGTTCAGAGCTGTTCAAAACCAGACCGCTGGCTAAGCAGATCCAGCTGTCTTAAGGCAATCGACAAAATAGCACAAAGCCAAACCCTCTCTGTGCGTTCTTTGTAAAATATTAAGTGATCTTTGAGGACTGATGAATTCCGAGTGTGGCACGGTACCCAGAGAAACGAAAAAGAACAATAAACCAAAGGGGCATGTGAGGGTGGGGAGGCCCTGGCCCAGGGTGCCCAGAGCAGCGGTGGCTGCCCCATCCCTGGAGGTGTTCCAGGCCAGGTTGGATGGGGCTTGGAGCCCCCTGACCCAGTGGGAGGTGTCCCTGCCCGTGGCAGAGGGTGGCACTGGATGGGCTTTAAGGTCCCTTTCAATCCAAACCATTCTATGATTTCCTGGTCTTTATCTGTCCCTCATAAGGGTCTGTCAAAGGGTGGAAAAATTCTCACCTGAAGTTTTGGTACAGGGTATAACCTGAAGAACTAAAAATCATGCACTTTATAATAAAACCCCCATCACTCCTTCCAACCTCATCCTTGCCAACGACACAGCACAGGAGATAAGTGGTTGCCTCTGAAAGTAGCAGTGAATACAGGGTTTATTACTTTTTAAATTCTATTTACAACACATCTACTATCTCAAGATCTAGAGATGAGTCCTCACTATGAACTGCATGAAGTAAACAAGATGCTAAGAGCTTTCATGTCTTTTCAGTGCTAACGATAATTAATAATAAATGGATACGGCAATAATCTATGCAGTGAAAGGCTTCACGGGCGTGCAATGCTCTTCCTGCACCTTGTGCTTAGGGACCACCAACACAGTGAAAACTGAGGTGTAGGAAGAGCTAAGGGAGCAAACTAACAATGGCTGGGAACAAAAAAACTGAACTGGGTATCAAGGCGCCCGAGTATACCTGACATTTGGGCTGAGGTTTTAAGCACAATAAGCCAACCTTCCAATCGGTGACTGTTGGAAGGTTGAGTTTCTATCTCTGCAAAGCGGTTGTTGTTAATGCCTCATCCCCAGAACCTCACCCAGCTTTCTGAGTCGTACTCTGAGAAGGTAAGAAGGTATGCATGGAGAAGCTACACCTTCTGAAATCCTTGGGTCTTGCACTTGGCATGCTTAGATTTCAGAGCTTGTTAACAAAGTGAAAAAGGACAGGATCACACGCACAAAAAATAAATCCCCAGCTAAATCTGCAGAATTCTCCACTCTCCAGTAGGGTCTTCACCTTTGCTGTTCTGCATTGCTGAATTCATAGATGTCGAATTCTTTATCCCTAGGAAGCTAATTATTATGAAAGGTCAAAATAAATAGCCACACTTGTACATAAAGCTGTTGTTAATATAAAGAAGAAGACAACTCCAATTTACAAGCTATTTTGTTGTTATAATTACAGAGCTCCTTTCACCAGAGAGTTTGCAACGATTTGGTTTAATTATGAACTAAGGAGACAAGGAGGGGGAGGAAGGACAGCTGTGTCCCTGCAGAATGCTGCTTTCCCAGGTATCACAATGAAGTACATTGAGGATAAGTGAAAGTCAGCTCCCGTGGGCTTCCTTAAACTCTTGCCCCGGAGAAGAAGCAAGACCCTGTGGAGCCAGGCAAGCAGCTACCAAAGGGTTAAGCAGGCAGCCCATTAGAAATGTCCTTCAGTTCTGTGTCTGTTTTTCCTTACAGAACATTAAGCTCAGTGGGGCAGTCAGAAACCCCTGTGGTGCCCCCATTAAAAAAGATCAAGTCGCACATGTCGATATCACAGCTTCACCCATACTGTAATTTGTCTGACAGCAGCTAATGCTGCTGGTCACGGCCAGGGAAGAGCAGGCTGCCTTTTAAAGAGAGAGACCCAAATCCCTTTCAAAAAAAAAATACTGTGGTCAGACAAACTGCTTAACGATATAAAGACGCAATAAGCATTTCTGCCACTCCTCCTCTCCCACTGGAAGTGGGATAAAGCCCAGCACACTACAAAATAATCCCAGTAAAGGCACTGCCGAAGCACTAACAAAATACTCTGGTGCAGTCAAAGCACCGTCCTCTCTTTTTTCCCCCTCCTCCTCTTTCTTTTTTTTTTTTCTTTAATGCCAAAGGCATTAAAAGAGATGAAAACCACTCCATTGAGCTAGGTGAAACGTTAATCCATTGGTTTTACTTTGCTGGGAAACCAGGGTTTGAATGAGGCCCAAGGCATAAATGAAATGAGTTTAGTGATCTCAGTTTAATTCTTAATAGGCCACAACAGGCATTGCAGATACCGAAGATACAATATTAGGAAATCAAACCCTTCCAGAATTGTTTTTTTCCTTTCGGCTAACGAGGGTCAGGAGAGAATTAATACAGAAACTAAAACCCTAAGCCAACCTAAATAGCTCGCTCTCCACTGTGAGTGAACGGAGAGCGGGGGGATGCCGCCTGCGAACCCCATGGTTGAGGAGCCGTTCCATAGCACGGCAGACGCTGGAAAAGCTGACCTGCAGAAATTTAAGGCCCCATTGAAAGCACGGGAGGATTTCCAGTGACACCTCAGCAGATTCTGAACGAAGCCTACATAACTGCACGTAACAGGACTCTGAATAGTCCCACCAAAGCCCAGGCTTCAGTGATGTCACGCCTTTTGTTGATGGCATCTTGAAAGCCACAGATCCCTCCAAATAAGCTGTAATGAGAGGAAACAAACACAAACTCCCACCTCTTAACTAGGCTCATCCTTAGAACAAAACAGTGCTAAAGATGTTGGGCAAGGGGTGCTTCGATCATATTTACATGGGAATTGTAACTCCTTTTAGAGTTTCCTTAGCTCCAGTTGTTGCAAAGGACAGATTTACAGGCGGTCTCAGGTGGAAAGTCAAGCCTTTCAAATGGAGATATTTTGCAAACACCAACTGTCAGTACTGAGAAAGATCAATTTTGCTTTGCGGGAGGGTACGATGTCACTTTTTCATTCTCAGAAAAATGGGAAGAAATAATGTATAAAGAGTGGATAACAGAGCCTAGAGAAAACTGGCGGCAAAGAAGTTATTCAGAGAGAGTTAATGAAAATAAAATAATTTAAAGCGTAACAATGAAGTCCAGCTTTGAGGTCCTTGTGGATCGAAGCACACGGAATGTCATAGTAGCTAAATTCTAGCTCTGCTGGGTGCATTGAGCCATTATCTTCCAAAATTCTCATGGTTTCTCTGGATCCTTCCCTGCTGTTTGGCTACAGTCTCATTGCTCCGCATTTTCCCATGCTTGCACATCAGGAGCCGATCGCGTGACATCTCAGCAGATTTACACAACCAGAAGGCTTGAGCCATCTCCCTTTTCACATCAAAGGCAGCTTTGTTGTGTGCCACAAGAACCCAAGTTGATTCTTCCTACTTCACAAGAACCAAGGAAAGACCCAGTGCTGCTTGGAAGCTCCTCTGCATTGGCTCCCTTTATTCAAACTCTGCCTCTTGCCGTGTGCCCCTCTCCCAGAGCTGTGGGGTGTCCATGTGATGGAGTTGTACCAGGAGGAAGACAGGAGAAAGAGGCAGAATGAAGGCAGGAGGAAGGATGCGTAGCCTGGCTACTGCAGGCACTTCCTACCCCAAGGAAGCCCATGGCAGTCAATTTGTTTGCAGTCTCACTCCTTCCCTCCAGCACCCCATGGGCAGCACTGCCTATACACTATTCTTTACTCTCAAGCTCTCCATCGCAACCCTCCTTTTCCATCACCAAACCATACACCGAGCGTAACGTGCTACCGTGTCTCCTTTCAGATTACCCTGTGAACCAGTTAATTCAAAAAACCCAGTTTCAGGGATAATAAGTGAAAAAGCCAGAAAAACAACAAAAAGAAAAGCCCCCCCCCCCCCCCAATCTGGCCCCAAGCCCTCCAACACCTCCAGCACAGTTCACTCGATAACAAAAAAGCAAATATGTAGCCTACAGAGCCCTGTGGACATAAATCCTTCGGGAGGCTGTCTTATCTCACCACGCAGAAATTTAATCACCCAACTCACTACACATCTTGGTGGTGAAATACATCTTTGTCTCGATGCCTGCAGAAAACAAGTTCTTCTCTTAAAAGGTGGTAGCAATGACATATTGGAGAGAGACAATATATAAACCCATCACTTTCACAGAACTGTGGGCTACTAGCATTTCCAGCCTGGTGGCCTAATGAATACACGAAGTGGTGTCCATAGTCAGATACAAAAGCACTAAAGCTGGCGGTGGATGGCTCCATTACCATTCAGTCTATGATTGCACCAAGGGAATAAGAATAATTTAAAAGTTTACCTAGCAAATTACAGCCATGCTTGGCAATGCATTTCTACGACAAAACGCCTTGAGCTAGTATTGAGAAGCCATTTCTGCATCGAGCGTGCTCTAGGTTTGACTCCTGCCATTTGTAGTGACACTAAGAGCTGGAAATGCACCGCTGAAAGTGAATTTGCTCAGCCTCCATGTGCCAGCCCATCTTCTCGCTTCCCTGAAGGTGGAGATGTAAGAATAGATTACAGGTTCAGTTCAGTCACACTGCCACGGTCTCCGAAGGAAACCTTGCGATGCAACCTCAATTTGAAGGGGCAGTTATATATCATAACCTCAACAGATGACTGAAAATGAGAATCCAGGAGATGGGTATTCTAGGAAAGAGTGAGAGACTATCATTGGGGAATCTAAGGATGGAAAAGGAATTAAGACATATAAAATACAATCTAAAACTAGTAACAGATTTGGGCTTGTACCTTTTTAGATCTTTCAGCCAGTTCAATCTGCAATAAACCTCTTTTTTCTCTCCGCTTTGTTCAGGCTGGTACCCTGGCTTTGGGGAGACACAAAGTCTGTTTGACTAAAGAACAGACTTTACGGTTAACAAAGGTGCAATCTACACAGAATGTATTCCTGCGCGTAATGGTCTGAAAGGACCACATTCATGTATGAGCTTTCTCCAAATTATTTATTAATGGAAGAGATCAGGAAAGATATTGCTCCTTAATATGCTTGAAAGACTCCCATAAAAGCACGGAACCTTACGCTCTGCTCTTAGAATAGGTCTCTCGCACCTAAGCCGAGTGCAGTCATGTTACACCAACCCAAAACTGCTGTAAGAAAGGAGAAAATCAGGAACATCTCAGGCAAGAAACCAGCTCCCTTGGCTCCAGCTCAAGAGCACGTGAACCCACAGTCACCGCGGCTGTCACATCACACCGGGTTGCTATGGAGATAATTGCCATGTCATAACTAAAGGCTAATGTCAGCACCAGGTTTTACAAGGAAATGATTGGATTGTATTTTTAATTTACCCCCAAATTATTGCAACTTCTCCATCAGGAAAAAAAATGAATTTTACATTTAATTTTTTGACAGCAACAAAGCCTAACTTTATGGTTTCGGATCCGGAAGTCTGTTCATCTCTGTGTTTCTTTGAAAGCATTTTCAGGTGTTTCAGTACACAACTATATTGAGACACGGAGACAGAGAAAGGATAGGCTACACATACGTAAGCGATAATAATACACCTACATTTTATGATGCATGTGTATATCTATGTTGTTCTCCTAACCTGAGCCTCATTTAGCAACTCTAACTATTTTATTAACAGTATTAATCAATAGTTTCAAAATGCCCTCTTGACCTGAGAGTTGTTAAGATGCTCTTTGGTAAAAACACATGAAACAAAATGAAATTTTAAATTATTTTCACACTTGCTCAACCATGCTCTCTGCCCTTTGTGCCCGAACTTGTGTCTTCCAAGCTCTCCAGCTAAATCCAGGCCAGCATGGGGCCAAACTGCTGTTTTCTTTGGGACTAAGTTCAAAGTCAATAAGCTTTTGCACAGCTCCGGTCCTCTGGCTGCTGGCAGCGAGCTGTGGCAGGGGGGCTGACAGCAACACCGACAACAGTGCTGAATTGTAAACTTTGCAGGGTGGTGACCAATTGTGTTCTGAAGTGCCATGTAGACGTATGGCTTTACAAAGTAAAATAATCAATGCTGTGACCATCACAGAAACAGTTTTACTGAAATCTCTGCTGTGCAGATTAAGCAACCCGTAGCCCTCCAAAACATACGCAAGAGAGGATAATGAAAGTGTTCATCTTAACCTGTACTCATTAACGTCACTCCTTAGTTATACGGAAAAATAATTTAGTTTAAGCTTATTACCGAGAAAAATTATAGGAGATGCTGGCAGTGTCACACCTCAGCCCATGAAGGTTTTTACTGCAGGGGATGCCACGACAAAGCACCTCTGTTGCACATGGCATCAGGTGTTCTCTTCGTGCGTGTCACACCCAGAATGCACTCAACACTTCCGTTTCGTGGCAAGCACCGGTTATGCCACAAATCACGCACCCTCGAGAAAGGCTGTGTCCCACCTCCAGAGCAGAGCTGTGGCTGCACCCAGATGATCAACAGCCACAAGGAAAAGAAAGGAGAAGGAATAAAGACCAATGCAGAAAATCTGTAAGTTGGCATAAAGAAGAGCTAAAAAGAAAGGAAATGCTGGTGGAAATGTTTCTATTTTTGAGTTGTTGATAACTTGGTTTTGATGTATGTGGAGGAGAAAATGGGTCTAAAACTAGAGAAGTGTTTAATTCCACTGACACAATTATCTTTCTCCTCCCTCATATTAAGTGTCTTTGCTACTCAAAGTACATTCCAGGAGAGAAAAAATAAAGCATTTTCCAGAATAAAAATATCTGTCTTTAAACCTTGATTGTTCAGATCAATTACAGCCAAAACCTGAATGACACAACATGCAAGATGCTCACTTATCCAGGCATTTCAATATCAAGGAATTTATTACCATTGCCAGTACACTAAGGATTATTTGAGTATTAGGAGGATACACATTAAAATATAATGTGTCTAATGTATAAAATGTAATGACTGCTGTGAGAGTAGGCTCACACTTGAGTAGACAAGCAGAAGTAGGCTCTGTTGGAAGCAATTTGGCCCAGTTTGGAAAAGCTAGCTGTTAAAATCACAGGCAAATCCCAAACTGGCTGTTACCAGCTACCTTCAGCAAGCTCTGCTTCTTGCCACTACCACCTGCTCTGTCCAAAGTCACCCCTCTATGCTCAGCCCAGCAAGTACCCCCTTCTCCTTTGCCCAGCTCTCAGGGCTGAGCATCAAAACCCTTAGTCCCTTTTCACCCCACGCTCTGACACCCTGCAACCTGCCCCAGCCAGGAAATCTGAGCAGAACGGTTCTCCTGAGGAATAAAATCAGCTTTAAAGGAAACCACCACCCCCTCGGAGTCACAACATTGTCTCTTCCGTCTCACATGGGATCACTAAAAGAAAAATGAGCATGTTCGGAAAGGTACCAATTAGATAGCGTTAAGCACATGACCGAAAAAGAAGGCACAATAGTGTGAAAGTCAGCGAGTAAT
Source organism: Neomorphus geoffroyi (assembly GCA_033558235.1). Lineage (NCBI taxonomy): Eukaryota > Metazoa > Chordata > Aves > Cuculiformes > Neomorphidae > Neomorphus > Neomorphus geoffroyi. Next base: position 8,870,052 of record JAUMJM010000018.1, read on the forward strand.
AAGTAAGCTGCGCTTCCATAATTTCATAGGAAAATCCTTGGGGCACAGCCAGATTCTGAAATAAGAAGGCTATATTTATAGCAATCAGTTTGGTTTGACATATTTCCCCTAATATGCTAAATTACTCCTTCACTATCATCATAACTTCCCCTCAGTCATTCCTCAGCATCTTCTATTAGGCTGGCCTAAAAGCACTTATCGAGCTTCTCCGGCTGTGACCTCTTTAAAAATGTGTTAATTCTGACAGCAGCCGGCGTGCGGGGAAGCGGACGTGTACAGCACGCAATTAACCTGCCCGTGGGCTGCCACCGCCTTTCCCAAAGAGCAAGAGGCTAGTTGGCTTCTAACAAGGCTTTGCCATTTCTAATCTGTGTCCTTTTGTCCCCTTCTTGTGCACTCCTCCACCTCTCCACCCAGACACCTCATCATCTCGAATCATTAGATCCTCAGCAACAGTGGAAGGACAGAGCGTTTCCATCAGCCTTGCTTCTTGCGAGGAAGTGAAGGAATTGCCCTCAAGGAATGGCAACTGGCCAACTTGCCCACGATCTCAGAGCACGGAGGTATGAACCATGGGGTCCCTTCCAACCTGGCCTTCTATGATTCTATGAACAAAAGAGACACAGGTTTCCCCAAATAATCACTGGACCCTCAGCTTTGTGACGACTCTGTGAACAATTTTAGGGATGACTCGCACAGTTCATCGTTCTACAAAGAGATATGTCTTGCAATTGTATAACAACAACTTGCCCTCATTTCTCATTTGTGGTGCGGTGATGTCTAGAAGACCCACTCAAGATCACGGCTCTGCTGTGCGACACTCTATACATAGCTACAGTGAAACAAAGTCTTTGCCCCCAAGAGCTGAAGTCTGAAGAGGCAAATCTGTTATGATAAAGCACGTCAAATCTAATCACCATCCGGCATCTCTGCATTTGCCTCTCCTCATCCTTCTCAGCCAGCCCCAAAAAGATCAGTCATTGCAGCCCTGTACAATTTTCATGCAGCAATCCCTGGCTTGTGTGAATAACGCTGTTTAGTATTTCATCAGGTTATTTCGTAACAAATACACCCAGTGACACCTTTATAATGATCATCTTAACATCGCACTGTGCTGTCCTCAAAATACTAGAGTAACAATAATGTAGTTCTGATTTTATTTTTTAAGCCACCTGCATTCTCACTCACATCAAATGGAGGCTTTTCCTGTAGAGCCCAAACTGGAAATTGGGTAATGTCCTTTTTTTTTTTTAAGGAAAGGGTTGGGGGGAATCACGCTTCTTCAACCTTTTTTCCTCCTGCTCCTCCGGTGCTTGTCTTTAATGAGCAGCTTCAAATGACAGCTTTAATCACTGCCTCTGGCCACTGAAAGAGGCCGCTAATGATAGGAAAGAACAGAGGACCATTTGCATCAATCAGCTCTAGTCTAAATCACTTTTTATGATAATGCATCCAAGCGAAGAAGAACGTCTCTGATGTCTCCTGCATGATGATGTACCACAGTGCTGCCTCCTCATCTCAGACCTCCACATAAATCTCTTAAAGATGCACACACACCCCACCCTGTGCTGCCAGCGCTGGCCCTCGTTTTCTACACCATTAATGATCTACCACCAGGGTAGAGTCAGGAGAGGTTAAGCAATCAGTTCATTCAGTTTTCACTTTCTGTGGGGAATGCCCACTGCTCCAGGAGAAGGGGAGGGGAATACACAGACAATGCCTGATCTGTCAAACAAATACAATTTAGGATCCACATAATTTCTGGTTTGCCACCCGTTAACATCAAGCGCTGACAGATTAAAAATACCGGGCAAAATCTGTGGGGTGCTGTTTGCTACAGCATCGCATCTCTTCTGCATACGAAACTAAACGCTGCTAAAGCTCTACTCTTGCAAGTACACTTTATTTACACAGGAGTGCTTTCAAAGAGACTAATCCCATAAGTACAGATTACACCCCCACCCCAAAGGGTTTATAGGATCAAGCTGCAGTTCTGTAATACTAAAACAAAAGACTTGATCCTGCACAAGCCAGTGCCCTGATTAGGGACCGGACGGAGGCACAAGATCTGGGCTCAACTTCTGACCCAGCCACAGACTGAGGTCCCATGCCCAAAGCAGCTCTCTGCAAACAGGTCCACAGAAGCTCCTCATCTTCCCAAGCTTCAGCTCTGCGTATCAAGAACTTCAGTTGGACCTGGACTAAATGTGTACCTATATACATATCACTATACGTGTCTATATATGATATATACGAGACATACTCAGTGTCCTGCACAGACTCTATAGCTGAATTTGCTGGGTTCTTCTATTAGAAAGCACCAAAGCAAACAAAAATCAGCTCCTAAGAGGTCCAGCAGCAACACTTGGCTCATGTAAAGGGTAAAACTTCCAGAAGCTCATGTAACAAGACCTACGTAGGAAACCTCAATGGAAATTCAGGCTGAACTGGGTGCCTAATTGCCTTTGGCTTCTTTGAAGATCCCAGCATAGTGTTCTCAGTCTGGTAACACTGGTTAATTCGAGCGACCCATGGGCTGGAGAACGCTTGTGTGCATTGGGACTGGTGAAATCTGCTGTCCAGACCAGCTTTTATGGGATGCGTAATGCTCTCCTGCTGGGTCACGTGTCAAAACAACCTCTTTCTGTCAAAGCAAACTAATAGATGGAACATCAGATGTATTAGATTCATGTAGGACCCATGTAAGTACACAGGGCTTGTTTTAGTATTCCCCTGAAATAAAGGGAGAGAGAAGACGTTAATTCAGTTTTGGAGTTACTTGCCCTCCTAACTGGCATAACGCTGGATGGAGGAAATCACACCAGCTTCACTGGCAAGCGCTTACTGTATTCGGTTTGATCCTTCAAAACTGACTACAGAGAGGCCAGAGTGAGCAATGCCGAGTGTTTTATGCTCTTATAGTTTTGACTGGCACTTCTCAGGACATGCTAATCACCTTTCAGAGAGAAAGAGAAAGAGAAGGTCTCCAAATAGGTAATTTTATTTAACCTACTGATGTCAATAAAAATTGTTTTGCTTATCTAACAGGCTAACCTCCTCAGGGCTTAATCTTGCACAGCAAAGAGGGCTTACAATGCCAGCTAAAGCTACTGGACACTTTTAATCTCCTGATTAAAAACAGGTCTACTATGATTGTATTTATCAGGAGTAAAGGATGGAGGAGAAGGCTTTGTTTAGTGGGATTGAAAAGCTGGCTGAAAATTACAATGCTACAATACTCTGAGTGCCCTCCCAGGAAAATTGCCTCTTTAGCAACGCATCAGGTTCTGGTGGATCACTCGGACCACAGGTGAGAGAGCTCTAATGAAGCCAACGAGGCTCCCAGTGAAGCACCTGGCTCTCAGCAAAAGGGGCCCAGCCTGGTCCCAGTGGGCTGATATCAGGGTCCAACAGGTCTAATGGGCAGATTCACAATGACTTCATGAGGCTTTGTAGCAGGGCCCCAGTAAATGCAAATAAAAATATAAAATGGAAAAAAAAAAAAAAAGGCAGAGAGACCGGTGTACAACAGCTGTAGCCCTCCTAAGCCTTTCTTTTTTGTAACTGCTTCCCTTGGCGGCTTTATTTCATTTTATTATAATAAACTTCAAAAGGTGTATTTGATCTGCCAGCATTTTTTTCACTGTCCACGAGGAGTTCATTTCAGCTGTGCAATGTAGCAAGTACTGTACATTAGGTTAATTTTCATTTCAGCTGTACAACATATATTATTGTTTCACTGCTTGGCTTAAGTGAACTCCTGGTGGACACAGTGAGAAACATACCAGCAGATCAAATGTACTCTTTGAAGTCTGCTATAATGAAACATCTTTAAAAAAAACAAAGGGGGGGGGGGAGGAGGGAAAAGCTTTTAGAAAGCTTTAAAATAGCCCGAATTGTTTGGTGCATTTTAATGTTTTGCCCTGTCCCTCCTAAAAGCAAGCAACAAGACAGTCCATCCTCTCCAGCTTTTACTCCTCGCAGAAGACGGAGGATGTAGAAATTAATCTCTTTGCTGCACTGCTCAACTTAAAGGAACTCGGGGTGGATCGTGAGCCGTATGAGCAGATGCTGTGCATGGCGGTGAAGTGAAAAAACTACTGACATCAGTGCAATTCGAAGGCAGGACTGGGCTCTGATGTGTATGCACGACCTTCAACTTAACTCCAGGAACATGCTAAATGCTATAAATCTCAGCGATTAGAACATGGCCTTTGAAAATATTCCCATCCTCATTGCAAGGTCTCCTACAGTTTCCCAAGGATCCTAGCCCTTCCCTCAAGAACCTCCATTAGTTCAGTTGAATCACCCTTCTGTTTTCTTCAGCTCCCAGCTTATCCTGCCTCATTTTACTGAGCCAATAGAGAGTACAAACCACAGAATGGTCACCAAGACACACATGGGAAAGGCAGGAACATCTTACACCAACTTTACCACCAGAAGATTGGAATGTGGAACTGCATCCAGGCTAATACACCCTTCACCGCTTCTGGAGGAGCCAATGTGACCCCAATTTCATGCAAACTTCACTGACTGCAGTTCTTCTGATATGGGAATACGTACAGTTTGTGATCAAATGGGACCAACCTAACAGGACTGGATCATCCTAATAAAGCAGTTTCACTAAGCAGTTAAAAAAACCCCAACCTACAAAAGATCCAAGGGCTGCTGAATTGCGATGTGCATTCAGAACACAGTTCTGAATATTCAACTGGTGCAAACAGAGCCCTGTACCTATGGTGCGGGGTTACCTCCCAAGTGAAATGAGTCTAATGGTCTCAACAGCACAGTGGTGCATATGGCACACCCAGATCTCAGCCCAGCACAGACAAGCACCACTACCACCAATCTCCCACCACCTGCTGGTGCTCCTCAACATCTCTCAGCCAGCCCCACTCACACCCAGGCTTGTTGTCAATGAGTCAATAGCTGACAGCATGGTCTTTTAGGTTGACAGGCTTTAAGTGGCTACATCCTTCCACAAGGCTTCTGTTGGGAATTTATAGAACTGTGTTTTCCTTCCGTTATCATCTCACCACCAAGATCCCATTTTGGATGGAGTAATGAGTACTTGAAACACCCCCCACAGAAAGGAAGAAAACCAAGACACTTTGTGTACACCATTAGTTTTATGCATCTCGCAAGCGCGGTTCCGCAGTCAGAAAACCTCCCACAGCTTTTGGTTCGCTTTGAACAAAACAGCGTTGGACTTCTGATAAATAGCTCAGCTCAAAATACACTTGGAGGCTTTTCCTTGCATTTTAACTTGGAGTAAATAACCTACAGTGAAGCTAATTGTATTGAAAATTCAGAATATTGAGGAAACGTTACATGTGATAAATATTTACCCTAAAGGAATTCAAAGGGAGTCTGTAACAATTTATTTCTAACCAATATCAAGTAATATTAAATTGCAGGGAAAATGCAGCCCCAAACCCTATATTTTTCCAACTTGTACTAACGATCGTTCTTTGTGAAAAATGCCAGACAAGAATGTCCTTTAACCACGCAGCTATATACAATAATGCGCTTTTATACTCTGCGTTAGCATATTTCATCCTAACATACTTTGCAAAACAATGGATTGATTCTGCTTTCATTTAAACTGGTGTAACTAATTAGACCCAACTAGAATTACTCCTGATCCTATTCATGTAAACAGTCTTGATTACTTCAGCGAGGCTATTGGAGAAAATAAGGACTCACACAGAGTAAGGATTTATAACCTCAAATCCTCTCTATTTGAAAGCTCAGTAAAATGCAGCCCATTCCAAAGCTGAACTGTGCACAGCTTAAGAGTGGAAGAGTGAAAAAGGGGAACATTTTGGCCAAATAAAGTGGGAGAAAGATCACTGTTTGAAAGAACTGCCAAATAAAAGACCTGGTATTGAGATCTTCAAAAAGAATGCACAGAGAGAGGCTTGGAAATTCAGAAGGCACCAGTGGCACAAGAGGCCATGAGTGAGCAGCACCCCACAGTTTCCACTGAAGCACTTGCTTGAGAAAGGTATTTGAGAACATGTTTATCCACACAGGATTTTTCCTTTAAGCCAAAACTAGTGAGGACATGCATGGAAATGTAAATGGTTTCATTTTGAGCTTGGCTTGAAAATTCAGGTCAGCTTCATGTTTCAAATGAACCAGTTCATCCAGTCTTCTTATTTAGTGCCTAAATTCAGTCCGTTAAGCAAATGCTAAAGCAGATGATTATGAAATAAAAGGTTCTTCCAGAAAAAGGAAGAGGGGGGAGAAACTATATTAATCACTACCAGAAAACATCTGTTTTTAAATGAGGTGTTTTTGATCTATACTGTTTGTGATGCAAAAGCAAAGCTTAACAATCCATATGACAACCAGATCTTCATTTTGTTGGGATTAGGGGTCAGCACAAGGGACCGGAGAGGGAAGAACGGGAAGGTAACTGGAGAAAGATTCCTATAATGAATGCCAGGACGCTCACTCTATAAACACAACCCGCAGAACATGAGCCACAAGTGCACTTTCAAAACTTCTTCTATCTCTATAACAGGATAAATCAATTAGAAGTTGAAGGTCTTATTCACAGATATGAGAGGCTTCTCTTCCAACATCCTTAATTATACACCAAGGATGGCTTCAAAATAGAGATGCTGCAAGCACAGACACTTATGAATAGTCACTTTACATGCACAGAGACAACAGAAGTCAGCAGGAAGTTTCGCTACTGTTGATCATTTCTGCAGTTGAAACTGTTTTAGAAAGGGCAACATAGTCATGGTCTGTCCCAGATGAGGAAAGATGAGGCAGAGGATTGCTACATGCCACCAGCAGACCGAGATCAGAATCAACCAAGTTGCTGAGTCCTGTTTCCAGGCTTTATAAATAAACTTTAATGGTTCAAAGAGAAAACAAGTGAAGAATGAGATAGTCATACCCAAGAATCAATTCTGAACTCATCCTGCAGCAAGTGAAGGACATCTTGACATGGAGAGTGTATCGATACAATGCCAAGAGAAGAGGTCTCTGCACCAATTGGTTATTCCATCTTTTTCTCACCCAGCAGTCGTGGCATTTTAGCTGACGGTCCTTCAGCCCATTCCTCTCTAAAATGACTGTAATTGGCTTTCTGATCGTACAGAATAGAGGGGCTCAAGAGTGCTTGGAGATCATCAAGTAACAACAAAAAGTAGTTTGCATTATATCCCTCCAGGAATGCTTGCTAACTTAGTTGGTAGCTGTGTGTCTATTCGTCTGGTGCTCCACAGACAGTAATAAAAACCCATCTGGTTTATTCCCACGTACATAAAAGTTCCTCCCACTTCTGGATTCCATGGCAAGTAGGTACTGCAAAACACATTTTCTTGGAGGACTCTGTCTCATCCATCCCTTGTCACCACCTTTCCTTTAAGATTCTCTCTCCTCTGCTCAGCTGACAAATATTGCCTTAGAAATATCTTTGTACTATTTTATTTCTCTGCATCTTCTCATGGTTCACAAGAAATTCAAGAATCAACCTCAACATGTGAAACGGAAGCTTCAGACCCCAGGAAATTCTGGTAAAATACGAGAAGCACAATTCAAGCAATACATTTCCTCTTGCATTATGAAAAAGGAATCTACGCTACAAGGGTAGGAGAGGTTTATTTTTCACCGAGACTGGCATAAGCATCTGACAACCTGCATTACAATGAGCATTATTATTTTAACATTGTGTTTAGTGTTGCTCCTTATCTTTACCTGTACACACAGCAGCGTATGGCAGGTTGAACAGGCTAAGTGAATACATGACTCCCTCCTTCTGCTCCCCTTGTGTTTTAACCATACACAAGAGTGTATGATTAAAATGGCTTAATTAATCCTCAAAAACTTTAAAGCGATGGCAAGAGGAATGTTCAACTCGTGTACAAACGCATACAACCACTTCCAAGAGAGATACTCAGCATCCTCTGAAGTGCCTGAAGAAGGGAACACCACTATTACCTTTGCACCTGCACACAAGACTGTGGATAAGAAGTGGATTTCTGCCTGCCTGTGCGCACCAGCCGTAAGCAAAGGGCACTGCAGACCTTGCAAGTGTTTTGTGCCCAAGTATCTTTCCCAAGAGACTATCCAGGCATATAAATCAGACAACAAGCTCTTTTGCTGCACGAGCAACATGTTCTTCCTTTCTGCCCCTGATTTTCCAGTCCACCTGCAGATGCCCAGGTCACACACTTTGGAGACAAGAGTGAGTTTTGTCATTCCTATTCCATAATAAAGTCAACAATGCTCTGTTTCGGATCCTGGACCCAATCTGGATATCCATACCTCTGTCAGCTCATGATTAAGGCTACAATGATGTGTTGTCAGTGGGTTTACATCTTTGGGTCAGTTGGAAATATGAGCTGGAGGAAAAGGCTGCTGCCTGCTTATTAAGTGGTGTGTCACAAGGAAAGCTTATTACAGCCGCGCTCTGAAATCTGTGTTGGCTTCTGATTAGCTTTCTGGTAGAATTAAGGTTTTGGTTTTGACCTACAAAACAGTGAATGCTTTGGGCTCTAATTACTTAAAAGCTAGTTTCTCTTTCTGTGTAGTAACATGACAAGTTGTGGTTAGTGGGTGTTCTTGAGCTGACAGTCCCTTGGGGGTTGTCTTCATTGCAAAGTTAACTTAAATAACTCAAGTCCTCTCAACACACAGGAGCCTTTAACTCAGAGCCCAGACGTGCTCTTTAATTCTCTCATCAAGGGACATTAAGTTAAACCTTATGCACTGCTAAGACTCAGGCTAATGTGACAGATCCATCATGTGAGCATCGGCAACTGGAACGTACACACCGAGAGTTGCTTAATGTTGTTCCCAGCGTCCCCAGAAGGACAAACAAGGGCTGCCACCATCAGCTGAGAAGGGGTTAATGAAGTGCCCAAAGGTTCTATTACCCAAGGAGCATCGCCTGGACCAAAAGAGAATAAAGCAAGAAGATCCCAATGCAGCAAGGGGGCAATTCTGAGCTGCGGCTGCCTTTGCGAAAGTGGCTGCCACTTGAGTGCAGCTTACTCGTGTTAACTCTTTAAAGGACGCAGAGCAATGAACAGCGTAGCACAGGTGGCTCTGGCCTTTAGCAGGGGAATCCAGCTCTAAAATTGCCTGGATTTATTAGACCCTCCGGACTTCCTGCAAGATCCAACTTTTCTCTTGGGATAAGAGAACTCAGGTGGCTGGTTATGATAATGGCTGTCACTCTGGTCTTTTAGCTCCTTCTGTTAACCACACAGATTAAGTTTTAAAACTGCTGGTGTTTAAGAGGCTAGCAGTAATTTGCAGCAATTTTGTACATTTTATTTGCAGAGGTCCCTACAGTTTCAGTAGGTGTTTGTTGCATTTAATTAAACATTGAACCAAAGAAGATGTTCAACCATGCTACCTACAACGTGCCATCCATTCAGAGGTTCCCATTCTGGTGCTTTCCTTGAGCTTTAGGCTTATCCAGCATTCACCTGCTCCTGGGAGACTTTTTGGCAGTGCCCACCTTCAAGTACCCACCACTGAAATGGAAAGGTGAGTAACAAGTCACCATTAAATAGTTAAACCGATGTGGTGAAGTGTTGCCCAACATCTGACCTGTTGCTAAACCTCCTGAGTTCAGGTGGAGGTGAGCAGATGACACCAGTGGAACAGACTGCGACAAGCGAACCCTCGTTGCTGAGAAAAACACGCGAGTGCTCAGCGTGTCCTGACACACAGCCACATGGGAGGGGAGGGCAGCTCCACACCATGATAAACCCTAGCACAGTACAAAACATCATCATCTATTCCAAAGAGACAGCTGAACCTATTTAAAATATACCTGCTTCCCTCCTGGCTTTAAGCTTTGTTTCCAGCCCTGCCGCCCTGTGAATTTTCCATGTTTCATGAGTTTTGCAATTGATCCTTTGCGCTCCCTTACACGCTCAGGGCATAGATGATTTTCCATAATAAACAGTTTTTTAATAAAATATTAAAAATACTGAGTAACACCATCTCCAGGTCCACAAGTGTACATCACCAACCCAGAGAGAACTCAAAGCAGCACTTCTTAAGAGCCAGCGTGTCTTCTTACTGTTTGTCTGGATTACGCTTCCCTGTGACCGCGAGAGTTTACAGAGTGGTAACTCAGATATAACTGCTAAATCCCAACATCGTACATGTGCCATTCAGTAACAGCTTTCAGATGTCAACAATATAATGCAATGCAGTTATAAAGTCCAGATAGGATAAAAGAGTTCAGTTTAATCATGAGAGCCTCATATATTGGTTTTACCTCTGATACCACTTGTTAGTCAAAAACTGGTTTAAGTCACACACTTCCTTCAAGAAAGAGGGATAATATTTTTCAGTTAGCAGTTCCTGTTCTACAATTTCTATACACAAGGATAATGAATTCTTGAATCCAACACTTTGAGGTTCCCTGGTGCTGAACTGTGTTCTTTCTACACAGGTTTTCAATCCCATATATTCAAGATTGGAAAGCACTTTTGTGTTTTTCTCCTTTGTCCCTGTTGTTCTGGACTCTGTTGCTGCCTCACCTCATTAAAATCAGGTTAACCTGTCTGTATTTCGCAGAGTCTACTTGTTCGTCATGCAGGTGTCACACACTTTACTAAATTTCACTGCTCCAGTTCTTTCAGAACCCAACTCAACAGACTGGAACAGAAGCTAAAAGCACAGATTTACTTTTTATTCTGAGACACTGTGTCATCAGCTCGTTATTTAAAACTTTGTTCCAAGATGCTGAACCCAAGAGGCCGAGACTTCCTGCTTAATAGGACTGAACAGACTCCACAACATGTTATTAGGTATGCACTTTTGCATCATCATTAGCAATAATGATTTATATTTCAGAAAGCATCTCTGTCCCATAAGGTTCCCATTTTCACTTTAGAATATGTAGTACACACGCATGGAAATGAAGGCATCTATGGCACGGAGCACAACAGCCGCAGAGCCACAGGAGCTTATGAAGTATTTATCAGTAAGCAGTAGAAACTGTAAAACTTGCAATATGAATGGTAAAATACTATTAAAAAGAGGTATAAAAGTAACTCATTCTAATTTGAGGTTACTAATACTGCAGTTACCCTTGGCTAGTATTCTTGGCATGGTTAGTTAAAATATATACGAGCTTACACACACCACAGAGAGAATTAAACACACACATCTTTGCCACAGTCTTATATACAGATGAGTTTTGTAAGAGAATCAGTTTCTGATGAACAAGTTCAGACCACTCCCAAGCACCCACAGCTCCGACTTACTCTTCAGGAAATAACGGGCGAAGAAACCAAACCTTTCAACTGATTTTTGGTTTGTGTCCCACACCCTGACGTTTCTCAGACTCCAGCTACTCTCCCATCTCGGTGGGCTCTGCTCCAGGGAGGATTGTCCCTAACACCACACTGTAGGAGTAAAACATTCGTCACGCTGGGCAAACGAGTGTGCATGTTCATGAACAAATGACAGAGAAGCATCCACCTCCCATGCATTTGTTAAGTTTACACATAGAGTTTAGGAGTTCCATTAGCTATGAATTAAAAAAAAAAAAAAAGGAAAGCTAGGTCTCTTTAGGAAGGATTTTTTTAATCACCTCTCTTCAGGTCATGCCATCAAAAGCTCAACCCAAGCCATGGATATAGGCTGCGCATTCAGTTCCTCGGCGATCTCCACCATTATTCCCCTGTGACTCCACATCACTCAGAATAGCTTTGCAAAAATATTCCCTTTCTCATTGTGCTGGACCTTACCCCAGTTCTCTTGTCCTTTCCAGATAAAACACAGCAGAAGTGCACTATAATTGCACAAACTCTTAATTTAATGCACCTCCAGTGCTTCTGTTACCAGCAGTAATGCCACTCCATCAGGACACCAGACCTCCACATATTATTGAGCTCCGCTGCTAATCGCTTTCCTAGTTAATAATTTCTAAAATGCTACTAGGAAATATGTTTAAGATACAGATATTGCCATGAAGTTATGCTTCTGTTCCTACCAAGTATGAAACGTGATGGGCCAGCAGTGGCTGGAGAGCTGCCCACCCCCTCGCCCTGGAGGGACCCCAACCCGAGCGTGTTGCGGGGCAGACCCTGCGCTTGCCTCGGCAGCGCTCCCAACCGCCAACACAAATCACTGCACAGAGCTCAAGTGTTTCTCTCACAGCTCAGAGCTGCTGATGGGAAGGTGTCCCGGGCTGCCACTCATCCGATCTGGGGAAGAGCTGTCTCTGCTCTGAGCACCCAATCCCCACCATTGCCAGGAAGAGAGAAAGCAGGAGGGGAAAGCTGTGCCTGGCCTGGCGGTGGAATACGCAGGGTGGCTGCCTGGGCATTATTCCCTGCACACAGGCCGCAATAGTCCTGGAAACTTCACTGCTGCAATAGAGTTAATTCAAATTTAAACCACGGCAAGAGCAAATGTGACTCCAGATTCCTTACAGTTACTCATGGCCCATCCCCACAAAAATCTAACGTGCTTTCCTTTAATGATCACCCCATGACACATGGATTACCAGTATAAACTTCTGATAACCAAATTCTGTTTCAACTGTGGCCAGATCAGATCTTCTCTGGTGTTTTACACAACTGAAACAGTTAATTTTTATTCTCATAACCAATATAGAACCTAGAAACACACTTCCGACCCCCCTGGATCCCAAGTTGGAGCACTGATGTTTTCCTCTCCTGATGCCGTGGCCGCACAGCTAATAACAAGGATTCCTACACAATTTCCGTGTTGCAATTCAGAATTTGCTCCTCACAGAAAACATTTAGCAAGATGGAAAACCTTGGGACAGGAGAAGGGAAAATAATTAATTCTTACCCCTTCCTGTTCTCCTCTCCCCTTGAAAAGGTTCACAATAAACTCAACATTATTGCTTTGGCATTCAAGAAATTTTATATCCAGCCCCTGCTAGAGGAAATGTTGCTCATTTCTATGAATCCAGGACTTTAAAATGACAACAAGCACATTAACGAGGTGTCTGCGCAATAAAAAAACCTACACTGATGAGGGACGCATATTTACGTGGCGAACTTGTGGTTTTTCAGTTTTAATAGCAAGAATAGATATATGTTCCTTCCCAGCTTGGGATGGCCATTTTAACATAAAAAGGAGAGAATTCCCCTGATAGGCAGCCACGCCAATCCTAGAGTTTCTTACACAGTTCTGAGCCTTGTCCTGAGAGGTACCAAGCACTCGGAGCCCCCCCCCCCCCCCCCGAGGGACGCAAATGCTGCATAACCATCATATATGGGCTGGGATAATTTTAGCTGGAAAAGCGCGTGGGTGCCACACTGCATCCCTTTGGAACCAAAGGGTAAAACTGCTATTCCACTGCAGCAGGACCTTGGTAGTACCCAAGGCATCAACAGCTGCTGGCAAAGCTGTAACTCCCCAGCACACCTTCCAGGTCTCGTGTCCTCAGCCATTGCAGGCTCACACCCAGCGCTGACTCTGCAAGCGTGGTATTTTTGGGAGTGAGACACTATGGAAAGTGCTGATGAGATGTGAGGGGGAACAGAAAGCATGTGACGGGCAGTGAATCCACCTGCTTAGTCAGTCTGGTGAGAAGGACTTTCAAATAACCCAAGAACACAGAGAGGCACTATAGAGGAGATCTATTTGGGTTTACTAGAACAAGGCTACTTCTTTAATCAGTGAAATACTCCACGTGAAATGGAGGTTTATTCACCTTTTTATATTGTTATTTAATAACCGTGTAAGTGAAAATCTATGAAATCAAAGTAATACTGAACTGATTTTCTTATTCACAGTCACAAACATTTTTTTCTGCTTTGCCAGCTTTTAGACACTCAGCTCATATTCTACCCACATCTTTAAAGGTCATTGTTCCCATCAGGGGTTTGCGTGGTTTGGTATTTTTTTTGGTGGATAAAGATGCAACTGCAAAAATGCTCATGGCTGCTTAAGTTCCTTCCTTCGTTGCTCCTTCCTCTCCTTAAAAAAAAATAAAAGAAAGCTGCCCATGTCTCTGTAGGAAAGGTTCTGAAAGGATTCTGGAGGCACACAGTCTTCAACAAATGTTTCAAGGCAGATCCATCACTTGCAGTGAATACAAGTTTTTGACCGATATGTAAGAAGAATAAGCTCAGATCTCAGAATTGAGGGGTTTTCTAAAGAAAAAGCTCTAGAAATGCCTGCATTTAGATGGGGGGAAAATGTGTGCGAATCAAGAACAAAGCCCCGCGACACAGCACGAGCGAATAACCTTTCAGATCAAGCTGGTTTCCCCACTAGACAGAGTTCCAGCCTGCACGTTACCATTTGATGCAAATGTCTGTCAGAATAGCACTACTGGATAATAGATAAAAGATTATCTGTGACATTATGAAAACTGAAAGCTTAAAAATGGCTACAAGTTCCATGAAAAAAAAATATTAGATAGTCTTTCTGAAAGACAACAATAGCCCCTATGGTTTATTCAGCCCCGCAGCCCTGCTGCTGTCCATCGTTCTTCTGATGACTGGCAGCAGCTCTTCTGTGCTCAGCAGCTTCCCAGCCGCCTCCTCTGCTAAAAACATAAGGTCCAAGAAACAAACCCAGCTGTGCTTCCCTTCCTTAAACTTGAAATACTGATAGAAATTCAACTGGAGCAGCTCTACATGCAGCACACTTGATTTAACAGGAGAATTACAAATTCAAGGCAGGGATTGCCAGCGCAGACGAGAGCCTGATTGTCAGCCCAGTCTTTCCCAACCAGCCCAGCACATCAGTCTTTCACTTACCAGGCTGAGGATGCTTCTACTGTACAGATTCCTGCTGCGCACTCACAAACACTGAGCAAAGGCAAGCTAGAAGCCAAGGTACCATCAGCAGTGCTATAAATCCCCCACCTCCAGCCACAAGAAACTGCTCAGCTGAAGGTCGCTGATAGCCAAGGACCCAACCTACCACAGCTGCAATCAGTCAGGGCTCCCACCTCTGTAAACCAAGGAGACTCAGCACATCTGTGCATGTGTTTGTCTCATTTTGCTGGTGTAAATCGGCATTAACTCCACTGACATCAGCAAAGTCACGCTGGTTTATATAAACCGATGATCTCACCCACTGTAATTACATTTAATTTTCTATCTCCAAACACTGTCCTGTAACGGAGTATAGCAAGAGCCCAGTTACTCCTTACATTCCTCTTGCATACTGGGAGAACTCAGTCTTAATGGCACAGGAATACAATCAATTTCCACGAAACACACCTTTATATTCATGGCAACACTTTACATTAAATATAAAGTTTGGCTTAACTACACTAAATTCACAGCTATTGTTTTCATTAAGTGAAAGCACAGTGGAGGTCAAGCAATACAGATGCCAATCAACACCTACATTTTTCATTGGTCGGTAATTCTACGTTGCACTGCACAATTGACATTTGGGCAGGCGTGTTGAAAAAGCTGTGAAATTATATTGAAAATCTGAAAAACAAGCCCCGACAGGCACTGAGATCGTGCAATGATGGGAGAGAGACAGAGAGCGAGAGAGAGAAATAATCCTGCCACCTTGTGCAACCTGTAATGATTACTCCTCTATTCTGTCTGGCAGGTTGATTCCTTGCGAGCACCTGTATTGACAAAGCCAACATCTCGCCAGGACGTGCACACGAGAGCCTCTGCTGCAACGCACGCCGCTTACTGAAAAAGACCTTAAGCCTTCACCGCCCGTACCAGCAAAACATGAGGTGTTGCAGAGTACTTTTCTCACATATGAGCACATTCAAGGAGCATTTCTGTAAGGACCAGCTCAAACCTCCTGAGCAGCAGCAGCTGCGGGCACCCAGCGCACTGAGATGGCCCTGTGGAAGAGTTCTCACCATGGGTTTTGCTGCTCCATAGTACCCACAGAGCTGCTCTGCTTCGAGTCTCACTGCAGCCAGAGGAGACTTACTGGGCAGTACGTTAGAGGCTGGGATCCTGCAGCAGCTGCCCACGTGGCACTTGCATTTAGGAAGATAGAATCAGTCCACTGTTAAATTAACAACTGTGAACGCTGCAGTGAATTGGGCTGACGCTGACGTTGTTTAACTTTGATTTTCGTTGTCTCATTTTTCTGAGCAGGGCAGCGTTCCAGTGCTCCAAGGTGAAAAATGCATTTGTGCTCTTCGGTAACTCTGAATAAGCACAATCACTTTTTAAATTGAAATCCATATCAGACATTTCCCAGGAAAATGACTATAGAAGAGCTCAAGCTAAAGCCCCTAAGTGTCCAGAATACGAACTCCTCATATGGCTTCCCTGGCCAATGTCTGCAAGACAGAAATGGGATGAAAACATCCCTGTCCCAGGCTACAAAACTACCCAGAAATTGCAGGCTAACAATCCATCCGGGGTTTAATTAATATATTCTCAGAAAGCCATGGTACTCAAGCTGTTGTTAAGACATGTTGATTTTTCAGTGTGGTTGAAGCTTCGTTTATGATTTCAGTAAAAGCTCCATTTTTTTCCCTCTCTCTATCTAAAAAATGAGCCTCTAGCTACAAATTGGACGATTACAGACAGTATTGTAGAGCAGCAGTAAAAAAGTGTTAATGAGCTTCAGGATATCAGAAACAAAAAAGAAAATATTTCCCCCGCAGGCCAAACAAAATTAATTTTAAAAATTAATGTAAACCACTAATGCAGCAAGTGCCTCCATTAAATTATGGGGCTATGACATGTACAATGCAATATTTTTGCCATTGAATTTGTTATCTAAAAGGTGTTCATTGTTTATTATGGTGTGAAAAGCTGTTTTCCTCCAGATAGGCTGGTTCATTAAGAAATTGGATTCTTGCCACAGCCCTATTTCTTAGCAATGAAGCAATGCCCTGTAGCAAAAAATGCAGAAAGCGGCTCTCTGTTTAATATCAGAAATGTAAATCAAAAGACTCCAGTCTGTTTTTTAAATGGCTTTTGGTCTTTACAGAGATGAAATTCACCCCCAAATATTTCACACTGCTGGCTGGTCCAAACGGCTCCTACAAATTCCAACTCTGCAGAATGATTATCATAATAATAATCCCTGTCAATGAAGGGTTTGTAACTGTTCATGCTATTAAAACGCTCTTATTTCTGCTGTTTCATTCATCATACTCTAACCGGTGCGGTTTTAAGAAGGGAAAGAAACCCATGTTTTAACTGCCTAAGGAGAAAATCACATTCTGAAAAGAAACAAGATACGTCCAATTACACGAATGCTAATGACTTCTAATATTTTAGGGTTGAAAATGGCACAACACTGGATTTTGCTGTTCCTGTACGTGCTGAACAGCACCTTTTCCAGCAAAAACTCCCAGGGGGAATCTCAGCATTAGAAGCCAATGCTGAGAACCAAGGTCGGACCCCTGCGAGCGTGGGACCTTGCCGGGGGAAGAGGAGGAGGTACGGCCTTAGGGAACAGGACAAGGTAGGGAAACAAGAACAAGAGCTGCTTTTGCTGCTTGAGGTTAATAGGAAACATTGGAGCTTTCGCTTCTAAATAACAGTGGGGAGAGAGAAAACAAAATCTAACCAAAAGCCCTCTATTGGCATATAAAAAATTACTCTATTTAACAAAATTAGATATTTTGTTGGCCTTCATTTATGAGCCAAAACACCCTGAGGGGGACTACTTACCAACTTTAATTAGTAATAAAAAGCTTACAAGCGCCAAGGGAGCCAGAACTGGAGTTCATGGGCCAAATCCTGTGCTCAAATTACATCAGTTTAAATCTAGGCTGTTCTTACCTTCAAAGAAGTCGCTTTGTGCTTTCCATGGGACACTCTGTGGCCTCAAGTCACCGTGAAGATAGGAAACTTGTGCTGTGACTGATGCATTGTGAATCTGTCATTCCACCAGGTTGAAAAAAGATTGTTGTCAGGAGACTTTTATGTGCTTGAGGCAAGAGTTATTGGGGATTAATGACTGTCTTGGGCGTTTCTGTTTGCTTTTTGTTTTGATATATTTCGCAAACATCCAGTTCTTAGAGTGCTCTTTGAAATTCAAAAAGCACCTCAGGATTTATTCACTAGCCAGCAAAGAGCAAGACAAAACGCAAAAAAACTGCAGTCAAAAATGCTTATTAGTAATAAGCTCATTTTCAAGGCACTCACCAAGTACTATGAAGAAACGTATGGACAGTCTGCTGTGAGCAAGTGGGTCTTACAGGGAGTATGCTGTCATTTGCCACCTTGTCCAGACTCTGCCACTATACTGGCTTGAAAACGAACTGCATTAAAGCAATAAAGGTTGGTGTCCATCCATGGAAGCCTCCAAGATATCAGCATCTCTGCGTTGATTTTTTCCACAGCCATATTAGTTTCTATGGTTAAAGCAGTATGACAAATATATATATATACATATTTTTATGTATATGTGATCTTCCTGATAATTTCCAAACGAACAATCCTCCCTTAAAACAAGCAAAGGGACTAATTCTAGTGCCAAATACTTCGCTGACTGTAGTTTACCTCTACTGACTTTCAGCTGATAAATTTCCAGGTGAGGAGATAATTTCAGCTCAGTTTTCTTCTATTGATCTGAGAAACGAAATTTATACAAACCCTCCACAGTGAAATCAAAAATCACATGAAAAAACCAGGCAGTGCTGGGGGACAGAGCCTGGACACAAGATCAGCTGGAGCATGACTTATCATAAACCTTTCATCAGATCTTGCTGTGAAATTTAATTTCAACTCTTGAAATAAACTTCACCAACTGCCAGACTCAACTTGAAAAGGTCACCCATGGGCAGCATTAGTGAGCCCAAAGACAAGGCTCTCGTGGTGAGAGAAGGGAGCCCACATGGCACCAGCATCTTCCACAGCCCCTGCGCAACACTGCAAGTGGAGGACTCTCTGGAGTTGCCCACAGAGGCACCTCCCAGTCCCCATGACACAAACCCTTTTTGGTTTTTCACTAAAGAGGAGATGGTTAGAGCAGATCCTCTGGCACAGAGTTGGGCACCCCATGTATGCAATAAACACCCCAGTATCTGTATTAATTTGGTACAATGCCCCTGTACATCACATGCTTTGGCAGGTGAAAATACACCATTTTTCGACTCAAAGAGGGTCAGGAAGGAACAACAAGCAAGCAAGAAAAATCATTTCCAGCCCTCTCCATCAACTAAAGGTCTGGCTCAGAAGGTCATTTCTGAACCAATTATCTGTTAACCCATGAAGCAACACCTTTTCGTGCTCCAGCTACCAAAACCCTTACGCTTTTCAGGCCAAAGAGAGCGGACAAACAACAACCAAACTGCTATACATTGCAATAGTTTTATGAATTTCAATTTGCTATTGTTTGCATGCGTTAGTCAAAATCCCCTCACCCTACATTATAAGGGACCTGTACAAGGAACCTTCAACAGCAACACCACTCAGGAAGGCATCAAGGGACCAGTCTGATAGCTTTGTGCAGACATATTGATCACACACAAGCGCTGCAGCTCTCTTTTAATCAGGTGGAGGAGTATTGAATAGACAAACAATCAAAAAATCAGGTTGTAACAATACAGAACAGCGTTTTACTTGTTTCTTCTATGTCACATCACTGATGAACAAGCACAAGGAAACCCAGGTGGGGTTGTACTTGATGCTGATGTCTAATTCGATCCCAGTTACACCAGTGTAAAAACAGCGTCTGAGATCTCTTTGGACTGCCATCCGAGTCCATGAGAGCAGATTGTATTTTGCCACCTGTACACTGCCTGTGTGGGTCTGACCTGCATCACTGGAATGAGAGGGTTAGCACAAGCATTTGGAAGTGATGCTCCTCTATTAGCAATGAGATTAATTAAGATGCCACTGGGCACTTCGCCACAGTCAGGCCTGGCCGTTAATGGCCATTGATTTTTTTTAAACAGCATGTACAAATCTAAATGGTGTAAACTCCCCTACATTCCCTTTCCCTACCTTCATCTCCCCTGCCAGGGGTTAACCATGCTGGAGATGAGGAAGAAAACAGCCTCCTCCTTCCTTTGCCTGCGGCACCAAGATCAGGAAATTCACTGCTAATCACTGCAGTTGTGATTTCTGATTTCAACTGGCAGCATGGAGAATTGAACTCCAGTCCCCTGAGTACAGCAGGCTTTGCAAGGCAGGCCTTGAGCTTGTTAAAACTGTGGTGCTGCCATGCGGTTATCAATTTTAAATTAATCTCTCCCCCCATGCACACTTATCCTCCCCCACCATCTGTTAAAGTGGCTGCTAAAAATATAAACTCCAGGATACCTTGCTCTAAGACTTAACTAAGTAAAAATCGGGATACTATTAATTACACGTTTCCTTCAGTCTCAGCACCTGGAAAAATGGATTTCTGCACTGTTTCAGGGATTTGCCTAATCCACTTCCTGCAGTAAAGCCAACCAAAGCTCTGGCCGTCTTAGCATCCCGCCACGCAAATCCTCCCTCCCATGATGAGCCCCTCTCGGAGGAGCAGCCCCTCTCCAGGGCCACAGCAGCAGGAGAAGCCAGGCTTGGGAATCTGAAGCTGTATAGGTTGAGTGTGTGCTCTTCACTCAGCCAAATCTGCCCTGGTGAGAGAGGCCAGAGGCTGCGGACACCTCGGTTATTCCACTTACCCTGTCTCCAACATGACTTTCACACTGCAGCAAACCTGGGCTGTGCAGAGCAACTGATGCGCTGAGAGTGAGGATGCTGTGCCACGCTGCACGATCCAAGCCTCAACCACCACCTGTCCCGACTGGACTTGTAAAAAATATCCCAAACTCAACTTGATGGCTTGGCTCCTTCCTCACGCTGGAGGCTGAGTGCCTGTCTCCATTCAAGAGCAGCCTGCCTAATACGGTCCAGGTCTGTCAACTCTTTGTAGTTGGCTGTGTCCACCTGAAATAACAAATACCTGGGCACGGCGCACGTGACAGCACGTGTCTGCCTGGACTTTCCAGGGCTTTATCTTCTGCAGCTGCAACTGCACAATCCAAATTGCAGAGGCACCGACCAGGAGGTCGCCTGGCCTATGGAGGGGGGCTCAGGAAAGCAATCAGCTGGCATTTGAGCAGGGGCTCTGCCGCCACCTCGGTGTCAAATTTGAAAATCTGTGGAGGTGAGTTTATAAATGTCTGCAGGCTTCAGCACTCAGTTTGGAATCTATAAACTTCTGAAATCTGTTAGTACTTTATTTGTAATGATACTGCCAGCAGACTCTCCCCCACAAAGGTCACAGCACACACTCAGCATTAAATTGCAGTACAACAAATCCTCGACTATCCGTAACCTACAAAATGATAGGGGCAGGCTGGAAGGGGAGACTGGGATAAAGCAGAAAAAGAAAAAAGTCTAGACACACTTTCCTAAAACTCACTGGGGAGTCATTTTAAAATCACTTTATGAGGAAATAATTGAGGTTCTATATACAATACTCCCTTTAAAAAAAAGAAAGTAACACATTTGAAAACCTTAGAAAGTCAGAAGGTTGTTATAGAGAAGAATGGTTCTCTGTTTGGAAATTTAAATACTATATGGCCTTAATTCATAAACATTTAAGATTTTATAAAGCTGGTGGGAATAAGAGCAAAAAAAGGAAACCAAGCCAGAGCCAACTGAAAAAAACCCCAAACCAAAGTGCCAAGTGAATGAAACCCACCTCTGCAGTCGCACCTCGCTTTCCCTGCTCTCTAATGCTCCAACCCAGAACGCTGCCCACAGAATAAAACCACTACTGTGTGCATCACACAGCATAAACCCAACACTGTGCTCATCACACACCACAGCAAGCTGAATTCATACCAAAATCCCCATATTTAGCATTGTGCCCCTAAATGTGAACATATGTGTACGCAAAATGCAGGGATCTTCTCGGCAGCAGTGGGAAGCACGTTTCTGCATTACACCTCCTCCTCACTGAGCTGGAAGCCCAGGTGCGACTGCGACCTTGCAGGTCAGTTCTGCTGAGTCCATCCATCACCCTCTAGCAAACACCAAGGACGTGGTCAAACAGGACAATGGAAAGGGCTTATCCGTGCACGGGGGTAGTAGATGGCGTAGTGCAACCGGGCAGCTCGGCAGCGGGACAGACATTCCACGGCAGCAACAAATATTGTGAATGAAACATGAAAGGCTTATTTCTTCCCTCATAACCACGGCTTCCGATTGCCTCGTAGCTACAGGAAGCTCCTTCATGGCTACAAGAACCCACTCATGCAGAGACTGACAGGGAAGGTGCAGCCTATCACCTTCTGTGATTACTGGATGTGCCCGGGCCAGAGGGGATCTGGGAACCACTGGCTGGTCTTCGTCATTTGGTCTCCACACCTCCTGGTTACCAAGAGGAACATAATATAGCTGAAACAATCAATGCAGAAAAGAGTTTTTCCTCTTACATCTCTCTTTTGCTATTCTTCACATCAGAGATGCTCCTCCCTGCCAGGTATGGAGAGAGGATCAAAGCAGAGGAACCATACGGTTTACCTCAAGAAAACTCTACATCAAAACCTCACCAAGTATTTCCGGGATAAACCCAAAAATATCCCTCAAAATGTAAACCCAGGAAAGGACTTTGGGAAATTTTGGGCGTAGATGAACTGACTGGTCAGTATCTCCGTGAAACTGACCCAAACCTATGGCTCACTCATCACATCAACTTCGGAAGAGTTTGGATTCTTAACTGAACTTCAGGGCTCAGGCCCGTTTCTAAACCTGATTTCTTTCTGGTCCATCTCAGATGCCTTTTTGACCTGCACACCCCACTGAAGAACCAAGATCAAGAAAGTTATGCCTACTGAGTGTGAGGATTAGTGCAAAAAATCCACACAGAATGTCAATGAGGTAGGGGCATCACACACTTCTCACATTAAAATTCAGTAGGTTTTCTAGTCCTTCTGGCCTCGGTGCATTTGCATAGTATAGGGTCAGAGAGACATCCTGATTCCACTATAGCTGCACTGTTTAAAAGGTCATAATGGTGACATATGAAAATAACCCAACTTTAATTGATACCCGGGCTGCTGGCTGTTGAATTTGAAACTCCCCCTGGCCCCATCTCTTGTATATCTGATGTACAGTACACTCAACAGCAGATGCCAAGAAGGCAGCTTGGTCTCTCAGTTGCATTAGCAGAGCTTTAAAAATAATTGTCGGATTGTCCACAAGATGTCCATCCTACTTTTAAAGCTTCTGAATCTCTTAGTAATGGCCACTGCGGGAATAAATGTTCTCAGAGCAGGCAAGTCATTTAATCATGTATCCCAATTGTAGCATCCCAGGAAAAGAATCCAGGGAGAAAAAGTAAATTCAAGATTCTAGTTAAGCTTTTACAATTATTTTAATATTGTATCAGAGGTCCAGTTATGACTCTAACTTTATGACGAGTAGGAGAAATGTAGGTGTATTTATTAAGTTCTCTTCTGGTTTTCTTGCTGCTATCAATTCCCAAATCATACAGACAAACAGCAATTACAAATGACATCTAATTCCTTGCTTGGGTTCAGTCAGCCATGAGAAACTCAACGCAAAGCTTATTTCCTAATAGCACCACTGCTGGGTTCAGGACCACAGATTACGGGGCACTGAAAGATTCTTGGCAGAAAACAAAGGGCAGATTGGTTTGCTTATTTTTTAAGCACCGTATCCTCCATAACAAGAAAGATGATGGCTAATTCTACTCAGAAGAGGGAAGAAAGACTACCTGAAGAGTTACAGCATGGCAATTATAATTGCATTACTGCTTAACTACTCATCACTTCTTAAATATCATTTCTGTGGCACTTTCCAGGCTCAGTTCTGGGACAGAATGAAAGAGAAACACTTTTTACCGATAAGTCACTCAGCTGAGAAAATAATAAAATTCTGATGAAAACCCATCCCATATACTATGAAACTGTATCACTACTGTATTTGCTGGTGATGCAGAAATGAGGTACCGCTGCACTTCTTTGCATTGCAGATCAGGACTAAAAAGCCTATTATTTAGTCTCCTAACATTACTAAACTCCTTAATGATTCCAGCCATATCTTCAATTTATGGAAAAAGTGCTTTTAAAAATTAAATCCAGTGGGTTATTTGGATGTGTTATTAACAGAGAATGTTCAACAGTATAAAAGAGTGCCAAGAATAAGGGGATGAAATTGTAGCTCCATAAAGCTGGATTGAAGTCGTAACAGAGGTACTCAAGTACCAAGCAGCCACACTTGAAGGAAAATACTGAAAGTGCTGCTGTGTCTCGTAGCAGCCATTGCTGTGTTAATGTCCTCTCTACAATTTTGCTATGTAATTAATCATCTTGCTGTTGCAAATATTACATTGAAATGCTCATTTCTTTTGGTCACTCTTCCATTAATGGCCATGATAGGCAGAAAAAACTCAGGGACTTTCTTCCAGACTAAAGAGGTTCAAAATTCACTGTTCCAGCCAACAAAGGGCAAGTCTGGACAGGCATGGGGACAACAACCCACCCTGATCACAACTGCGTCCACAAACCTTCCAAAGGCTTTTCGACTTTCCCTCCAAGAAAAGCCCTTTGAAGGATCAACTATACAAATACACCGCGGGTGCCTCAGAAGGGACCTCTCAGCGAGCCCATTAGGGACCGTGTTTGGAAGCAAAATACACAGTCGCCGAGTACATTACAGCAGGTTATTTGTGAAGTTGTAGCGAGATGCTCCTAATGGGTACAAGGATGTGCTGACATCGGAAGTGAGGCTGACAGGCCTGCAGTTAACTGTCACTCCCATCACAGACTTAATAGCTTTGCCAGGCACCCTCTAAGCAAATGAAGAGAAGAAAGATCTTGCTGTGTGACAGCATTCGAAAAGAATGCATGTGAATGTCATTATGGTATTGAAAGTGTCAGGTGCCAGCCGAAGAGCCCTGATCAGATAGACAAGCATCGTGCTGGATGCTTTCAGGTTATTTGAAGCCTGTCATTTCTATTAGCGAGCTAACCACAAGTGGAATCCTTCATTAGTTTGTTTTGCTTAGTGCAGATGCATCAGGGGATGGAGGCCTGGGCCCTTTTGGCTTTCTC